>CM034703.1:122877880-122889984 GCA_020142125.1 Phrynosoma platyrhinos
TTTTATTTCTATTACTGTAAGTCCCATGTTGCATTTTCCTTAACAATGAAGAACAAAACATATGAGGAGAGGTTGAAGGAGTTAGGCATGTTCAGTTTGGAGAAGAGAAGACTGAGGGGTGATGTGATTGCACTCTTTAAATACTCCAAGGGCTGGGTTTTGAGTTACAGGTGGATAGGTTTCAATTGAATACTAGAAGGAACTTCTTGATCATAAGAGTGCTTTGGCAATGGAACCAATTACTTAGAGAGGAGGTGAGGTCTCCTTCTCTGGACATTCTGCCTCATTTCTTCAGCAGTTATGGCACTATTTTAAAGGAACTCACCCCTTGAATTTAAATAAGGCAGGGGTCCCCACACTTTTTGAGCCGGGGGCCGATTCGCTGGCCCCCAGATCTTAGCAGGGTCGGAGGCATGTGCACATGCATGCATGCGTGCACACTACTCGGGCACCATTTTCTGTTACAAAATGGTGCCCAGAGTCATGCGCACGACTCTGGGTGCCATTTTGGAACACATTTTGGCACCTGGCATCATGCGCATGACGCAGGGTGCCATTTTGAAACACAAAATGGTGCCCTGCATTGTGTGGCAGTGGCGGCAGCGGCAGCAGGACTGGCCACGGGCCAGTTCAAAGGCCTTGACAGGCCAGGTTCAGACTGCGGGCCGTAGTTTGGGGACCCCTGAAATAAGGTATCAATATTTGGCTGAGGCATATTTTTCTCTTCAGGGGATAGGATAAAGAAAGACCTGGGAGGATAGGAAGTATTTACTCGATTGCTGAGCTTTGCACAGCAGGGTCTATATGAGGTGTGTTCTTTTTGGGGGTCTGTTGTCTATTCCTTTAGTATACAGTGAGTCAGACTCATGACTAACCCATTGCTAAGAAATGCTGCCATTTGACAAAACAAGATCCATCTAATGCCACTCCTTTTTGCCTGGAAAAAAAACTGGCATGCTCTCAAGACTCCCTAGCAAGCATGGCCAATCCCAGCTAGCTGGTAGGTTTCTGGGAATATTCAAAAAATAAAAATTCTCCAAGTTCTGGCTGGCAATTGGAAGTGATTTAGTCTGACACCGCTTACCTTTCTGCTTCTCATCCCATTTTGAGATGACAGAAGGTACAACTGAAGATGCATGATACAACTCCACTCCAGAATTTCACCCTATTTCCATTCCCTGCAACTTTTCTCAAGCAGTGTCACTCTGACAATCATCACGTTCAGCTTGGAGAATTTGGTCTTCCCTCAGCAATCCTAGGTCCTGCAGGGTCTAACAGTGCTACCTGGCTGCCCTTTCCCAGGCAATTCCTGTTCCAAGTCAGCTGCCCGTAATATTCATTTGGCTCTGTAACTGTTTTAATTATGCTGATAGATACAAAGTTGTGAGATAGTCTTACTACTTAGGTCTGTTTTGTAGCCTAGGGCAGTGGCTCGCAGCATTCTGAAGTTTTGTTTTTTAAGTAGTTAAAACCACCTATTTTATTTGCCTTTGAATAAAACACCCAAAGAGTTAAAAATATTTTTAACTTTAATGTAACTGTAATAGCATGTTCAATACAGCACATGTATCCCTGGGAGATATGTTCCCAGACCATGGAAATATGAAACCACAGATAATAGCAAGCTCTATTGAAATGAATGACTTCTGGTAGAGAAAGATAACACCTTTCTAGGCATTTCTAGGTTCTCCAGTATGACTCTGTGGCCAATCTCCGCAGGAGGCATAGCATAGAATCATGCTGGAGGACCTAAAAAAATGCCTAGAGAGAACATTTTTTTCTTTCTGAACGTGGGTAGGTGAAACCGCAGGTACCAGTCCCACAGATACAGCATTGTACTGTATAACATTTGGGAGGCTAATCTTAAGTTTCCAAATGTGCTTTATCATTGTGATTGGCAAATGTCTGGTGCTTTTCCCACTTGTAAAGTGAAGAATCCACCCCTCTTCTTTCTCTTCCCCATTGTGCTTTAGAGTCACAGGCCCTTTCTCTTGTTCCCTCACTCCATCTGTTACTGCATAGAATAGCCCTCCTTCACCCCACTAGACCTTTGATATCTATTTAAAAGGGATGTCTGGTGACATAGCCACTAAAATTTCCCCAATGTGAGGACAGTAGCCTGCTCAAATAAGGAGATCTGGTCAGCTTTGCTTGGAAGCACTAGTACAGGATAGGTCCTTTGAGGCTGGAATCTGCATAATCCCTTCACACAGGAGTATGATGGTGGGTGACACACTGGGTACTTGCCAAAAGGTTGGGAATCAAAAGCACTTCTGTCTGGGAATGATACCTCTTTGTGTGAAACATCTAAATTGATTGTCCTGTCATTTCCACACACCTCCAGGAAAAATCCACTCAAACTTCTGAGATACAGCCTCAGAACATTTTCTCCCACAAATATGCCCATTTGGGGCAGTCTCAATTCAGCCTTGGTTGAGTTCAGACAGCCACCCTGTCCATTTCTCCCTTGACTGTGGCACACACAGGCTCACCAATGTCCGGGCTATGTGCTGAGCCAGACTAATTCATTGCTTCCCCTGAACAGAGCTCTGTGTCTGAATCCAGTGAAATATTGCCCTCTGCTAAACCCTTTGAAATTGCTATCAGCTACCACCCTTACATCTTTAGTTCTTGTACGTGTGTGTAAGTGTGTATCTTTGGGTGACAGTTGATTGCTGTTATAAATAAAACTAAATTAATTTGGAATCTGTATTTGGGATTTCTTTGGTTTGGAACAGTTATGCATAGGCTAGAACCCAGGTTTTAAAAAGTTACCTGAAGCCCTCTTGCTGCTTCCTATTGAGCTAAAATCATTCCACCACTGAATACAATTATGGGTGCCCTCTCGGGACCCCAGCATTTTGGATAACACTCTTTTTTTTGGCCTGACTTTCTAAGCACAGAAACTGGGCTGAAACTAGGTTCAGCTATCCTGTTTATAGCTTTCAGTTGGGATGCCCAATATTCCACTACCTCCTTCTCAGTAAGAATGAGTAGCCTGTTTTGGATTTGTGCTTTGGGGCATTTCACCTTGTCTCTTCCCAAGTGCCTTTAAATCAGCCTCTCATTTTCCACTGAAGATGCCATATCACTTGTGAATCTCCTGACAGTTGCTCTGGGTCTTTAGTCATCTTGGTACTCTGATCTTTCTTTCCTTCTTGTTTTGGGGAGATATTGAGCATGTTTGACTGTCTGTGGGTACATATAAAATGTCCACCAAATGTGCTCTGCACTCTTCTTGCATCACTTGATTCAAGTAATAGGCAAAATCAGTAGGCATGCTGTGTTCCTCTAAATATTGCCACCCTGGTTTCTGTCTGCTGCTGTTCTCTCAATTCCCACCCCTCCCACCACAATGATTCAGGCATTCTATCCAGTCTATCAAAAGAAAATCTGTAAAAGAGATTTTTCCCATGCTCTCTTCCTTTTCAGATTCCTTTTATTTCTTTTGAAGAAGAATTGAAAGCAATGTTGGCGGCAAGGTGAAAACAGGAGAATAAGTGAGAATAGGATAGAAGGAATAGGAGCCAATTGATTTTCTGGGTAGCAGAGATGTTGGGCTTTTTATTGCCAAGTGGGTGGGTTGTTTCAAAGGAGGCTGCTGCAAGAGATACAGGGAGCTGGAATGCTCCATTTTGGGTTCATTCCCACTACAAAATAATCTGGTGTGGAAACTGGGTTATTTTGTGATTCGTCATTCACACTTGGGGGGGGGGAGGGAGGAAGAATGGCTGCCACAGAGGAAGGAAGAGGAAGAGGGGAAGGAAAGAAAAGGCAAACTCCTTCTGAACAAACCTGGCCAATAAAACCCCACAACAGACTTGAAGGCACATAATAACAGCAATAGAGGAAGAGTGGTGGCATGTAGGGAAGGCTTGGGCCCTGGCAGCTCCTTCTCTGCCTCCTCCAGATGGGCTGCCTTTTGGTGCACCCCTCACCTCACCATCTGTGGCAGCAGTGGCAGCAGTGGCGGCAACGGCGCTCTTTCTCCCTCTCCTCCTTCTTGTCTCAACCAACTCTCGGCTGCCTCAATTGAAGAGCCCAGCCAGAGTGCTCCCTGAAGGCAAGAGCTCCTCCTTCTCATCACCTCAAGCTGAGAGAGTGCGACTTGCCCAGGGTCATTCAGTGGGTTTCCATGACCGAGCTGGGAAAGGTAGAGGAAAGAAGAGAAGGCGAAGCTCTGGTGAGGCTCACAGCTTTCCTTGGCTCTCTCTCTCCTAGGAGGAAAGCCTCTCAATTCGCACCTTGCCAAGAGAAGGAAGGGATGACAGACTGCTTCACCTGCCAGCCTTCACTGAGCCAAAAACAGCACCAGAGCACCAGGGCTGGCTGAGAGAAGGTGGCAACAGCCAGTGCAGCTCCCGACTCATCATTCTCACTTGTTGAACATGATTCAGATTTGGGTATTTTGAAAAGAACCACCCAAAAACTAGTGTCAGGAAAGAGTGGTTCTTTTGTGTTTACCTCACTTCATCATGATTGAACTGAGCACAGTAGGATTGGAACTGGTTTCAAGTGGGAATGATGGTCATATAACCCAATCAACAATTTGCTTTAAATCCTAGTGGGAATGAGCCCCAAATATCCAGAGGAATGATGCAAGAAGAAGAGAAGCCATTAGTTTTTGCTCTGCTTTCTGCATACCTGAGCCCAAACTTCAGCATTTCCAACCCACCCAGCCCAAATTATGTGGAAAAGAGCCACTTTAGTTAAAGATATAATTTGTCTCATAGAATCATAGAGTTGGAAGAGACCACAAGTGCCACCCAATCCAACTCCTTGCCATGCAGGAACACACAGTCAAAGCATCCCTGACATATGGCCATCCAGCCTCTGTTAAAATCCCACCTCATTTCAAGGCAACATATTCCGCTGCTGAACAGCTGTTACCAACAGGATTCCTTTCTAGGTGGAATCTCCTCTTCTATAGTTTGAATCACTTGCTCCATGTCCTATTCTCTGAAGCAGCAGAAAAACAAGCTTGCTCCTTCTTCAACATAGCATCCTTTCAAATATTTAAACATGGCTATCATATCATCTCTTAACCTTCTCTTCACCAGGCTAAACATATTAAGATCCCTAAACTGCTGTTCCTCATACAGGCCTGGTTTCCAGATATTTTACTATCTCGGTCACTTTCCTCTGAACAATATCCTTCTAGAAATGTGGTGTCCACAACTGGACACAGTATTCGAGATGAGGTTTGACCAAAGCAGAATAGAGTGGTATTGTTACTTACTCAGTCTAAACACTATACTTTTGTTGATGCCACCTAAAATTGCATTAGCTTACTTGCATGCTGCATCATACTGTTGAGTCATGTCAACCTGCTGCTATTTCTGTGGTGGGCTTCATTCCACCAAACCTTTTCCTTGCAATATTGCAGCCCTTCCTGAAGTAGATAGCAGTGTATTGCTAATAGCAGGTGGGAGGAATCAATATGTAAAATGTCAAATTTCCAGGTTTAATAAGCAAGCCCTTCATTTCAACAAGTTTTTAATGTTTCCATCCACCCCTTAAAACAGACACAAGAAACAATTTCTTGTGCAACATGGAATATATATATATATATGATAAATGTGCATGCCACAGGTAATAGCTATAACTCAATACTTACAGAAAAAAATCACATTATATAGTGGTTGGGAACCAAGAGAGTTGTTCTACAGATTGAATTACTCCCAGTGAAACTTGAAGGAATTGATTTTTTCCCCTTTTAGCCTTCCAATCTAAGCTCAAAACCTGTCTTGAAAGGCAGGGAAACCCTGATTTCATGACACATTACATACATTATAATGTTAGCTAACACCCCAGCCTCATGAGGGCACTCTTGGCCAGTTCATTACATCTCCTTTCTATTTCTCACATGACACTACATTCCAATAACTCCCACCACCATTAATATGGTTATCTACTCACCTTGGCTGCAGGCAACAACCTTCCTGCTGCCTTTGTCCCTCACAACCATAGTTAAAACTAAAGCTGTCACCTCATCACCATACCCACAGGTTTTGCATTTTTATTGCTATTCTCACATACAGCCTGCTTATAAAGGTCTGTTCCTAGGCACTTCACTCCACGCATATGAAGAAATAGACTTAAGTCCAAGAAAGCTTATGCTACCAACTTCTTTCACTCGCTTAATCTCAGAGGTGCTACAAGATCCTACTAATACAGACTAACATGACTGTGCCTTTGCCATCTAGAATAGGTTTTCAGATGGTACAGAGGCTGTAAGGTGTAGTAGGGAAAAAGATGAAAATCACATCCTCCTAGCAACCAAGCACTTGGGCTCACTCATGTGTTTTCTTTCCTACCAGCTTTGAAAACTAATGTAGGGATTGAATTGGGATTAAAAATTGAAATGTAGAACCGTGCACTGAACATGCATCACAAATTTAATCTGTTATCTAATTTTTCAAGGAAGAGATATTGTGCTACTAATAACTAGCACTGAACTGTTGAGTAGGCAAATTTATGAACCCAAAATCCTCTAAGAGGGGAAGCAGACTGGCTGCACGGGGCCACCCTGGGAAGGTGCACCGCAGGACCAAGGCATCCCCACATCTCAGTCCTGTGGCGCTCCTTCCCTGTCCCTGAAAGGAGCGCTAAAATAGCGCTCCTTTCACAAGCCAGTGAAAGTGCACCGCAAAAGCTTGCGGCGCACTTTCACTGACTTTTCCGCCGCAGTGTGTGCAGACGCTGTGGCGGGAGGTTGCCCCTGGAGCGCCGGCCGTGCGGAGGGCCGGCGGCTCCGAGGGCAACCTCAGGAGGAGGAAGGGGCGCTGAACGTGCAGCTGCCCCTCCTCTTCCCTACCTTGAGGACGGCTCTATTAGCCATCTGCCGAGGCTGTAAGTTCCATCAAGGGAAAGTTTGCTTCAAAATTTTGTTTGGTGGTGCTGGTGTGGAGAAATATTACCATATTCCATGGCATATAACATTTCTCCAGCTCTTTTTGGACCCAAATCAGATCGATCTTGGCATCCAGCTGGACTTGCCAGATGGCCAAAGCCAGAGATCTAAAAAGTTACTTTTTTGGATATCAATTCCCAGACTGTTTCAGCCATCACAGCCAGTAGTTTGTCCAAATCATGCCCACATTGGGTTTGGTTTAAGACCACAGTTAGTAACAGTTGCCTGCAATCAGATGGCACCCTTCCAAAGAGGTATTTTTTGCATTTATCTTTAACAAGAAATAGCAAGCCAATTAGGGAAGACCAACTTTAATGCATTCATTATGCTCCCTTCCACCTGGAGAGAGGTGAATCAAGTGCAGGTCCTTAAATGCAATGTTTCATTAAGCTTATTCATTTCTACTTTTATCAGATTATTCATGATGCATGAGGTGTATTTATTCATTTAATTAAAAAGGGCCAATTATATATGGTTTAATGCTAATAATGAGGGCATAGTAGGGTCAGGCAGAGGACTTCTTTAGTGGGGAAAAATCTTTTATTTTAGAAACTCTCTTGGCTCACATCAAAAAACCTTTGAAATGCAAAGGGACAGTGTGAGAGAGATTCACAAAACACACCACTGTTAAGAAAAGCAGTTGTAGTTTAGTTTTGCCAGCTCCAGTGCCAGAGCTTGCAGTTACACAAGATGCTAGATCATGGATTTCCAGACACTGGGCAGCAAGGAAAGTAAAGTCATTTACAGCCTGATGGGAATACTATGCTCTGTGGTCTTATTTTGCAACCCAAACCACTGGACCAGAAAGTAGCAGAATCCACCATTGAACAATACTTTTATTAAGACAAATCCAAGTGCCACAAAAGTATGCACACTTTTCAGTTCTCTAGAATTCTTAATCAGGGCTCGATGGTACAAAACAATTGGGTGGTGGTGGTGAAGGAGAAAAAAATAATAATCCCAGTATTAGGGCAAATAAATTTGGGTTTTTAAAAATTTATTTTCCCCCTTATTGTTTTTGCACTAGCCTAATGATTTTTGAGTTTTGAGTTAGTAGCGTTTTTGTACATCCTCCTGTTTCCATTGCCTAACTGTGAATTATGGTTTTTAATTTTTCTTTCACCCTGCCTACACCCCAATCGCCATGATGGTTATCTTTATTTGTTTGTCTTTAATTTGTAATACTGAAATATCAGGTATATATTGCCTTTGTCAGCAAGCCAACAGTCATCAAATGTTACAACCACATATGCCAGATTCTGTAATAAAACAAGTAATGCTTTAGTTTTCTCCAGTAGCAGCTGGTAGCTTCCATGTGAGTGGGTTGTTGAAAGCTTTCCAGATTTTAGTATGATTTTAAAGGAGCTATCCAATGTCCTGAATCTGATCTCCAAAATAGGTTTAGCACATAAGACAGCTCTTTAAACTTTGCATTAGAACCCAGAACAGATTCACCACTCCACTGATACAGGAGGCATCAACTCCCACTGCTCTTTTCTTGCAAGTAGAGAAAAAGCATTGATCGTAACAACTGGTTGGATGAATAATGGATGGGGAAGAAGTCATTTAAATTCTGCATTGAACAACAAACATGTTCAACTTGGCCACCCCACTTTTCACACAAGTACCTTTACTGGTGAGAGCTGACATGGTGGTTGACGACTCTGGCAAACCAAGGTTCAAATACCCACTAGCCCATGGAAAACCCCTGGTTTTAGCTAAGTCACAAGTCCCAGCCTCATAGAATGGCAATGGCAAACCCCTTCTGAATATATGTTGCCAAGGAAACCCCATGATAAGTTCATCTTATGGTCACCATAAATCAGAAATGATGAAGACACACAGTGAAACAGCTTTTAATTGTAACTCAGACTATCTCCTCATTGTCTATCCTTTCTTTCCTTAAGCACATGGCAAAGCATTTCAGTAACATTTCTCAGCTATGCAAGAAAGAAGTCATCAGGTATCATAGCACAGCTCTTCCTATGGCTTAAGGATTGAGCATCTGCATTTCAAGCACATCCTTCAGACCTGTTGCCACTTCTTTGAAACAGCCACTTAATGAAACACCAAGTTATGAGAATTCCATCAGTCCTGCTCTCCTCAAAAATAGAAAGGAGAATTCCTGACCACACCATACCATAGTCTAAGGCTCCTTGTGATAAGCTGAATTTATGTGACAATTCAACTCCCCCCAATCCCTCTAACATTTTTTACTCCCACTCCAGTTTTCTCCCACTTCATGGCAACTCAAGCATCTTGATGAGTTCCCTCAAACTTTATTGCTTATTTTAAAAGTCCATTATAAGGAACTGTTTGTCCTGCACTAATCCCAATGGGAAATATTTTCTTTCCCCCCTCTCACTTCCTCCAAAGGCTCATGAAAACAAAGGAACATTTTGGTGCAAACGAAAAAAAAATAACAGAATAGAACAGGTTGTTTTATCAGAAAGCCTCAGAACTTAGGAAAGCTACAACTGCTACAACCCCCCAGCTAGCATAGTCATTGGCTATAGTGGCTGGCCAGTCCAGAAAAGGAAAGCTTAAAAAGTAACTTTTCCAAGCTATCTTGGGAGTAACAAATGGGAATGAGAATGGAACAGACTGCAACTAAAGTGACCTCTTCTTGAGTTCATTTCCACTGTTAACACATAGTTAAGAAAACTTGGGATATGCTATCACATGTTGCACATTTCCCAGCCTTGAAAATAATGCTGAGAAAGGGTAGAGAGACAATTTGCAGAATTATGTATCTGACATTTTTAGCCCATGCAACTAGGCAGCAGTCATTGCAGTATTATGTTTTTCACAGCTGTGCAAAAAAAAAGCAATCTTGCAAATATGCTCATTCTACACAAGGCCAAAAAAGAAGAAGAAGAGAAAGAAAGAAAGAAAGAAAAAGAATTATTGCTGTTTCATAGTGAGAAGAAATATTTCCCCAGTTTCTTGCATACTGTTCAAGGAAAAGAGAAGCCAGAATTGATATTCCTAATTAGAAGTGGCTGACAACACAAACTAAGGGCCACATATCTGCCCAAGACCATTTTTGCATTCCCTCTCCCAAGACCCTCCAGAAACATATTGCCAAAATTGAGCTGTAAATCAGGGAAGCTCAATTTAAAGCAAGCTGAACATTTGCTTTAAGCAGTGTTTCCCCGTTGCCACCAAATTTCAGCAGTGATGGGTTTAGGATGTATAGCCCATTGTGAGTCACAGGAAGAACAAAACCATTGTGTTACAGAGTGAATACTAATTTTATTATGTATTTTGAAAAAAATTAACCCTGTGAAGACTGAATAGGCCTGAAATAATGACATCTGTATAGAATAAAAAGCCAAATGTTTGAGTAACAAATGCCAGCTTTCCAGCTACTTCTGGGCATGGAACCATCTAACTTAAAACAGAAATAATGAGAAAATAGCCTGAGAGAGAAAGTACAATCCAATGACCAGCATATAAGGAAACAACCAAAAAGGCATACTGAACTGTATTTTAAAATATGGAAAATAATAATAATAATAATAATAATAATAATAATAATAATAATAAACAAAAAGGCATACTGAACTGGTATGATAGTGTAAGTCAGCTGATGCAATCACTTGCAAGCCGACTGATGCAATCCGATGGCAAGTGACCAGGAAGGGTGAGTGGTCACTGAGAGGCCTCACATAAAGGACCAGTAAGATCTCATTTCTGTTGGATAGGAGAGTATTTGGTTACATTACTATGGACTACTGAGGTTTGTCTCTGATTGAACAGAGGCTAACGACAGTATAAAAGCCAGGACTTGAAGCATGGAAATTACGCTATTACAAAGTCTCCAATGATCCTAGCTGTCTTGGACAGCTGCAATGCTGATAATGCTTCTCCTGACTGGGAAATATGTGTAAAATGCTGGTAGAGAACATACTTCCTAATTTTATCAAAAAACTGCGCTATAGTAACTGTGTACTCCTTATCTAGAACAAGTAAATGTCTCATACTGTATGTATAATAAATGCTGCAATGAATTGCAATACCTACATGTTTGACACACAGAAGACATATCAAGGTTCAATTCCTTATAAATATTTTATTATAGCTGCCTCTTAGTAAATGTTTGCTATGATGAATAAGACCTGTGATGCCTTACACAAAAGGCATGTAAATAATAAACTATGTGTGGAAATGATGAAAAGTGTATGTTCCTTCCTAAAAGGTGTGTATATACTGTATATCTGCATATCTACTGTTTTGTTAATTTTAATAAAATAGCCTAAAATATTATTTTTAAAAAACCTACTCATTCTCCCATGTAAACATGGAGTTCTTATACTTAAGAGTGCTTAAGTGGAGTGTTGATGTTAAGTCCATTTATTAGGCTATACCATTTATCACATATTGAGCGCTCAGGCAACTGGAAGTTTATGAGAGGGACTTCAAAACAGATACAGGTTAGCTGACAGAAGTGACATAGCCATGTTAGTCTGGAATATCAGCATGCAAAGAGATCTTGTAGCATCTTTGGTACTAACTATGCTAAAGAAGTTGTAGCATAAGCTTTCATAGACGGGGTCTACTTCCTCAGATGCATGGAGTGAATTGGTGCCCCCCCAAAAAACTTTTATAATCAGACTTTATGAATAGCCATAGAAATGCAAAACTTGTTGGTATGGTGATGAGATGACAAGTTCAGTTGAGGGTCAAAGACAGGAGGAAAGATGTTGCCTAGGGCCAGGTTAGCCGAGAAACAGGAACCTCCCCCCAAACTCTCATCTTAAAGAGATAGAGGTAAAGAAGGACTCATTTAGATAGTGGTCAGTCAAATTGTTCACTTCTGTCACAGGTAGTCATGAAATCTGATGAGGTGTGGGACAGGGTCACCAAAGCCTTCCCAATGCTCTACCTGATGGAGAGTACATAGCAGGGGAGGGCAACTCCTGGATGTATTAGGCCTGCCGGTGACTTTCGAAGGCTGTACCACTACCTCAAAAATTGTTTGACTTTTTGCCCCCAAATGCCCCCTCAATCTCATTTTTTGCAATCTCTGGGCCATTTTACATTCAGCAGAGGCATATTGTTTTCAACAGAAAGTCTTGGAGGCCAGAAAAAAGAACTTATTTTCAGGCATATCACAGGCCACACTTTTGCCATCCCTTGGATTATAGCAGGGGTAGGCAACCTTTCCCCTTTAAGGGCCGAAGGACTT
>CM034703.1:122890084-122903282 GCA_020142125.1 Phrynosoma platyrhinos
AGCTTTTTTAAAGCTGTCTAAAGATGTCAATTGACGGATCTCATCCGGTAAGCCGTTCCATAGTCTGGGGGCGACAACTGAAAAAGCCCCCTAATTTCTAATTGTTTTTAGAAAACAATTCAACCTGTGAGCTGGTTATGCTCAGCATTGCTTTTTCTCTGGCTAAACCCCTTGCACCTCTGTTACAAGATACTTTCTTATAATCATGCCATCCAATGAAGAGATATTTGGACCCCTGCCAATAAAGGCCAGTAAGGATGATGAATTGGAGACAGCAGATGAAGGGATATTTTTTTCCTCCCTCATAATATTACAGCTCAGGGATACAGTATGAAATTGATTAGCAGCAGGCTAAGGAGAGATGTAATAAAAGTTCTCTTTTGGATAATTCTGTAATTGAATTATAGAACTCACTATCAGAAGAGAGAGCAGCAGACACTGGCTCAGATGACTTTAAGAATCTTTCTTTTAACTCAAAATTATGATCAGCATGGTTTGTAAATGTGTGTACAGCATAAAAAGACAAAAGTGCCTGCATATGGATCCAGAGCTTAAAGAGATTGTATAACTACAACTCCACAGCCCGGCCCAGCCCAGGCCACCCTACTCAGTATAGCCAGAGGCTGATCATGTTCGTGTGTGGATGATGAGTGTTGTAGTGATGCCCTTTGGCACCCAGCAGAGTCTGCAGGACAAGCTGGCTGCTGTGATCCACAGCCACTTTGTAATTCTTACCACCAACTGTAGTTCAGCTTCTCTTCTTCAGAATCCTGTCTTCCTCAATCAAGAAGACACATTGTAAAGTCCAAAAGCATAGCTTTATTAATGCATATAAAAGTAAAAATAAGATAACTAAGTAAAATCCATTGTGATGAACTTGTCCAGTTCAGCCATACAAGATTACATCTTTAACAATCTAAAAGCATTAGGATCTAACTTGTTGCAGTTAAAACCACTGATTTCAGCCACACACGCTCACATCTTGAACAATAAACATTTTAGACAAAAAAGATTATAGGCCCTCCCATAATCCACCTTCCAGGTGTTAACCTTATGTTAATTGGATAATGCCTGTATGATGTATACTATCCCAGCCTCTTGCTGTCCATCATCCACCACGTGACTATTTTCTCAAGCCTAACGATTATTTACCTTTTTGATATCTCTAGTTATCCATAACAAAGTCTGGTTTCATTAGTTCTACCTCTGGGAAAGTACATGTTGATGTCTGGGTTGGCCACCTGGTGTTGATTCACTTTGTTTCTCTAGATGTTGTTTGTGCTTTGTCCAAAAGCTGTTCTCAAGTGGAAAATTACAGACACACATACATCTTTACATTTCACCTTTGACTGTATATCCCATCCATATCCTAACAGATCATTCTTCTGTTTTGAAGGTCAGGCCTGAATACCATTCCTCTACATCAGCTATTCCCAAAGTTTGGTCCTCCAGGTGCTTTGGACTTCAACTCCCAGAAGCCCAGCCAGCTTGGCTGGTAGGAATTCTAAGAGCTGAAGTCCCAAACATCTGGAGGAACAAACTTTGGGAACTACTGCTCTACATAGCCCAAACTGTACCACCCCTACACAAGAGAGAGAGAGAGAGATTGGGAAGTTTAAGGAAATTCAGAGGTTTATAGAAATATAAAAATTTTTGGGAGAGTAAGCAAAGGAATTCTTCCAGGCACCTCATTCAGTACTGAACATAGTGGCTTTCTAATGATGATTGACTGTAAAGACTGGAAACAGGAAACTCAGAAGGAAGGAGAATGGAATGAAACATCTTTAAATATCCTTAAAAAGTATGCGGTTGATTTGAACAGTGAATGGGTTCTTGCAGTGATGGCTTGAGGCTTCCGTCTCAGTGGGATGGTCTATCAATCAAGTTTTTAGACTTTAGTTATCCAAAATGTTCAACAATATCTGCAAAATAGGTTCAGCACCTGGGACAGGTCCTTTGAAGTGATCCAAATTCTGGAGTAGATTCACTGCCTCACTGACATGGGAGTCAGAAGCCTCCACTAGTCCCATGACATGCTGCTATATTTTGTAACAAGTCCCAGTTAAGCCTGTTTACTATCTGTCATAAATCTATACATAGCAGAGTTTTTATTTCAGCATAGCTGCATAGCTCAAAAGAGGTCCACCAAAATAATTCTGGATCTCTGGTTTCTTTTTTCCACAAGGATTTCTAACAGGTAAATAATAACCATTCCCCCTGTTGCTAATATTCAGGCATGATTGTCGTTGTTTATGTGGTTACAATGGCAACATCCATCCACAAACATGCACAAGAAGGGAGATATCATAAAAAAAACTCAGGCTTCACAGAAACACAACAAATTTCTATGGGGAAACCTGAAAAGTCCCCATTCCAAGCAACATTATGGAAATGAACATGTTCAACAGTGTCCACAGAATACCAACTGGGTTTGACAAATGGGCATGGAGGAGTATAAAATCTTTGCTGATTGACTGGACCACTAAGCTATATTATACATTTTGTTGTTAACTCCCCTTGAGTTGATCTTGACTCATGGTGACCATACGGATGAGACATCTCCAAGACTCTGTCCTCCACTGCTCTGCTTAATTCCTGCAACCCCATAACCATGACCTCATTAATAGATTCCATCCATCAAGCATGTGGCCTTTCTCTGTTCCTACTTCCCTCCACCTTTCCCAGAATTATTGTCTTTTCCAATGAGTCCTCTCTCCTCATGATGTGTCCAAAGTTGCAGAATTTTAATTTTAGCATAGCTACTTGTCAGAGCTCACCTAAAATATTGTGTCCAGTTCTGGGCACCATAATTCAAGATCAATATCATCAAGCTGGAGCATATCTAGAGGAGGGTGACCAAAATGGTGAAAGTTCTGGAAGCCATGTCTTTCTGAGAGATAACTTGGGGCACTGGGTATGTTTAGTTCAGAGAAGAGAAAATTGAGAGGTGACATGAAATATCTTTAAATATCTGAAGAGATATAATATAGAAGATGGAACATGCTTATTGTCCTCTGCTCCAGAGTTTAGGATATAAACCAATGGATTCCAATGGCAAGAGAAGAGATTCTTCCTAATCATTAGGAAGTAAATTCTAAAAGTAAGAGCTGTTCAGCAGTGGAATAGACTATCTTGGAAATCTTTGAGGTTGAATAACCTCCTTTCAAGAACACTTTAGTTGTGTTCTTGCATGGCAGGGGGTTGGACTGGATGATCTTCCAACTCTATGATTCTAGAGAATGAGGGACAGAAGCAGCCTGTCATTTTGATATTTTATGGAATGATTCAGAGGTCAGAGTATTATACACTGCAGGCTGAGAATTAATTTTATTTCTATTTTTAACACAATTTAGCAACTATGGCAATGCGATTTTGTGGCGGGAGGAGGGGGAGAAAGTGTAAAAAGGAGAAAGTCGCCTTGCTCAGGACTAGTGAGGGGGAGACTGATACAATGTAACTGTTGAATCCTGGAAATGTAGCTGTAAGCTTTCCACACAGGAAGGCTAATGCAACAGCAGCCTGATTGGCAGCTATTGATGGGCTTTGCCCATCCATGAAAAGGTGTGTTACTCATGGGTGGTCTACAGACCAGGTGCAGGTCAATCACAACTTCATCTGATAAGTTTTCACCTTAGATGCTACTATCATGTTTCTGCTCCACTTTTTGAGCCTCATACAATTATCTCCTGATTTTCAATGTGTGTGTGGTTGTTCTTCTCTCTTGTCTCTGCTTGTTGTTTCTGGCTCCCATGCTCCTCACTAGCTGCACAATATGACACAAAAGATTCAACATTAGGCAGCCATCTATGTGACCTTTCCTGCTCTCTTCCCTTTACTTGAAATGAGTTAGAACACACCTGATAACAGGTAACAGGCAGAAAGCCGTGTCAGTTTACTCTGAAAAGTAGCAGATTTGACCCTGGGGTTGTTATAGGGAAAAAATGCAACACATTTTAGCTCATTACTACAAAAGTAACTTGCTACCAAGTAACAAAGTTGTGATGAGCACAGTGCAGCCCTTGACCCACACAAAGCTCCTGAACTCCTACATTTCTAGTCTTTGAATTCCCCCATCACTCTCCCAAAGCTCTCAACCCTACCATTAAAAAAACCCCCAACAACCCCAAGTATGTGCCTGAATACTATGCACATGCAAATAATGCAACCTTACCCCACAGCTCCTCTATAGCTCCCAAATGCCTCCATTTTCCTGTGTAGTCCCTTTCAAAATGCCTACTGGAAATGTAGTTGTGTCATTTCCAGTCACTTTTTTGAGAGGGACCACACAAGAATGTGGAGGTATTTGGGCTTGCTGTGTGGTGAGTGTGTGGGGCCCCTAGAGATGTTGGGGAGGAATTGACCCCTGCCCCCAACACACTTACTCAACACTGTTTTAAAGTATTATGTAGTTAGTCCTCCATGTCCACAGATTCTGCATCCAGGGATTCAACCATCTACTGCTTGAAAATATTTCTTCTCTCCAAATTTTCCAAAAAGCAAACCTTGATTTTGCCATTTTTATTTATGGGACACCATTTTACTACACCATGGTACATAATGGGACTTGAGCATCTACAGATTTTGGTATCCACAAGGTGTGTGTATTCTGGAACCAAACCCCAGTGGATACCAAGAACCCACTGTATTACTTCCTAGCTCTGGTTAGAAATAGCCATTTCTTGCCTTCAAATAAAGCAGCTGCATGGGCTAAAACCCATATCAGAATAGGAATGAGATTGAATCTCTCAGTTGGATGCAGATTAATCTTAATCCCTTCACCTTTTTTAATTTCTTGAGGAAAGCAAGTGGCTACTTCTAGGAAGGATGCTAAAATGTGTGCTTAATGTAATATTTGGTTTGGCCATAAGGAAGCAAGGAGGGCTGGCTGGGTAGATGTAATCATTGCTGGGGAGCAGCAAGCGAGCCATGTCAATTAAGCTGATGGAAAGCGTTAAAAATTAAAGGCACCCACAAATTAAAACATAAATTATGTAGCAGGGAAAGGTGGTGGAAAATTACTGCAGCATTTTTTTTATGTCCTGAAACTCTGCCAAGAAAAAGGAATGGGAACAATTATGTGCATGTGAAGGAGAGAGAACTCATGCCTTTCAGAAACTGAAATGTTTGCTAAAATAAGGCTGCCTTTTCTATTGATAGGAAAGAGGGGGTTTACTCATGGCTCAAGAGTATTGTTCAAAGGTAGACAGATCTTGGAAATAATGTATTGCAAATAATGGCATTACTCAAAACACATTACTTTTAGAGTGTAACACAGGTGCAATAATATTCCTTTTGAAAATGATGTCTATACTTCTTTTGAAATGAGAAATTTTCTTCTTCTTAATACTTTCTGGGGATTATACTTCTTTTATGAGACCTTTTGAAGGGTTATCATTTCTCAAAATGAAGGGCATTTCCTTAATTTTTTTTTTAGTTGGAGTTCTTCCTTCCCAAATGTTCCTAAAAGCACCAAAAAAGAGAATGTATGACATAGAACCATAGAGTTGGAAGGGGCCCCATGGGCCATAACAAGCATATTTTTTTCTTGATATATGGCCAACACAGCTACCCCTCGATAAATAATTTTAGCCACTGTATCAAGTTATATAATCAATTAGAGTTAGAAAGTGATATTGTGAGCTCTGAAGCTAGATTGCTGGCCAGCAGCATGATTTGGGATTCTTCATTGTGAATCATATAAAAGAAATGTTCTGACTTTCAGGAGCCTCTTTTGATGGTGATGGGGAGATCTGATGTCCAAGCTTCAAAGTGTGAAGAGGTGAAAGTACAGGATTTCTTTGGTCATAAATGAGGGGAACACACACACACACACACACACACACACACACACACACACACACACACACTTGTAGATAGAAAAAAATCAGTTGCACTGTATGAAATAAACAAGCATGGCCTATACTGTGCAGGTCTATAAGCTAAAGCCAAATTACTTGAGTGCTGGTGAAGATGTGTGTGAAGTCATAAAAACCTGACTTTTAAAAACTGTTATATTTGTACACTTCTGTTTTCAGCCCAAGCTAAGAAGGAAGACTGGGACTGAAGACAAACATCTGAATAATCAAGTTTCCAGGATCAGAGGAACAGTCCATCTGTGGCAAGAATCCCATTATTACTCCTAATTGGAATGAATCCACTGAATCAATGGGATTTACCTTTGTGTAGGGCCAGTGTGGTGTAGTGGTTTGCTCATTGGACTATGACTCTAGAGACATTGGGTGACCTTGGACAAGTCAAACTCTCTCAACCTCAGAGGATGGGAATAGCAAACTCCCTCTGAAGAAACTCTATCATAGATTCACCCTAGGATCAAAAATAACTTGGAGCACACAACAACAACAACAACAACAACAACAACAACAATGTATTGAACAGTCTAGTCAAAGCACAAGACTGCACCATAAGGCACAGCATGAAGAGCATTTGAACAGTCTGATTTACATCCTCCCCCTTTAGTGAGGCTACCCTATAACTGTTAAATTGATAAAAAGTTACATCACAAAATGAGTGAGCTCTTTTGTACTTTTATTATTGGAAAAATGAATAATTAGAAGTAACTATTTGTAACTACTAACTTCCAACCTTTGAATTAAGATCTACCAGAGAAAGTGATTATTCCAGACTTACCTGAGCATCCAGGTAGTCTAACATCTGATCTACCTATGCAGTTTACATTCCAGTAAAAGGATTTGCAAAACAGAGATGGGAAATCTTCCTCCTCTCCTAATGATTTGGACTTCCGTTCCCAGAAACTCCAGTCATCATGACCAGTGGTAAGGGATTATGAAAGCTCTAGTCCAAAAGATCCCCAACCCTGGTTTAAAAGCTGCTACTGTCCATAGACATTCTGTACTAGATTGAGATATTGTACTATTGTAGTATTTTGCAGTTCTATGGCCATTGCATTTGAGGACAGAACGATACATTATCTAACTCAGAATGATCAAAGAAAGGAATGCTGTAAAACTGAAAATTTCAGAAAAGGGCAAACAAAATATTCAGGGACATGGAGCAATCCTACCATGAGAAAGGATTATATAATGTTTGGGGCTTTTTAGTTTATATAAAAAAGTACTTACCAGAAGATGTGACGAAAAAGATCCCTGGTGGCACAGTGGTTAAATGCCTTTACAGCCATGCACAAACCACAAGATTGTGGGTTCAATACCAGCCAGAGCCTTGCATCCTTCCAAGGTTGCTAAAATGAGTACCCAGCTTGTTGGGGGCAATTAGCTTACAGTTGTAAACTGCTTAGGGAGTGCTTAGGTGCACTGATAAGTGGTATAGAAATGTATTTGCTATTGCTATTGCTAAATGTATAGAATTATGAATGGAGTGAAGAAAGTGGATAAAGATTGATTTTTCTCCAGTCTCTCAAAATTACAGAATCCAGGGTCATCCAGGGAAATTGAACAGAGTGAGATTTGGGACTTGTTCACCCAGTGAATAGTTCACTGCCACAAGATGGCCACCAGTGTAGATAGCTTTAGAAGGGAATTAGACAAATCCATGGAGTAAAAGGTTTTCCTACTCATGAAAAGCTTAGAAACATAATAGACATACAACTCATTCCCATTACTCATAATAGTGTTCGAAAGGTATTTCACTGCCATTACTCTTTACAATGTAAAATGTAACTAACTGTAGTGTTGTTCTTTACTTGTTCATGGTTTTCATTCTTTTTTAAAAAAATAAAGAGCCTTAGAGATAATAAGGGAATCTTAGCGTGAAACCAGAAACAATTAATTCATAATGTATCTCAAAATGCCATTAAAAGACTTTAAAAAGTAATGTGATCTGATCACTAGAAATCATTACTTGTTAACGCTACTAAAATAGCTCCCCCTTGTTATTTCTGAAATGTTCATTATGCCCTCCTCCTTTTAAATGGAAAATGAATGAAAGTAAGAAGGAATAGAAGGTTTGAGAAGGGAATTGTAAGAAGGAATTGGAAAGGAAGCATTAGAGATTAAAGTACCATCTTTTTCGGTGTATAAAATGACTGGGTGTATAAGACGACCCCCAACTTTTCCAGTTAAAATATAGAGTTTGAGATATCCTTGCCGTATAAGACTACCCCTCTTCCAACACACACCAAATAATTTTTTTAAAAAATCAGATTTGATTTCAATATGGTAATTTTAATTCAAATGCTTATGACATGCAGGTACTTAGCAGGAAAATTGTCACTTATAAACACAACAAACTACAGCTCCCATCTTCCCTAGCATTTATTAACTTTCCAATCCTCCAGTGCTGAATCTTCAGCTCACCTCTCCTTACTCTTGAAGGAACACCATTTCACTACACCTTTCTATATAATGGGACTTGAGCATCCACAGATTTAGGTATCTGTGGGGGATCCTGGAACCAAATTCCAGCAGATACCAAAGACCTCCTATATTAGTAGACTGCTGTATTAGTAGAGTGTTTAAAGGAGCTATCCCAGGAGCTGAACGTATTTTGGAATTAGGGGCCAGAACTTTGAATAATTTCTTTAAAGTTCAGATTAAAACTCAGAGCAGATTCCCTGCCGCACTGACATTAGCTCTCCAAGCTGCCATGTTACTTAAGCATGTTACCTAAGCATGTTACTTATGCCTCTCCTAACAACAGTACCAGATGGAGAATGCTGTTGAATACCAGTCAGCAAAGTGGGAGAAGCACATTGCCCCAGTGTTTTGCTTATGGATTTCCCAGAGCCATCTGCATGGTTACTGTTCAAAACAGGGAGTTGAACTGGATAGGCATCTGGTCTAATCCAGCAAAGCTTTCCCTAGATGCTTAAGAACAACCTTTCAATGAGAAAAAATGTGTCATCACTGCAAACGGCAATCACAAATAATTTTCAATAGTATTCTCTGTAAATGTGGGTGGAAATCAAACCATAAACACAATATAAAGTTGGCCCAGGGGCACAGCAAATCACCTCAGCTTCATAAGCAAGAAGAATAAAACAATCAGAAGATTCTCAGCAGGTATATCTCTTCCTGCCATGAGAAACAACTCAGGGAATGATTGATAAAACAGGGGAACTTTAATAAAAACAACCAAATTAGATAAAAGGCCAGTAAAATGTATTGGTAAAAACTGAATGATGCAGATCTCCAGCTGAGCTTGAGGTCTAAAAATAAGTTTTATTGGTCTAAAAATAAGTTTTATTAATTTAGTGGAATGCGGTCTTCCTAATAGTCAATAATTTGTTGTCGATTCCAGGATGGCAGCCAAGTCCTTCTTTAATTCATCATCTGCTCATAAAATGCACTTCAGTGTGCACACCTAGCATTTAGGAACAACAGAAGCCCTGATGCTGCTGCTTGGGGACAGGATCTGAAATTTATTTTGCCTACAAGATTTTAAAGTAATATTTTCTACCTCTATTTTCTGCTTCTGGCTAGTCCTAAAGCAGATTAGGTATGGGAGAGGGTTGCAGAGGGAAGCATTAAGGCAGGAATGCAATGGCTTGCCCTTTCCATTTGCTGTCTGGTATGTTTATGAGCATGTATCAAGGTTAGTATGGTATAGTGGTTTGACTGTTGAACTGCAACTCGGGAGACCAGGGTCTAGTTCCCAGCTCAGCCTTGAAACCCACCTTGGGCAAGTCACATGCTTTCAGCTTCTGGGGAAGGCAATGGCAAATCTCCTCTGAACAACCCTTGCCAAGAAAACCCCATGACAGGTTTGCCTTAGGGTCGCCCTAAGTTGGAAGCAACTTGTAGGCACACAAAACAGTAACAACAAGAACAATAAAGCAAGGCTAAATGAATTCATTCTTACAGCATTGGCTTCATGGGCAGCTGCTTTGGGTAACAGTTGCCACACATTTTCCAGTAGGTTTCAGTTACAGTTAATGTAATGTAGTAAATATTTTACTTGCAGACAGTGTGCTAGGATAGTCAGAGCACTGGATTTGGATTTGGAAGAATTGAGTCTAATTCTAGTTCACCATAAAGATAATTTAGTAACCTTGGGCAAGTCATAATCTCTTGTGAGTGAAATAGCTTTTGAAGTGCAGTGCTTATCATATCATTTCTGGGAGAATTTGGAAATACAGGTGGTTCTGTTAACTCATATCAACAAACTGACTGATTTGCTGATTTTCATATCTTTATGTCCACTAGGAGTGGACCTTTGGTAAAGTTAATGGGTCTTAATTACTCATTCCAGATCAAGCCACTTAAAAATACTTTGTATAACAGGGCTAGCCAACAACAATATATTGGTGATAGAAGGAGAATTCACCCCCTCCAGCTCCTGAAAACATTGTAGCAAAGCTCAGAAAAAAACAGGGAATTCCACAAAAGTGAGAGGTGCTAATGAAGAAGCACAAGCACTTATACCCATTCCACAAGCCCTTTCCAACAGTTCATCAGATGAAATGAGATGATGCTCCATGCATTCTGCAACTCTGAGATATTTGATTCAGAAAATGGCCTTAGCTAATACCAATATTTAACATTTGTACAGGGCTTCTGATATGGATCACCATCCTTGCATTACAATAATATCTAATAAAAATCCAGCATTGGCATCCCATTGTATTGTTGACAGGGAGAAGGGCAGGCTGGTGAGGGTTTGAGAAAGAGGCTCATAAAAGGCCATCTAGTCAATACAAAGAAGCATGATCTTAACTGGAGACTTCCTAATTTATAGATCAATTTCTTCACCACTGACTGTACATAGTGGCCAATACAGGGAACCCTTTGGATTGCATTCAAGAGTCCTTCCACACTACATAATTAGAGCACTATGATTCCATAGCTGCATTCTATTTAATCCCCAAGTTTGTAGTTTGGGAAAGCACCAAAAGACCTCTCTAGTGAATTCTCCCTAAACTGAAAATTTTGGTTCCATAGGATGCAGCCATGGCAGTTAAAGTGGAACCATAGCACTGTAGTGTGAAAGGGCCCTCAGTTTGTATTGTGAGATGAACCCACCTGATCCTCTCTTCCTAGACAATTGGAATGAACTTGTAATTTGAAACACACGTCAAAATACTTGCAAAAATGCCTATTTGGGGATTATATCAATTTAGAAATGTGTGGACTTAGATGTTAGAAAATATATCACCCAGAATTTTGTTAGTGATATTTGCGAGTGTAATGCCAAATCATGGCTGTGTATGTCCTTTTATAGTTACTGCAGTGTCTCTGTCCACAGAAACCTCTCTGTGAGTGCCATTTAGCTTCCTGTCCATTTACTGGACAGGGGAATGTTGAGTTATCTAGACAGAAACTTGCTACATTCCTGCAGCCAGATACACAAAGAAAATGGCATTTTCTTGGACCTCACAGGATCCTCTGGAGGCCTAAGGGGATGATGGGATCAACAGTTTGTTGTGGCACCAGAGCTCTCTGACAGAGAAGGCTAAATATCTCACAAAACTACAAATCTAGAATTCCATAGCAATGGCCATGGAGGTACAGGCTGCTGGGAGGTAGGTGGTATATGAGTGGGTAGGGAAAGGGAGTAGAGTTACTTCTAGGAGAGCTTTGTGCCTGCAATATAGGAACAAGATCTCAGCCATCTTTAGAATATACCAGGGGTAGGCAACCTGTTTGAGCCTGGGGCCGGGTTGCTGTCCCTCAGACAATTGGGGGACAGAAGCACCATAAATAAATAAATAAATAATGTAAAAAATAATTAATTTTTTTTAAAAAATATGCATGCACACTCTCTCAGCCCCAGAAAAGCCATGGCAAAACCCCTGTGGAGATTTTGCCAAGAAAACCCCAAGAACAAGTAATAACAACAATAATCAATATCATCATGGCGGGTGGCGGCCTTAGGTTGCCTACCCCTGGAATATACCTTAAAACATGCCTTGGAATTATGAACAGAAACACTTACCAGGTTTTCTGCAGAGCAATGCAAGATGCATGAGCAGGGCTATATAGAGCTTCCTGAAGCCTCACAAAATAAGATCCTCTTGCACCTATGCAAATCTTGTGATGGTGGCCCAGCCATTGTGAGATGAGAAATTTATTCTGCTGCTCAGTGTCAGCCCTGCTGACCAGAGAGAAGGGAGAACAGTGCCATGCCAGCTATGATCCCAGAAAATGAACTCCCTCCCCAGAATTTGATATGGAAGACCAAATTGCTCCATATATATAAAATGTATTGGGGTCAGTCTGATGGGAATTGGGGCATCCTGTATCACCCTGATAGGACTTTAGGAACACAAATATGAGATTTCCCATACAAAATGGGACTTCTGGGAAACCTATTAGAAATTCATTAGATTTTAGGCTACTCTGTATGGTGCAATACAATTCTTAAATCATGGATATATACAAATGCATTTTAAAATCATGTATATTGCAAGAGAAAATAGGACACACAATGGGAAGAGAAAAGAGGCCCATAAATACTTATATAAATACACATTTTTTTTGTGATTTTTATTGAGGCACTCCAGAAAAACTCTGCTTCATTCATCCTGAGCCAAACATGATTATTATTAAGGTTGCCCTAGGTGGGAAGTTATTCCAGTCTTTTTATAACATCGATGTGATCAAAACGAGAATAAGAGAGATGAACTCCAGGATGCTGGGGTATGATTTGTTAATAAACAAAGAAACTTCAAAGTGTAAAACTACCAGATACATTTTGAACTGCTTCCTGCTTCAGAGGCAATAATATTTTTCAGTTTTCTGTGTATTAAAACCAACCTCCCAGCTGAAAGGATAATGTCCCCTCTGAAAATGTAACACCAGCCAAAACTCACCCATTGAAATTTTGCAAGAATCATAGAATAATAGAATCATAGAGTTGGAAAAGACCACAAGGGCCATCCAGTCCAACCCCCTGCCATGCAGGAACTCACAATCAAAGCATCCCTGACAATGGCCATCCAGACTCTATTTAAAGACCTCCAAAGAAGGAACTCCACCACTCTCCGAGGGAGTCTGTTCCACTGTCAAACAGCTCTCACTGTCAGGAAGTTCCTCCTAATGATGCGGTGAGATCTCTTCCTGTAGCTTGCATCTGTTGTTCCGAGTCCTATTCTCTGGAGCAGCAGAAAACAAGCATGCTCCCTCCTCAATATGACATCCTTTCAAATATTTAAAGAGGGCTATTATATTCCCTCTTAACTATCTCTTCTCCAGGTTAAGCATACCCAGTTCTTTAAGTCATTCCTCATAGGACATGGTTTCCAGACCCTTCACCATTTTAG
>CM034703.1:122903382-122926910 GCA_020142125.1 Phrynosoma platyrhinos
TTTTTTTCTGGGATTGATGTCAGACTAACTGGATGATAATTGTTGGAATCCTCTTTTTTGCCCTTTTAGAAGATGGGGGACAATGTTTGCCCTCCTCCACTCTGCTGAGACTTTTCCTGTTCTCCAGGAGTTCTCAAAGATTATTGCCAATGGCTCTGAGATTTCATTTGCCAGTTCTTTTAATATCCTTGGATGTAGTTCATCTGGTCCTGGAGACTTAAATTCATTTAGGTTAACCAGATATTCCTGTACTTCCTCTTGACTTATTCTGTGCTGCATTTCCCCTATTTTGTCCTCTGCTCCATTTTCCTCAGGTTGAACACCCTTTTCCTTTTGTGAGAAGACTGAGACAAAGAAGGTGTTGAGTAGTTCTGCCTTTTCTCTGTCCCCCTGTTAGAATTTTTCCATTTTCTCTGTGCAGTGGCCCTATCTTCTCTCTTTTGCTATGGACATACCCAAAAAAGCCCTTTTTATTGTCCTTAACACCACTAAGCCTGAGCTCATTCTGTGCTTTGGCTTTCCTGACTTTACCCCTACATGTGCTAGCTATCACCAGACAGTCAAGAAATTTTATTTGAATAACAGGATTTTTTTCCACCATGGACTGCAAACCTGTGCCTGAAATCTAACATTTACAATTCCTCTGTACAGAAACTGAGCACTAATTGTGGATTGTTCACATTTAGAAGCACTGTATGACCACCTGTCCACCTGTCTGCCAACCAACCAACCAACCAGTCAGTTAATCATTTGGGTAATTGTGATCCTACAGACGTATTTGGATTATAGCTCCCATAATCCCTCACCATTAGCTAATCGAAGTAGGGTTGATAGGAGTTGTAGTCCAAAATCCAGTGGGTCAGAAATACCCTGAGCTGTCCACTCCATCACATGCATCTGAGGAAGTAGGCTCAAGTCTACGAAGGGTCATGTTCCCAATTTCTATCTTTCAGTTAGGGCCTTTGCAGACTGCCAGAAATAGTGCAAATTGAGTCCATTTTAACTACCCTGACTCAGTGCTAGGGAATCATGGGAGCTGTAGTTTATTGTGGCACCAGAGCTCTCTGACAGAGAAGTCTCAATGTCTCAGCAAAAATACAGTTCCCATGATTCCTTAGCACTGAGCCAGGGCAGTTAAAATGGATTCAATTTGCACTATTTCTGGCAAAGGTGCTGCAAGATCCCTTTCCATACTAATTTCAACAGCTGACACTGTTGGAGGCCACCTAGACCTTTTGGTCTCAAAATCTCACTGAAAATTGGCACGCCACTTCTTCACAGCTGAGTATGATGGACATTTGTTACTCAAAGTTTGCATCATACACTCCTGGATTTCCTTTGGAGTTTTTTTTCTGCAGGAACAAGAACTTGAAAATTCCACCCTTTTAGTTGACATGATTTTATCAATGATCTGAAAACCCTCAGAAATTAAAGCTACGATCCTGCAGATTGGCAACTTAAAATACAAAATATCATTATTTCAAGCTCTAATGACAAAATTACACTCAGATTTTGGAAAATGGGTCAAGCCAAGAACTTTTCAGCACCCATTCATAAACCTTCACAGCCAAGTATATGCATAAGAGCTGTTTTTCAGTAAAGTCAATTTTGCAAAACACTGTTTGTTACTGATTATACTGTATATGATTATATAATTATTAGTTACTTTCTTGATAATTTTTGGTTTGTGTAATTTTTTTTCATTGTATTATTAGTAATTACTCTCTGTATGTTCTTTAGTTACTTTTTTGTTTATTTAAAAATATTCTATAACTCAGCACAATAATTAGAATCATACAAGTCATTGTATTCCCTATTACCATGTTTGGATGTGAGAGCTGGACAGTTAAGAAAGATGATAGGAAGAAAATCACTTCATTTGAGATGTGGTGCTGGAGAAGAGTGCTGAAGATCCCATGGACAGCCAAAAGGACAAACAAGTGGGTCCTAGAGCAGATCAAACCAGAAACATCCCTGGAAGCCAAGATGACCAAACTGAGACTGTTATACTTCAAACACATCATGAGGATTCATTGGAAAAGACAATAATGCTGGGGAAGGTGGAGGAAGTAGCAAGAGAGGAAGGCCACATGCTAGATGGATGGACTGTATTAAGGAGCTGACAGGTATTAAGGGGTTGCAGGAATTAAGCAGAGCAGTGGAGGACAGTGGGTTTTGGAGATGTCTCATCCATAGGCTTGCCATGAGTCGAGATCGACTTGAGGACAGTTAACAATGAACAACAAATGCTTTTTTTTCTCTGAAGATGCTAGCCACAGATGCTGGTGAAACGTCAGAAAGAAACTCTTTCAGAACATGGCCACACAGCCTGAAAAAACCCACAAAAAAAAAAAAGCTTTTCCTTGAGTTTGTTAGTATAACAAACACTGAAGGGTCATTGGAAAACAAATGGTTTATACTTTTAGCTTGATAATTTGGCTACCAGAGAGTCTAAAGACTTAGCTTTATTTTAAATGAAAACATGGCTGATTAATGGTCCAAATGATAGTTTATCTATAATATGACTAAAATCTGGGTAATGTGGCAATCCACTGTAAATAATATCCTTGGTTTTCAGCTCCAGTTGTAGGAGTTCAGTTGATTTGAGGGTTGTGGAATCTCTGCCAACTTCTCCATTCTGAGAAACATTGCACTTTTTGCTAATGGAGGAAATGAACAACTTCTCCTCTGCTTCAGTAGTGTGAAGAAAGTGATGAGCTTCTCTCCCAAGAAATCCTTGCCAGACTAATCCCCTTGCAAACAGTGCTAGAAATGTTCCCCTCCTTTCCTCTTTTTCTAATGACTTGGAAGCAATATGAATTCCAAGACAATTGCTCTGTCTGCTCTGTGGCCATGTTGTCCAGCTTTAGGATTACAAATCAGTTAATCTGTTACATTATCTGCTGCATTCTCTTTTCACCATTTTAGGGAAGATGTTTCTGCCTGGATAAAGATGATCTGTTAAATCTTAAAATTGAGGAAGAAAGGATGCTGTTCAGATCTGCAAAAAATATTTTAGGGAATGTAATCTCTGTTTAATTTACCACAGTGTATGTTTACTGATATCCCCATGATCCAGCTATATTTTGATATCAAATTGCTGAAAGGCCAGTATGGGCTGCAGAGGCTGAGATTTTACTTACAAAACACCAGAGAAGGTAGTGTTGTGAATATAGCACATAGACCCCAGACATGCGGAAGGTTAAAACAAAGGGAGAGGGGACTTGAGAGAAGATGCCTCCATTCCATATTCTCTGCATTTCTGATGGAAACCAAAAGTCAGAGATGAGGTCTGCCAGATCAAACAAGACTGGATTCCCCTTTCATCTCTTGTTATATCCCTAAACACCTTTTCTGTCCTCTCATTTTTGGGTACTCCAGATCTCATCTCTGTTGTAAAGTCAATGAAGCAATAATCAATCAAAATCAACCCTTTGCATATCCCATATAGTAAAACAAATCCACCAGTGGTGAAATCTTCTCAGGTTCCTCTAAAAGACTATTAAAGTTTTGTTTCCCAAGGGCTTCCTATAGCTTGGGGCTAATTTTAAAGTATATATAGGACTCTATGAACTTAGCCTCTTTGCTGCAGTTGACTCCCTCACTTGTTTGGTGACTGCTGCCTCCAGGTTCCAGCCTTTGTCTGTTTCTGTCGACTTCCTAAAACCTCCAGTATCACACCTCACAGCTTGAGCTTTCCTGCTTTCCATGGACCCTTGTCTTCAGAACTGGTAGATGATCACTTGTCCAAACTCAAAACTCCACTATCCCCTTTCACTTTTAAATTTTGGTTAACTCTGTATGCAGGATATTAGAGCGAGTTATTCTTGTATGCATGCTCTTTTATGTTTTTCCCAATAAAAGTTCTCTTAGTATACCTACGCCTGGAATTTCTATCAGCCAGTACTGGTATAGTTGGTGCTTTTGCTTCAAAAGTTACCCACCTCTCACAAGTGAAGCCAAACATTCCTCTAACTCAGTGGTGTTACTAGGTTTGGTGTCCCCTGATGCAGTAACTCATGGTGTCACATCCCCATTTACCTTCTCCCATACAGAATCCTTAGTAATGTTTTTGTATTAATTTATTTATAAATAGTAATTCTCATATATCATTGAATGTAATGGTAATAGTTGTGACATAAAAACTAGCAAAAATAAATGTATACCTTTAAATTATGATATCATACACACAGAATAAATGTGTTTACATATACATCCTTTCATGTGGTTACAGTGAAAATTTGGTAAAATGTGATGTTATAAAGAAAAATTTAAAAATTAATTTTAATTTTAATTTTATTTTTTTTAAAAATAAATATTAACATTTGAAAGTTTATTATTATTATTTAAATAATTTCTCTTCCTATTGAGCTTCACCCCACTTACACCATTTCTTCAGCATTTTAAAGAGATATAAGCAAATGCTACAGCCCATTTTTGCCAAAATGCAGATGTCTGACGAGCAGTGATGTCACCCCCCAGGGTGTCACCTGCAACTCCCACCCCCCCATGACACCACTGCCATAACTTTTTAAAGAAAGATTGCTACTAGTAGTGGAGGCTCGTACAACCCCATATTTTGGGGGTAACAACACTCTGTCAAGAACTGAAGACACTGTTAAACCTTTATGCAACCAAAACACAGAGATTGGGAAAGTTCTTTTTGGGAACAAGACTTCCTGAATCCCAAATGCTAAAAGAGTTAATTTGCAAAGTTGTGATTATGATTATGATGGCCTCATCTGCATGGCAGAAATAATGCAGTTTAACACCACTTTAACTGTCATGGCTCAATGCTATGGAATTCTGGGATTTGTAATTTGGTGGGGTACCAGGGCTCTTTAATAGGAAAGGTAAATATCTCACAAAACTACAAATCCCAGAATTTCATAGCATTCAGCCATGGTAGTTAAAGTGATGTCAAACTGCATGATTTTTACGGTACAGGTGAAGCTGATAATTTAATTTAAAAATTATATTAAAATTTAAACCTATTAAATCATGTTAAATCTATTAAAATGATATTAAATGATATTAAAATGATATCTGTATTTTTACAAGTACAAAATGTTCAAAACCATCATGTACTGTGCATTTGCATTTTTCAGAATAGGGACATGTTGTCTATTGCAGGAGCTGACAGCTTTCAGTTGCAGAAAGAGTTACCACATCTTGTATGCTATAGGCTAGGATCACCTACTGAAACCCACCTACATCTATATGTTACAGCCAGTCAGGGATTTTACTTTGGGAGCAGGAGAGGGGTTGTTGTTCCCATTATAAAGTGATTATAAGTTATCCAGTAATCTATCACTAGAGCTTGATAGGTATTCTGCCGAGACTGGCACTACTGTGGGGAAAAGTGAGATGGCCTCTGCAGGTAGCACATTTTGGGTGCAACAAAAAGAAAGTGTATGGTGACTTTCAAGACCTCCCCCCCACCATTTTGAAGTCACATTTGGCAGTATATGTGTGCTCTGGTGTGGCTCTATGCCTGCCATAGTTGCCCATTCTTGATGTAATTCATCTTGGGTAGAGAAATGGATCCATTTCTGTTTTGCTTCATGCAGAAAATAACCTTGGTCCAGCCCTGCTGTTTTAGGCTACATCTACACTGCAGAAATAATGCCATTCGACAACACTTTAACTGCCAAGGCTTAATGGTATGAAATTTTGTGACACGAGGGCTCTCTAACAGAGAAGGCTAAATATCTCTCCAAATACAAATTTGAGCCATGACACTTAAAGAGGTGTCAAACTGCATTATTTCTCCAGGGCGAATGCAGCCTTAGTCTTATCTACTTCAGAATATTCAGTGGAGCTATTCCAGATCAGTGTTAAATAAGAGTGTGTTCTCACAATACAGCTGCTTGAATTTTGCTGGTTGTTGACACCTGATATCTACTCATTTCATTCTGTTTTAGGGTTGTTTATAGCTCTTTCTGGGATCTGCTAGGTCTGTTCTAAAGGTGTTTTTTTTTTTTTTAAGTATATGGTTTGCAGATTTCATCCCAGGGTTTGAAAGACTAGTTTTCTTCTTTATGATTTTTTTAAAAAAATCTTAGAGTTATGGCATTATTGTGCCAATGTGCCATTTTACTATAGCCCTGGTGCACTAGAAGATTATAACTCCAAAAGCTATTTTTAGGAAAAGAGATAAAGGGGAAGAAGACAAGGATACTTTTTTGGTTTTGAAATCATTGGAAAGTTGGAATAAAATGTTCTGACAGGTGCAAGAATGGTCACAAAATAGTCCGGGATAAGTGGAACATCATTTGGTTAAAGACACTACAGTAATAAATACCACAACCTTCTGGTACATTTGTCCAGGTCTGAAGGAGTTCACTGTGCTTCAGTGGGGGCCACATAGAATAGAATGGAGGATTATTGTAATCCTTCTTCTTTTATGCATGTGAACCATTTTCACATGTGGTGGGAAGGAAATATGTACAGAGGGAATGAGAAATGCAGAACAAGATGATAGAACAAGAGGAGTAAAGCATGTTATGGAATAGAAATTTGGGGGATTCCTCTCTTCACATGTTGTAACCACTAGTGGATAGGAAAGGGGTGATATCTATATCTATATCTATATCTATATCTATATCTATATCTATATCTATATCTATATCTATATCTATATCTATATCTATATCTATATCTATCTATATCACCACAGTCCAGAATGTAACTGTTCTTATAAAATAACCATGGTATGAATGGGTATTAGTAGATATACTGATAGGTACACTTCCATTAACAAATTAAATGTATTTCTGGTGATTACATCTTTAACAGAAAATTTGGTAGGACAGACAGAAATAACATGGAAAGAATAGGGATAGGTTTCCTAAACTGCAAAAAAGAAGAACAGTTCAACATCTTTCAACAAACATTTTGTTTAAAATTAATATGTACATATGAAATGTTACAACTAGGTCAGATAAGCCTTGCATAAATGAAGAAAAACATTCAGAATCTTCTAGAGGTCACTTGAAAGATTCTTCCAAACTGTATGCAGAGCTGAGTTTTTCTTTTTCTTTTACCTGCCTCCAGTTTTATTATTATTTCTGTTTGGGTGACCAAAATTATAGAACAAAATTATTTAACTATGGGGGGTGGCGGCAGGGTGAAGAAAGATTAATCAATTTTTCAGCTTTTCATTTTGATGTTCAAAGATGCTCAGTACATGATTTTGGAGTCAGCTACTGTTTATCTTGCCTGTTTGTAAGCAGGCACATATAGCTACAATAAGATCAACTAGAGTAGAATTCAACTTTTTCCCAGCTCATGTTTTATTACATTGTGACCTACAAACATGCTCCTGGAACCTGACGCCAAAGGTAGTGTTTCTCCTGCTCACCTATACTATCCTACCAATGTCACTAGAAAAATGTCCAGCTCGACAGAGGACAAGGAGGACAAGGGGGCTTGGCTAGGGATAAAAAGACTTTGTAAAAAGGTATTTCCTTGTAAGAGGTTTTGTTAGCTGAATTATATCTCTATGAGATCCTATGTATGCTCACCTGGGTGTAAGTCTCACTGAATTCCCTGGAGCTGACATCTGAGTAAACAGGATTACATAGGATTACACTGAAATTCCTTAAATATTTGTTGCTTTTGGAGGTGGAGTGTTCTCTCAGAAAAGTGACCGTGTGGTGACTGAAAACCTTATACAGGGACAAAGAAACTTGTATAGACACGGAAGTAAGTACAACCTCAAGAGAAATTCTAACATATCTCAAACTAGTAATATATGTCCCCAAACCAAGTTATGTATACAGTTACAGAAGAAAGGCACTTAAGTCTGTTTCCCTGGATCTATTTTTACTAGAAAAAAACTCCTCGCTTTATTTTTTTTAAAGAAAATAACTTTCTACTGGCTGAAATAAAAAAGCTTCCCAGTGGCAGTATCAATACTTGAAATGTTGTGTGGGTGTGGGTTTGTGGGGTGTCTTTTATTCTCAAAATAGTCTCTATGCAGGAAGGGTAGGCATTCCAGATGTTGTTGGACTTCAGCTCCCAGAATACTTCACCACTGACTATGCTGGCTAGATCTAATGGAAGTTACAGTCCAGTGAGGACCATGCTGTATGGGGACTAAGATTTCCTTTCCCTGCATCTGTTTATAAAACATGTATAGTACAAAACTCTGCAGATTACATTGTCTCAGAAAACAGCAATAGCAACAAAATACAAATTGTGACATTCATTTGGGATTTTTCAATGGCTGTTGTGTGCTTTTGTTTTACTCCTGAAGAGGTGGCAACATCTTAGGCCCAGATCCTGTTCCCCCATTGGTGAAATAAAAATCTCTGCCAGTGATAAATGTGTGCAAAGTCTGCTTTTAATTCCTTGGGTATATAAAAGCAAACCAGCATGGAGTGTTGGTCTATGACTCTGGAGACCAGGGTTCAATTCCCAGCTTGGCCATGAAATCAGTGGGTGATCAAGTCCCATTCTCTCAGCCTCAGGGGAAGGCAAGCAAACTTCCTCTGAACAAATCTTGCCAAGGAAACCTCACATAAGGTCACTATAAGTCAAAAATGACTTGAAGGCACACAACACACACATACACAAGTTGTAGGAGACTGCCAGATGTACCTTCACCCCTCTGATTGCTGATTGGGTGCAGGTACAACTAGACCCAGGTGCTGTCCAGCTGGACTTGGGGAAGAAGCAACCTTCAAGACCTGGACAATGTTAGGGTGACCAGACACCCCTCCTTTCCAGGACACGTCCTCCATTTCAACCCTCTGTCAAGGAGGAATTCCAAAGCATTCTCCATTTTGAGCATGGCTAAGAAGTATGAATATAAATTCATATGAGTGTTTTCAGTTTTTATTTGGGAATGTCCTCCATTTATTTGAGGGTCCTCCATTTTGTGGAGCCTTGCCCTCCTTTGCAATTAAGACATCTGGTCACCCAGGACAATAGTGAAAAGCTGCTGCTTCTTCCTGGTGTACAAGGACAGCTAAGTGGCATCCTCAGCCATCCCCAGCCAATTTGTGACTGAAGGTAACAGCAGAGCTATGGCAGGGAGCCTCTGGCTGTTCTCAAACACCTACGGCAAGTCACTGTGCATGGAGAGAATGTGCAACACATAAAAAATAATGCACACATTGGTGTAATGAGGGGTGTCACTAGGGGTGTGCAGGGAGATCCAAACCACACCAGGTGACACCTCTTTTGAGGTGGCCACTGATGGGAAGAGAATGACTTCTGGATCTGGCAGGTCTGCTGGCCAGGTGGGAAAATGAATCACCTCCCTTTCTCATCCAGAAAGCAGCTCCACCAGGCCCAGAAAAAGGCTGTTGAATAAAGGGAGGGGGTATTAAAAAATGATATGTGATGGATGTCGTATATACTCGATGTGCCTCAAGGTATATGAGAATAATGACAGTTTAAGTAATCAATTAATCAAGTAATTATCCCAGCCTGAGAAGGCCCATCTTAGGAAGTTATTTTTAAGAAGCTTGATTGTAACAACATGCATAAACCACACATAATTTTATAGTGGCAGGATGCTGCCCTGACTCTGCTAAAAGATTCTGCTGGAGGTCTTTTTCTTGTTGTTGTGTACCTTCAAGTCATTTCTAACTTATGATGACTCTAAGGCGAACCTATCACAGGGTTTTCTTGGCAAGTTTCCTCAGAGGGGGTTTGTCATTGCCATACTCTGAGGCTGAGAGAATGTGCTTTACCCAAGGTTATCCAGTGGTTTCTTTGACCAAAATGGGATTCAAATCCTGCTCTCACAGGGACCTAGTCCAACTCCCAAAACATTACATAGTGCTGACTACTTGTAGGTAAATTCTAAGTGAAAAGAATAGTTCAGTTTGGGTTTTATTGGATAAAATAGTTTGATAGTGGTCTTCAGGATTTGGCCTTTTGTTATTTCCTAATGAGTCTAATTACAATGGTGAGTCTGGCCATGCTGTGATCCTATGAGATGATTACCCAGTTTCTGACAGGCTAAAACATCACTTTCCCATCTCTTAAGAGAGATCCCAGTGAGTGAAACAGTCTGCTTCCTTTATCAAGAGATTTGAAAATTGTCAGGAAAGCAAGGGTGTAAGTAGCTTGCCTCTCACACAAATTTCCTTGTTGTTTCCAGCAGAAAATAAAGGTCAGAAGGTAACACCTTGTATTGGATGGAGAACAAGCTATTCCTGGCCCCTCTGTGTTACCTAATGGATTAATGTCACAAGTAAATGGGCATGACTTCAGAAGAAGCAGGACTTATATTTGGGGGGAATGTATTACTTTCCCAGAGATGCTTTATTTTATCAATAGCAATCTTGCCCCTTAACACCAAAGTTAAATGCAATCTCAATACCATTGTTCTTGCTTTCTTAACCTGTTATCTGAAGAGAAACAGAAGCTTACAGTTTTCACTGAAGAGTGAGTGAAACCAGATAAACAAGCCTTATGTTTTATGGCACCAAAAGAAGATATGTATGAGTGGTATTAAAGAAGGAGAGCCAATGTAGTGTAGTAATTTGAGTGTTGGACTAGGACACTGGAGACCAGGGTTCAAATTCCCACTCAGCCATGGAAATCCACTAGGTGACCTTGGGCAAGTCACGCTCTCTCCACCTCAAAGACAAACAATGACAAACCTTCTGTGAACAAATCTTGCCAAATAAACCCCGGGATAGAGTCACCACAAGACAGAGGCCTGAAACAGACAGGCCAAATAAACTGGTTTCCATCCAGTTTTGAGATGGGATGTTTAGATGATGCACACCTCAAAACTGGGAGCAAACTGCACCCAAGCCATGTTCTGGAGCTAAAAGCCAGAGTCAAAAGAAACTGAATTTTCCTGCTCTTTCCCAAAAAATGCACACCTTCACCCGTGCATCTAAATGCACTGATGCCAGACCGATTCTAATGGAGCAATCTATCCCCTAATTCTGCATATAAATGCTGTGATGCAGGAGTGCATTAAGAAAGGACAGAGCTGCCATACTCAAGTGGTGGGGTGACAATGCCCAAAAGTGACAGTGTGAAACCTCCAATAGATGTAACTACAAAATACACAAACCAGACAATCCAAGAGGGGACATGGGATGAAGGGGGCATGAAAGGGGCATGATTGGATGCTCTGATGCCCTGTACTGGTGGAGGGTCACACTTGCAACTGTGTGGCCTATCAAAAGGGGTCAGCCATCCAATGGGATGACTTCTAGGGAGGAGGTGGTTGCTGGTGGCTGTGTGTTCATGTGGTGCATAGGGATGAGGAGGAGATGACCATATATATATATTACCCAGAAGCATGGCTTCATACCATACTGTACAGTTGGGCCATTCACATCCAGGCTGCCTTGAGAACAGGTGGTGTGATTGCTAGGGGTTCAAATTGATTTTGGAAAAAGCAGTTTTGAGATTTTTTTTTCCTGATCATCTGTTTTGCCCCAGAGTTGACTTGCAATGGTAAATGAGCAGGAGGAGGAATGAAATAAAGAAAAATAATGAGTTTGATTCAGATCTTTTATATTTAGAATAGAGCAGGGTTATATTTAGAGCAAACCATGGCCTCAAACAGACACACTAAAAGGTCTGCCGTCAAGCCATACTATGGCCTGGCATTTAGATGCCATATGCTCCCAAACCATGTGGAAGGTACACTAGGGCTACATAAGGTGGCCCAAACCCAGTAACAAAAGGGTGGAAAAAGGAGTGGAAAATACCGCTCCTTTTGCCTGTTGGATTGAAAACCTTACAGACAGCCTGGATCAGGCTGTTGGAAAATATAACTTGTGTGGAAATGCACAGATGGGGGAAAAATGCCTGCAGGTGGAATATGAAAACAATCACAAGAGAAGATAGTCAAGGACAGTATGTGTCTGGGAACACAGAAGGCAAGTTGTAAACATATTAGATCATCATGTTTTGTGAGAACCATTGTCCATGTGACTATGAGTTACAAGAAGAGGCTGGATTTTGAGGCTGTTTAGCAAGTGTCCACAAATGAATTAAGCTCTCAGCTTGGGGGTGAAGCTTTTTCTTTCTTCTGCTAGTTAGCTGGTTAACTCTTATAATTCTTTTGTTCCTGCCTGCTGATGTTTGATCTACTTGTAAATAGTTACTTTGTTTTTACTGCAACTGAAGAATAAAATGTGCCTCTTTAGAGTTATCTTCTGCCTCTAGTCTGTTTCATGGGAAGGCTTCATTCCTAGGTGGTGAGGTCAGCGCCAGAGGTGAACGGCTTGGAGATCAACTTGCAGCGGAGGAAGGATTCAGCAGTGGAGGTTTCAACAATGATTTATCTACTTTGCTCAACTTACAATAACACAGGCTGGGTGCATGCAGTCGCCATGGCCCTAGCATGAATAGCGCTGGAGTGGCCATGGACAGCTTTATCAGGATCATCTGCTCAAGGCTCATATTGATCTTTTTCTAATAAGGGAGAACAAAAAGCCTTCTCCCCCCCCATTGGGTGTGGTTGAGTGAGATTTCTTGTGGAGTTTTGCAAGTTATTTACATTGAAAAATGATTTTTTTGTGCAAATTGCCAAAGTTATTTTTGTTCAGATTCCAGGTGTTGCAGCCTTATTGCATAATATAGGCATTGTGTGCATCTTTTTGATCAAGTATCAATAATCTGAACTTGCTTTCTGCATGGGCTTGGCTTGGCTTGACCTAAATCTACCTTCCTTTCTTCCTTCCTTCCCAATGTTCCATGGATCCCAGTTGGTTCCATTTTATGCTAACAAAGAGGGAAGTGATCCAGTTTGCACTGAGGCTTCCTGCACAAATTGTGGAGAAATTGACAATTAAAAAGTGTAATTATTTTGTTATCACACAGAAAGTGGAAATCATTGCAAATTGTTGACATGGAGTCTCACTAGATTGCGATACTCTCTTGTCAAAGGTGGCAAACTTTGCAAATATTTTCCACCTTTCAAATTTAGATGCATGGGGACCAACTTATATCAGGTTGATTAAATGACTGACCCTCTTGCTACATCTGAAATCTGGATTCAGTTCTTTTTCATCAATATTATATAAACAAGAAAGGCAACTTGAAGGAAAGCAAAATCAGAATCTGAAGAGGGATACATGCAACCCCCAATAGTGTTTGATGACTAAGCAAGGGATTGGAATACCTTTGGTATCATATTCTCCTCAGAAGCTCAAACAACTGGCATAGGTTCACTGAATATTTCATAGCTGTATGTGGCATTCAATAATATTTGATGGTCATCTTTGATATATGAATCTGACTTTGATGTTTGATTTCCATAGCTAATATTTGGTGGCATTTGAAAATTAACAAGTAATGGCATTTAGTGTTTGATTTCTGATGCATAACAACATTTTGCAGTTATATTTGTGTAGATATCTGCCTGTCTGTTTGTCTGTTTACCTACATAATGCTGCTTTCATGTGCCTTCAAGTTGATTCTCACTTATGGTGACTCACGATAGGTTCACCTTAGGGGTACCATAAATGGAAAACAACTTGAAGGCATACCACCACCACAATAATAACTTCCAGGAATCTTGGGATTGACTGTATTGGAAGGGGTGTTTAGCTCTCAGACAGAGAGCTCCAGTGCCTACAAACTCCAGGATTCCATAATAAAGAACCATGGCAGTTTAAGTGGAATCATGCTGCTATAACTGTATACAGTCGGCCCTCCATTTTTGTGGGGGAATCCATTCAGGACCCCTCCCCCCATGAAAATGGATATTTGTCAATATTCTAGCCCATATGCTTGAATGGGGTGTGCCCCCACGGGGGCGCACAGGGGTGCACCCCATTGATTTTAACGGAGGTCACCCCTCCAGGAATATGCAAAACCACAGGCTTCAAGTCTGCAAGAACAGAGGGGCAACTGTAGTGAAATGGGCCCAGGTGTATGTGTATTGAAGGATAGTATGATAATCCCTATTGCGTTAGATATGTATCGGGTGGAAAGAGGAAAGTGAGAAAGGCTTTATGAACATTGGCAGATGAAAATAAGAAGAATAATGAGAAAGAAAAAGAGTAGAAAGTACATTTGCCATTTGTCCAGTTGTCTGGGTTTTACTTGAATCCATGGTACCTGGTAGTTATTTACACCATTAGCTTGCCTGGCTTCCTAGATTTCACTTTTGAAATACTGAGATAAAAGCTTGTCTATCCTTCACAATTACATCAGTTTCATACCACTTCAATTGACATGACTCCATCCTAAAGAATCCTGAGACCTGCAACTTGTTTAGATACTTTGTTTTTGTTGTTGTTAACTGCCCTTTGGCCAGCCTCAACTCATAGCGACCCTGTGAAATGAGACATCTCCATTCCTCCCTATCTTCTACTGCTCTGCTCAGGTCCTGTGAATTCAATTCTGTGGCCCTGCTGATTAGGTCTTGGCTAGCATTATAGTCTTTTCTAATGAATCATGCCTTCTCATGATGTGTCCAAAGTACAATATCAGTTCCATCATCTTTGCTTCCAGAGAGAGTTCAGGTAGGAACCATTTGTTTGTCTTTTTGGCTGTCCATGGTATCCTCAGCACTCTTCTCCAGCACCACATCTCCAATAAGTTGATTTTCTTTCTGTCAGCTTTCTTCACTGTCCAGCTCAGATGGTGCTACATTTCCTCAAGAAGAGAGGGATTAAGAATTGAATTGGTTAAATTCTATAGTGAAGACAGGACACAGGGCATCTTGGAAACTGTAGTTCATGGGAGTGCAATAGAGTATTCCAAGCTATAAATCCCAGAATTCCTTAGTGTTCTGATTCAGCCAAGACATACACAGGTCAGCTGGCAGGAAACAATTAGCTGATACTGCAGGCAATGGCAATAAATTACCAGCACCCAGAAGTATCCTTGCTTATTGAAATATATCCAGACAAAACCATTAATCAAGCAGTCTGATTCAGGAAAACAAACAGGCAGCAAGGTTAACACAGTCCAAAGACCGTCAAAGTTGCAAATTGTAGGAGTCTGGAGGCAGGAATGCTGCCTGGAAGCAGTTGAGTTTCCACCACTAGCTATTGACCTCTACTCATGGGCATCTATGGATGAAACATCTCTCTGTCCTGCACTGCATTGCTCAAGTCCTGCAAACTCATGCCTGTGATCTCCCTAATTAAGTTCAATCATCTAGTGTGTGGTCTTCCTCGCTTTCTTCTACCTTCAACATTTCACAGTATTATTGTCTTTTCTAATGAGCCATACCTTCTCATGATCTGGCCAAAGTACAACAACCTCAATTTCATCATCTTGGCTTCTAGAGGGCTTGATCTGTTCAAGGACCCATTTGCTTGTCCTTTTGGCTGCCCATGGTATCCTCAGCCCTCTTCTCCAGAACCACGTCTCAAATGAGTTGATTTTCTTTTTATCCACTTTTTTAAAAGTCTAGCTCTCACATCCATACTAAGTAATTGGGAACACCATGGCTTGGATGATTTTAACTTTAGTGCTCCATTGTATATCTTTACTTTTTAGGATCTTCTCTAACTCTTTCATGGCTGCCCTTCTCATTCTTAGTTTTCATCTTATCTTTTGACTGCAGTTTCTGTTCTGAACAATGTTTGATTCTTGTCTTTGCACTTTCTTCCTTGACCTTCCTTAGTAAGTGTTTCAAGTCCATGATGTTTTCTGTTAGTATTATGGTGTCATCTGCATCTCTTAGATTGTTGATGTTCATTCCTCCTATCTTCACTTCTCCTTCTTTTGAGTCTAATCCTGCCCTTCATATGATGTTTTCTGTATGCAAATTGGACAAGTATGGCCCTAGACACACTCAGTTCTTAAATGGCTGGTACCAACTGGTTCTAATCCAAGCCTCTCTGTTGCTATTCTTCACTCCATGTACGAGTCCTTGTACTTGGGCAGGGGCTGTGCTCCCTTCCCAGCTGTGTCCTCTGTCCCATCAGCTGCAGGTGAATCCTGCCTTTGTTCCTCTTCTGGCTGAATCTGCTGTTCAATAGGGAGAGCTGCACGAGGCTGCTCTGCAGGCTGCTCTTTGGCTAGGAGACTTCCTCGAGTCACTTCTTCAGCCTCCTCATCTAGGTCCAGATTCTGGCTCATGACACTTACAATGGATCCATGATAATCAAAAGTAACATAAAATAGATAGCTTCAGTAGACCAGAAGCTAAACATGAGTCAACAGTGTAATGCAGTGTAATTCTAGGCCGCATCAACAGGAGCATATAGGTCCAGATCAAAGTTTTTAAGTCAGAATTCACTGGAATACTATGTCCAGTTCCAGGCACCACAATTCAAGTAGGAGTTTGACAAGCTGGAACTTGACAAGTTGAAAGATACTGTTGCTGACTAAATTAGCACTAAAATGGGAAAAAATGTATTGGGGATGTGTTGAGATAGTGGATTTGAAGCCAGGTGAAGCTGGATACATCTATTAGTTATAGCAACTGTGCCACAATAGCTTACTGCACAAGGGCAAGAAGTACAAATAGGCTTCCAAGTTTCCCAACTGATACCATCTTGCCAGTTAGGGCAGGAACTGAGAAGCAGGACATGTGGCAGTGGAAGTGTCAGGAAGCTTCTAATGGCTGGAAACTTGGGGATGATGTCCCTTCCAAGCCAATGGTAGCTGTTGCCCTGTTGACCCTCACTCACCTTCCTTCTTTTTTTAAAAAAATAAAGAGCATTTTATTTGTGCCTATTAAATAAAGCATTGCATCTGATGTTTTGTATCCACTTAAATGAAATCAAACCCACAAGAGCTCAATGAGAGTGATTTATGAATAGAACTATAGGATTACGCTATTAGTTGCTCTAAGAATGATCCCATGCTCCCTTACCTAGGCATAAGCCCCAGTGAGCAAAACTGGACTTAATTTTGAGTAGCAAGTATAGGGTTGTGGCAGTTAATGCACAGAGCCAGTGAAGTGCCCAGAAATAGTAGTGTTCTGGAGGAATGTTCACTCTCCCCCCTCCCCTGCTTTGGTTGTGTGTGCTTTATTAAGAGTTAGTTTGCTACTGAATTAAAATGCCTTATTATAAGCTCCCAGCTTGGCTCCTTTGTTCCAGATGAATAAACAGCAAGATCAAGATCACTGAATGCTCTCATTAGGAGCAGCCTCAGCTCAGCCAAGGTCAACTGCAGTGGCCTGTGCTTATGGCTACATAAGTATGGCTGAAGGATATGATTCCAACAGCTGGCTTTATCTGTGTTGACAGTTTTCTAATAAGTTAGTTCATTCCATATAGCATTTCTCTGTGTGTTTACTCAGAATTGGAAATTAATTTCATTGTGCCCAGGGATGCGAAAATCTGCCAGTTGCATTTTTGTTGCATTTCTCTGAATCCACCGATATTCTCATCCTATTCCTGTGCCTTTTTTCTTGCAAGATTCATCTCACCACTTTCCCACATGCAGTTTTTGTTGTTGTTGTTGTTGTGTGTGTGTGTGTGTGTGTGTGTGTATACACAGATATACCTCAGTTAATGAGGTAGATGTGTTCCTGGATTTTATTTCTTTAACAGAAACATTGGTACTGGGGCAGCAATAGGATGGAAAGAACAGGGAGAGATGCCAACACCACAAAAAGGAAGAGCAGTTCAACATGATTCAGCAAACCTTCCCCCAAAAAGCTAACATTATGAAAAAATTATTTCATCAACAATCTAATATATGCAGATTACACCATACTACTAGCAGAAAACATCACAGACTTGGAACATTTATTAAAGAAAGTCAAGGAAGAAAGTGCAAAGGCAGGCTTAATGCTGAATATTAAGAAAACAAAAATAATGATATTGACCACAGAAGAATTACACAAAATCATCCTAGATGACAATAAAATTGAAATAGTCAAAGAATTCCTACACCTTGGATCCAACATCGAGTTGAGACTGCAGTCAAGAAATCAGAAGAAGACTAGGACTGGGAAGGGCAGCTATAAAAGTACTAGAAAAGATTCTAAATAAAACAAAAATAATGAACATGGAGGACCTACATACATTCAACCTAGACAATGAGGACATTGAAATAATAAAAGAATTCCTGTACCTTGCATCAAACGTAGATTAGAATGGAGACTGCAGACAAGAAATCAGAAGAAGATGAGGAATGGGAAAGGCAGTGATGGACTAGAAAACTAGAAAAGATTCTAAAGAGCAAAGATATACAACTGAGCATGAAAGTTAGAATCCTACAAGCCATTGTATTCCTTATTACCATGTATAGATGTGAGCACTGGAGAATTTAATAAGTGGATTTGAAGAAAATCAATTTATTTATGATGGGGTGCTGGAGAAGAGTGCTAAGGATACTGTGGATAGCCGAGAAGTCAAATAAATGGGTCCTTGAACAGACCAAACCAGAAATATCCCTGGAATCAAAGATGATGAAACTGAGGCTGTCGTACTTTGGCCACATCATGAGAAGGCATGACTTATTGGAAAAGACAATAATGCTAGGAAAGGTAGAAGACAGCAAAAAGAGAGGAAGACTGCAAGAGAAATGGATGGACTCAATTAGGGAGGTCATATATGAATTTGCAAGATCTAAGCAGAGCAGTGGAGAACAGGGGTCTTGGAGATGCCTCATCCACAGGGTCACCATGGGTTGAGGTCAACTCAAAGGCAGTTAACAATAACAATAATGAAAAATTATTGAAATAATGAAAAAGTCAAGAAAGCTTTGCATAACTAAACAAAAAACATTTTCAATCTCCTGGAGATCAATTGAAAGCTTCTTCTGACATTCATTTTGGGATGTTTTTTTTCTCTTATTCAACAACCTGCACTTTTCTTATGATTTCCATTTCGGTGGCAAAACTTATAGATCTATGTTTTCCCAACATGTCAGGTAGCTGGTGAGACAGGCTAATTGGCATTCTCGTTTACTTTCTTTTTTGTTCTTCACATATAAATGATTGCCCAGGAAATGATTCTAGAGGCAGCTGTCTACCTTGCCTATTGTACATAAGCACACAGTGTACAGTAGGATCACCTAGAATAGAATCCCACTTCTTCCTATCTGAAGCTTTATTGCATTGTTCACTGGGGACACACTGCTGCAACCAATACTGAAAGTTTGTCTTTCTCCAGCTCTCCTTCACTGTCCTTCCAATGTCAATACTGTAACAGCAAGAATGGCAACCAACAAAAAGAAAACACCTTAAGGGGCTGGGCTGGGCTGGGCTCCCATAAAGAGACTTTTGAGAAAGGAGCTTCATTGTCAGAGGCACTGTTCACTGAAGTATGCCTGTATATTTTAATATATCCCCCTCAACCCAATGTATGCATTTTTGCTCAGTTTTAAAAGACATTTTCTCATTTTCACAAAACATTAATCATATATACAAATGTTTAACTGTGGCCCTAGTTCAGAGGTACATGTGGTTTTGTACAGATTCTTTTCTTTTCCAAAATACCTTGCAAACCTCAAACATGTACAAAATTGAAAGGCAATATGTTCCACATCCTACTGCCAGTCTCAAACTCAACAGATTTCTTTTCCACTCCTAACAGAATCCTGTAGGGCATATTCCCTAGAAAATATTTTAGGATTCTAGTCTCAAGATGCATATACAATGCAGAAATAATGCAGTTTGATACTGCTTTAACTGCACTAGCATTTTTGCAGAAAGTGATTGAGTATGCAGTTCCATGCAATTATGGATCTGTCCTCACTGTTTCATTGTGCAAACAAAGGCTTGCCTCAGGGCTTGGGAATCTGTAGGTCTCCTGATGTTGTTGAACTGTGACTCCCAGGCTGTAGTTTGTTGTGGCACTAGAGCTCTCTGACAAAGAAGGCTAAATATCTGACAAAAGTACAAATTTCAAAATTCCATAGCATTGAGCCATGACAGTTAAAGTGGTGTCAAACTACTTTATTTCTGCAGTGTAGATGCTGCCCCCAGTGTTCTATAACACCAGTGATAACTATTATCAAAGCTCTGTGGCCAAGCACCTCTTTAATGCTGAAGTGTAAGCCAAGACTAAACTGAGACTATTGTACTTTGAACATGTCTTAAGGTGACATGACTCATTGGAAAAGATGATTGTGCAGAGAAAAAGTGGAATATCATACCATATGTGGATTGTCCTGCTTGTTTCTCTCCTTTTTAAAAAATGCTGCAAAGATTTTTCTTTGAGAGGATCTGGAATCAATACATGTTTCTCAGTAAATTCTAGCTGTTGATGTTTTATCACAGAATCCCTGATATGGGTTGTTTGGGCTGGATTTTCATTTATTTTCTGTTTACAGGTGTGGATTTAGATACATTTGGAAGGCCTATTGTTGCTTCTTTATAAAACCCACCAAGCAATACCCAAATAAAAGAAAGAATCAAAACTGTTTAAAAACTGAACTAAAACATTAAAAACTAGCTGAAATTAAATACCCACTTAAAATCAAATTGGATTCTTATGTTTCAAAGTACAATTTTCAAAACATTTCTTCAATGAAAATAGTTTGTGTTTGGGGTGGAGTTATATAATGGTTCAGACCTTGGAAAAGGTACAATGATTTAAAGGTATCTTTAAAATAGATCTTCCTACCCTCCATATATTGGTTCTACTTGATCCTTACTGACTTTCACTTCATTTTCCACTTTTTGATCCTCTATGGGTAACTGGGTTTCAGTTTGCCACAATTGTTTCTGTTCTGTATACCTTCCAGTCATAGTCAGTCTTTAACCTTAAATCATTACGAAATCATTCTAGACCTCTGATTCTTAGAAGACCTTATTGTATATATTTCCCTAGTTCTCAATGAAACTTGTCAGGAATCCATTTTGATCAAACAGATCAGCTTATCTATTTCAGCCAGGCCATACATTTTAAGTAGCCAGTCCTCTTCAGTTGGTATTGTAGCCTCTTTCCACTTCTGAGCATAAATGAGTTTGTCTGCTGTTATCATGTACTGTAGGATCTTCTCTTATTTCTTTTCTAGGTGGGCATGCAGAATGTTAAGCAAATACAGTTCAGATCTTATTTGCATTTTAATATTTAAAATCTCTATGACCAATTTATGAATGAGACCATTCTTAGCTTTATTACATGACCACCACATATGAAAAAACTCCCACATGTTCCAACAATATTTGAGCATTTTCATTTAGGGCTGGTGTCACATAGTGAGGTAACCCATGGTGTCAGCCCCCCTTCTCCATTGACCTTTTCCCACACCACACCATACAGAATCCTTAGTAATGTTTTTTGTACTAATGTTACTCATACATCATAATTCCAATATATCAATGAATGTAATTGTAATAGATGTGACATAAACAACTAGCAAAATTAAAACTAAACCTTTAAATTATAAAATCATACACATAGCCTAAACATATTTACATATACATAGTTTTATATGGTTAAAGTGAAAATTGGAAAAAATGCCATGTTATTAAACAAAATTTTAAAATAATATTTTTAAATTTCTTTTTTAATTAAAATTTTAAAATTTTAAAGACACCTAGAGCCTTTCCTTTCTCCTCTCACTAAGCATCATCCCACTCACACCATCTCTTCAGTGTTTTAAAGGGATGCAGGTGAATGCCACAGCCCATTTCTGCCCAAAAACAGATGTTTAGGGAGAGTGGTGTCCTCCCCCCCCCCGCTTAGGATGTTCCCTGGTGCTGTCCACAGTGACACCACTGTTTCAAGCACTTATTGCTCTTTCCCTTGGACAAATTTGCTAATTTATCTGGTGTGAGGTACCACCTGTAAAGTCATTTTTAGTAATTCTCTTTTAGACAACAGTTCAGTGTAAATTTCAAAGTTTTTGACCATGTCTGGAAAAGGTAGAATTTTATTCATTTAATTTCACTTCTATGCTGCCTTTCTCCAGAAAGGGACCCAAGAAAGCTCACAAATAAAACCAGTAAAAAAAAATTTTAGACTACAATGCCCAGAATCCTCTACTCAGCATGGACAACATGGAACTTTTTCCAAGGTAGGGAATAGTTAGAACCAAGTGTATTTCTACCCTGAAGGAATTTTCACTGGATTCAGTGAGACATACATCTAAACGTACAGGTATAGGAGCCACACCACATAGTTATGAATTGAACCTGGAAGCAAATTGTTGGTCTAGGAACTGTATGAATATTACATACTCTGTTGTCCATCTTTATCAAAAGGTAGCAATATGAAGTTGTTGAACCTTCCAGTATGTTTTAAGGGGCAGTCTAAAATAAAGGACATTGGAATAAGCTAACCAGCAAGTTAACTCTGGCCCTGCTTGCACAGGCCAGAATACTCCAGGTACGGCCTGAAGCATTGTGGCCCCAGAAATGCCCCCAATGTCCCCCTGTTACCTGGCACTCCTGTTGCAATGCAGGGTGGCTATTGGCATGCATGTCCTGCTGTGCCACCTGGTGGCGCTACCATGCGCCATATGTCGCTCTCTCAATCACATGGCTGGCTACGTCATTCTCACCTCAGAGTAAGTGACTCACTACCTTTGCACCAGGCAGAACCAAGGAATGTGTCGCAAATAGCAGTTTGTTGTTGACGGGGGGGGGGGGGGGGGGGGGGGGGGGGGGGGGGCTCCTGATCTTACAGGAGGATCTGGAGCAAAAGGTGAGTTTTAAAAATTTGTTATAAGAAGGGTTTACACTGGGTTTGGTGTTGGATGAACTGGGTGTCATCCAGACTGTTTGCACCAGCACCAGGATTTGGGACATGTGTTGTCTGGACTCCTCACCAAAGGGATGGGGGAGGGGAAGACATTTTATTTGGCAAGTGCAGACAGAGCCAAAGCCCAGATAACAGTTACTGACCCTTGCTCAGAGAATAATCAGGTAGTCTAGGTGGCCTCTCCTTGCAAGAGACTGTATCTGTTTCATACATCTGCAGAAATAATTCAGTGGGGCTTGGGTTTTGAAATTTTGTTAGTACTGATTTATAGATGCACTTGATACTGACTTTCCTGTGTACAACACAACCAAGACAACTTCATAACAATGGCATTTGGATCAACTTTTGCCACAAAAGCAGCAAGTTTTATTTTGTTTAAACACACATACACATAGAGAAAGACCTAGAAACTTAATCCACAGAAGATTGCTGATGACAGAGTCTTGGAGGCTGGGGTTCTCTGCAGTGATAGTTACAGAAGAAAGTTTGAAGGGAAGAAAATGGATCAAGGAATCAATTTCTCACACTGGGGGTGTTGGAACTGGAGGCAAGGCAGCAGTATGGAGGAGAGACTGAACACTTCATAAATTAGCTGCTTGCTTCCAACAGTTTTCTTTTTTTGTTTTATAAATTTTGGCAAGTTTATAAGGAGATAAATACCAGAAGTAGAACATTTTATAACAATTTTCCCTTATGTTTTGGGCTACTGTTAGTTTCTTAATATCCATCCATACCTTTTCCCATTGATCCATTGTGATGTTATGACCAACACAGTTGGCCCACTTCACCATTTGATTTTTTACCGTCTCCGCTTCATTTTCTAGACATGAGAGGAATCTGTATATTTTGCCAATCAATTTCTCTTTTTCAACATATAAAATTCTACTTAATTCTGATTTTTTAATGTCCATTTCAAAATCATATAACTTTTTGTCTGATTGAAATTTTTCATAGATTTGTCTATAC
>CM034703.1:122977823-122992832 GCA_020142125.1 Phrynosoma platyrhinos
CAGACCACATTCAATCCAGGCAGAAGGCCATTCCAGTAAACACCAAAACTGTGGCGCCAGCAGCATCAGAGTGTACCTGAAAGTCTGCCCTCAGCAGCATTTCAGATCTCCAAAATGAGGTCCCATTGAATTGCTCAAAGAAGGACTCCCAAACCTTCAAGTCCTCATGAATCCCCCTTATGATTCTAATATGATGATGCAGTGCAAACACTCCTACAGTAGCCCTATATAATCTTGCACAGAATGCTCATCGCAGAACTATTACCTTACAGGCAAAATTTAGCAATCCTGTAAGGGATTGAAATTCGTGAAGTGTAGCTTTTTGCTTCTCTAGCATCAAACTAAACTGCTGCCTCATAGCAACCAATTTGTAATTTGGTAATCGAGAAATCCTGGCAACGGTGTATATCTCGATACCCAAAAATGTAAGCCGTGTGTCAGGACCTTCGTTTTTTTCTTCAGCTAGAGGAACTCCCAACTCCAACATTAATTCCTGAAAATTGGCTAATGTATCCCTACATTGTGATGAACTGGGGTTTCCAGCAATCAGGAAGTCATTTCAGTAGTGGGTTATAGCCCTGTTACCTGACCTCTTAACTGCACACCAATGAAGAAAGGTGCTAAAAGTCTCAAAAGCCTAACAAGAAATCGAGCACCCCTTTGGCATGGCTTTATCAAAATAATACTTTCCTTCAAATTGAAACCCCAGTAAGTCAAAGTCATCTGGGTTTACAGGGAGCAGTCTGAAGGCGGATTTTATGTCTCTCTTCGCTAAAAGGGCTCTCTTGCCTAAATTCCTAACCATCTTGACCACTCAGTCAAATGATGAGTACTTAACAGACATAAGCTCAGGATCTATGGCATCATTCATGGAGTCACCCTTCGGGTAAGATAAATTATGAATCAACCTAAATTCCCCAGGGGCTTTCTTGGGTACCACACCCAGAAGGGACAAACGAAGGGTGGGAATTGGCAACTGATCATGAGGTCCTGAAATCCTTCCAGCAGCTATCTCTTTTGCTAGCTTGTCCCTTACGATAGCCAGCAATTCCTTCACAGAACGAGCATTGGGTGCATAACGATGTACCCTAGAACCTGTGTAAGGGATGTGAAAACCCAAGGAAAAACTGTGAAATAAATAAGATGCAGCCTCCTTGTTTGGGTATTCCCTCAGCCAAGCCACCATTGCATCTAACTTAATTGGTGACGGAGCCTTTTCCTCCTGGTGATACTGGCTGGGGCTCAACTCCCACTCTTGACCTCTTACCTCTGCTGCAGGAAGCGCTGGGATGAACACCTCCATAGGTGTTACACTTGTGATGAAACCTGCAGGGCTGCCTTTTGCACTTGCCTGTGTTAAAATCCCAGCATATACCAAATTGCTTTCTTTCTCCCATGCCAGGCCTCTCATTCTGCCCTCTTGGCTGAGTAACCATGGGAACAAACCCATTGTCACACCTGTTCGAAGGGGATTACTTCTGCCCATAGTTCAGACTGTACATGTCTCCAAGACAGGGAGTGATATTGGGCAGCTCTCATTCTAAACTGCTCATCATATTGCAGCCAAGCTGCATCCCTAGTGTTATGATGGCAGTTGGTATAAGCTTTTATCATTATCTCCTGGTATTTAGAAAAGTCAGGAGACCTAAGGGGCTCTTTTTCTTCTATAACTCCCCTATAAATACTAAAACCCATGATCCAATTCACGAAATTATGCTTCAGTTTAGGGCGTTTGAGCACCTGAAACTCTTTTGGGAGGCTAAACACAATCCCATCCTTTACCATGATCCTTGGTTCAAGATCTCTGAAAGTAAGAGAAAATAAATCAATATAATCTCCCTTCCACATTCTTTCTTTAGTGGAAAGAGGAAGGGGTGAGCCAAGGGGTGTAGACATTCCAGCATAGGGAATGGGTTCATTATGCACAGTAACTCCTGATAGCACAGGAGCACCCAAAGGAGACACCACAGATGTGTCACTAGCCAAAGCAATTGGCTGACCAATATGCACCCTAGAGTGCTCCATACTCCTGATAGCACAGGTGCACCCAAAGCTACAGGGATGGGGCATTCCAAACCCACACCCTGGCTAACCTGGCCACCTGGAGCCCATACTGAGGTGGGCCAATTCACCTGTGAAGGATTAGAAGGAGACAAATCTAATATTGAAGCTTGCTGGGAAGCATCACCAGCCAACTGCACAGGTCCCCCGAAGTGTGGCCCTGCAACAGCTTGGGTGTCAGGCAGAGACGAAGCAGTAGCTGCCTAATCTCTCTGCTGTGCATCAAGGGTTTGCTCCACTGCACCACCACCTGGCAGAACCACTCCTCGCAAGAAGTTGTATAGATCTGCCACAGTGGGCTGCTCAGAAACAGGGGCAGTGGCCCCCTGAATCTCCACACCACTGACCCTTTTCAGGAGTTCCCACACATCGGCTATAGTGGATTGCCCAGCCTCTATAGCCGAAACCACCGAAGGACCCAGTGTAGGATCAATTACCTGAGAGTCAGGTATAGAAGGAGGGAGCAGCATTTCTGTGTCAGGGTTACTAGAAGTGCTGGCAATAGGGCTGGCAGCTGTAGCCTGGAGCCCCTTCTGGGCAAGCTGATTACAGACTGCAACACAGGCCTGTACCGTCTTGCCCAGTTGTGCTAGCTGAGCAGCAATCTCGTCATCTCTGCTGGCCAATTGAGAGGGCCTCTTTGAGGCAGAGTGACTAGAGCCAGGCACAGCCAGGGCTGCGCGCCTCTTACTGCAGGGCATCACTCCCCCAGCGAGTGTCAGCATGGATCCTATAAACCAATCACCCAACTTTGGATGACTACCACCAGCCCAAAGCCACCCTTCCCCAAGTCTCAACAAAAGACGCAGAAAGCCAGGAAGCGTCACTGGCAACAACCAAACGGAGGGAAGGTGTCCACCAAGGGTCCTATTAGGCACCCTGCCTGAAGACAAGAATTACCTTCACACGCCCACCGCTGGGAAGAGGTGTAAAAAACCCTCCCGAACCAAGCGATGGGGTCCCAACCTTACCAGTCCAGAGTAACCGGGGTGCCGCTGGGCCTGAGATCGAGCTCAGGATCTGCGTACCCGGCAGAGAAAATGCTTGCCTCAGCACCTTCCTCGGACAGGTGTGTAACCACCCGAGTGTTGGAGATGTGCAGGCCGCCCTCCAGGCCTAAGGCGACTGGCCTGAAGGCCTCACCTGGCTTGTTCCTCCAAGAAGCAGGGAGACTCCAATTGAAAAACTCCTGCTGTGAGAAAGAAACCGTGGATTGTAGAATTTAAGCAACAAGAGCCGTATTGCAACAAAGCCACGAATTCACAAGGCCAAGGCCAAGCAAATAGCCAGAGAACGGAGCAGAGCAAAGTGACTCGCTCAGTTCCAACTCTAAAATGGATGCCGCCATGTGGCAGCATAGAGCTATAAAGAACAAACTCTCGGAGGCAATCTCATGAGAATATGATCACTGCGAGACCTCCTTGAGTCAAACAAACAACTTGATTGGATAGGCGCGCAGGAACTCAAAGAGGTCCCTATGCACTTGTCCAATCAGGCCTCTCATGCCCTTATATGGTCGGTGCAACAAGAAACCCCTCCCAACTTGTCGGGGGGTGTCTTTCCTTTGAAAAGACAAAGAAAAATGTATTTTAAAATGGTCCTTCATTAAAATGTCCTTCAAACCAATAACTTCTACCAATAGGAATTTTCCACTTTCTTCCGTAATTCCCAAAGGCTCTTAAATTTACTTTTTGGTGACATGTATATTTATTTGTTTACACAGAAGTGATGTAATGACAAAAAGTGAGATGATTAACCAATTAAAAGATTTTGAAGAAACTCCATAGTAACCTCCTTTCCTAATTACAGATTTCTCATTAGGACTATCAAATGTAGTGGCACTCTCATGTCTTTAAGAGCATTCCATAGCCTTTCATGTTTTATGCAGTCAAAGACTTTTCTATAGTCTATAAAGCACATTCCAATTTTCTTTTGGAATTCCTTCGTGCATACCATTAACAATTGTATGTTTGCAATGTGGTCTCTAGTGCCTCTTCCTTTTCTGAACCCTGCTTGCACCTTTGGGCTTTCTCTCTCCATATATGATTGAAGTCTATGTTGCAAAATTTTGAGCACAATTTTGCTTGTGTGGGAAATCAATGCTATTGGTCCTATAGTTGCTGCAATCTTTTGTGTCTCCTTTTTTTGTGGATTGGGATTTATATTAATAGTTTCCAGGGTGTTGATCACCATTTTGTTTTCCATATTTGTTGGCATATTTTAGCTATCGCTAAAGTTGATTCTGTCTGTGTAGACTGCAGCAATTATAATGGAATATTTTCTATTCCTAGTTATTTATTCTTCCCATCATCTCATATTGCAGTATCAACCTCACTCCCCAGGATTTGAGGTTCATCTTCATATGGTTCATCATTCCATGTGTTGTTCATTTTCTTCTCTTTTATATAGCTTTTCTGTGTATTGCTTTCATCATCTTTTTATTTCTTCTTGATTTTGTAGTATATTCCTTTTCTTAGCATCCCAGCCTTTGGTTTGAATTTCCCTTTGAGTTCCTGAGGAAGAGGTCTCTCATTCATCCTTTTTTGTTGCTGAATTCTATTTCTCTGCATTGGTTATTGTAGTAGTTTTCTTTATCTTTGAGCTCTAATTGTTGGACAATGGCATTTATGGTTCTGGTTTTATTCCTATCTCCCCTTTCTTTTGATTTTCCCTTTTGCTTTTGCTTTCTTTTACTGCTTGAAGTATTTCCTCTGTTATTGTTTCTTCTCTTTCTTTTTGGCCAATGTTAATGTTTTTCTGCATTGTTCCTCATCCTTGGCTTCTGACCATAGTTCCTCTGGTTCCTGGTTGATTATGCTTATTGTGCAAATCTATGCCTTACATTATTTGCAAATTCTGATGAGATGTTGTTAAGATCATATGTTGGTATGATGATTGTTTTTGTTTTCTTCTTCAGCTTTATTTTAATTTTTGATCTAAGTAATTCAGTCAGTGTTGTTCTATTCTGGCTACAATTCCAATTATATAGTCTATCTGATTATATAGTCTATGTGCTGAAAAGACATGAAGAACTGGGTTGGATTTTATACTAAGAAGAGATGTAATAATAATAATAATAATAATAATAATAATAATAATAATAATAATAATAATAATAATAATAAAATTTATTTCTATCCCACCCCTCTACCGAAGCAATCACGGCAGCTTACATCAATAAAATGTAACAATATACCCTCCCAAATCCATTCAAAAGCAATCAAAAGATACAATGCAAAGTCAGACTGAATCATGTCAATAAGGCTTCAGTGAAAACTGATAAACATCACCATAATCCAAGTATATGTGCCAACCACAGAGGCAGAGGAAGAAGAAATTGAGAGATTGTATGAAGGAGTCCAGGAAGAAATCGACAACACACCAATACATGATTGCCAGCTAATCATAGGCTTCTGGAATGCTAATGTTGGTAGCAAAAAAGAATAAAAAACAGTAGGAAGATTTGAATTAGGTACAAGAAATAAAACAGGAAAGTGACTGATAGAATTTTGTGAGGCCAGCAATCTAGTCGTAGCAAATGCCTTCTTCATACAATCAGAGAGGAGACTGTACACATGAAAGAAAGCTTACAGGAAGAAAATTCAATGCATTTGAAGTGTGGTGCAGTAGAAAACTCCTATAGATACCATGGACTGATAAAAGAACACAAATGAATAGGTCCATGAGCAAAGCAAGCCTGAACTCTCACTAGAAGTGAAAAAGACTAACCTGCAGCTGTCATACTTTGGATACATCATGAGATGACATAACTAACTGGAAAAAGCAATAACGCTTGGTAGACAAAGAAGAAATAGAAATAATGAAAGAATTCCCATACTTGTGATCAAACATTGATAGAAATAGGGACTGCAGTTAGGAAATCAGAAGAAGACTAAGGGCCTAAGCAGAAGGCACAAAGCGCCATTTTTGAGGCCAGGAAGGAGAGGGGCAGCCTCACGCTGGGTGCCCCAACCCCTTCCCGAATATGTCATCAGAGCGCCTGTCACTCCGCATGGCCAGCACTCCGACGATGCACTTCCGCTTCAGCGTCCACACACGCTGCAGCAGAAGAGCCACCGAAGGTGCACCGGAGGCCTTTTGCGGCACACCTTCAGTGTCTTGTGGAAGGAGCACTATTTTAGCATTCCTTCCTGGGCCTGGGATGCTGCGCATTGGGGCCGAGGAGTGCGGATACCTCAGCCCCGATCCGCAGCTTCCCGGGGCAGCCCCATGCCACCCATCTGCTTCCCCCCTAAAAATGGGGAGGATGGCTATGAAAGAACTAGAAAAGATTCTAAAATGCAAAGATATACAACTCAGTACAAAAATTAGAATCATTTAAGCCATTCTATTCCCTATTACCATGTATGGATGTGAGAACATGGCAGTTAAGAAAGATGATAGGAAGAAAATCAACTAATTTGAGATGTGGTGCTGGAGAAGAGTGCTGAGGATCCCATGGACAGCCAAAAGGACAACGTTTGTCCTATAGCAGATCAAACCAGAAACCTCCCTGGAAGCCAAGATGACCAAACTGAGACTGTCGTACTTTGGACACATCATGTGAAGAGAGGACTCTTTGGAAAAAACAATAATGTTGGGGAAGGTGGAGGGAAGTAGGAAGAGAGGAAGGCCACATGCTAAATGGATGGACTCTATTAAAGAGGTCACAGGTATGGGTTTGCAGGAATTAAGCAGAACAGTGGAGGACAGAGTGTCTTGGAAATGTCTCATCCATAGGGTCGCCATGAATCAGGATCAACTCAAGGACAGTTAACAACAAAAAGGGTAAAGCAGTAGAAAAAGTGGGAGGCTTGTCTACAGGTGGGTTGATTGAATCAAGAAAGCCTTGGCTCTGAGTTTGCAGGACTTTCAGGGAAGTTGTTGCCTAGGGATCTTGGAGGTCTTTTATTCATAGGGATATCAGCAAATAATAACAATGACTCTGTTATTGAGACCCTGTTTAAATAAGGGCAAGCTTTTAGCTATCAGAAAACAGATCTATGTGGACTACATGTTCTCGCAAAGAATCTCTTTTTCCATCTGCATGAGACCCTCAATGGCAATGAAAAGGGATTTGCAAGACACAAGCTTTTCATTAAACTTGATTTGTTTTAATTCATATGATTACCTTGGCTTCTGTTACTCCCCTCCTGTGATTGCTTTTGCATCTGAAAAGAGTAGCAACTGACAAAACATCAGGCTGTCAAGGAAATGATTGCATAGAGCATCCATCTTTGTCTTTTCCTCCTTTTCATGCATGGCAAAGTTGCCTCTGGCAGTGGGAGCTCCTTTTGTTGTTTCAGGATCATTCTTTATGACATCCACTCTAAACTGGAAGGTTTTCCTCCCTCCCTAAGCCCATTGTGCCACATGAATACATTTACAAGAGAAATAATGGGTTTTCTCTTTGAAAGAAATGTTCAGGTTTTATGTTTTCTGCAAAGATCCCCACAAGATTGATTAGCCTCCTCCCAGCCGTGCATTCAGGATATGGCCAAGATCCAGTGGGGTTCTTGCATTGATGGAACTGCTTCTGCCAATGGAGCTGAAATGTCCTGATTGTCATTCCTGCCTGCTGCTCTTATTTACCACCAAAATGTGCTCTGGAGGCCTGGAAAACCCCCAAGAGCAGGTTATTGATTATGTAGGAGACTGCAGATGGGAAGGAGAATGAAGAAAGTCCATTTGCACTAGTGGATTGGTGATATCCATAGCATGGTATTGAATTTAGGCCTATGCAAAGATCCCATCTGATCTTGTAAGCTAAACAGGGTCAGCTCTCAGTTTTTGGATGGAAGACTGTCAACAAAAATCAGGTGCTGTAGGCTATATTCAGAGGAAATAGTCCTTGCCAGGAAAAAAAAGCCCTATGAAGTTCATGGGGTCACCATACATTGACAGGTGACTTGAAGGCACCCACCCACACACATTATGGCTCTGAAAACTGAAACCCCAGCCAAATCAGTCTGCTTTGGATTGGATTGGCCCACATCCAGATCTGATCAGATTGGCCTGATTAAAATACAGAGGACAACAAAAGCAATTTGGACAATTCTGGAGATGGCAGAGTGGGGAAAAACCATATTGAAGTGTGTGCCTCCAGCATAACATAGAGAAAACATCAAGGTGGTATGAGGCAGATGAGGAAGAGGGAAGTTAAGCTTTGCTGTCTGACAGCTCTAACATGTAATCTAATACCCCCCAATCACAATGTTTGTAGGGGGAAATTGTGTGAGGTTATTGAAATCATATAATCTATTATTCCTTACAACTCTTTGATTGTTTACCAGATTTAATGGTTAGCAGCCAATATTGTGGCAGAAGGCAATATGGAGTGGAAGACAGCCAAGGATTGCTGCTGGCTATGTTCAAGTAGCTGGTAAACAAAAAATAACGTTATCTTTCATGGCATCTTTCATGATGTCTTTATCTTTCATGACATCTTTCAAGATGTTCAGAGTACCCCTGGGAAATCCTGAATCATTGTTTGATTACCCTCACTTGGCTCTCCCTTTGCTCTTGGAATGGCCACTATAGGGCTGTGTTGGAGGAGGAGTGGGAAGAAAGCCAATTAGAAATTGCCACCACTATTTGGACATAGCTGTCCTCTTCAATGCACCTGTTGGAATGTAACTATTTAGAGTGATCCTTGCTTGGCTTCCCTTCCAGCTGGCCACCACATGGCTATGTGTATGTGTGTGTGTGTGGGGGGGAGGCAGAAAAAAGCAAAGCAGGGATCTTTATTTTCCCCTGTAAAAATGTTTTTGAAAACTGCAGCTGACAAAGATGTTTCTACAATGGGGAGAACATTGATTAAATTATTAATTATTAAACTAAATTATTTATCCTCCCCTACAGGAATTAATAATTAAAACCTGCATATGCCTAGGCGAATTTGTGCCCACAAAATCACCAAAGCCACATCCAAGCTACTACCAAATGCAACATTTTGCTTTCTCCTCACCCAAACCTCGGAAAAACCTTGTCCATTTGAAAATGGAAAGGACATGACATCACTTCTAGTGCACTGCTGATGTGGAGATGCAGCCTGCCTGGTGTGTGTGGGTGTGTGAGTGTGAGGGGGCAAAACCTGGCCCTTAGCCTACCATACAGTTGCCCATTCTGGGAGTATATGATTCTTCACTCACACATTAATAATAATAATATAGTTTATTTATATATCCCACCTCTCCCAGTGGATCAAGGCGGGAGTACATTCAATATGAAAAATACCTTTCAAGACCAGCCTCTTATTAAACATTAAAGCAAATCAAAAATTGAACAGAGCCATAGACCAGCATAAATGCACTGAAGTCCCAAAGTTTAAAATACTAAATTAGCATTTATCTAGGGTTATCCCTTTCTTCTATTTTTAAAAAGAAACTCAGTCTGATCTCTCTTGTTTGCAGAAATGAAATGTTAGTGCACAACTTGCCAGACCTCTTTGCCATTCATTCGCAAAACTTGTTGGGCGGGGTATCCCTCCCTCTACAGCAGGGGTAGGCAACCTTTCCCCTTTAAGGGCTGAGGGACTTCAGCTCCCAGAATCCCAGGAGCTATTGGCCAACATGGGACTATTGGCCAACATGGCTGAGGCTTCTGGGAGTTGAAGTCCCTTGGCCCTTAAAGGGGAAAGGTTGCCTACCCCTGCTCTACATCTTCATCATTGAAATGGCAAGCAAAGAAAACAACAGCTGTTTTGCTCACCTGCTGTTTATTTCTACACTCTCCATGACTGCTGCCATAATGCTTTTTGATATAAAAACTCTTTTTTTTTCTTTTTTTCAAAGGTCTGTATGAAACTGTGCCATGATTCCTTTGTCAGGGGAGACATAAATTCTTGGAAACTCCATTTCTACATCTCTTATCTAGTGGTGCAATAGCTCATGCACCATCAGGCAGAGAGATCCCCTAGCCTTCTGTTGATATAAAAAAAGGCTACTCTTCTCTCAAAGAATGTTCTTATTTTCTGTAACCAACTGTGAGTGACTTTACTTGAATAGAACAAATGAGGGGAAGATGCTCTCTGGAGATGCCAGGGAATGGTCTCAATATCTTGTCAAATTATATGCTATTAGCATTTCAAAGCCTCTAAATGCATAGTTTGAGGCATGATGTGAATGCGGAAGGCACCAGCAACCCTTGTGGAATGGTTTATGTTTCATCTGTGGATAACAGTTGCAATTTCCCAGAGCTCAGAGACTGTCACTGAAATGTCAGAAGCAAAGAGAACTTTATGATGGAAGAGGAAGGTGACTCTCATGGTACTGAAAATTAATCCACTTCCTTTTAAGTAGTCCCTCTAGAAATCGGCCTTTTAAAAAAGTTACCTAAATCTATGTGTAGTAAGGCTGAAGTTTGGCTGTTACAGCAGCCAGAGAGTTGACTCATATTTCCTTCACTCCCAGAACATTTAGGTGGCAAACATGTGACCTGTACCCTGTATCAACCCTTGTACCTCTGTTTTGTATACCCCCACACACCCCTGACATTGCATTCACAGTGCCAAAATTGTGGTATTTTCACCCACTTCCCTTAGGGTATAGGTGGGATTCATGTGGTCTCTGGCCTGCAGGTGTCCCCCAGACTCCAGTGTTGTGGACTCTGACACCTCCTACTAGTTCTCAAATCCACCAACCACCATTTTTAAAAAACTGAATATTATTTTTGGGCAGGTTTTGCCATCAAATCATGCAGAAAGCCCCCCAAATATGTGAAAACACCCCCACCCCACAAGCACTGTGGAACCTTGTGCCACACCACCTCCAAAATAAATACATTTCCATCTGCAGTGCTCCTCAAAATGATGACAAGAAGGGACACTATGTAGCTTGCTATCACCATTTTGAGAGGAACTTCAGAGGAAAGCAGAGGCTTTGGGGCTTGCTGTGGGTGGAGGGTTGCGGGTTTGGAAATTTCAGGGGAAATTAGCCCTTGGCTCCCATGCATTGATGGAAAGATGGTACATCGACCTCTGTGGTCTTGTGGTACTATGCATATGTTTTTGAGGGACACTCTGGCACCCTCCTACAACATAGAGAACTGTTGAAAGTGTCGCCTAATTTGGATAAACTGTGGCCTTTGGTGGCTTCCAGAGGATTTAATGTTGTCCCTAGTTCTAGGACGAACTTTTAAACAAACAAACAAACAAGAACTGACTTCCAGTTCACTTTTTGATTTAATTTCTTTTAATGTTGGTTTGTGGGGTTTACAAGAATAGCCCTAGAAGGCTACGTGTGGCCCAAGGTCTGCACTTTGCCTACCCCAGCCCTATACCACCAGGATCAATTTGCTACTGCCAGTGAGTCAATGAAGGTTCATAGTTATTGAGTAATGTATAGTGATAAATTCCCAAGTGCAGGTGCTCATTGTAATGGCTGGGTCTAAAAGAGAATCCAAATCTGCAGGCAGATGTATTGATCCATGGCAACAAACAAGTTCTAGCAGTGTTCATCTCCATCAGGAATGGGTTTGCAAAACTCATGGGTCATTATTGCCCATTTAAAAGCATTATAGCAGGGATAGCTCACAACAATATATTGGTGTTGGGAAAAATCTATCCTTGCTCCCCAGTCATTGAGAGAGAAAAGGGAAATTCGAGGAAGATGAAAAGTGTTGTCGTTGTACCTGGTAATCAGTCTTCTGATGCTGACAGCCCTGGCACCACTGAGCCACAGTAAATACTGTGACTGGTTAGGGAATCATCCAGGATTTTTGTTGTTTCTTTTTTTTTTTTAAGGAAAAAAGGTCAAGTTCTTGAAAAGTTAATCTCAAACCTTCTTTTGTTGGTTGTCTAGATACTTCTATTAAGAATAAATCAAGGTAATGTGATTACTCATCTTTATGTATTATTTAGTACCTGAGAAAACTTTTATCCAACTTTCTCAGAAAAAGTTCAAGGTGGCTAACAAAGTGAAACATGTACATACATGCATACATACACAAATAGAGAGGCACAATGGGATTTTGAAAACAACAACACCCAATCCAATAAAATACTGTTTAATTTTAACAAAAGATTCAGCCAAGAATCAACAAATAAAACAATAACATTGTTATATGCCTTCAGATAAATTACCTCATGGCAACCCTCTCAAAGGGTATTTATTCAGAGGATGCTTGCCATTGCCTTTCCTCAAGACTGAGAATATGACTTGCCCAAGGTCACAATAGGTTTCCATGGCTTCTGCCTGCAGGAAAAATAGAAAATGACAGATTTATTTCCCATGCCCATAGCTTTGGATGCTTACCTCTCAAAAGTCTGGGTCAGCATCGATTTTACTCAGGGGTAGGCAACCTTTCCCCTTTAAGGGCCGAGGGACTTCAGCTCCCAGAATCCCAGGAGCTATTGGCCAACATGGGACTATTGGCCAATATGGCTGAGGCTTCTGGGATCTGAAGTCCCTTGGCCCTTAAAGGGGAAAGGTTGCCTACCCCTGATTTTACTGGTAAATTAGGATTGCTGCCTCTTCCTCCACCCCCCAGAAACTCCTCATCGTTGCTAGCAACATGATGGGTAGGTATGATATGGTCTTCTCTATGCTGGAGAATAGCTGAAGTTATTAAATCTGGCCAGTGCAGATGGGAGAGGATTTCAATTCAATTAACTTTTGGAAAAAAAAATACCAAGGTTTGCAAATGTCTTCATATCTGGGACAGAAACAGCTTGAGGTTTTAAAATTTTCAAATACAGAAGAAAGCAAAACTGAGAGCATTTTCTATCCCTGTTCATTAACAACAGCATCAATAGAGGCTGACATAAGATTTGGGATTATGGCAGTTCAGTGACAAAAAAGTTTCACCATGTGAGCCACTGTAAGATGGATCTAAATATTTGCCATTTTGTAGAACTAGATTTTAGAAAGAAGTTCCATCCATTTCAAAAGCTCCATTGGATATATAATCTGTGGATTAAAAAATAAAAACCTCTTGGGAGAATTTTATTCATTCCAGTCATGATGGTGAAGTGGTTTGAGCATTGGAATAGGTCTCTGAGAGACCAGGGTTTGAATTCCTCTCAGCCATGGAAACCTTTGGGAACATCACATTCTCTCAGATTCAGAGGGAGGCCATGACAAACTCCCTCTGAACAAATAGGTGATAGGTTCACCATAGAGCTGCCATAAATTAGAAATGACCTGAAGACACACATCACCACCACTACTACCACCATGGTTCATCAAGTTAATTGTGTGGAGACTTAAATAATTAAAAAAAATCAATGACATTTCTTAGGATAGTGAGAAATATTTTTATCCACCTGTAGTTATTAGTACTTTTCAACAAAAATAAAATTGAGGGCAATGTTTTAAGGAATCTGAAGGTAGAAGATTTTCAATAGCCTGAAGGAGGTTTGCACATCTGTGTGGAGGCATGATAAATATAGACTGACTCAAACAGGTATCCCCCGGAACCATTTCTGGGTCCACCCTTCAAGAAAGACCACAGTCACTGAAAAACACTACCCCTGACTCCCATCCCAGAGTGGTGACCCAGAAGGTTACTATGCTTGATGATATTGAAAGCCACTAAGGGCCTTTACAGACTACCAGAAATAATGCAGCTCGAGTCCACTTTAACTGCCCTGGCTCAATGCTAGGGAATCATGGGAATTGTAGTTTTTCTGAGACATTGAAGCTTCTCTGTCAAGGAGCTCTGGTTCCACAATAAACTACAGTTCCCATGATTCCCTAGCACTGATCCCGGGCAATTAAAGTGGACTCAAGCTGCATTATTTCTGGCAGTCTATAAAGGCCCCAAGAGTTCCAGTAGAATCACCTCTTCTCCAGTTCCCTGCATGGATCAACTGCACTTCTCCAGTTCCCTGCATGGATCATCCACAAAGGCAACCAAAGCTGTCTCTCATAGCTAAACGTGAAGCCAGATTGAAATGGATCTAGATCATCTGTTTTATCCAGGAACCCCTGAATCTGGGAGACCACCACAAACTCCCATATTTTACCATAAAGGGGATATTGGAGACTGCCAATAGTTGTCTAGTATAGTGGAGTCTAGAGGGGATCTTTTTCAATAATGGCCTCACTACAGTCTCTTTTAGGCAGGATGGAAACTTCCCTTGCTGCAGTGAGCCATTCACTACTTCCCTTACCCACATGGCCAGTTTCCCTCTAGCCGCTTTCAGAAGTCAGGAAGGACAAGATCAGGTGTACATGTAGTGGCTATTACATCTCCAAGAATCTTGTTCACTTCCTCATGTTGCACAAATAGAAACATATCTAACAACATTGGACAAATAGAGGTCAAGGTTACATCCACTGGACCTGTTTCAACTAGAGCATCAAAGTCAGAGCAGATCTATGCAATTTTATTTGCAAAGTGTTATGCAATCTCTTCATTGAGGGCTTCTGAGTGGTTTATACACTTCTTTTGTAGGGCAGAAGGTAAAGTTTCCCATATCACTTGAGACAGCTCCACTGGATGACACTGTGTAGATACAATGAAGGCAGTAAAGAAATATTTTTTCACTGCAGCCACAGCCATTACATACTCCTTCCAATGCAGTCTAGCCATGTTTGGTCAGGTTCACACAGAGTGTGCCACCGTCATTGCTCTAGTCTCCTTCCCATTCATTTCATCACCACCAGCTCTCTAGTAAACCAGGCGGCTTGTTTGGCTGCATTCTTTTGGGAGGGGATGCTTAGGAGCAATTTTATCTACTGTGTCTACTGTCCCGGACATTACCCTGTTCCAAGGATCAACCAAGGCTTCAACAGGATCACTTGCCAAGGAAACAGGAAATTCCACAGGAACCATAAGGAATCTATCTGGATCCATAAGTCTCCTGAGGTGGACCATCTCAATCATCCTCTGAAGGGGCTTTGATTTGCAGTGAGTCTAACTCTTCCAGGCAGTGATCTGTCCATGACAATGGAATTGTAGAAAGTTCCTATATATTCACTATGATCACAGTCATTTTCAGCCTAG
>CM034703.1:123020503-123037816 GCA_020142125.1 Phrynosoma platyrhinos
CCCTCTAAGGAGGCTTTCCCACAGAGGTTGTCATATGATGACACCATATCTATAACTTTTCTGTCACTAATCACTCCATCTTGGAACAGGACTTGGAGAGGTACCTGGCTTTGGGCCACTGAGACAGCTCGAGGACACTGGAGTGTGTCTAGAGGAAGGCAACTGAAATGATGAAAAGTCTGGAAACCATGCCCTTGTGAGGTTTAGGAAGCTGGGTATATTTAGCCTGGAAAAGAGGAGGTTAAGGAGTGACACAATAGCCATGTTTACATATTTGAAAAGATGTCATATTGAGTATGGAGTAAGCTTGTTTTCTGCTGCTCCAGAGACCACTACATGGTGCAATGGATTCAAACTACAAGAAAAGAGATTCCACCTAAATATTAGGGAGAACTTCCTGATGGTAAGAAATGTTGAGCAGTGAAATACAGTGCCTTGGAGGGTGGTAGAGTCTCTAAAGTCTCTTCTTTAGAGGTTTTTATACAGAGGCTGGGAGGCCATCCATCGGGAGTGATTTGGTGATATATTCTTGCATGACAAAATGGGGCTGGACTGGATGGCTCTTGTGGTCTCTTCCAACTTTCTATGATTCTATATACCTCTGATTCAGTAACCTTTTTGACCAACTTGGCTAAGACAATCCTGAATATGGTGCTGGAAGAAACTAGGACAACAGTTCCATCTTGAATAGCTTCAGTGCCCATGCTTGGGTCATCACTGAGTTTCTAGCTCATGACCTGTAGTCTCTAAGGCAAGTATGGGGCTATCTCAGTTGGTCATTGGCCATGCATGGTGTACTCTTGATTTGTCCTTTGTGGCATGATGGGTGGTCTGAAAATGTGTGTGTGTGTGTCCGTGTGTGTGAAGTAATCCCAGGCCCATCTGAAGGTTGCACTTTGCAGCATGTGGCTGTCCAGCTGTTATCAGGTACTGATCCATATCAATATGTAACATGTTTGCTGGAGGGTTTGTATTGCTTGCCTGTTTGCAACTGGGTTAGGTTTAAAGTTTGGTGTAACAAAGTATTGGTGTAACAAAGCCCTGGGATAGGATGCTTGATGACACACCTTCTTTATCATCATGCTTGGCTGATGACATCTTGTAAAGGTATTCTTTTGGTGATTCCTTGGATCAGAGTTCCACATGGGGACCACCAGAAGGAGAGTGTTTGGCTTATTATCTCCCATGCTATGGAATGCCTTTCCAGCTGAGGTCAGGCATATGTCTGCATTATTCTGCTGAAAACTTTTCTCTTTAAACATGAACTGTTTATTTTATTTTGCTTTTCCCTGATTGCTTACATGTTTGCCTGCATCTGGTCATTTGTGGAAATTGGCTTTAATTGAAATGTGAATTTCTACTTTAATCTTTTGTGTTTGGATATTAATTTGTCCTATGCTTCACTAAAATCTTTTTGATGTGGAGCAGTTTATAAGTCTTGAAACAAATAAATGGGTTATGCCTCTACATTTCCAGAGAAAAGCATTTAGGAGCTGGTGTGAGGAATTTGAAACATGCCCAAGTCCTTGGCCACCACAGAATGCATCATTTAAATGCTTGTGCACAAGTGTGGAGGCACATTGTCTGTGTAGTATACCAAGGTGCTATGTGGCTTATAGGATGAAGCAAATCCCAGTTGTTATTTAGGCAATCCCAACAAAGCAAAATGAATATAAAAGAGATGTGTGTGTGTGTGTGTGTGTGTGAGAGAGAGAGAGAGAGAGAGAGAGAGAATGGTACTTCATCTGTTAAAATGATAGGCATGTATACTATGAGATAATGTTCCAAATGGGATAATCTAAGTGTTGCAACCGTCTCAAAGAAAGTAGATTAGTCTGGTGAAGATCCTGTTGAGTACCTATGTAACTATGCTAGGGTAGACAGCAGTAAAATAGTGACAAGTGGGAAAAGCCCCATGGGTGCAATGTCCACAAGAGAAGCAAGCAAAGTTGTCATTTTCATTATCAAGAAAAGCAGGCTGCTGACTCTGAGCAGTCCATTACTAAACATTTGGTGTCTTTGGAGGAAAAGTGCTTGGGAAGACTGGATTGGACCATCACCTGCCAATAGATAATTGTCCAAGCCAACCATTCCAAGTATCTTACCTCCAGGGATCTTTCTGGAAGCCAGGCACTGGTGGAAAAGGCTGTTCAGAGCTGCTAGCCATCTTCACCCAGTGCCAAAGATGAAGATTTTTGCATTAGTTCCTTCACAGCCACTGCACAACCCAGGTCAAAGAGCAAATGCTAGCCAATGGAGCATTATGCTAGCATAATACAGTGGCAAGATTTCAGCCCCTGCTCCAACTGCAGCCAGAATAAGCAGCCTATCTGTAAAAGCTTAGAGGTGTGTCCAGTCTCTTAGCTTTCCCCATATTTGTAGAAAGAAAGAAAAAAGTACAGTGTGTGTTTTGACAGCAGCAACAGCTCTTAGCTTTTTCTTTTTCTTTTTCTTTTTCTTTTTCTTTTTCTTTTTCTTTTCCTTTCCTTTCCTTTCCTTTCCTTTCCTTTCCTTTCCTTTCCTTTCCTTTCCTTTCCTTTCCTTTCCTTTCCTTTCTTTTAAAAAGAGCTTTTAGAAATGGCTGCAGCTGCCTTTGTGTAATTTTGAGAGCTGCTTTTACCAGAGCAAGGTCTGAAAAAGTTATGCTGCCATTATTTCCAGACATTCTATCCTCTTTTTTCTCTGACAATTTTCAATGGAGGGAAAGGAAATGCCAGTCTAATGGTGGGGGGGGGGGAGGAAAATTCATCCCTCTGAAGAATGGGTGAGGGAGTCTGGAATGTACATGTTAATTTACATGAGAGGTGTAAAATGAGAAATAATGAGTGCAATTTAAATAGGAACAGAATGTGAAAAGTTAATTTTTAACAAGAATTTATTATTTAACTTATTATAAAGGCCCCCCTCATTTGTTGGCCACAGGGGGGAAAAAAGCTTGTTTCTTATTTATTACTTGTTTATTTTTGGAACTCCTCCCTCCCAGTTGGGATTGATAACAGAATGACATAAACCTTGAAAAATATCATTCAAAATAACTCTAAAATCTGCAAAAGCCTTTAATTTAAATTCTGACCCTTTTACCTTTGTTCCTTTAATTTCTCTATTATTACAAATATCATTTAATAATACTTCGAAACACATAATAAAGAGTAATGGGGATAACGGGCAACCTTGTCTTACTCCTTTTTGTATTTTAAATTTTTTGGTGGCTTCTCCATTCACCAATATTTTTCCTTCCTGGTTATTATATATCATTCCTATCCATTTAGAGAAATTTGGTCCCATATTTAATTTGTCTATCAATTTATTCAAGAAATTCCAATTCAAATTGTCAAACGCTTTTTCTAAATCGAAAAATAAAAGTGCTACTTGTTTGTCTATATTTTTGTTATAATATTCAATCAAATTTAATAAATGTCTAGTATTGTTTTTAATCATTCTACCAGGAAGGAAACCTGCTTGGTCCTCCGAAATCCAATCTGATAGCCATTTTTTCAATCTTTTAGCAATCACGTTTGCAAATATTTTATAATCGATATTCAATAAAGATATCGGTCGATAATTTTTTGGATCAGTACTATCCTTATTCTCCTTAGGAATTAAGGTTATATTTGTGAGTTGCCACGTTTGGGGTTTGAATCCTTTTTTCATATTGTTTAATATTCTTAACATATGGCCTGCTAACTGTTCCTTAAATTTTTTATAGTATTCAGCACCATATCCATCTGGACCTGGTGATTTCCCTATTTTTAATTCAGATATTGTATCTAAAATTTCTTGTAGTTCAAAGTCTTTATTTAATTGTTCTCTATATATATCTGGTATCTCCTTGATTTCCTGTTTTAACAGATAATTGTCTATCCATTCTACATTATTGTTATCTGCTCTGTATAATTTAGAATAATAATCCACCAAGATTCTTTTTATCTGTTCCTGGGTTGAAAAATTCCTTTGACCCTCTTTCAGCATAAATATTGTTCTTTTATCTCTTTCTTTTTTTAACTGATATGCTAATAATCTTCCCAGCTTATTTGTGTATTCAAAATTTCTTTGTCTCAGAAATTTCAATTTCTTTTGCATCTCTTCTGTTAAGAGTATGGACATTTGTTTCTTTAAGTTCTGTAAATCTAATTTCAACTTCTTATTATTTGGGTTTAATTTCCATTGATCCTCCAAGCTTTTAATTTCATTTTCCAGTTTTTTAATTTGTTTTTCTCTTGTCCTTTTAACTTCTACACTTTTTTTAAAAAAAAAATCCCTCATAAATGCCTTTCCCACATCCCATACCACATGGTCTGGGACGTCTTTATCTAGTTTCTCCTTAAAAAACCAATGTAGATGATCATGTGCTTCTTTAACTACCTTTTCATTTTTCAATAAATTTGCATCCAATCTCCAGTTATATTGTCTTCTTCCGTTTTTAATTGTCATTGTTACCAAATTGTGGTCTGACCAAACTGCTGGTACTATATCGATTTTATGAATGTTACTTATCAATGTTGTCGACACTAAAATCATATCTATTCTAGACCATGTTTGATGGGGATGAGAGAAGAATGTATAGTCTCTACCATCCCCATGTTTTATTCTCCATCCATCTTTCAATGACATTCTCTCTTGCAAATCAAAAAAACTTGATGGTAGTTTCCCTTGTGGTAATTTACTTTTCTTATCTATCTATCTATCAATGGATTAATTACCCCATTCCAGTTGCCTAACATTATTATTTTATCGTTATATTCCAAATTTTCTAATAACTTTAGTATTTTAGCATAGAAATCTTTTTTGTTTGTTAGGGGACTATACACACCTACTACGACCCATTTTTCACCTCCTAATGGTCTCATTGGCTGATCCAGGAGAAAATATACAAAATTTAATGGAAACGATGGGAAATTTTGGTAAAGCGTCGGGTCTAAAAATTAACAAAGAAAAAACAAAAATGATGTTAATAAACTTATCTGATAAAGAAAAAGAACAACTTAAGGACAAAATACAATTTCAGGAATCAAATATAGTGCAATATTTGGGTATAAACTTTACGGGGAAAAATTCTGATCTCTATAAGAATAATTAGGAAAAAATTTGGTCCGAAATTAAATTAGATTTGAAAAGATGGGGGAAATTGAAATTATCTTGGATGGGGAGAATGGCATCGATAAAAATGAATGTTTTGCCCAAAATGATATTTCTCTTTCAAAATATACCAATCATAACAAATGATGCCCCTTTTTATAATTGGGATAAAGATTTATCAAAATTCATTTGGGATAATAAAAAACCCAGAATTAAATTATTTACAAGACACAGTAGAACGAGGGGGATTAGGCGTACCAAATTTGAGATTGTACTATTACGCATGCGTTTTATCTTGGCTAAGAGATTGGATCTGTTTTCATAATGAAAAAAAATTAAAATTAGAGGGTTATGATAACGTATACACCTGGCATGGCTATTTAATTTAAGATAAAGTTAAATATCATAAAAATTTTAACGACCATTATGTAAGAAGAACACTTTTGAAAATTTGGTACAAAGTTAAGAAAAACTGGCCTAATAATATACCCTACTGGACTGCAGTTGGGGAACTTATCAACAAAAATTACAAACCTGGAGAGAACCATTGGTTAACCTATAATGATTTATTGAAAAAAGAGGGACAAAAGATATTGATAAAATCTCAAGAAGAACTTAAACAAGAGGGGTACAATTATACTTGGTTTACGTATAGACAAATTAGAGAACAATATAAAATGGATACCAGGACAAGAACAATAGGGACAATGGATAAAAAATTTGATGAAATTATAATGGAGGAAGGCAAGCATAAAATAAAGAAATTGTATCAATTTTTATTGGAAAGGGAAATGGAATCGGAATTAATAAAACCCCATATGACAAAATGGGCCCAAGATTTTGGTTATAACATTGAACTTGAACAATGGGAGAAATGTTGGAGTAAAAGAATAAAATATACATTAAGTATAAACTTGAAAGAAAATTTTTATAAACTACAATTCAGATGGCATTTAACTCCATCTAAGTTAGCTAAAATGAAAAAATCAACCAAATTTAAGTGTTGGAAATGTGGGGAAAAGGACGGTTCACTTTTCCACCTTTGGTGGAAATGCGAAAAAGCGAAAAAATTTTGGGGGGATATAAGACAGTGTATTACAGAGATTTTGGATATTTCGTTAGAAAACAAACCACAAATGTTTCTATTAGGGATGATTACGGAGACAAAGTTAGAAAAAACATATGGTAAATTATTGTTTAATCTTCTAACTGCAGCTAGAATCTCCTATGCAGCCAAATGGAAATCGACGGAGATACCAACAGTCCAAGAATGGTTGCTAAAAATGATGGATCTATTAGAAATGGACAGGCTAACGGGATTGATTAGAGGAGATGATAATGATTATTTTGTAAAAAACTGGAAACCAATGATTGAATATTGGACAAGAAACGGATGGAAAATGTCAATATGTCAATAACTGCTTAGTGATGATAAAGAATAGTGTAGACAATTGTGATTGAACATAGATATTGACGTTGTGTATGATTGATTAAGAAGACAAATGTGAATGATAAAATTTAGTTGATCGGTAGATTAAACAAATATTGAATTGTAATTTAAAAATTATAGAATGAGGAATCATCAGTGTATGGCATGTAATATAAATTAGACAGGAAAAGATAGAAGTAATTATTTCGGGCTAAGCACAAGGGCAATTAGCTGGAAGTATTTTAGTTATGATTGAATGGATGAATGAGTGAAAGGTGTATTTCTGGTTTGTTTGATTGTTTGTTTATATGTGGTGTCTTGTGTGTAATTATGTTTTTTTTTGTTTTGTATTTGTGTTTTTAATTCAATAAAATTTTGTTAAAAAAATAACTCTAAAATGTTCCTTACTTTCAGCTTGAAGGAAATAGGAAGTGTTGCTTGAAAAAAGTAATGCTGTTCATACTACTTTAATATATGTACTTTTTCAGTCATTGTGGAACGAAGGAGGTATCAGGTACTTCTTTGTGTAATAAGCCCTCTTCTGCTGGGGCTCCTGGTGGGAGGCAGCCAGTCTTTTTTGGGGAGGCTGTGCAAATGCAGCTGGATAGTCTATGGATTGTTTCTTCAAGTTCTACTTGCACAACTGGAAGTGGTGGAAACCCAGCCAAAATACATTCCTAGAGATTTTTGCTCTATTAGCACTTGAACAAGATCTTGGACTCGGTATGCTGTCAAGGTATAAATGATTGAAAGGCACTTTTCAAGCCCCCTGTTCTCTTTTTTTATATAGTTCTAAAATCTTCAAACAATATTTAGACAAGTCTGTCCCTCAAAAGTGGACACACAACCACTCTAGCCCAGAGACAAATTTATCTCACTGAGGACTAGGTCTCAGAGGGAAGGAAAACAGGCAAGAATTCACATCTGAAATGGTAAGGGCCGTTACAAATTGACCTGAAACAACCTTTCAAATCTTTGTCTGCTGCTCATTTGCACTGTTTTGAGCCACATATTATACAAACATTTGGGCCAGGCAGGCTCCAGCCGCTCAACCCCAACTAACTACTAGATTTTGCTTATGAAAAATGCTATGAAACATTATGTCACAACCACTCTACTGTGATGTGTGTTTCAAAGCTACGGTTTTCAAAGGCAATACCACAATTTTGCCCTCATTTGCAAGGTTTCTACTGAGGCATTGCCAACAGTCAGTTCTTATTTACAGCAAAATACCTCATCAAACTGGGGAATGATTCTATACAATATGAAACATTCCACTTTCTTCTCCTTCCTGGCAATTTGTTGATGGTTTCCCCCCTCCCTATTATTTTCAGGTTGCATACCACGTTGATCTCCAAAAAGGTTCCCATAACTTGTTATTCCTTTTCCTGAGTCTTTGATAAGAATGTTTTAAACAATTACGTTGATTTCCACCCATGCAAATGGGCAAAATACAGAGAATGGAATTCCAAGTATTTGTATGAGTGCAGGCAGATCTACACAGATGCACAATGCAATTGTTGCCTTAGATCAGGGGTAGGCAACCTAAGGCCCGGGGGCCAGATGCGGCCTCGTGAGGCCTTTGGACTGGCCCCAGGCTGGTCCTGCCACCGCCGCCGCCGCCTGCCATGATGATATTGATTATTCTTGTTATTACTTGTTCTTGGAGTCTTCTTCACAAAATCTCCACAGGGGTTTTGCCATGGCTTTTCTGGGGCTGAGAGAGTGTGCATTTATTTATTTATTTATTTATTTATTTATTTATTTTTGGTACTTCGCCCCCCTGATTGTCTGAGGGACAGCAACCCGGCCCCCGGCTCAAAATGGTTGCCTACCCCTGCCTTAGATTTTACTATGCAAGGGTGTGCAGCTGTCTCATGCTAACTCCATCAAGCCTTAGCTGTGAATTTGATGTACTGGGGAGGTATGATCTGGAGTGGGTCTACATTTAATGGACCATATGGCTGTGAGACCACATCCCTCATCTTCTGCAGGGCCTTTTCTCACTAGGTCCCACTAGCTGATTTCAGCTATGCAGGCCTGGGGATTCAACGATCCAGATTTACTTAGGGAAAGAAATGCATGTCTGTCTCCCATCATGACATACCAAAATCTCAAGAGAATGGGAGCCCTGAGCTTGTACATTCTAATATGGTTTGCAATGGTTGCTATGTCACTACTACAAAATACATGTGCTAGGGAAATTCTATGAAGCTAGGAAGCATGATAGAAGTTTTGACTTCTAGGCATCAGTTGGCCATGTACAGTAAGATAAACAGTCACCATCATCCCCAGTACTTGCTGCACAACCCCTTCCCCAGTCCCTTGGTTTCATAGCAAATAAAATATACCATGTAACTTTCACAGTGTCAGGGTGTTATTTTGGAAGACTTTCTTCAGGACCAGGATTCACAAATAGAAGAGGTGTAAGTAGTTTTTGGATTAGCACATGCAAAGCCATGTTAGCTTCCCCTCAGTCCCATTTGACAGACAGAGTCAGTGTGGTGGGAATGGCTGTACCAACTCAATACTATTTAGGGATGAAAATTTAATTTGGATCCTTTTTAATAAGAATTTATCAAAATCCACATTCTTCACAAAATTTTTCATAAAGTTGAGGGTAAGGTAAGAGGGTGATTTAAAAAAAATGGGAGAAAGCAAACATGACTGATTAATCTATTCAAAGCATTGGCATTTAGTATTAATAGTCAGGGCTTCCAAAAGAGATCTTAAGGCCTATACAGACTGCCAGAATAATCCATCTTGAGGCCACTTTAACTGTCCTGACTCTGTGCTAGGGAATAATGGGAATTGTAGTTTTTTTCCTGAGGCATTGAGCCTTCTCTGTCAGAGAGTTTTGGTGCCACAATAAACTACAGTCCCCATGATTCCTTAGCACTGAGCCAGGACAGATAAAGTGGTCTCAAGCTGGATTATTTCTGGCAGTCTGTATAGGACCTTACTCCCTAAGCAAAACTCACTTTCAATTTGCCAGTGCAAAAACCATACCAGTTATTTTGGCTCTGGGGAGGGGAAGGGGATCCAACAAAAGCATCTCCCTATTTTTAGCAGCAAAACCACAATAATACCAAAGTAAACCATTTGTTACTCTTATATGACACACAGAATCTGCTGCCTGAGGTGGCTGCCTCATTCTGCATAATGCGAAAACTACCCCTGTTGATAGAGCTAATATGGCCCTGTTTGACCACTCTTGAATTGAAAGCAGTGGCAAGCTGTGTCTCCTATGTCAGTGGGGTGGTGAATCTGTTCCAGGTTTGAGTCTGAACTTTAAAGAAGCTATCTGAAAAGCTGAATCTAATTTGAGGACAGAATTCAGCACCTTGGACAGCTCCTCTAGATCAAAACCTGGCACAGATTCATCACTGATACAGAGGCCATTAATTCAGACACATCTGATCCCAGGCCAAAAAACAACAAAACAACAAAAAACAAACAAAAAAGTAGCACTTGGATGACAAATGTAGGATATCAGGTTACTCCCTTGTCCTCTGTAGTGTTTCTCAGGAAGTCTGTACAGAACCCACCCCCCAAGTTTCCCAAGGGCAGAAAGCTGGTTTCGGGGGTAGTATAAATTGTCCTTCTTTAATATTATAGACAGGAAAAAAGAGGTAGCAGCCCTGCTCATGACAAGCTGGTGCATACATTATACATGCTGTAATGTAATTTTATTTAAATCTACCTTTCAACATGCAAGTTAGAAAACACTCTTTTAACAAAAATGGCACCTGGTCAAAGCTTCAACTGAGACTGAAATTGTCTTTGAAGTTTGGTGAGCTCTCCCACCCTCTGTGGTCCCCCCCTCTTTTTTTTATCCTGCAGATATTATTATATGTGACATTTCCAAATAACACTGCTAAATTGTTTGGTGCAGCTATAATGTATACAGATCAGAAGAGTCCAGATTACAAGAAAGTCTTATTAATCCCTACTGAGCAAGAGAAGATCGTCTTGCATATTGAATTGTCTCTTGCATTTAGCCAGCTAGCTATGCAATAAAGCAAATGAAAATATGTGAATGGGGGGCAGAGGAGAGGAGGACAAAATGCATGAGCTAATGGGTTCCACTCTTCAATGTCTCATCAGCTAAGCCAAGCTGAAGGTAATTGGGTTCCTAGCTTTAATGAAAAGGGAAGCTGACTGGAACTATCAGGACTTGGTGGGGATGCATCAGCTGATCCTTTGCTATGTAAATCCGGGTCCTACTGCAATTGGAAGTCAACAAGGAAGGGAATGTTCAAGCAAAGGAAGCGTCTAACCCCATGTACCATATTGGCTGCCACAATGTTAACTATTAATATTAAAGGAATGTTAAATGGTAGCTTCCCTAGAGTTGATTCCCTGATTCAGGGAACAAGGTACTACTCTAATATAGAAAGAACAGATAGTGTAGACAAGATAATGAATAAAGCATCTAGCAGGACCTACTGAACATAAAATAGCCTTTCTTATGCCACTGAACAATTGTAATGTTTCACCATGATACTGATAATAATCCTAGAAGTCACTGCCTCATGGCTGGGGGGGCACATTATCTACAAGGGGGCCAGAAACAACATGGTTCAGGGATTCTCAAGGGGTCAAGGGCAACAAAACCAGTCTTAAGACCTATATGTGGTCCCAGGGTTCATGTTTGCCTAATCCTGAGCTACATGGAAGGTAGGTAAAACATGATGTTTTCCATGGTGGAAATAACTGGTCCTTGCTGGATTTTGCTGTTACAGAGGGGCAAAGATTTCACTCTGTATGTAGCTGCACAACACAGTAATATCAGTTTCATAATACTTTAATTGCCATGGCTCCATCAAAAGGAATTTTGGAATTTATAGATTGGTGAGATAATTAGAATACTCTGCTATAGAACTGTAATTCTCTCCCATAAACTACAAATCCCGGGATTCCTTTGATTGAAGGTATTCAAAGGCATGACAAGTGCCAAAAAAATGTAGCATAGGTAGTTCATCAGTTAGTGTTTTGCTTAGAACCTGCTAAACTTTGCACAATTCTTTCTGTACAAAATGGGGGAAGGGAACCTTGAGATTTAAAAAAAAATGGAAGGAAAAAGCCAGACTCACAGATTTATCCATTTGTAGTATGAACAGAAGCTCAGAAAGACTGCTGTTGATAAAACAGCAATGTGTGTCTCCAAATTGTAAGGTTAATTTAAATCTGGATAGGCACACTTACTGCAGAGCCCATTCTGAGAACAATTTTTCTCTCCTATTGACAAGCCACAAGATATCTATTGTACTACAACAGCTTCATGTTTGGGCTTGTGTAGCCAGGAGGACACTTGAGAAATCCTGTATATTTTCCCTTTTATGTTATGAGTCCTCTCAGTATGATGTGGAGATTCTAATCTGTAGATATTGTACTTAGCGATCCACTGACCATAATATGCATAGATGAAAGAATGAATAGAAAGAAATATGTCACAATAGAATATGTTTAGCAAGAACAGGAAAAGGCAAAATAAGCTCAAGAGATTGATCTGAGTAAATTATTAGTTCATCTCAGACTAGTTTGTGTCCAGGAATTGCTATGCCTCAAATACTTATCCAGAATACCTCACATGTAACATTATGTGAGTATAGGACTGTAAATCTTCATAAGGTTTGCCCTCATGGGTGAGAACAAATTAACATTTCTGCATGTTAAAAATAACATTTCTGGGCAGCAAATGCCACTTTTCTGCACAAAAATATTATATGAATCAAGCTGGTTTATATACACAAAAGTTCATGCTAAAATAAAAACCAATTAGTTTTAAAGATTCTGTTACATTGCTTCCCCACCACACTTAGTCCTTTTTATGAAAACTTGCAAAGATTCTCCTCAACAGTCTTTTTCATTGAGATTCAAATAGTTTTCTCCTGGGTTTCAAATATTTACAAATATTCTTTTCATCCCTATTGTGTGCATGCAAACATGATGCACCAAGGTCTGTTTCATTGCATGAACACCTTGGGATTGGAAGCTACATCAAAGTGAATACAGTCTCTTTGTATACGCATAACAAAAAAATAAAAATAAAACTTTCTACCCACACAGAGTTGTTTATTAATAGCTACTATGGTTAGGCAGAGTGTAGTGGCTGTCTGTAATACCCTGTGGTTCTGGATTTGAAGGCTCTGTATATAGTTTTATTTTTATTGTTTTAATGTTTTAGAATTTTTAACTGTTTTGATATGTACTTTTAAAAACACTTTTATCTTTCAAACTGCATTTTATTCTTTTAATGGGTAATGTTTTGTTCTTTATTCAGAAACAGGTATCACATTACATAAATAATTTTTTTTCATTTTCTTATATAACATAAAAACCAACAACAAAAGTAATTCCAATATTTTTTATCTGCCACAATTCTACTTCCTCTTGGTTTATCATTAATGTTCTGATAGCTTAATCTATTATTATTCTAATTGTCACTCCATTATATCTATTTTTCTCTTCTTCTTTTGTCTATTCCACTTCTAACAGCTGGTCTTCATCTCAATTTAGTAAGCATTCTGCAGTTAATAAAGAGCAACATCATAGGTTGAGAGTAACCTAGGTTGAGTTTATGAAATATCATAAACATATTATGTAATCTTATTGAGACTTATTTGTCTTTCCACCTTTTGTATTGATAAGTATCTATAAAACCAGACATTTCTATTTTTCCTTCCAATATTTTACCATAGGAAGCCAATCTATTGTTGTTGTGTATCTTCAAGTTGTTTCCAACTTATGGAAACCCTAAAGCAAAACTATCATGGGGTTTTCTTGGCAAGTTTCTTCAGAAAAGGTTTTTTACTGCTTACCTCAGAGGCTGAGAGAATGTGACTTGCCAAGGTCACCCACTGGGTTTCCATGGCCAAGTGAGGATTCAGAATATGAACTTGAGAGTCATAGTCCAGTGCTTAAACCACTACACCATGCTGTCTGTCTGGACCCTTACACTGGAGGAAATCACCATAAGAAATCCAACCTAAATTTTCTACTTCAGTACATGCAGGCTGGGTACTGTTGGCAGATAAGTAGAACATGTGGAGCTAGGGCTGCATTTACACCATAGAAATGATGCATTTTAACACTACTTTAACTGCCCTGACTCAGTGCTATGGGATTCTGAGAACTGTAGTTTATTGTGGCACCAGAGCTCACAGAGAAGGCTAATGTTTCACAAAACTACAGTTCTCAGAATTCCTTAGCACTTAGCTAGGGCAATTAAAGCAGTCTCAAACTGGATTATTTCTGCAGTATGTTTTGGAGACAGAGAGTGGCTAGTCCAATGAGAGTGAGTAGTCCAGTGAGGCCCACATAGAGTGCATTACATAATTCAGTCAGGATGTGACAATGCCATGTGTTATTGTGGCCAGGTCTAGCTTCCAGTTAATGTGGAGTGCTATGAGTTATTGGCCTGTGCCAAAAAGCCACATACTCTTCCAGTCTTCTTGTTGTGTGTCTTCAAGTCATTTCTGACTTATGGAGACTGTAAGGTGAACCTATCATGGGATTTTCTTGGCAAGTTTCATCAGAGGGGGGATTGCCATTGCCATCCTCTGAGGCTGAGAGTGTGTGACTTGCCAAGGTCACCCTCTGGGATTGCATAGCTGAGTGGGGATTTGAACCTTGATGTCTAGAGCTATAGTCCAACATCCAAACCACCACACCTCACTGGTCTACTTTTGTTGCCATTTCAACACCAGGAACAGGGGAAAAGATAAGAGCAGAAGGAACTGCATCAGCTAGCACTTGAAATATGTCATCTTCCTCTTCTGTGTGGCTACACACTGTGGAACTATGAAAATAAATTGAAAAATGTTAGCTACAAGACAAAAATAGTGAAGCTAGCTCCCCATTCAGTTACAACCATACTGTGATGTAGTTATCCTCCCATTATTAGAAAAGTGAATTAATTGCCCCTCCATTTACATTTCAAGGGAAGCACAATTTCCTCTTTGTCAGAGTTGTACCACATCTAGTTTGGCTTTCAAAACTGTAATGGAGGCATATGTGTCTACTGGAGCAGTTTCTCCCCTTTGAAAGGACAGATGTTTTGTATGGTAGAATGCAGTTAGCATGTCCTCAGGCAGGGCTACTGCACACACAAATGTCCTTCTCCAGCGAGGAAGGCCTGCTGCCTCTTCTGTCACAGGAGTATTATCCTTTTAATGTGTGTGTATGTGCCTTCAAGTCACCTGTTGATAAGAGGACCTGCAGCACCTGGTATTTTTTGATGATCTCTTATCCTAACCAGTACCATGCTTAGCTTCTAAGATCATTCAGGACCTGGTGCATTTAGGGTGTTAAGGGTCTCTTATCTTAATGCCAATTTCTCATTAAATCTATTCAACATTTCTGTATTTACCATATGAGCAACAAATATTATTCACCTATTGCAGGACACAAAGCATTCCAAGAGAGAAACAGATTGTTTTTAAGAGTCAAAGGATTCACAGGAGAGAGAAAATAAAATCTCTCTTTCTTGTTGTAGGAAAATTATGGTGTTCGCCAATCAAATTCAGATCCCTGTCTATCCCTTTCACATTAATTCTGAAGCCTAGCTAATTTAAACTGCTTTCAACTTCTGTTAATACTATCTTTGTTTACCAAAAAGCAAATACCTCTTTAACATGATTTGATTTCAGAAAATTGAACAATGTTTTTAGGATGTGCATCCAATAGCAAGGGTATTGTTTGCTCAACAAAGATGCAGTCAAATTGATTGTGCCTGGGGAGATGTTATGTGTTGGGCTGTAGGAGGAGAGAAAACAGAGATATTTTGGATCCAATGTAAGCTTTGTGCAGACAGATGGGCTGCTCTAATCCACTGGAGACCTCTCATCCAATGGGAGAATGGAAAATCCTGAACTGCCTGGTGGCTTCTATGAAGCAGTGAATCTACCAGAGTTTTAATTCAGACTTTTAAAGAACTATCCAGCATTCAGCACCTTGGATATCTCCTGGTTCACTGAAATGGAAGCCACCAGTCACCTCTTGAAGATATGGAGATCTTTCTTGATCTCCCCATTGCCCTGTGTGGAGATCAGGCAGAATTTGCCAAGCTATCAACAGCCAATCAGGAGTAAGCTGGCAATAGCCAATAGAATCTTGAGCTGCTGGTGATAAAGAATTCCATTGCTGAAAGTTAGACAGGCTCTGGATGTGCAACAGTCCAGATGACAGGGACTGTGAGGGAAAAGTCCAGTAGTGAGAGACTTAGTTTAAACATAGCACTCCAAGTGAGGGAGTTGCTAGTATTTGATGTCCTGCCAGATATAATTAGCCTGAGGTATAGAAATAGGTCAGAAGGATAACAGTAAATAAGAACTGTGTGAGGGTCCTAGTAGTATCCATGCTATTAACAAATAAAGAAACCAATTTGGGGGAATAAATCCATAGATATAAATAAAAGTAATCTGGTACATCATATATTGGAGCAGCAGTGGGATAACAATACCTATTGGACTGCCGCATAAAGAAAAGTAAGCAGTACTTGTGACAAATTGGTGGCAGCGATGGGATAGTAAAACCCATAGGACTGCCATCTGAGGGGGGAAAAGTTAGGTGAAGGAGTGGCTCTTCACACCCTGCAGTTCTTTATACTCCTTCAACATACTCTAGAAAGCTGAGTGGAACAGTAAACAATATTATTCATGGAGGTTCTGAGGTAGGTGGAATTGATTTTTAAATACGGAAGGAAAGAGTTGTATGTTCCATGTGGCCTACACTATATCACCCAAACCATTTTCCTTACCTTGGATGAAGTGAAGGATGCTCTTCTGCTACCTATGCTAAGATAAAATCCAAGTGCCAGTCAAATGGGCCTGAGTAGGTGGGATGCTTTTGTGGAATGGCTCCATCTTCTTATTCACCTCAGGCAGCAAAATATCTTGGGCTAGCTTTGGTGAGAATAAAAGATGTTGAATATGTACATAGCAGCTAGGGTTTCTTTTAATTGCCCTGTGTTTAATCTGTTTTAATCTCCTGCTGTACTGAACCTGACTTTGCTATTTTATGCCTTTTTTATGGTGGTTGTTTTAATTAATGTAATATATATGTGTGTTTCTTTTTTTAAAAATGTGTTTGTGTGCATGTGAGTATAAAGTCTGGAAGCTTACCTTCAGAACCAAACAAAGAGGTAAACGTTTCTCAAAATAAATTTAAAAAAAATCAATTCCAGGTGAAAACAGGCCTAAGGGCAAAAGTAAAAACAGATTCTTTCATGGAAGAGATGGTTTTGAATGGGGGTTGGGTTTCTAAGAATTCGGAATCCTTTGTAATTGTAGAACCTTTTCTTCAGCTCCACCATCATCTGTTAGGGACACAAGACAGAACCTTCTCAGTGACTGTTCCTGCTGTCTGGAACTCTTTGATCAGAGAAACTGTAAGTTGTCTCTATTTTCCTTCCACTCACAGGCAAAGATATTTTTTACTCAGTCAGACTTTATCTAGCTAAATGATGGTGGGATTAAGAGTTTAGGGTTTGGTTCTGCCATTCATGCTGTCTTTTTAATTGTATGCAAAGGGATCTTGTAGCACCTTTGAGACTAACTGAAAGAGAGAAGTTGGTAGCATGACCTTTTGTAGACTTGCATGCATCTGAGGATATAGGCTCAAAACTATGCAGATTCATGCTACTAAATTCTTTCTTTCAGTTAGGGCCTTTGCAGACTGCTAGAAATAATGCAAATTGAGTCCACTTTAATTGCCCTGGCTCAGTTGTATGTTCCATGTTCCTGGCTCAGTTGTATGCTCAGTGCTAGGGAATCATGGGAATTGTATTTTTTTTCCTGAGACAT
>CM034703.1:123050296-123072015 GCA_020142125.1 Phrynosoma platyrhinos
GTAAATAAAATTGTTTATTTCTCTGGGTGATTTCTAGTGATGCAACTATTTCTTCTGTGCTCACGCAGAAAAAAAATAATTTCCAAACCATCAACGGGATTTGTCTGCATTTGTGTGAAAATCAAATGTACTTTCTACCCACATTCTTGCATTAGTAATGAGCTTTTAATGCATTATTGTGCTCTGTGTGTGAAAATCATTTATGTATTTGTGTACTTTTCCAGGATGCGGATGCTTTAATCATTTTCGGGATGGAAGCACATAGGTCCCTGTGTGATAAACTCCATTGACTCCGTACTATGCCCCAAATGGAGGAAGCAAAACTTTGAAGGAGGGCCAAGAACTTTGCTTTTGTCTAATGGAGGACTGTACTGCTTGTTTGAAATTCCTGGAATCTGTTTGATTGACATTATTGGCAGCAGCTAATTGCATCTAATTTCCTAAAGAAGATTATGATACAGAGTCATGTTGCTTTGTTACTGGCAATGTTCTTTTAACAGCTGTTTCGTTGGCTGCTAATTATTATAGATCCTGCTTCTAGTTTACAGAGCAGTGAGACTCAGACAACTGTCAGCTGCATTTCATTTTTGGAGTAGCTTCCTACATCTGCACAGAAAGGGGGGGGGGGAAACACACCTTTTATGACTTTCCTAAGAAGAATGGCTTGGATTTGTTTATAAATAAAAAGAGGAAAAGTGGTAGGCAGGAGTCTGTGCTCCCAGTCACTGAAATGACTTATTTATGAAGTCAAGATATCCTGAAATGATGCTGCATTAATTCATGACAATTGTGACTTTGAGGGGTTAATCAAAGGCCGGAGTGAGTTTGTAATAAGGGCAAAGAATGGAACAATTAAGAGCTTCTGGGTTACCTCTGTTACATCTCAAGGTCATGTATTTTGGGAGGGGGGGATACACATTATGATAAATGCCCCTTTTGAATAGGGCAGGAAGCAATATTTGCTTGCAAAGGAACACAACCAAGAGAAGGGATTATGGAAATCAGTTTGTCACTTTCTATTCAGAGGTGCCACTGATAGGGAAGGAAGACCTCCCCATCTCATGAACCTTGAGAGATTATTCATTTGGGGCTCTATATTTGTGGCCAACTCATTGATTTCATTGTGACTATTATTATAAACAGTGAAATGAATTGTACATGTTTATAGTACTCAATTCAAGAACCACTGTTTGTCCTGAGCCCTGTTTTAAGAGTGTATTGCGATAAACTACTGGAGCAGATCCACTGAATCAAAAGGAACTTGGTAAGTCAACTCCTACATATGTTCCAGTGATTTAAAGGATGTAATTGGGTTTAGTAACAGGTCAGGGCATGCTGGATCCAACCAAAATGCTGTTTGAACCCAGAATCCAATTTCTTGCAATGGAGAGACAGAGGCTCATAGGGATTTTGATAATTAGGACCTGAACAAAATAACCAGCTCTTTTCTCTGTTGCTTGTTTAACCATTACATTTGTATCCTGTCTTCTCTCCAATAGGCCCAAGGCAGAATATATGGCTCCCCTCCTCTCCTACACTACACTACATAACAACCCACTGAAGAGTGTGAAGCAGGAAGAGACAGCAAGAGAGAGAGAGAGCCTGCTGGCCTTATGTTATTATAAAGTGCAAAAGAAGTGATTTTGACTCTCTACAAACTTGGAATATACTGTCTTTTTGCAATTTTATCCCAGCTGTATCTGTGAGAGGACTTCAGACATTTCTGCAAAGCTTTTCTTTCTCTCTCATGACTGGAATTGGATAAAATGGCATCCCACTCCATTTTCTTTATGTTGCAGGCTTTGTAACCAACCTAAATTAAACTCCATCAACTTGTAAAAAGAGAAGCATATGGTTGCATGCTTTCCAGAGGGGATGGGAGTTTTCTTTCAATGTCTCTGTAGGTTTGTTATGCAAGGATTGCTCTGATATGCATCTTCCAAGCACAAAACCAAAGGCTGGCTTGTTGCCAGCTACAGAACTGGCAAAGAAGACAGAAATCTGGGTGATGCCTCTGCAGGATACAGGCATTCTTAGCTTCAATTCTTCTTTAGTGAAATAAATCACACCAGTGATTTCTGGATGTATGTGAATTCATCACCTGATCAATAGGTTCATTTAATAAACCCTTTGCATATGAAGTAATACCTTCATGACCTCTTTTATTACCAGTCTGTAGCAAGAAGCATTCATCGGTGACTTGCAGTCATAGCAGACTGGCGGCACGGGGCCGCCCTGGGAAGGTGCTCCGTGGGACCGAGGCATCCCCACGCCTCTATCCTGCGGTGCACCTTCGCCGCCCCTGAAAGGAGCGCTAAAATAGCGTTCCTTTCACAAGTCAGATAAAGTGCACCGCAAAAGCTTGCGGTGCACTTTTGAGACGCTGCGGCGGGAGGTTGCCCTCGGAGCACCGGCTGTGTGGAGGGCCAGAGGCTCCAAGGGCAACCTCGGGAGGAGGAAGGGGCACCGAGCGTGCGGCTGCCCCTCCCCTTCCTTGCCTCGAGGACAGCTCTATTAGCCGTCTGCTGAGGCCCTTGCTGATTTCATCTGAATAGTTTCATGAACTATCACCCCTTCTCGAGAGACACTGGTTGTTTTCACTTTTAACTCAGGGTCAAAGGAATTAAGGGCCAGAGAGATTAACAAAACTTTCTGCCTTGAAATACATGCAACAGGCACCAACACAATTGAGCAATTTGTCTAATTTTGTGCAAATTCCCCAGGCCAAGCTTGTAATGAAGTTACTTTGTGTTTAGTTGCACACAGCAGCTGGTACCTTGGCAGAACTCCCTCTCATTTATCTTTAGCTTCTTTTCCCGCTTCCTCACAAGGCAAAAGAAAATATTCTGTCAAGGAAGGAGGCTGCTGATAAATCAGAGCGTGTGCCATTGTCTGACTGTTACTTTTGTGTGGGCTTCTCCCCTATATGCAAAGCTCCCTTAATTAAAGATGCTCATCATATTAGAAAGTAAAAGGATGTGATTCATTAGAAAAACAAATCCCTCTAACCAGTTGTTATTTAAAATGCATGGTTTTAATGTGTTTCCCTTCCTCTCTCCCTCTTAACCCTTAAGGTTTACAGCCTTTCAGCATATTGTTAGATCAAGGTTTTCACTCCAAGAGTACTTCATCTGCACCAATAAATACAAAAGGTTTTAGGTCTCTTTTGGTGTGGAACTGAAGGAATGCATAATACCCTCCAACATTTCATAAATGAATACCAGTACACACGTGGCCAAGCAACTTCACAGTATGGTCAAGATGGAAAAAAATTGTTAATAAGGAAGAACAGACAACTTGGAGAGGCTGCAGCAGCTGGCTTTTGCTTTAATCTACTGGGAAAGGCAAAGTTATGCCCCTCCACTGCTTCTGCTGAGATAACTGGATGGAAAAGTGGGAGGTTAGAGCATTAATCAGGATTTTCTGCCAAATCAAGACTGATGAAAGATATGATAACAGTTTGGGCTGATGTATTAGGCTGCCCACATTTTGTTCTTAATCTAATTGCTAGTCCAAACTTCTTGTTGTTAACTGCCCTTGAGTCAGCCCCAACTCATGGAAACCCTGTAGATGAGACATCTCCAAGACCCCCTCTCCTCCACTGCTCTGCTTAAGTCTGGTAGGTTCATGTTTATGATCTCCCTAATTGAATCTGGCCATCTGGTGTGTGGTCTTCCTCTCTTTCTACTGCTCTCAACCTTTCCTAGCATTGTCTTTTTGAGTGACTTATGTCTTCTCATGATGTGGTCAAAATACAATAGTCTCAGTTTCATCACCTTGGCTTCCAGGGAGAGTTTTGGTTTGATCTGTTTTAGGAACCATTTGTTTGTAATTTTGGCTGTCCACAGTATCCTTGGCACACTTCTCCGGAACCACATCTCAAATTAATTGATTGCTTTTCTTATCCACTTTTTAACTGTCCAGCTCTCATATCCATACTTGGTGATGGAGAATACTAAGGCTTGCACAATTCTGACTTTGATGCTCAGTTGTATCCCTTTATCCTTTAAAATCTTATCAAGTTCTTTCATTGCTGCCCTTCCCATTCCTAGTCTTCTTATTCCTTGGCTGTAATCACCATTCTGATCAATGTTTGATCCAAGGTATGGGAGCTCTTTATTTCAGTTTCTTCATTTTCTAGGTTGAATTTATGTATTTCTTCTGTGATTATTATCTTTTTTTCTTTATGTTCAACATTAAGTCTATTTTTGCACTTTCATCTTTGATCTTCCTTAGTAATTGTTCCAAATCTGTGATGTTTTCCACTAGAAATATCGAAATATCTGTTGATGTTCCTTCCTCCTGTCTTCACTCTTCCTTTTTCTAATTCTATTCCTGCTTTTCTTATGATATTTTCTGTACATAAGTCCAGACTAAACTCATTACATTAATGGATTTGGTAACTCAACACTCCTGTAAGTTCCATTGATTTAATGAATCTGCTCTAGATAGGAGTAACAATAGAATTTGGGATATAATTTCTCTCTCTTCTCTGAACAACTCCCTGTTCCAGGTTTCTTTTGAAAATTCCATATGGAATTTATGCCCAATGGTGGGCTTTGTCATATTTGTGGAACTATTGGGCACCAACACCTGGCATACTGTAGGATCTTCCTATCTGATGTATCAAAACAGCATATCCTGCTGGGATTACTATGCTGTACTTGAGTTACATAAACAGACATAAAATGCTGACCCCTGGCCTAAACCTTCCTTCTTTTTGTCATCCTGTAACACTGCTGTTTTTATTCTTCCTAGCCAGACAAACTCCCTAATATCTTTAGTCCAAATTTTAAAGATAGTATTTGATGTTATTACCAGGATAGTTTGGAATAAATATAACATTTTGGGAAGTACATATGATTGTATTGCTCCAATTCTACCAAGGAGTGATAGTTGCAACTTTTCCCTCCTATTCAATTCCACTTTAATTTTATTCCATGTTGTGATATAGTTATTTGATAGAAGATCTGAGTTTTGGTTTGTTATCACAATGCTCAGGTATTTTGTTTTTGTTACTATTCTTAAATCTGTTTTTGTAGCTAGTTCTTTCTCATCTACCATTGTAAAGTTTCTTTTTAACAAAATTCCACTTTTTTGTTTATTAATTTTGAAACCTTCCATACAGTATATTTCTTCTAAGATTGACCATAATTTTGCAATGCTTTTTTTTGGGGGGGGGGAATCATCTAAAATGATTACAATATCATCCACAAACACTTTTATTTTAAATCGCTAGTTTCCTACTTGTAAACCTTTAATTTGTTTATTGCTTCTTATTTTTCTCATTAGTATTTCTATCATCATTATGAAAAGAAGTAGTGAGATGGGCAACCTTGTCTTGTCCTTTTGTTGATTCTGCACTTGTCTGATTTCTCCACATTTATGTCTGTTTGTGCATGTTGTTGAGGATAGATAGCATTAATCCATTTTTGGAATTTAATTCCAGGATCACTTTGTTTTAACACTTCTTACATAAAGAACCAGTTAGCATTGTTGAAGGCTTTTTCTAAGTCAAGTAAGATAATACCTAATTTTTTTCTCTTTATTCTGTACGTAGTATTCCATAATATCCACTACTGATCTAATGTTGTTTTTAATTTGGCGACCTGGTAGAAAGCCCAATTGATCTTTGTGTATCCACTGCATTAACACCTTTTTTGTTATCTTTCTGCTATAATTAAAGCATATATCTTGTAATCAAGATTCAGCAGTGAGATAGGTCTATAGTATTATATATAGTATTATAAATCTTTACTTCCTAAATGTAAAGGAGATTCCTTCTGTTTTTCCCCATTTATACTTTATATTATTTTGTCTTTAAAATTCTGTTAATATTATATATTTTCTCCTTTTTCTTAACATTTATATTGTGATTGCTTTATATATTTTTACTTCTTTTCCCTCCATCTCTTTTTTTTAAAATTAAAGTTTGTGTTGAGAATCAGGTCTCTAACTCTCTCTCTTATGAAGTAAAGCATGATATCTCTTGGTAATTTTTTATTTTTAGCAATCCACAAATCTATTCTATACATATTATCTATCTCCAAATCTAATTGTTCTCCTGACCAATCTATCAAGTGAGGTATAGCAGGGATGATTCTTGTATTTAAGTTTTCATTTAGTTGTTCCCCTACTCCTCTTAGTTTTAATGCTTTCCTTTGAAGACACAGTTCCAGATTTACTTTGTAAAATTGATGTTGCTTACCTTCTATAATATTGGTTCTTTCCCCCATTATTTCAGTTATCTCTTGGATTTCTGTTTCTTTTTTGTTCAGTTCATTCACTTTTTCTTTAATTTTTGTTAAGGGATCTTTAAACATATTTATTTCTTTTTGAATATCTAATTTGATTTCTTCTCTCAAATCTTTTATCTCTTCCTTGATATTTGTTGTTATCTGTTTTGATGTCTAAACCTATTTTTTTAATTTCTTCTAAAAGAAAGGAACTAGTGTATGTTTCTTTATGTTGTTCACTGTCCAGTGCAGTTTCTGTTTGAGAGGTAATTTTTTGTTTCCTCTTGGGCCTGCACTTTAGTGTTGTTCTCCATATTTTTTTCCTTCCCTTTCCTTAATTAATTGTATTGTCTATATTCTTTTGGTATGTTTTTATAGTGTTGATTAGAATGAAAAATCAATTTTCCTAATCTTACATCCTATTGTCTGGTTGTTACCTCTGATTAATATTTGTACTGTAGCTTTTATGTAGCTTTTTCCAATTTGTTAACTAATCCTATAACTGAATTTTCCAAGAACCAAAAAATAGAAAGGAGAAAGAAAAAAAGAATAAATGAGAGGCCAGATTACACTCTTCACTTTCCCCTACTCTTTCCCCCTTCCTTACTCTTGCTGCACTACTTTTCCTGAAATGATCGTCACCACTCGCTGCTCTTTCTCTCTCTGGAGCCCCTCCTTCTCCTCCCAGGAGCCACTGATGAGGTTGGGGTGTGCGACCACTTTTCAAGCCGCTGCCTCCTCCTCTATATCTTTCTCTCTCTGGAGCCCCTCCTTCTCCTCTCTCTCTCTCAGGAGCCGCTGATGAGGTTGGGGTGTGCTGCTGCTTTTTCAAGCTGCCACTGCTGCCTCCTCCACTTGCTGCTCTCTCTCTCTCTTTCTGGAGTCTCTCCTTCTCCTCCCAGGAGCCCCTGATGAGTTTGGGGTGTGCTGCTGCTTTTTCAAGCTGCCGCTGCTGTCTCCTCCACTCACCACTCTCTCTCTCTCTCTCTCTCTTTCTCTGGATCCCCTCCTTCTCCTCCCAGGAGCCACTCAGCAGTAACTCTCTTTTTGAATCTCCTTATGCTCTCAGTGGGAGTCTGTGCACCATCTTTAATGACTGTATTGAGGATGACAGTGAAACAAAAGAATGATGAAGAAATTGTTCCTCTTCCTACCTTTCCATGTCAAAGTGGGTGTTGCTGGCTTTATATTGAATCCAGATGTCCCACTGATGTTTTTGTTGTTGTTCTTATTGTGTGCCTTCATATCCTTTTTGACTTACAGTGACCCTAAAGTGGATCTATTATGAGGTTTTCTTGCAAGATTTGTTCAGACGGGGTTGCCTTTGCCTTCCTCTGAGGCTGAGGGAGTGTGATTTGCTTAAGGTTAGCCAGTGGGTTTCTGTGGCCAAGCAGGGATTTGCACCCTGGTCTCAAGAGTCCTAGTCCAACACTTAAAACACTACACCATGCTGACTTCCCCCTTTTAATTCTGAAGATAATTTTAAAGCAATTTTCACTTAAAGGAAGGAATGTCACCTGAAGGGCACCATATTATTCTCCAGTTCTCAGGAGAGAAAATCTCTCCCACTATCTGTAACAGACTTTTAAGTTCTGCTTTAATCCAGTCTAGTGAATCAATAATTGTCTGTAGAAAGCATTAGCAAGAAAGGAAGGACTGACGTTCTGACAGGTGATCAAATTGATTGCTATCTCCAAAGCCTCAGCAATTTAATGATCCTGGAAGGAGGAAGGATGGAAACATTCCAACACAAGAAACTTTGACAATTCTATTGCAAAGGCCAGCATTAGATGAGGACTTATTTACAGGTAGAAGGCAAAATTAAGCTTTCATTTAAATGCATTACACCAGCCCAGCCCAGTCCAGTCCAGTAGCATAGACCCAAGAGGTTTTTTTATGTAAGAAAATAGGTCTAGTTTAATTTGTATTTTAATCAGCATTGTTTATTGTGTTTTTACTGGCTATTTTTTAAAAAAAATATGTTGGAAATCACATCATATCCTTGCTATGGAAGAAAAATCATCTATAAATCTAATTGTTAAAATAAATGGCTACACTGGAATAGAACACAAGACTGTTTTTTTGCTGAACCCACAGCTCCATTTGTCATAAAGAAAGCCACATCTTGTTAGAAAAGCAGGCTCAAAACCAGGATTGAAATGAAAATTACTTCTATCACATCTGCAGAACTGGGACATGTTATTTTGGGGGAGGCAGAGAGTGGAGGACTATAATTTATAAGTTTGTGTCCTACTGTTAATCCCAATTGATGTAATAGTGAATATTCTTTCCAACCTAATGTGAGGCAGGCACCTTAAGCATCAGAGTTTGGGTGTCATGAACCAACGGGACTTACCTACATTTTGATCCACCATTCAACAATTGATTTAAAGAGTATATTCTTTTTGGAACTAAACAATAGGATTTGAGACATAGAATATTCCTAGGACTTCTAGAATTTGTACCTTATTTTCCTGCGTATAAGACTACTTTTTAACCTGCAAAATCTGTGGTTAAAATGAAGGGGTCATCTTATACGCCGGGTATAAGGATAAGGAGGATAGAGGTACTAAAACTCTATGTTTTGACTGGGAAATGGGGGGGGTCGTCTTATACGCCGGGTCGTCTTATATGCCGGAAAATATGGTACTCCAAAAGAATTAACATTTCAAAGTTTTCATCTTTAGCACTGGTGGAAAGAAAATATTATTCAGGCAACCCAAGGAAGTGATTCCTAAGTTCTGACAGTTCATGCTGATCTTTCTTCTGAATTAAAATGGGAGATTAGGAGGATTGGAGAGTAAGGCCTTCACAGGATTTTCTAGTGATGTTGAGCAGCAGCAGACACATTTTACGTCACTTATTCTCCCACCTGTACCAACTAGATCCAGCCCACATCTAATTTTCCCACAATGTTACTGATGAAGCATCGCTCACTAGCAGGGTGGTAGATTCAAATGGCAGCATGGCCTGACTGGCACTATTCAGACTGCAGGGTAGTTTTTTTTTCCTCTTTTCTTTTTGGAGTGAGCAGGTGAGTGGAATCAAGGCAGGGATCAGCAGTGACCTTGTGGTAGTACCAGGAGATTCCCAAGTATGCTAGGTGTTGGTGCTATCCCTTACAATAAAAATGCAACAGTAACTTAAAAGGCTAACAATGTTCTCCACATTTATGACACTCAGACCCTGATGCTTGAGGTGGCTGCCTCACATTAGGATTGGAAAGAATATTCACTATTTTCCCCAGGTTTTAAAATAGGTTTCTCAAATATTGGGAAAAACTGTCAAGAAGAACAGCAGAACAGCAAGACTTTTTCACAGTTTTCTCCCAATAATTGAACATCTGGAAGTATTGCAGAGGACATATTATTCAGAGAAAAACACATTGTTTTCTGCACAATATGTACAGAAAACAGGTTTTGTGACTAGAAAGCAATACTTCCTACAGGGAGAACACTGTAGAGAAATAATAACTCTTTCCTATAATGGGGAGAAAATGACAGCAATTATTCATCTTTGAAAAGGATTTACATCCTGACCTCACACAATGCCTAATGGTAGAACTGTTTAGGGATATTTATTAAGGGTGTGCATATGCCCCCTGATTGGGTTCAGAGCCTAGTTTGGCAAATGGGATCTAAGTCAAATTGGTGTGGATAGAACCAACCTCAAAATGACCCTGTCTAGACCCCAAATCTAAACTGAGATTTGGAAATATGGATCTTGAGTACTTCTCCATTTGCTTGGACCAGGAAACCAAAAGGACTATAACTTATTGTTGTTTAAAAAAAAAAAAAACAACCAAAACACACACACACCACACATCTACATACCAAGTGTGACCATACTAGATCCCAGAGAGAGGATTAATGTAGCCATATTTCAGACAGGTAATATATGGAAATTTTGTGCTGGGCAGTTATAAAGCCTATAATTTTTCAAAAAAGCGAAAGTAATTTTTAAAATCTGTTGAGCACTCTCATTTTCTGTTTTCCCTGGCACTGTCCTCCTACTAATGGGAAACTTTCTGACAGCACCTAGAGGCTCCCCAAGCCCCTATTGTTGAAATACTGCACCAAAGAAGAGCAAAGGCAGTGAGAAACCAGGCAGAGAGCATCAGTCAGCTAAGTCGGTCAAGGGGTCACTAATCAGATAATCAAAATGAAAATGACAGCTTACTTTAGCAGAAAACCAGTGTGGCATAGTGGTTTGAGTGCTGGACTATGACTGAAGACCAGGGTTTGAATTCCAGCTCAACTATGTGAACCCACTGGATAACCTTGGGCAAGTTTCACACAGCCTGAGAGGATAGCATTGGCAAACCCCCTCTAAGGAAACCTGCCAAGAAACGAACATGATAGAACTTAGGGTCACCTTAAGTTGGAAGTGACTTGGAGGCAAACAACAGCAGCTGCAGCAGCAACAGCCACCTTTAGCAGAAGGTTGTTTTGCTTTGTTCTACCAGTGGTGTAACTGGTAAGATTCAATGGCACAGCATTAGGAAGTAGAAATTAAAGGGGCTGTGTCTGCATGGGCCAAATGATACATCCTCTCATTGTCCTCATGGTAATCAGTCCAGATGATGCATGGTTATATCCCCAATTCTGGTTTGAATTGTTCTGATGATATACAGCCAATTTAACATCAAACCAGCATTAAAAAGATAAAAGTTTCCCCTTTCACAAGGTTGTCAGATCATGTCTGATTGTAGAGGGCAGTGCTCATCTCCTTTACTAAGCTGAAGACCCGGCATTGTCAAAGATAACTCTGTGATCATGTGGCCAGCATGATTTCACATAACATTGTTACCTTCCCACCAAAATGGTACCTATTTATCTACTTGCATTTTTACATGCTTTAAACTGCTAGGTTGGCAGAAGCTGGGGCTAGTGACAGGAGCTCACTCCACCACATGGCACTTGGGCCTCAAACTGCTGACCTGCTAATCTTGCAATTGTCAGAGTCAGCATCTTAACTGCTGAACCTCTTCATCCCAAACCAGCATTTAAAAATTCACCGTTTGCTTCAGATCTTCCCAGAAAATCCAGATCCCTCCAGAGCAAGGGAGAGTGGCTGTTCACACACACATTCTGATGTGCTGTCCACCACTGACACTGATGCAAGTCACTGAGGTCAGAGGAAGATCATGTGATTGATGGCGGGCACCTCATTTTCAGCCTCAGAGGGAGTGACTCTGATCATAGTGGGATGCATGTGTGAACAGCTACCTGGCATCACTCTGGAATGCCTAGATAATGGGGAGTTTGGGGAAGTTTCTGAGCCAGAATACTCTAGGCTACTCCTGTAGTTTTCTGGTCCATGTAGCTGCAGCCAGAAAGATGCTATACCAGCAGTCCAACTGCGAAGTTCACCTGACTTTAACCCTTTAGCCCCCTCAAGGCATTTGAGGACCTGGGGTGCTGGTAACTTTTGTGTCATGGTCTCGTAGTTCTCCCCCTTCCACCTCTTCCAGAGTTTCTGTATAAATGTCTTGGCAGACACAAGAGGCCAAGAGCTGTTGTTACCAGGAGATTCAGCACCATTTGATCCTGTTCTATCGGTTTTGTCTCTGTTCCTGGCCTAGTGGAATTCTTCTACCTCTGCCCTGAGCAGGTCTACTTGGTGCTGTCTCTTAAGATACTTCAGTAGGCAGCTGGCACTGTTACATCCTGGAAATGTATCTCTGCTCATTTGCCGCTTACAGTGAAGGCAGATAATCATCTTGGGATCTACTGTAATTTAAACATGATCTCACACAACAACAATAACAAGTGGTTGTGACAGTAGTAGTATTAGCAGCAGCAGTAGTGGTTTTTAAATTTATTTATTTTTCAATTTTTAAAACTATTTAAAAAAAAAACCATACAAATTATTAAAAAAGAGGTCAACAATACACATACCAATTATTATTATGTAATTAAAGTTTAAAATTTGCTGACAGACCAATGTAGAAAAGATGACCTAGAGATAATTTCTAAAATTAGATAACACTCGCAAAGCAAGTCTGACACCTAACAAGAATTAAGTGTAATTATGTATTATCCACATAGAAACTCATGAAGTGGTCATACATTGGCATTTTCCTTTATGCTGCAGAGCACACTATCTGGCCTTTCCCGCCTTATTTGGGGTGTGTTGATCTCTGGCATCTGGACTGTTCTGTTTCAGAGCTGAATTGGGGCAAAATCCCAGAGCTAGTCCAAACTGACCCAAAGCAGCCTGATTTGCTACTGGATTCAGCAGAATTGGTTGTACATCACTAGTTCTCAACTTGTGCCTAAATGATAGAAGACTGAGAGTTCTGTTGCATGTTGTGTGTTCTTTTATGGGGGGAAGAGCTATGCAATTATTATTATTTTTTGACAGGTGGGGCAAGGGGTGCCAAATGGCAGGTTCACTATAGGAACAGAGAGAATAAAGTTTGAGGATTTGATTGTGCATACCCTGAGACATCACCATGGATAAAGGTTTACCCAGGCAACCTCTCTGGGGCCACAGAAATGTTTTTGCTATATGTTCCATTTTTTGAAATTATGGAGATTATCGCACATACAAAAAGAACCAGCTTACCTCTGCTGAATTGGAGCCCAATTTGGGCTGAAGCTGGATCTTATTGCATGGCTTTTCCATCTTAATTCATCTTCTGAGTAAATCCCTGCTCCATTGCGGATCCAAAACTGCACTCCGGTGGCCATTTTGTAAAGTCTTTAAAAAGTTTCTGACTTTAAAAAATGGCCACTGGAGTGTGTTTTTGGATCCACATTGGAGCAGGGATGTACTCAGAAGCTGAATTAAGCTGGAAAAGCCATGTGATAAGACTCAGCTTCAGCCCGAATAGGGCTAAAATTCAGAAGAGGTTACCTGGGTCTTTTTGTATGTTACAAAAACATGATAATCTCCTATGTTTCAATGAAGTCTATTTTTCAATTAAAAAGATTAAAAGATTTTAACTTTATATTATTTTATTATATTTCTATGCCACTTTTCTGTGAAAAAGGGACACAAGGCAGCTCACAATATAGAAACACATTAAAACAATTTTCAGAGTATTAAAATAACCTAATTAAAACACTATAAAGCTAAAATTTAAAACATACAAAAGTTAAAAACATAATCTAACACACACACAAAATAAAACCAGGCTTATATGAATTTAAAAAGCCTGCTTGCATAGGAATGTTTTTACCTGCCGGCGAAAGGCCAACAGGGAGTCTAGCCTCCCACGGAAGGGAGTTCCATAGGGTGGGAGCAGCCACTAAGAAGGTTTTCTCTTGTGTCCTCACTAAGCAAACCTGTGATGGTGGCGGGACTGGGAAAAGCCTTCTTCTGAGGATTTCAGGCCTCTAGCTAGGGAGATATGGTTTCTCAAATAGTCTCCTTATTAATGGGCCATTACCACAGGGCCTTTATTGAAACTTACTAACAACAAGAACAATTATCACCCTGAATTGAAACCACCTCAAAGAAGTTCTGGTGTATTCTTCATGTGGTGTGAATGCAGATCATTACTTGGCAATCAGAGGCATCCTAGATACTGGAATAACAGTCTGAAAACACCAAATAAAACATATCCATAAAACCATTTTGAGGTGGCAACAACAGCAGGGGAGACATTGAAAGAGCTCTTTTCATACCTTGCCAGTCACATATCCCTAATCTGCATTTACCTGCAGACTCAAAGGGGTGCAAATATGTACACAGTGTGACAGCATGTGGCTCTCATTTGCCTAGACTTGTGTGACCAGGGTAAATATTAGAATACAGATTTGTAGAGGAAACAAATAGCCCCTGTGGTGATGGACCGTTAATAAGGAGTCTGAGACAAATAAGTGCAAATAGATTGATTTACATAGAGATACTATGGGTATTTCACTGTAGAAAGTGATCACCTGCAGCTTCCATAAATTTGTGGGCACTCACTCTATGCCACTGGGGAAAAAAACCCAACAGTGATCATCTCATGTGTGTGATTTCAGTCTTTCAACTCCTGGAAGACCTTCACAAACACCTGGCAGATTCTGCAGGAAAAAGTCTGCCATTTGTGGCATTCTAGACAGGAGCTGAAATTTTTCAGCAGACCCCCTTTTCTACCAGAGAACATTTCTGAGATTTTTCATTATCTCACAACACCCCTAAAAACATCCTTGTAGACAGCCTTCCTAGTTTTGTAACCTGAGATTTCAGCAGGAATCAAAAATTAAAGATACATTAACTCCCATATAAGCCACAGACAATACACTAAATACACTAAAGGCACCAGATCTTTCAGCCCTGGTTAGTACTTGGGTGAGAGATTGTCAATGAATGTGCTGTAAGCTATATTTCAGAGGAAGGTATTGGTAAAACTACTTCTAAGTACTCCTTGCCTAAGAAAACCATATGAAATTCATGGGGTTGCATAAATTAACAGGTGACTTGAAGGCACATACAGGTCACCAGTCATGACTGATGGGCTGTAGTAATGACTTACGATGACTAGGTATTTGTGCTGTTCATTCCTACTAGACTGAATACCATACATTGTATCTCAGATTTTCCACTCTATGGAGTCTTTATTGAGATGTCAACATTCCCTCTTGGCTCCAATACAGCTCAAGTCACAAGCAGTTATGCATGAAAAGCTCCCTGGGGTTCAAACTGGGAACTTGAGGGTCTCTGAATAGCTTTTCCATATTATGAACCACCCCATTATTAGACATTTGGAGAATGTGTGAGTAGTGTATCTCACAAGCAGAGTAATTAATATTCATAACTAGAAGGTGACCAACAACCAGTCCCACACCACTTCCACTTCCACAGAGGCTAGCAGAGAGAGAAAGCAGCCTTAGACTTCTTTACAAAAACATATAAAGTATGCTTACTTGCAAAAACAAAGTTTCATAATAATTTATGGTGAGAGGCTTTGTAACATATGCTTTTCAAATATGGAGGAGAAACAGAACTGTAGACTACCAAAAGTGTTGAATTAACTGATGGAGGAAGACACAGGATGTGGTTAAGACCAACAAGCAATGCCCAAACTCAGAGATAGTCAGCCCTCTCTTTCCACAGATTCTTCATCCATGGTTTGAATCACTCATGCCTTGAAAATATTAAAAATACATATAAATTCCAAAAAGTAAACTCTGATTTTCAGTTGTATATAAGGCATACCATTTTACTAATGGGACATAAGCATCCATTGATTTTGGTATCCACAGGGGGTCATGGAACCAAACCCCAGCAGATACCAAGGATTCACCATAATTGCAAACTTCCAACTGCTGGATATGAGCATGCTAAGATTGGTACCTCAGACATATGTAGGTAAAAGCTACCAGTTTAGGTAGCAGATTTTGTATGTAATGAAAGGACAGCAAATTGTTGGTCATGTACTTTGTTATTACTTTCTTTGTATGTTGACTTGAGCAGCTCTTTTGTGTGGGGGTGTGTGGGGGTATACTATTTGCTCCTCCACTGCAGAAAGCAAAATGCCCTGTCTTTTGGTTCTAGCTTATTTCTTATCCTGGCTTCCTGCTGTACCCTTTACTGCTGCCCCATTCTTCAGCCTGGATCTATGGTGGGGATGGAGAACAGTTTTCTGCCTTTGGGATACTTGAGAGGATGCATTTGCTGCAAAAGATACACAAGAATGAAAAATAAAATAAAATAAAATCTATTGGCTCTGAATATTAAGTAATACAACAAGTTTAAAAGGTGAATTGCCACTCTTCTAGGCTTTCAGGAGAGAGACCCCCCCTTTTATTTTACAAGAAAGACACTCCAGGGAGTCTGGGTATCAAGGGTCATAAAACCCAATGGTATTGGATTTTATCTGCATGTGGCCCCAAGAACTGATGAGAGGGGGTAGTTGATACAAATTACTAAACCTGGTAGTCTAGAAGGGGACTGGTATCTAAATCCTAGCCATCTTCACGACAGACTTGTTTCTTGGGAATTTTGGTCTATAGCAAAATGGTCTCAGATTACACACTATATACTGGCAGGATCCATCTGTTGTAAAAGTATGGCTGGCATCTGCTCTGCTCTTAGCTCCCAAGTTATCTAACCAAAGTGAGTAGCATATGAGGCAGATCTATATAAGGCCCATCTCAATGCGCCCTCCAAAAATTCTGATTTTGGTGGGAAAAGTCTGAATTACCGTATACCAACTATCCCAATTTTGCCAGGACAGCCCCAATTAATTCTCTGCCATCCCACATTTCCAGCGGCTATTAAAATGTCTTGGGGCCTGAACAGACTGCCAGAAATATTCCAGCTTGAGACCACTTTAACTGCCCTGGCTCAATGGACTGTATGATAAACAAAAGATAGAATTTGATCAACTTAAAATAAAGATTGTTAAAGATGCAAGATATATAAATGACTTTTTAAATCAGAGATCACAAGATTGTGAATAGCTCAAACTTTAATGGAGGACAGTTTGTGACTACAGAAAGAAGACTAGAAGGGGAATGGAAAATGACGTGGTGATAAAGACAAAGAAGCAAGAAAGCAAGAAAGAGGGTTAGATGGCTGCTTGATAGAATGGACATAGACTGCTGTATAACATTGATTTGGATTGAAAACTGATCTGACTATTCAAAAGAATTGATTTAGATTATTAATAAACTGATTTGGATTATTTAATACATTTAATTTGGACTATTAATAAACTATTTGAATTGCCTAAAAGAATTAATTTGGACTGCTTAACAGAATAGATCTGGACTGTCCATTATTATTAAAATAATTATTTTGGACTGCTTAACAGAATAGATCTGGACAGCTTATTAGATATGATTAAAGAACTAAATGGCACTGTCCAATAGAATTGATTTGGACTGCTTATCAGAATTATTTTGGACTTGATTGGAATAAACTATTAAATAAAATTTATTTGAACTGCTCAGTGACTTGAACAGCAGAATTTGGGTTGATTTAAACTGAGAATTAATTTGGATTATTTAACAGAATTGATTTGGACGGCTTCATAGAATTGATCTGGAAGCACTTAACAGAATTGATTGGGATGATTTAATAGAAATAATAAGAATTAATAAATATATAAATGTGTAATTGATTTATAGAAAACAATTATAAAATTGTGACAAAATATAGATTGTCTACATTTGTAGATAATACAAATAAGTTTTTTTCTTGCTAAATACTTTAATTACATTTACCTTCTTTACATTTATTATTTGAATATATTATTGACAGTGAACACTGTGAAGTTAAGTAATTTACTGTTTAGTAATAAAAATTCTTATTGGGGGATTGTATAGGTTAAAAGAACTGGTCAAGTAAAAAACATAACAAATTGATTAGCATGATTCCACATTGTTATAAGAAGTTGGACTGAAAGGTTAATTTATTATTTGAAATACTAGTAATAATAATAGATCAAAGAACTATTAATGGACAAAATGTCAATAGTCACAAGAGAAAAAGAAAAAACTATGCTAATATTAGAGCAAAGACAAATAACAGTGAGAAAACAATCGTTGAACTAAAGATGACAGATTAGACAAGAAATAAAAGATCTTAGAAAGGAAATAAGACAAGATTTCAAAAAAAGAGATAGATGATTTGAAGGAGACAATGAAGGTCATATCAGATAACATAATGGACATTAATAAGAAAGTTGGATATTTGGAGAACAAGACTGAAGAGTTGGAAAAAGTGACAAAAAATCTATCTCAAGTGCAAGCCCAAGTGAAAGAATCAAACATAATGAAAGAAGTCAAGCAAAGGAAGAAATGCAGAAAGATAAGAAGAGTGAAAGAATAATATAATGAAAATCTATATGAAATAATTATCCCAGCACTGGTGAAATTGATTGAGTGTTTGAAAGATTATCTAGATATGGAGGTTGATAATATTTTTCAAAACAGTTTGATAGTCATGAGGAAGAAAAAAAATTGCCAAGAGATAAAGTAGTCTATTTTACTAGAGAAAGGATTAAAGACAAGATAATTTAAGTGAGTTATGAGAAGAAGGTGGTGATAAATGTTATTTAAAGATGTGCCCACAGAGATATCGTGAAAGAGAAGACAATATGCAAATTTAACAAAAATGTTACAAAAGAAAGCAAGATACAGATGGGAACCAATAGAAGGTATCTTAATCCTTTACTTGGTAACAGAGATAATATAAGATTGATACAGTGGATAAAGTGATGGCCTTCTACAAAAGATGGTTTAGAGAAGAAGAAAAAAGAAAAGAAATAAGAGAAGACTAAATCCAGATAAAATGGAGGTACTTACAGTTGAGGTCCCAAAACCAGATATGGGAATACAACTTCCAGTCCTGGATGGTGTCACACTCTCCTCCAAGGACTGTGTTCACAGTTTGGGGGTGCTCCTGGATCTGTCACTCCAGATGTCAAACCAGGTGAATGCAGTGGTCAGGAGTGCCTGCTATCAGGTTCAGCTGATATGCAGCTGCACCCTTTCCTGGAAACTAGGGATCTTGAAACTGTGGTACATACACTGGTAACCTCATGTCTTGACTTCTGTAATGCGCTCTACATGGGGCTACCCTTGTGCCTGACCCAGAAACTCCAACTAATACAGAATATGGCAGTCAGGTTAGTCTCAGGAACATCTAGGAGAGACCCATGTTAAAATCACTTCACTGACTGCTTATTACTTTCCGGGCACAGTACAAGGTGTTGGTTATTACCTTTAAAGCCCTAAATGGCTTGGGCCCAACCTATCTCTCGGACCACCTCCTTCCATATAATCCACCCTGTGCACTCAGGTCCTCTGGGAGGAATTTGCTACAGCCTATTAAAACAAGGCTGTCTGCAACCACCCAGAGGGCCTTCTCTGCTACTGCTCCCAGATTATGGAATGGCCTGCCAGATGAGATCCATTTTATTACCACCTTAAACAGCTTTAAAAAGGCTGTTAAGATGGATCTTTTCCGGCAGGCCTTTCCTGAATAGTTATCCCGGCCCCAAGAGTTAGTCCATCTCCTCTCCCTTTCTGAGCTGCTGTTATTGTGATTGTTTTTATGCTGTGTTCATGATCTATTTTAATATGTTTTTAAATTATTCTATGTTTAATATCCTTTTAAAGAGTGGGTGAGTTCTTGGTTTTGAATGTATTTTATTGTAGTTTTAATGCTGTAAGCTACCCCAATTGCATTGCAGAGGGGCGGGATAAAAATATTTATTATTATTATTATTATTAAATATAGTGATGTGGCAAAGAACACAAATGACTGGAAAATAAAGAAAAAAGTGAAGGTACTGGAAGGAGAAATACATAAGGAGACAGAAGAAGAAATATCAGAAGGAGCTGTAGCATACACTCAGAAATGAACAGGATTTGCTGCAAAAGAAAGTAGGGATACAAATACAAAAGAAAGTATCTAAAAACAATGCTGAATTATTCTACAATAATTACAAAACAATGTAGCAGGAAATCAAAAAGAATTTGGAAAAATGGTCAAAGTTAAATTTGTCATTGATGGGCATTATAGCTGCAGTGAAAATGAGTATATTACACAAAATAATGTTTCTATTTCAAAATCTCCCCATTATATTAAATGATTCAGTATCTGACCAATGGCAAAAGGATTTGGTGAAATTTATTTGAGCTGGGGAAAAACCAAGAATAAAATGGAGCTCACTAATAGATACCAGAGAAAGAGGAGGACTAACATGCCATACTTAAAATTGTATTACTGTGCATGCTTGGACTGGTTAAAAAACTTGATAAATTTAAAAGATGAAAAACTATTAAATTTTGAAGGCTTTAATGCCAGATATGGCCGGTACACTTATCTCTAGTACAAAAAAAATTAGAACAAAATAAGGATTCCAATGATCACATAAAAAGAGCACTATTGAAGACTTGGAAAAAATATAGGAAAAAAAATATCAACAGATTTCAGATTGGATATCACCCAATGAAGCTTTCCCGAGGAGAGAAAAACATACAAAAAAGGATGGTTAAAGTATAAAGATACTTTGAAATAAGGAAAATGAAAAACCAATATTGAAAAAATTGGGAAGAACTAAAAACAGAAGGAATAAATCTACAATGGTTCTAATCAACAGGTCATGGAAACATTCATAATGGACATAAAATTATTTGGAATTACAAAAGAAAAAAAAAACAGAATTGGAAGAAATAATAGAAAACAAAAAGGAGACTATTTCTAGAGCCTATAAATTATGTCTAAAATTACAACTAAAAGCAGAAACAATTAAATCTTTTATGAATAGGCAAAAAATATAGGCCACAACATGCAATTGGAAAAGTGGGAGAAAGCATGGAGGTGTGATTTGAAATTTACTTTGTGTATGGTTATTAAGAAAAAATTCACAAAAATGATGTATAGATGGTACTTGATTCCACCTAGAATGGCAAAAATCTATAGGAATAGTGAATGAATCTGTTGGAAATGCCAAGGACAAAAAGGCTCTTTTTCCCACATGTAGTGGACATGCCCCAAAACAAAAAGATATTGGAAATAAATACATAAAATAATATAAGACATATACCAAATAAAAATTAGATATATACCAAATAAAAATTAGATTAGAACCAGAAATATGCCTATTAAATATGATAGAAGGTAAAGAGGAGAGGAAAAATTTGAAAGGGATATTATACTTGTTGACAACAGAAAGAATAGTATTTGCAAAACATTGGAGAGAGCCAGAGACTCCAACTATAGATGATTGGCTTTTAAGAGCCCTAGATGTAATTGAAATGGACAGATTAACAATGTTAATGAGAGATAAAACAATCAAAGAAGAAAAAAATGGGATCCATTATTGGAATATTGTAGGAAGAGATGGTCCAATTACTTGATTACTAAAATAGAGAAATTAATATTTTATTATTACTTAGATTATGGGAAACAAGAGTTTCTTACAAATTAAAGTAAATAGAATATATAAATGTACATAGTCTAAAAATAAGAATAAAATATGTATATGGAACAGTGAGGTGGAGATCAAAACAGAAAAAGAGAGGAATATAAGAAGAATGCTGTAAAGAAAAGTTATAACTATGTGAATTAATGATGTGAGGGTTAGGGAAGGGAGAGGGAAGGCAAGGCAAAGAGAAAACTGTAAAGATTACAAGAATTGTATTTTATTGAGTTTAAGGAATAAGAATGGTATTTTATTGAGTTTATTAATAAAGATTATTTAAAAATAAAAATAAATAAATATGTGAGCAAAAAAGTCATAGTAAATAATAATAATTTACTCGAAATATTGCTACGAGCAACATTTCACAGAAATCCAGCATACAATTTTAAAGAAAGTTCTGGCAAATTAATTGTATACTTTCCCCTTTTATGTTCAAGTCACTTATGAAAAGAAGAACATTTTGCACTGGCACAAAGGACACGAGACCCCTCTTTTGGGTTTAAACAGGCCACAACTTTTATTTAGCTGTACAGGGTCTATTCCAATAAACATAAACAAATTTGTCATACGTGTAAGTGAAAGTGTAAACCACCAATGGGTGGTCCTTC
>CM034703.1:123089286-123102731 GCA_020142125.1 Phrynosoma platyrhinos
GGGCAGTCAAACACACACCAACCAACTCCTCCTCTCTGCCACCTCCTCACTATAGCTGGAGGTCGGGCTCAAGGGCAAGCGTCTTTTAAAGGCTCTCTCAGAGGCCAGGTGTTCTGCTAACTCTCTCAGTATAAACTGAATGCATATCCAGTTGGTTCCCATCCCAGGAGAAAAACAGGACAACAAATCAATCAATCAATCAGTTTTGGCCTAGCCCCACAATTTTGGCTATCTCTTCCCCTTCCAGATCTTTCAATAGGATACAAACTTGAAAGTGTGTTCCCATCCTTATTCTACTACAAGTGTATGATGTCTAAATATAAACACCTGTCTGGATCGAGAGTTTTTAGGCCTCATTTGCACTACAGAAACAATGCAGTTTGACAACACTTTAACTGCCATGGCTAAATGCTATGGAATCCTGGGATTTGCAGTTTCTTATGGCACCAGAGCTCTCTGACAGAGAAGGCAAAATATCTCTCAAAACTACAAATTCTAGAATGCCATAGCATTGACCTATGGCAGTTAAAATTGTATCAAACTGGATTATTTCTGCAGTGCAGATACAGCCCTGGGGGCTATGTGCAGGAGCGATAAAATGCGCTTTCACCCTCTTTTGACACCTACTTGTTTAAATGATGTGTGTGGCCAATATGGGAGGAATCTTGGACAAAGCCACAAGCCAGGGCTAAACACTGAACAAAAATGACCCTGGTTTGCTCAGGTTCAAGCCAGAAAGTACAAACTATTACTCAGCCATGTGGACTGTTGTGCCAGTGTGGAGACAGATTTTTTAATCACTTACCCATGAGTCGATTACATATGCACATGAGTGGTGAGCTGCACCAATGACCTGTCACTGATCTGCTGCATACCCCATGAAGTGAAATGACCAACATGGGGTGTCACCAACAATACAGTGGATTTAATCATAACATTAACAAACTGATCAGTCTAAAAGGGGCTATGGAGAAGATGGTAGTGGGAAAGCAGGCATGTCTGGAGACCTCCATGATCATGGTGGGCCAATGGGTCACTAGGTGCGCCAATGTGCTATATGAGCAGCAATCACTTGTGTCATTGAGTCACTCTTCTGGGGTGTCAAATGGACTGGTACATTGGGCAAGATGAGGGATGCAATTGGTGGCTGCTATCTGTGCACATGTGGGCATATGTTTGGGACAGAAGAGAAAAATAATAATGGTGTGCAGCTTGTAACTGTGAATGTCCCATTTTGGCCAGTCCATCCTGGCAGAAGAAGGAGTGCAGTGCTGACTGTGCATGGTTGTTTGGCCCATTGTGAGAGCAGGTGGTACAGTCAGTGGGTTCTCTCTATGAAATAGGAAAACCTGAAATTGAACCAACTCCCTCCTCCCACCTGCTCAGGCCCCTGGTCTTTTACAGAGCATGAAACAGTGCTGAGACAAGTGCCACATGCTTTCAGATGGTCAACTGTTTATTCAGTATGTTTAAAATGCCCAGTGAATTTGGCATCAATGAGAAAAGGCCTTCTTCAGGGGCTCAAATCAAACACAAATACACATCTATAAATATTAAAAAACAGACAACACTCAATTATATATAACCCATAAAAACATAGAGATAGACATATCATATCCCATGTAAACATAAAGATGTGTATTTGTGTTTGCTTCTAACCCCGGAAGAAGACCTTTTCTCATTGAGGCTGAAATGGGTTGGGCATTTTAAAAATATCGTATAAACAGTTAACCATCTCAAAGCATGTGGAGCTTGTCTCCCCACTGTTTTCTGCTTTTCAACATGTTTTTCAGTACTCTCTTCACTACTTTCGTAGAGCAAACCTGTTGAAATTTATCCCATTGGAAATCAGTCTAAGTATGACTAGGTCTGGATCCAACCTATTAGGTAATCACATGTCAGGATGCAAGTTAAAATGTAAAACATAAATAAGAATAAATGCATGCTTAGGCATGGTGGTATATTATCAATAGATTCCTCAAAAAATCTTCCATGAAATGTGCCATTGGTAAGAAGTTTGGCTTGAAGCTATATAATGTGTTGAAAGGCTCATATACTTATTTCCAAATAGGATTTTGAAAGGACAGCATGTAGGGGGTATCTGGATGGAGAAGGCATGAAATCACTTTTATTATTACCATTTGTTTATTTGTTTGTTGTTGTTGTTTATTGGCTGTGATTCCATTTGAAAAGAACATTGTATCATTGAACCCACATCATGCAGGAAAAGGTAGCAGGCAAGTTACAAACAAAATTTACATTCACAAAGTCTCTACTTGAAGTCACCTTCTGGCTGCTTTGGAAGGTGCTGCATGCATTTTAGAGAGGAAAAAGGAGCATTATTTATTTATTTATTTTTGCGTATTAGAAAATGCTCACCTAGTTAGCATTCTGCTTTTTTCAACTTTATTATGCGAGTGTGAAAACAAGCGTTGTTTAAAAAGACATTTACTGAAAGATGTTGCCAACTGAGCACATATAACCAGAATCTTGGTTAACACAGAATTAAACAGATACAGGTAACAGAGTCTGATATACATAGGACATTACATTTAGATCACAACAACAGATTCCTCACAACAATTGGTTCTAGTGTTCTAAGAGCCTGTTTGAAAGATGTGTTAGACATCATTGGTATGTTGGTTTTCAGTAAAAGGACTGGGCAGATGGAAACTAAACTAACATATTGTACTGGAAACATAGACAAGAGAAACACCAAAGTGGTTTATTAGCACACAATCTAAAGTTTGTTTGTTTGTTTGTTTAAAAAAACCCACAGAATAGCATTCATGAATTAATATTGCAGTCTGATTTCATATGGCTTTCTCTAAGGATATATGCAAGTTCATGAAGCTTAATGCTAAACACAATCAATCACTTGGCTTCCTCCAAAAGTGAAGGCCTTTTGAGTAATACTGCATTATATAATTGTTTATTTTTTAAAAAATTAAACAGAACGACTTGGTTGGGGGAGGGATACAGTGCAGAAATTGGAAACTGCCTGTTTTTCCTCTATCTATACAACTTAGTTTTTTAAAAAGAAATATACCTGAGATTGAATATATTGTAACATAATTTCTAAATAAAAATAAAAAATGCTGTGGAAAGACAAAGAGATATTCAGAATCCAAGCAAAGAACCATGCTTCTCTTTGGTCTTTTTTTATGTGCATCAACCAGCTGAGTGCTGAGTGTTGGTGTTTTGATAGTGGTCCCCAGATTTATACAAGTCAAAAGCTGATATCTGAGGGATGCTGACATTTGATTTCTGGGTGGGGAAGTGCCATTGTGACTATGTTCACAGAGGTTTTAGGCACTTTGGAGGGTAATGCCCTTCAGAACCGGACATTGTTTCAGGCGCACAATTCTGAGCTGACCTACGTATCCAGCAAAATCATATGGCAGATGCATTCTTGGTTTGAACCTCCAGCTCAGATTTCAAATGATGGAAAAGTGGCATTTTTGAAAACCTCTCTTCCTATAATAAACAATCCCATGCATGCTGACAAATAGCACACCAGGGAGATTTCAAAAATATAGCCATATAAGTCTGTAGAATCAGTAAGTAGAGATCTTGTAGCACCTTTGAGACTAACTGAAAGAAAAGCATTGGCAGCATGAGCTTTCATAGACTTGTCTACTTCCTCAGATACATTTGGAGGAAGTATATGAGGAAATGAATCTGAGGAAGTAGAGTTTAGTCTATGAAAGCTCATACTGCCAGCTTCTTTCTTTCAATTAGTCTCAAAGGTGCTACAAGATCTCTCTATACATCAGGAAGATGTTTATGTTAGAACCTTTCTCCTTGATATGATAGCTTTTTGCAAAGAGTTTTCTCTAATCTGAGAGAAATTTAAGAAATGAAACTACTTGCTGACTGAAGCAGAACAATCCAGAAAGAATGAGACCATGCAATTTCATTGAACATGTAGGTGCCTTTCAATCCACTAACAGAAAGGTAGTTTGAGATAAATACATTAGCCCAGCTATTCCTTCACTCATAGTTATTTTCTAGTAGAATATCATACCCTCCTTTCTCTATTTAAAAATAAAAAATTAACTTTTATGGCTCTGCAAAGGGATCTTGTAGAAACTGTGTTAGCCTGGAGTATCAGTATGCAAAGGGATCTTGTAGCACCTTTGAGACTAACTGTGCAAAAGAAATTGTAGCATAAGCTTTTGTAGACTTGGCCTCAGGAAGTAGACCAAATCTACAAAAGCCTATGCTACAACTTATTTTGCACTGTTAGTCACAAAGGTGCTAAAAAATCTCTTTGCATACTTCAGACTAACACAGCTATGCCTCTGAATTCTATTTATGGCTCTGTTAATGCTCTGGGACTCATGATGGAATCATGAGTGCACCACAGAGCAAATAAATGACTAGTTCAGAGACCCTGAGCAGAATTCACCAGGGGAATTATGTTTTTGTAAGTGGACTTATGTCTATGGGAAATATAATTGAGCAGTTTTGTAATGTAATTTGGGGCTGTAGTTACATTACAACTCAGGAGAGACAGACTGCAGATCAGGACCAATGCACAATGGGACCAATGCCTATCAGGACCCAATGCACATTGGAACCTGATGCACAACAGGACCAGCTAGGGTACACCAGTTAGGGAGTATCAATGCTCTTCTGTAAAGGTTGATGTGCATTGGGACACACTTGCTAGTTTCCTGTTATGCATCTTCACAATTCATTAATAGGGTTCCTTAGCACCTCTGCTACATAGCTAAGCATATATAAAGTTATGCAGCATAGACCATGAAAGAAAATTCTGGTCCCTTTTTTTTAATTTCACTCAAAGCAAGTTTCACATGACCAAAATGCAGATTGGAAGATGTAGCTGGCTATGAGTCTAATTAGTAGTCTGATTGTTCTGTAGCAAACAGTTTGCTTTTTACTCTATCATGAAAGTAATTGTTTTCTTCACACCTTGTTGTAGGCTGAAAGCAATTAGCTCTGCCTTGGAATACAAAGCTTGACTACAGACAAAGCCTGCTGCAATGCAAACTGAATTTGTCATTTGATAAGGGCTGTTTGCACTGATTCTTATTAGGGAGGTAAGAAAATCCCATAATAGGGTTGCCTTAGGGTTGCCATAAGTTGGAAATGCCTTGAAGGCTCACAACAACAATAAAAATTATAACATTTAAATAAACATTAGGCAAATGATTGCAGATCAATGACACTGGCTTATGGTTAGTGCCACAATACAGACCCCTGTGCTCAGCTAAAGGATCATACAGAATAAGACTTTGAATAAGAACATGTTCACACTTACACATTTGAGTGGGTATCATTATAATTCCCTTTTCCCAGCAAACCTTGGGACTTGTAATTCATTAAGGGTCCAGGATTAGGAAACCCTTGTCTGAAAAGTATCATCAGCCTTACAAGGCTTTCTTTTCTAAGATTCTCTTGGGGAAGCCAGGCTACATGAATCGATATGCATAAATATAAAGTTAATATTCATGCTACAGGTTCAGAACCTGTGCACTCATCTTAAAACCTGGTATATGAGAAATAGAAAAAGAAGTGTTTAAACATCTCAGCAGTTTTATGCTGGTAAGGAGAAATGGGTAAGGACCCTGGCTACTGGATGATTAAAGAAATGAAAAGCTATTGAGTACAAGCCAATGAAGGCATCTGTCACCCAAAAGCCCAAAATCTCACCAAACTACTTACTAATGCAGTATAGTGAGGCTACTTCATGATTACTGACAAATCTACCCTCTCTGCTATAAGGTATCAAGTGAAGCTTTCCCTTAGAACAGAATAGGAATAGTCTTTTTCAGTGGTGGCACCCTCTTTTTAGAGGGATGTAATTTCCACTCAGTTTTATTACTGAAGGAAAGAATTAGTAATTTTAGCAATTTTCTTCCTACTGAGAGAAAGTTTTGAAAACTGTGCAACGACTATTTCCAATTCAGGACTTACTTTGCACAAAATATTCATATATTTTTTTTTTTTACCGAAAACATCATTTTTTATATAGGGAAAAATATGTTTACATAGATATAATCTGTGTAGCAAATGCTCTTTATGAACAAAACAAAAAGGTGTGAATTTTGCACAGAAAAGTCCTGGCCAGCAAAGATTTTCATCCATCCAGGATTCTGTGTGTCAGAGTTTCCTGATAAATTTTTAAAACTATTTTTTTCCCCAAATACTTTTGAATATTCTTTCCATCCCTACCTCATTATGGAACTTTCAGCCCAGGAGCTAAGTGAAGCTTTATCCCATATTGTTTTAAGAAGACAGAAAGGAATATATTGTTTCAGAGGGCATTTTAGGAAGGTATCTGTACTTATTTCTGCTGTTGATTGGTCGTGTATTTTCTATATTTGTAGTTTAATTGTGTATGTTTGAACTTAAATTAGGAAAGTCCACTTTGTATCATCAACCAGCTAAGGGCTCTGTGTAAACCCTAGAATGACTGATATGTTTTAGAAGGGAATGAACAAATAAATACATAAGATGTGTTGCTATCCACAATCCATTTGCATTAATATTGTTAGACTATGAATATACTTTAATAAGGATCTACTGGAAGGGAAGTGGAAATGGATCATGCAGTAAGGTCTAAGTCAGATTTTTTTTTTAAAGAAATCAAACTCTGCCTTCTAGATTGGAGTTAATGAATTGTTCTGCTTAGATATTGAATATCCTTGAAACTGCTTATTTGGTATAAAAGGGGAAAAGGTTTAGCTCAATATTTTTTGTGTTTCGTCTATCCTGGTGCAATGGGTATATCCAAACTGCTGAAGGAGGGCAGAAGAATACAATGATCTCCAATCTGCTGCCTTCCCATGTCTTGGCAGCTGTGTGAAGAGTCTGGCATCACATTCATACACAAAAAATGATACAGTGACTTCAGAGGGAAAAAAAAACAGAATAAATATGGCTGGATATTTCCCTACTTGATTGTGCCACTGCTCAGTAAAATTTTCTCATTGGCTAGGATAATTTCCTACTTTTCTACTGAGATCAGGAAGACTAGTATGGATCGTTTGACCATTCAAGTAATTGGAATGCTGCCTTGGAATAAGTTCTGTAAGCTCTTCCATCAGATAAGCTGAAAAAGCTCTTTCTGTGCTGTCTGCAGCAGCACATAATGTACCCATTGTAAACTGTTCCAATTCAAGCTGCAGGTGGGGAAACAGCTGAATATTCTCCTGCATTCAAAGCAAAACCAAACCACCACCTTCTAGTATGTCAGGGAGAAAATGAGTATGGAAACATTTTCCCTAGCATGTTGACTTTTTAAAAATGAGGTAATAATGTTCAAATCCATTCCTTCTATATGGAATATGGTTAGACATAACATAGTTAGCAGTGACAAAACTATATCACCAATGGACAGATATAACACATTGTGTTGGTGATCATGGATTTCAGTGCAGCTTCCAGCATTCATTGAGAGAGATCTACAAATGAACAACCAATGGTGAACCCCCAGTTCCAGCAAAGTAGCCAGGCAGGGCTAATACTGGCCAAGGGGCAGAAACAGTGTGGTTGTTGTATCTCTCAAGAAGCTGATCCCCTCCAGCTTTGGTTCAATAATCTAGAGTACAAAGCTTAGCAAATTTCATTTCCCAAGGCAAGTATGGATATTTTTACAATTTTTCTCTTCACTGTAGGAAAGTTGTCAAACACTATAGTGTTTTTGAAAACTATTCTTTGTTCAGGAACTCTTGTGTGCAAATAGATACAACAGTATTTTCTGCACAAAAAACACTCATGTTCATTTTTAACCTAGAATAAGGTCCAAACTCTAAAGATTCTTGCCCATTTAGGATGCTCCTTATTACAGTTTCCCAACTTATTTTTCTACTAAGAAAAATTTAAAAAAATCACATTTTAAAGCATTTCCCAGTATTTTTGAATATTCTTGCCACCCCACTAGAGGGGGGGGGGGCAAGAGAACACAAAGAATCATGCTGCAGTAGAAAAATGATCCAATAAACCCAGAGGCCCATCTAACCCAGGGGCTCATCTAACCCAGAATTGCTATCTTGGTTGGCAACAGCTATCGAGCGTATCAGGCAGACACCCTTTATACTGAGAATGCCAGGAGTTGAACCTGGGATCCTTTTCAACATGCATAGGATTGCTAAAGCAATAGACTTATGTCTCTGCTCTTATTTCGGCCAGGTGTCTTATATCTATGCTTCAAGTTTAACTCTTGCAAGTGAAATATAGGCCTTAAATTAAGGGTTATTGAACATGAAATACCACCCACAAATTTTTTCATGGGTAGTTTAAGGATACAATGTTGGGGAGTTATCTATCATAAATAAATACAAATTCCCCCAAACCTACATGCAAGCAGTCTGATATCTTTATGATCATTTCATTTATCAATTTATTTTAACCAATTTAAATTTTAATAAATGTTTAATTGGAAAATGCCTGGTTCTTAGGACAACATTTGTTTCTCCATGAGTAACTTCCTGGAATATCCTGCAAATGCCCTGCAAATTGTCTTCCAACTGTCTCCACTGGTAAAAGGCTAGAGATGTATTTGCTTATGGACACATGTGGAGAAAAACAGGGAAGGGACTTCAGCTATCCTAAAGAGGGCATGGTTTCCACATTTCTCCCTTGGCAGCTAAAGCCCTGATAGGTCATGAAAAAAAGACCATGAGTGCTTCCACAAAGTTGACTGAAATGTGAACCTATAGGCAACGCTGGTGCTTATAGAACTGGAGAAAAGACCCTAAGAGCCTTTACAGACTGCCAGAAATAGTGCAGCTTGAGGCCACTTTAACTGTCCTGGCTCAGTGCTAGGGAATCATGGGAATTGTATTTTTTTTCTGGGACATTGAGCCTTCTCTGCCAGAGAGCTCTGGTGCCACAATAAACTACAGTTCCCATGATTCCTTAGCACTGAGCCAGGACAGTTAAAGTGGCCTCAATTTGCACTATTTCTGGCAGTCTGTAAAGGCCCTAACAGACTTTAATTTAGGAAGGGAAAAACAGAAATCTTTAGACTAAATAAACTCCTTTCTTACTAGCTCCTTGTTATGGTTCTTCTCAAAGCTACAAAAACCTGCCTAGAAGACTGTGAGGCATTAGATGCTTATTTATATAAAGCAGAGGTGTGTTCAGTCCTTCCATCACTTGGATTCCTCAGCTAGAAATATAAGTAGTACATAGGTCAGTTTCTAAATTATCTCTTGTCTGTCCTCAAAAATAATGGTGCAGTGTGTGTGTGAGAACCTCAAAGGTTCGTTTCCATATAAATTGGAGATTTACCTACAAGAGAAGGGCAGGGCTGTGCCAAATATTTCCCCATTTCTATTTCAGAGACCAAAAAAAAAGTGATTTAATTGAGGTTTAACTGTTCTTCTTTTTTGATATGATTGTGAGATTATTGAGAGTTTTTATTGTTTTGATAATGACCATTCTCTCTTTCCTCAAGTGCTTTGCTCCACTGCTATTTCCCCCTGTTTCTATCTGGCTACTACTTCTATCATCTTCTGCACTTAATCACATGGGTGATCACAGCCTATCAGGGATCACATAGTGACCGGGATGATGTTGTACAGCTAGATAGCCAATAATAATTAGCTATCTGTTGGCATGATCGAGGGCAAATAAATAAATAAATGGTGATTTGAGGCCAATGCTTCTTAAATTAATCATATGAGTGATCCCAGGCAATCAGGGATCACACAATGAACACACAGTGATATCATTACATTCTTTACCAAATCAGGTATGTCTACATGATGTCAGTGAGGGCAAATGAAGTCAATTAAGACAGACAATAGGAGAGGGCAATGTAAATGCATAAGCAAACATTTCCACAGGTGTTGCCAAAACAAAACAAAGCAAAAATCCTCAAAATTGGAATATATATATTGTTTGGATACATTGGAAGATGTTCCTTGAAGAAAAAAAAACGCAAATACTTTCAGCTCAGCCCTAAAAAGGGACATATTAATGCTGTGGAAAGCTGGATTAGCTTGATCCACTGTTAGATATAAACCCAATAAATAAGGATTAAAGAAAAACCCAAACAGACCCTAAGCCCTCTGTTGTTCACTGTGGATGAGCTCTCCCTCCTGCTGGGAGATAAATGCAACCATGTTATCATCCCTTTTCTCTCTTTAAAAAATATACACCTGCCTTTATTGAACATGCGTAGAACTATGGCTTTATAATAAGAAAAAAGTTGTGTAGACTGCAGCTCGTTAAATCTTTACATCCATTTGGAGGCATCTACTAAATGTGAATATGTACAAAATAAGTAATGGATCAGAGAAGGTGGGTCAAGTGAATGATAGGGGCCCAGAGCAGTGGAGGTGGGTAGGAAGAGGTTGCGAGTGATATGTGGCGAGTATAAATTCCCCATTGGATCAATGAGAAATCCATTGCTTTACTGTCCATGGACAGGCTTGGCAGTCTGTGGCCATTTACTTCTTAAACATGTCCTGGAGGGGACCAGGCAGGTATTTGATGACGGTATCTAGAATGCTTTCATCCTCATCCTCATCCTCATCACCACAGCCAGGGGGGATGGCCTTCTTTGGACGTGTCAGGCTTCCTTCTGCGTTGGCTTCCAGAGCTGCTTGGGCTTCTGCTTCTCTTTCCTCCTTCTTCTTAATTCCATACTGCAGAAGGGTGAGGGGGATAAGAGGGGGCAAGAAGAAAAGAAACACAAGAAAGCTTTTACTAAGGTCTGACCTCCCCCCAAATCAAACAAACATTATATAAAACCCAAATCGTTCTTAATCCCTTGCACAGTTACACAAAAGGTGAATACAGAAGACAATTTTGGAAAAAAGTGATAATTTACACAGTGGCAATGTAACTGTTTAGAGTGTTTGTCTGCAGCTTCTTTCAATGCTGAATTGTTAGTCAGTCAGTCAATCATTTATTGTATTTCACTAAAAGCCATTACAACTCCATAAAAACAACAACAATATACCCATAAAAGCATCATATAAGTGAATCCCCTGCACAATCTACCATAATATCTTTCAGATAGGTAGCACATATATTGGGTTGCAGACTGTCAAAAATAGTGTGAATTCAGTCCACTTTTAGGGTTAGGGTTAAGGTTAGGGAATCATGGGAACTGAATTTTATTGTGGCACTAGAGTTCTCTGACAAAGAAGGTTCAATGTCTCAGAAAAATAACAATTCCCATGATTCCCTAGCACTAAACCTAACCCTAAAAGTGGACTGAATTCACACTATTTTTGACAGTCTGCAACCCCCCATTTTTAGCCACTTTAGCAAATAAAGCTGTTCTATATGTAACATACAGGTCACAGTCTGAAAGCAACCAGCAAATTTTCATGTAAGGACTCTCCACCCCTGCTGCAAAGAAGCCAAAATCTGACCCAAGAATCTCTTCCTGGGATCTTGATAAAGCTGGCAGTAAATAATATGAGACATCCTCTACCTCTCCCACACCACAAATGGAAAACTTAAGTTCCTTGGAACGTTTCTGTATCTGCCATCCAAGATAGATGTTCACATAGTTTGAAAATGTAATTCTGTACATGCCATTCTCAGGGGGACAAAGGTAAGTGTCTCTAAATACTGAACTCTTACATGATTTGATTTCAACATATGGTACTAGTGGGGAAAAATTGAAGTCTTAATTAAGGCTAAATCCTGGTCATTATCTCACTTATAAATCCAGTCCCTGAGCTTACTTTTAACTAAAAACAACAACAACCCCAAAACCACCTGTTGAAAGATTTTTAGAGATTAATAACTCTTGAACTAGCATAGCCCAGCCACCTTTCTAACATTGTTCACATAAACAGAGCTTGGGTAGACGGTCCTCTGGCATGTCCAAAACTCTCTTATAATATGAAAGGGCTGCTATCTTGGCCCTAGCTTTTATAGATACCAGCCCTATCTCTGTCCTAAGGAATGCAGCTGGAGTCCCTGTAGGTATTGTCAACAATTGCCTTAAGAACTTATTTTAACAGACATCTAGGTCATAAAGATTATTGAGATTTAACCCCCAGATCTCAATACCATATTGCATTTGATCCACTACTTTCCCTAAGAACACTTTCAGTGCTGGAATTACAAGCCTGCCACCTTTAGAGTAGAGAAATTACAGTATGGCATGGGCTGACTGCTGTGCTGCGATTTTGATATTTTGTAGCTGAGTCTTCCAAGTTGTTTTCTCATCAAAATGCAGTGGGCAAGGTACTTAAGAAAGGGGACCTGCTTTAGCTTATTTTCCCCTATATTCCAATCAAATTTAGGAGGTCATTTGCCAAAGACAATCACCTTTGATTTAGCACAATTTATTCTAAGTTGTTCTATTTGGGAAAACTCATGAAGTTTATTTAGACATCTCCTCAATCCAATTTTATTCATAGATAAAAATACAATATCATCCACATATATCATCTACATAACCATTTTGCAATTTCCTATTCAGAGGGGGAAGTGATCAGGAGAATTTGCCATGGTTACACAATATTATTAATATAGAGGTTAAACATGAGGAGTGCAGGCAAGCAGCCTTGTCTGACTCCTTTTGTTGTGTTAATTTTCTCTGACAACCTACCATCTGTACTGATCCTTATATTCATAGATGTATTAGTGTATAGCTCCTGAATTAGAAGTAACAGTCTCTTATCTATGTTAGTCCTGGCAAGCTTGTCCCACAGATGATTCCTATTGATAGTATCAAAAGCTGAGGAGAAGTCAATAAATGCAGCAAACAGCCATTTGGAAGGACCACTAGTGTATTTATGAATTAAATGATGTAACACAAAAATCTGATCCACTGTACTGTGGCCATTCCTAAACCCTGCCTTTTCCTGATGAAGAAAATTATTGTCCTCCACCTAGCTCATCAGCTTTTGGAGGAGAGAACAACTATAGATCTTAGAACTAATGTCCAGTAAACTAATTGGCTGATAATTCTGAGGGTTTTGTCTTTTGTTGCTAGCTGTCCTCAAGTTGATTTCAACTGATGGTGATCCTATGGATGAGACATCTCCATGACCCTCTGTCCTCCACTGCTCTTAAATCCTGCAACCCCACACCCGTGACCTCCTTAATAGAGTCCATCCATCTAGCATATGGCCTTCCTCTCTTCCTACTTCCCTCCACCTTTCCCAGCTTTATTGTTTTTTTCCAAAGAGTTCCCTCTTCTCATGATATGTCTGAAGTACAACAGTCTCAGGTTGATCATCTTCGCTTCCAGTTTGGTCTGCTCTGAGATCCACTTGTTTGTCCTTTTGGCTGTCCATGGGATCCTCAGCATTCTTCTCCAGCACCACATCTCAAATGAATTGTTTTTCTACCTACCATAACTTTCCAGCTCTCACATTCATACATGGCAATAGGGAATACAATCCCTCCCCATTCTTAATCTACTTCTGTTTCCTGACTTCAGTCCCCACTTCTATCAATGTTTGATCCTAGGTATGGGAATTATTTTACTATTTCTA
>CM034703.1:123106100-123118890 GCA_020142125.1 Phrynosoma platyrhinos
AAGCTTGCTCCCTCCTCAATATGATACCCTTTCAAATACTTAAACAGGACTATCATATAACTTCTTAACTACCTCTTCTCCAGGCTAAACATACCTAGTTCCCTAAGGCATTCCTCATAGGGCGTGGTTTCCAGACCTTTCTCCATGTTAGCTGCCCTCCTTTGGACACACTTGAGTTTCTCGACATCCTTTTTGAATCACGGTGGGGCCTGACCAGACACAGTATTCCAGGTGGGGCCTGACCAGAGCAGAATACAGTGGCACTATTACTTCCCTTGATCTAGACACTATACTTCTATTGATGCAGCCTAAAATTGCACTGGCCTTTTTAGCTGCCACATCACACTGTTGACTCCTAGATCTCTTTCACACATAAGGACGTTCAGCCAGATGTCTTCCATCCTATATCTATGCATTTCATTTTTCCACCCTAAGTGCAGTACCTTACATTTCTCCATGTTGAAATTCATTTTGTCAGCTTTGGCCCAGCTTTCTAATCTATTAAAATCATTTTGAATTTTCATCCTGTCCTCTGGGGTATTAGCTAATCTTCCTAATTTGGTGACATCTGCAAATTTGATGAGTATACCCCCTATTCTTTCATCCCAGTCATTGATAAAGTTGTTGAATAGGACAGAACCCTGTGGTACTCCAGTGGTCACTTCTCTCCAGGATGAAAAGGAGCCATTGTTGAGTGCTGTTTGGGTTCAACCAGTCAACCAATTACAAATCTATGTAACAGTTACCTTGTGCAGCCCACATTTTACTATTTTGTTTGCAAGAATGTCATGAGGAACCTTGTCAAAGGCCATACCAAAATCAAGATATGCTATATCCACAGCATTCCTTCATCTAACAAGCTGGTAATTCTATCAAAAAAAGATATAAGATTTGTCTGGCATGACTTGTTTCTCTGTAACCCATGTTGACGTTTTGTGATTATGGCATACCCTTCTAAATATTCACAGACTCTCTGTTTAATGATCTGCTCCAGAATCTTTCCTGGTATTGATGTCAGAGTAACTGGACAATAGTTGTTGGAATCCTCTTCCCTCCCCCACTTTTGCCCTCCTCCAGTCTGCTAGGACTTCTATTGTCCAGGAGTTCTCAAAAATTATTGCCAATAGTTACAATATTACATTTGCCAATTCTTTTAATTTCCTTGGATGCAGTTTTCTTTACTTATCCTGTGCTGAATTTACCCTATTGTGTCCTCTGCTCCATTTTCCTCAGGTTGAACACCCTTTTCCTTATGTGAGAAGACTAAAGCAAAGAAGGTGTTGAGTAGTTCTGCCTTTTCTCTGTCCCCCTTAGCATTTCGCCATCTTCTCTGAGCCGTGGCCCTATCATTTCCTACTTTTTCCTTTTGCTGTGGACATACTCCAAAAGCCCTTTTTGTTGTTCATAACCTCTCTAGCAAGCCTGAGTTCATTCTGCACTTTAGCTTTTCTGACTTTACTCTTACATGTGCTTGCTATTTGTTTGAATTCCTCTTTGGTGATTTCCTCTTTTTTCCATTTTTTTACATGTTCCATTTAAAACTTAGCTCAGTCGTAACTTCCTTAGTCATCTATCCTGGTTTATTGAGACACCTCCCGTTCCTCCTCCTCATTGGAGCTGTTTTAAATTGTGCCTTCAGTATCTCCCTTTTGAGAAAGTCCCATCAATCCTGAACTCCCTTCTCTTTTACGATTCTTGACCATGGGACCACCTCCAGTATTTTCCTAAGCTTACTGAAATCCGCTCTCATAAAGTCTAGAATGCATGTCTAACTATGCTTGGCTTCTCTTTTCCAACGTATAAGAAACTCCAGGAGAATATGATCACTCATATGAACATTTACCAGGTCATCCCTGTTGGTTAGGATCAGATCTAAAATAGAGGATCCTCTTGTTGCCTCTTCCACCTTTTGGACAATGACATTATGTTCGAGGCAAGTGAGGAATTTGCTAGATCTTAAAGCAGGGGTCGGCAACCTTTCCTCTTTAAGGGCCAAGGGACTTTAGCTCCCAGAAGCCTCAGCCATGTTGGCCAATAGTCCCATGTTGGCCAATAGCTCCTGGGATTCTGGGAGCTGAAGTGAAAGGGGAAAGGTTGCCTACCCCTGCCTTAAAGTTTTGGCTGAGTTTGACTTCCAGGAAATATCAGGTTAGTTGAAGTCACCCATCATTACTACATCTCTTCTTTCTGAGTGTATGGTAATCTGTTCTATAAAGGCATCATCCAATTCATCCATCTGACTTGGGGGTCTGTAGTAGACTCCCACAGTAACATTCCTGTTGTTTCCTATCCCTTTAAGTTTGATCCAGATGCTCTCCACCTGGCCTCCAGGATTGAAATTCTGGACTTCACTGCTATAAATATCCTTGACATATAATGCTATTTCTCCTCCTTTCTGTTTGGCCTATTTCTCTTAAAAAGCTTATACTCCTCTATTACTACATTCCAATCATGAGATCATCCCACCAGGTTTCAGTGATGCCTATTATATCATATTTGCTTTGTTGTGCTAGAAGTTCAAGTTCATCTTGCTTATTTACCATGCTCTGGGCATTAGTATAGAGCAGGGGTAGGCAGCCTTTCCCCTTTAAGGGCCGAGGGACTTCAGCTCCCAGAATCCCAGGAGCTATTGGCCCAACATGGGACTATTGGCCATCATGGCTGAGGCTTCTGGGAGCTGAAGTCCCTCGGCCCTTAAAGGGGAAAGGTTGCCTACCCCTGGTATAGAGACATCTAAGACCATGTGTCCCTCCCACTTGCTGCCTGTGCAATTTTTTTTTGCCTTCCACTCTTGGGTCCTTGCACTGTTTGCCTTTATCTCTCTATGACAGTTTGACTATTTTCTCCAGCCCTTTTGCCTTCCAGAATACTGTCTCCCTCCCCCACATAACTCAGTTTAAAGGCCACTGGATCAAATTGTTGAGACTATTGGCAAAAATGTTTCTGCCAACTGATGTGAGATGCAACTTATCTCTTGACAGAAGTCCACCCTCATGGAACCACAGCTCATGATCCAAGAATCCAAATTGTTTTTGGCGGCACCATCTGCAGAGCCAGTTATTCACATCTGCTCCCTTCCTGGACTGTGCCCTTCAATTGGGAGAAGAGATGAGATGACAGCCTGTGCATCCATCTCTTTCAGCATCTTATCCAAAGCCTCATAATCACTTCTTATGTTCTTAAGGCTATGCCTTGACTGTCACATCATGGATTTTTGCCCCAGGGAGACAACACACCTCCCAAGATATCTTGTCAGGCCCAACCATGGTTTCTGTACCTCTCAGCAAGGAGTCCCCCACCCCCACCAGACACATCTTCTGAGGCTTAGCAGTGGTTGTTCCCTTTGGTGGTACTCTCAGGCTCCCCTGCACTGTCCCTGAAGTTTGTCCCTGCTGCTCTTCCTTGTCATCCCTGATTAGGGAGAGAGTTTCAAATTGATTTTGTAGCTTCAAGCTCCCAGAATGATCCCTGGTTTCCCTTCTTCGGTGTGTGACAGTCCTCCAACCATCTACCTCCTGTGTATGTGCAGTGACCTCCTCCCCAGCAGTGTTTCCAGTCCAAGACCATCCAGTCCATTCTGCCCAGGAAAACCTCTTGCTCCCTAAGATACTGAAGTGTATATACCTGGACCTCCAGCTTCTGGACCTTCTCTTCCAACAGGATTACCAACTTGCACTTGGAGCAGGTGAAGTTCCCCACATCCATAGGCAAGAAGACATCCCACAAGTATTGCAGGTGATGTAGCAGGTCCCTCAGTGTCCATACTGAGAAATTTTAAGGAGCCACTAAAACAAGACTGTGGGCTTCCCCCTCAAAAGGTCCCCTGTTAAACATCCATGTAAAGGACCCCTGTTGGCTTGGCCTTTGTCCCAAAGCTCAGTCAGCAAGCTCAATCAACTGGGGTTATACCTCTATAGAGAGCTCCTGGATGCTAGCTTGTTCTGGAGGCAAGTCTCTGACTCATTTCCTCTGAGCAAAAGTCCCCACAAACCCCTTAAGGAAAAAAGTGTATAAGAGAAAGTAAAAAAAATAAAAAATAAAGGAGAAACCTCCAAAAACTGTTCCCAGGTCACCTTCTCTTCTGTACTCTAAATCCTCTTTAATCATAAGAATTCGCACACCATTAGGCACACACCTCTCCCAGCTGTATATAGAATTTGGCTTCTAGCTCTGCCCCCCCCCCAGTGACCCACAGAAGTGACTCACAGTTTTAAAAAGTTTAAGGCTACAGAGAAGCAGCCTTTCTTCTTGCAAGGAATGGTACAGAAATCCTCTCCCAATGGTTATATAGAATTAGGCTTCTACCTCCAGCCCCAGTGATCCACAGAAGTGACTCAGTTTTAAAATATTTAAGGACTCGCCCAGCCAAAATGGCTACAGAGAAGCAGCCTTTCCTCTTGCAAGGAATAGAAATTGCCAGAATGATAGGTAAATGATCACTTTCTGAGTGGTCTAAAATATTATAACCTGTCCTATAGGGCAATAAATACGAAGAGCAGAAGATGTGATCAATAGCGGCACCTGCTCTGCTGTTAAGAAAAGTATAATATCAATTAGAATTATCCCTGGAACTGCCATGAAGGCATGTCAACTGCATGCATGACATTAACTTAAGTAACTTTCTTCCCCTCTTTATTTATCCCTTTATTAGTGAGAGATGATCAGGTAAAAAAACCTCATTATAATCCAATGTAAAAGCATTTTCCTTTCTGTCAGGACTCAAGCCAACACAGGCATTTAAATCCCCACACACCACTATATTTGCTTTGGGAAACAGTGTCTCACAAAGATTCAGAGCCTCTTCTAATTTGTCACAAATTAGCCATGCATACCTATGTATGTCAGGTGGGCAATATACATTTACACAGATTAATCAATTTCTGGCCCCCAATTACCTTTTAACAATACAGACAAGATGAAATTATTTTAGATTGATAGATTACTTCAGACACAACATCCAGTTTTACTGAGACTAAGGTGGCTACACCACCCCTGACTCTTTCCCTTCTTATAACGTTTTATGGCAGGGAGCAGGAAAGAGACAAACCCTTGAAGCATGAACATAGAAATATCTGACATCCAGTTTTCTTGCAGATATAAAATGTCAAATGACATAAGAAATTTCACAAATTCCTGGTCTGCTAACTTGTTCTGCTACCCAGCAATAGTCCAAGATACAATTGAAAAAGAAAACTGTAGTTCTAAGCTATCCAGTCATGGCAAATGGGCTAGTTGAGTCTTGGAAACAAGGGGGAAATCCACAACATTTTGCTTAATCCTTTCCCCTACATTTGAGTTGGAGAGATTTTTAAAATTCCTGTTAAAGTTTTGTCTGGGGCAGGTCTGTTTATGTTTAGGTTAGGTACTATTGGCATGAGTCCTAAAGAGAGTCAAGGGATTGAAACCTACAAACCTAGAAAGTTTTTCAATCTGGTGCCCTTGGCCCTCCCTGGAGACAGGAATGTTGTTTCAATAGGTTACAAATGAAGGTACAGCTTTACTACCAATATTGCCCTTATGTGAAGATTCCATATAAAAATGAACCCCTTTGGGTTGATCATAAGCAATATGGCTAGCAGCTTTTCTTTGCATGGTGACTTGATGATGTAAGTAAAAGGGGAACTATGACCTAGCAGGTGTTTACCCCATTTGAATGACACATTATTATTTATAAATTTAGGGAGCAAGGACCAATTTTTTCCCATGCTTCAGACATGTAAAAACAGTTCAATCACCCCTCTCAGCCCCTTATGCCTCAAGGGGTATAAACACAAACAGGACATTCCTCCAAAATTCTTCCTTGAAGCCCCAGCTATTGATAATATTTCAGAAAGCACCTCTGTACTTTCTTTCCATGAGCCATCCACATGTTGTAAAGGCCAGTTAAATGTAGAGACACAGCAGTCTGTGTGTCAGACTGGGAAGTTTCACATGAAGAAGTCCTGTCTAGATCTAAGTCATAGCTCACTTGATTAGAATTCACCCCTAGATTTTCATATTCAGCTTCCCATACATTCTGCTCCCCAATTGTCTCTGTCCCATCGAATTCCACATCTTGATCCTCTTCCCATTCATCTATTGTAATCCAATCAATATCACAGAAGGTAAGATGAGAAGTTTCCAGCATATCCTGCATTTCTTCTGAGTCTCCCATATCTGATTTGCTAGATAGTCATTCCCTATCTTTTCTAGTCCAACAAGAATTCACCTATGTGGCCCCAAAAATCATACTCATTGTCGAGGGAAATATTGGTCCATGGATCAGGGGCAGTCAAGTTATTATCAAGGTCTTGATTAGATTGATTAGACTGATTAAATTGTACTGGAGGAGAAGCAGGAACTGTTCAAAACTGTCTCTAGTTTTCCTAAGTTGGACTGGGATAGTGGAGTGGTAAAACTGAGGGCTGCCAGTGAACCCCATTTATTACATTGAATCTTAACTCTGGATTTAGCAGCTGAATTGTTCAGTCCCATCATGAGCACCTTTTCAAAATTAGTAAATAATCAAAATAAGGCCCCAGAATTCCAAAACACCTCAGCCTTGCCAGCAGCCTTTTCTGTCTGAGTATGTACTCAGTAATACAATGAAGCACAGGTAGTATGGCTACTTGTGCATCATCAATAAAAAAGCAAATGCATCATCAAAAGAGAGATAAAGATTTGCACAAATCTGGTGCATGATGATGATGATGATGATGATGATGATAATAATAATAATTAATAATAATAATAATAATAATAATAATAATAATAATAATAATAATAATAATAATAATAATAATAGCCGCCACAGTCAAACACTCCAAACAATTGCATAGCCACTGTGTAAATTTCTGGTTCAGGGCTCAAAGCAGCATACAGAACTAATATTCACCTGAAAATTCACATAATACAAAAGTTAAAAAGGTAATTGAATAAACAGTAAAACTGAAACCTGTAATCATTACTCCAAAGTACCACAAGCTAAATCACACTGGGGTGCCTCTCCTTCAAAGTGGGTCAATGCTATCTTGGAAGGATTCTATGCTGGAGTAAGTACTGCATCCTAACTCTGGGAGGAGTGACACTTGGGTAAGAAACAGTTGTAATGTAGGCTTCTCTGACTTGGTTCAGGTACTATCACCAGGGATGGCAAAAGCTGTTAGCTCTGTATTCACCTATGTTCAAAAATTTTAAACCTCAAGTTCCCTCCTTTCCAAATATGAAGAAATTTGAGGATTCTGAGAATTCATTTTTAAAAACTAAATTTAAACAAAATTCTTCTCTATATTGAAAGAAAATAGATAATGCTGTTCTCAGAGTAGAGAACACTACTCAGATGACTTGAGAGTAGTGTACCTGCTGCCATCAGTGATACAACTACAAGTGGGTGACAACATCGGGGCATTAATCCCCTTTGTATGAACTCAGCCTCCTTGTATGAAAATTTCCACCACTCCCCAAATTTCTAGCATTGCAGAGAGTGAGACATTGAGATTAATATATATTAGAACAAGATTTTGTTTTTCTTGGATGGCATGTGTTGTCTTTGTAGTTCCTTGGTAACTTTGCCTGTTTCTGTTCTTTGAATGTCTAAACTCTATTTCTAAATGCTTGTCTGAAGTTTTAATTTCCTGCAATGCTACAAATCTGGAGTTTGGAGGGCCATTTCTTCTGGAGGAAAAGAATTATTATTAACCTCATTTTGTCTTCCATCGCTACAGCCTTGCTTGCCATATAGGCATTAAGGATGAGTATCCTGCTTGAAAGAAAGACAGGGCTGTTCAGTGCTAACTTGATGGAATACACAAATATTTAAATCAAACTTTTATGAGTTAAACAATCTGTTGAGGGGACTGGCAAGTCCCCCCTCCCTTCAGTGTGCCTGGGATGAAAGAGTGTGTGGTGTAGTGATTTAAGCATTGGACTATGAATAGAGACCAGGGTTTTAAGCTCCACTCAGCCATGGAAAACTGCTGTGTGACCTTGGGCAAATCACACTCTTTCAGCCTCAGAAAAATGCAAAGGCAAGCCCCCTCTGAACAAATCTTGCCAAGAAATCCACCTTAGGGTCACCTAAGTCAGAAAATGACTTGAAGGGACATAACAACAACAACAGCAATAATCAAAGGTCTGGACCTGATAAATGAGTTTGTCAGTTTTTCTTCCACATTCTGCCTTTAAAAACCCATAGTTTCTCCATTACCAATATAGCTGTCTGCTTTACATGGATTCAACATGGCTGTGCATTTTCAGGAGAGGGAGTGTGAATAGATGTGAATTTGCATAGGAAAGTGAAGACAATTAAGTGCAGGTATGAATGTGCAAACTCCATAGCAATTCATATAATACACTTATGTGCAGACTAGCTCTGCTTCTAATGGCATTAGTGGCAATTTTGGTAGCCCAAGAAAGAAGAGCTCTCAGCTGCAGTGGTACCTCAGCACAATGGAAGGGTGCCTTCACTCTATTGTGGGAGAGCAGGTATGTGTGAGAAAGTTAGCTTCACAATTTGAGTGTACCACTGAAATGATGAATCAGGATGATAAATTGTGCATGATTTCCCCAATGTTGATGAACTGTAACTCTTGCTAACATCAATAAGGGTGAAGACTGCTGGAAGCTGCAGTTCAACAGTATCTGGAGGATGATGTAGATAAAGCCATGAAGAGTCAACACTGTCTTTATGGAAGGTTAAATCCTTTTGCTCCAAAGTTCAGCAGTTATTTCCAGGTCTACAACATCTTTGGATAAGTAGTCCCTCTAAAACATAAAGGCAGTGGTGGTTGTTAGGTTACAACAAGGTGGCCTATACTTTGGATTCAAGCTTCCTGAAGATGGGATGCACAGCCTGGAATTTGGGAGGATCAGATGCTGTTGCCTGTTAGGATTATGGGGAGGATGCAGCAGTGACTGATCTGGGTTACATTTTGTGGGTCAGGGCAGACTGGTGTGTGGTGAGTGAGGCACATGATTTAAGAGCAAAGAAATCAAAGTAAAGGATGTTATTTCCTGCTGGCACTGCCAGGTAAATTCACCAGGCACATCAACTGACTCACCAGTGGGCAATTTACCAAGAGCATGCCTTGAACCTGGACCTTATCTGTGTCCTACCATAAAAAACAACAACACCTAAGCCTTTATCTAAGCATCTTGGGTATCTAAGTATTTGAGTGTCCCATTTTATATCTCCCTTTCTAAATTTACTCATTTAGGGCCTCGGCAGACAGCTTAAAAAGCCGTCCTGGAGGCAGGGAAGAGGAGGGGCAGCCGCACGCTCAGCACCCCTTCCTCCTCCCGAGGTTGCCCTCGGAGCCACCGGCCCTCCGCACGGCCGGTGCTCAGAGGGCAACCTCCCACCGCAGCATCCGCACACGCTACGGCAGAAAAGTCAGTGAAAGTGTGCCGCAAGCTTTTGTGGTGCACTTTCACTGACTTGTGAAAGGAGCGCTATTTTAGCGCTCCTTTCAGGGACGGGGAAGGTGCACTGCAGGATCGAGGCGTGGGGATGCCTCGGTCCCATGGCACACCTTCCCAGGGTGGCCCCGTGCCACCAGTCTGCTTCCCCCCTTAGATATATCCTAGGGTGCTTAGAGGTGGATGACTTTTCACAGAATACATCAAAAAGCATTGTGCAGCTACTCCATCTTCCATCCTTCTAAAATTTTTATTTAACACAATTTTACAAGCTTTTTTAAATCATGTCTAAACTTGTTCTTCAAAAATATGAAATTCCTAGCTTACTTAAATCTTTTTTTGAAGTTATTGCACATCAAATAACAATAATAGCTTTACACAACACTTCCCTCATTCCCCTGAGATTAAGTGCCTTTTTTTTTATCAAAACATTACTTCATTTCTGTCTTATTTTCCCTAGTTATCTAAAAGATATCCTCAGTTCTAATTCAGACATTAAATGTCTTTTTTCTATGTACATTTAATCCTATCTTATTCTCCACCATGCTTGCTTTTTTATTGTCACCTACTTCTGCAAAACTCTGTTATGAGAGACCATTCTTTTTCAGTCTTTTCTATATCTTTTTGACTCAGTCAAGAAGTTAATCTGTCCATTTTTATCATGTCAGATAGTTTCATAAGTCAGTCATCTACTGTTGACAATTCTTGTATCTTCCAAACTTGGGCTAGTAATATTCTAGCTGCCGAAATCATGTGTAGCAGTATTTCCTCTCTGTTTTTTTTTTTTTTTTTGGGGGGGGGGGGAGATTTTATTTAACATGTTCAAAAGATACATTTCCAGTTTAAGTAAGGGATTTTTGTGGTAAGAAAAAAGATGGAAGAAATGGTCACACAGAAGCACCAGAGGGCTGCTAATGGAAAGATATGTCACCTGGAACCCACCAACCAGAGCTGATGGGAGGGAGCCGATAAAAGTCACTGGGGAGGAAGCAGTCCAGAAGGGGGTCCTGTGTCTGACTGTGGTGCATGTGTTCCTGTGTTTCTCAGTAGTATCACTATTTGTCAACTGGGTTTGACATCCATTGTAACATCATAGAAAATAATAATAACACAACAGTTGAAATTCAACATAATGATCTTTAGCAGGTCTACCAGGGGCTCAAAACTGCTACTGGGTAGGCCAAGAAAGGAAGCTGGACTATTCAGGAGTTGTTCCTCCAACCACCAAGAAGAAACTGTCTGACTATATGAAGAAAGGAGGAAAGTCCTTCTGCCTCCAACCAAGCCAGCTCCAAGCTGCTCCAGAACCCTCTGTTCCCCCCACTACACTAAATGGCTGGCTTGTTTCCTGCCTTCTCCATTCACCCTCTTGCCTTCTTTACTGGCAGGAATGCTGGGCCTACTAGGAGCTCACCCTATGGCACACCTCTAGAGTTTCTTCCTAGTCCACAGGAAGTTAAGGAAGGAAGGAGGGAGAGAGGAAAGTAGAGCACATTTTTCAGATCTCTCCCCTTCATGCGTAGGCAAAAACCCCTTCCTGTTTGGCCTAAAGTCACCACTCTGGCCCACTGGTGGCCCAAACAGCTGATGAACACTGGGGGGGGGGGTTCTCTCAAAAATGTTCATTGGGGACCACACTATCTTAATATTTCTGATTATCCCTCCTGATAATATTCCCAGAACTTCAAAATGTTGCATTTTTAGATTGCAACCCCCAAACCCCCTCAGGAACAGCTGTCCCAAAAGTAACTTTTCCAAACTGTGAGAATTCTATGCTAGAGCCAAGGCAATTACTCAAAACCGCATCTGGAAGCTCCCTCCCAGTACAAATGTAGATGAAAACAAAGCATCCAGGGGAGAGTGATATCAGAAGTATTTGGGTTTCTTTTCCTCAAATGCATCTTTCTTTCCTTGTGCCACTTCCCCTATCCAAGTGACCCTAAGTCCTGCTAAGGTCTTCCTACTGTGATTACAGATTTTGGCAACCACATGGGCATTCTACAGATTGAAATAAATTGACTCTGTCAGCTGGATGTCATTGTTGACCTTTAGCGCCACATGGCCTGGAACACAAACATATACTGGCATATGGGAACGAGTGTGTGTGTGTGTCTGTCTGTAAAATAAAGTTTAAAAGAAGGAAACTATTCAAGATAGGAATACATATTTTGTTGGCTTAGTGTGTTTTTTTTAAAAAGAAAAACTGACTGCTATATCTTCAGCAAACCTCTGTTCTGTTTTGCTTACAATTTGATATGTGTATAACTGTCTGAAACAATTCTGTTTGGAACTGTGTTCTGTGGGTTTTCCTCTGATGTCACTTGGCTTCCTTTCACAGCAGTATACAGGCAGGCTGAGAGCCTACACACAGAAACAACTTGCAAATGCCCATGTGTGAGTAAATGAGCAGGCATGGTATGTAACTGATACAGCTGAACTAAATATCCCAAAGATGGAAATGCATAAGAAGGGTTCTCTTTAACTCTTTGCAGTACAATCAGTTGGCATTAGAATGCTGAGAACTCATGTAAAATTGTGCAGGAATGGCATTAGCCCTACCCAAGATAGATAATGGTATGGTATGATGGGAGATGCAGTTCCTATCTAGAAGGTTCACATATTACCCATCCTGATTGACAGTATTTAGCTCAGTTAGCCAAGGCTGCTACTCAATGTACAGTTTAAGCCCAGCTGAATTGTAAGGGACTTACATTTGAGTAAGCATGCAAAAAACCACTTTGTGTGACAGGGATACGGTTCATGCAGTCATCCAGATGTTGTTGGATTGCAACTCTGAGCAGGCTTAGCCAGCATAGATGATGATGATGATGATGATGATGATGAAATGGGGGAAGAGGACCCAAACAGTTACCATCCCATTAGCCTGACATCAATACCAGGAAAGATTCTAGAGCAGCTCATTATATATAGAGTCTGTAAGCACTCAGAAAGGAATGCCATAATAGCAAAAAGTAAACATGGGTTTCTCAAAAATAAGTTATAACAGATGAATCTTATCATTTTTTAAAATAAAATTACCAGTTTGGTAATGAAGGGAATGATATGGATGAGAAGAGAAGGTTAAGAAGTGATATGATAGCTCTGTTGAAATATTTGAAGGAAATGTCATGCTGCAGATGCTTGTTTTCTGCTGCTCCAGAGACTAGGACATGAAGCAATAGATACAAACTAGAGGAAAAGAGATCCCACCTAAATATTCGGAAGAACTTCCTGATGGTAAGAGCTGTTTGACAGTGGAAGACACTGTCTCAGAGAGTGGTGGGGTCTCTTTCTTTGGAGGTTTTAAAACAGGTTGCACAGCCATCTTTCGGGGTGCTTTGAATGCATGCTCCTTCATAGCAGGAAGTTGGACTGGATGGCCCTTGAGGTCTCT
>CM034703.1:123125106-123136954 GCA_020142125.1 Phrynosoma platyrhinos
CTTAAAGGGGAAAGGTTGCTTACCCCTGGCTTAGAGAAACAAACTAAAGGCTTTATTATAGAATTCCAATCTAAGTTACTCAGGGTGCTAATCTAAACTAGCTTCATTCTAGGGAAGATCTAAGGTGGAAACATTCCTATGATTATTAGTTTACAACACAGAAGGGTCAGGATAGATAGACAAAAGGCCTTTGCAGACTGCCAGAAATAGTGCACATTAAATTGAGGCACTGCCCTGGCTCAGTGCTAGGGAATCATGGGAACTGTAATTTATTGTGGCACCAGAGCTCTCTGACAGAGAAGGCTCAATGCCCCAGAAAAAAATACAATTGCCATGATTCCCTAGCCCTGAGCCAGGGCAGTGCCTCAATTTAATGTGCACTATTTCTGGCAGTCTGCAAAGGCCCAAAGAGGGATGCTACTATGGATCACTCAAACTATCTAACCCTATTATTACTGCCCCCTCTTGGCTTTTTGGTGATAAGGATTGTTGCACTTCCATCAATGCAGTTGTTAACTCTGGTGGGAATTTACTATAGAAGTCATTGTTTGGAATCCCAGATATTTAAAAAGTGAAGATTTGACTTTGTTTCATTAAATAAATTGCTGCCCTTTGCATCATAATCACCAGGCTGCCCAAAGATGTCCCCTCCCATGGTTTAATACTTATAATACTTGATGTCCTTAAAAAAAAATCTTACAAAATCAAGTCCAGTAATTCAAGTTCCAGAATTTCTGGGGTGGTGGTGGTGGAAATTGAAGTAAATTTAGGAAAATTAGGCTACTTGAAGGGGTTTTGAGGCTCAATATTGCAAATCACATCCCCAGAAGCCTCTTGAGGACATGATTTAATCAAAGAAAAGTTCAAACCAAAGGCCGAGGGGCTCTATGATAAGAAGAGGAACATAATACAATATCTAGAAGAAATAAAAATGCATTGGATGCACTACACAGAAGAGCTATATTAAAGTGATGAAAACAATGAATAACCAATAATAGTCACATATCTGGGAAAGCCAGAGTTAGCAGTCTGCAGAGGCCCTTAGTCCTCTGCATTCATATTTTCTGTGTTTGGTTTATAATGTCCCAGATTCTCACTCTCAGCTTTGTGTTATTTTTCTTTTCAACAACTAGCTGCAGTTGAAAAATTCAAAGGTGCTAATTGCTCTGAACTCAATTACTCCAGCAGGAGAAAGCCTGCCTTCCTGCTCTTACACAGAGGAGAGAGCAGACTCTTTCTTCTCAGCAAGTGGAGGAGGTTTTGCAGCTACTCACTGGAGGATTGCTTCAATAGCATGGGTACTTGAAATTGCTTGTTTTCAGTAAGCCACCAGGGAGCTTCCTTGAAGGGATCCCCTTTGAATTACAAAAGCCCCAGAACTGAGAGATTTTTCAGTCTGTCTTACAGACACATTGACCACTTCTCTCCAAAACAAACAAACAAACATTGTAATTGATTTCAGATTCCTCTTCTGTTTTTGTCATATAGGATTAGCATTGCAGAAAAACATTCATGATTTGAACATATTTTTCTTTGCCCTTCAGCTTTGTAGATCTGTATGTTTCTGAGATTTGGATAAACCTTATTGTAAATATTAGTTTTACTCATTTTCCTCTTTCCATTCCCCTGAGGCAAAGTTGGTGAGTGTGAACAAAGATATCATGCAGTGACCATGGGTCTAAGAAGAAGCTATAATTTGGAGAAGAGTATGAAAAAAGGCATTTTGATTTTACAGTAATGTATTATTTTGTTGTTAACTGACCTCGAGTCGATCTCCACTCATAGCAACTCTATGGACCCTCTGTCTCCCACTGCTCTGCCTAATTCCTGCAACCCCATACCCATGACCTTCTTAATAGAGTCCATCCATCTAGCATGCAGCCTTCCTCTCTTCCTACTTCCCTCCACCTTTCCCAGCATTTTTTCCAAAGAGTCCTCTCTTCTCATGATATGTCCAAAGTACAACAGCCTCAGTTTGGTCATCTCGGCTTCCAGGGAGGTTTCCAGCTTGATCTGCTTTAGGATCCATTTGTTTGTCCTTTTGACTTTCCTCAACACTCTTCTCCAGCACTACACCTCAAACAAATTGATTTTCTTTCTATCTTCTTTCTTAACTGTCTGGCTCTCATGTCCATACATGGTAATAGGGAATACAATGTCATGTATGGTCCTGCAACCCCATACCCATGTTCTGCATACAAGTTGAACAGATAGAGTGAAAGAATACAGCCTTGTCTGACTCCTTTGCTAATTGGGAACCATTCTGGTTCTCTGTGGGCCTCGGCAGACGGCTAATTGAGCCGTCTCTGAGACCCAGAAGAGGAGGGGCAGCCGCACGAGCGGCGCCTCTTCCTCTTCCTGAGGTCGCCCTTGGAGTCACCGGCCCTCCGCACGGCCGGCGCTCCGGGGATGATCTCACGCCGCAGCGACCGCATGCGCTGCGGCGGAAGAGTCAGGGAAAGTGCGCCCGCCGCTTTTAGGGCGCACTTTCCCTGACATCTAAAAGGAGCGCCAATTTGGAGCTCCTTTTAGAGACGCCGCAGGAGCGCGGCGGTGCAGAGGCTGAGCTCTGCTGGCGCTCCGACCCGAGGCGACCCGGAAGCAGTCGTCTGCTTCCCCCCTGTGTCTGTTTTGACAATAGCCTCTTGTCCTGAGTACAGATTCTTCATCAGGACTATCAGATGTGCTGGCACTCCCATGTCTTTAAGGGTATTCCATAGCCTTTCATGATTTATGCAGTCAAAGGTTTTGCTATAATATTAAATCATTCTATATTTATTGTTAACCATGCTACATGGACACATGCACCTATGAAAGGAGGGTATACTAATTAAAATTAGTTGCATTCTTCCTGGTTTAGCCTCTAGAGCAGTGGTTCCCAAACTTTGTCTTCCAGATGTTTTAGACTTCAACTCCCAGAAGCTCCAGACAGTTTGGCCAATAGCCAGGAATTATGGGAGTTGAAGTCCAAAATATCTGGAGGACCAAAGTTTTGGAATCATTGCTCTGGGGCTTTTTTTCTATTTAAAAATGTTTCTGTTAAAAAGTCTTAAGGCTTTAAAAGGCTCAGGGGTGAATACACTAAATTGGAATTTCATTCACAAAAAGTTTCCTACTGGAAGTGATTGTGAAAAGATTTGGGGAGTTATGTGTGATCCAGAGGGCTGGGAGATGTAGAAGTGCAGCATGTGCCCACAGGCCATTATTTGCTTCCCTTGATTTAGTGGTATTGGTTTTAGTAACCAATGTGAAACTCAATTGGTTACATAAGCTTCACATTCCTTTCAGAGTGAAGCTATTGCAAAAGCTGATAGAAAGCAATGTGAACTCTTTACATTTCTTTTCTTAGTTTCACATTATTTTGTCAATGGATTCATTCCTGGAACACTGTGCAAAGCTGTAATGGGGATGAGGACTGAAAGAGATGTGAAGTGGACAAGACATATTAACTCTATTATTATATCAACTCTATTTTTCTATTATTACTTCTGTGTTCCATTACTGGGAACATTCTTTCTAATAACAAGGACAGTAAAGGGCTAGAGAGATTCCTCTGATGCTGCTCACATGGCAAACGAAAAGGAACTGAAGTAAATGAACAGGAACAGTGATGGATTGAGCTGAGAGTGAATGGAGCTACTGCCAAAAAGCTTATACAGTGGTCCCTCCATGAATGTGGAAAAACCGCAAATTAAAAAATGTTATTCTTTAAACTTAGGATAACAGTTCTCTAGGAATCTCCAGGTCCTCCAGTGCAACTTTATGGCCAACATCTGTCAGAGGTTGATTATAAAATCATGCTGGAGGACCTACAAATGCCTAGAGAAATGTTTTCTCTAGCAAACTCTAGGTTCTCCAGCAAAACTCTATGGTCAACTTCTGGCAGAGTTGCACTGGAGGACCTAGAGATTCCTAAAGAGAACATATTAACCAAAACCAAAACCAAACCGTATTAATCAAATCCACAAAGCTGCAAATGTGGAGGGCCAACTATATAATTATTCTAGTGGATTCTGAAAATGCACTGTGCAGATGCAGAAAACCCAGTTGTGTGAGTTACAGATATCATGAAGAGTAAAGAAATATTACCAATGTGATGGAATGGTTTGAGTGTTGGACTATGATTCTGAGATCAGGGTTTGATTCCCCACTCAACCATGGAAACCCACTAGGTAATCCTAGTCATACTGTCTCAGCCTCAGAGGAAGGCTATAGCAAACCCTGTGATAGATTCACCTTAGGGGCACCATAAGTTGGAAATGTCTTAAACAGATTTTTAAATGGTGTCCCCTTTGACCAAACTGTCTGACACTTTGCAGATCTGAACTACTAGTGTGATATGCTGGAAAATGTCATGCCACTTAATTACAAGGTGGCTAACATGGGATGTATCTCTACTCGAAGTACTAGGAAGCCACAGAACACCACTTCTTTTGCAAGACCAAATGCTTGGTTCTCATAGATTGTCCTTCATGGAATTCAGTAAAGCTTTTGCCCTCTGACAGCAATTGGACACCTGAAGATGTCACTGAACACTGAAAATTGATGCAAAACATCAATATTAACAAGGTCTTAAATGAAATATTTTTTAAATGTAAAAACAGAAACAAACCCAAACAAAAATGAAAATACAGTCGTCCCTCAACTTTCATGGGGGTAGGGGTGCAAGATCCCTGAGAAAGTCAAAATTTGCAAATAAAGCACCCGTCTCCCTTCCAAAGCCTCAAACAGCTCTAGCAAGCTCTCTGAGGTGCTGGAAGGGCAGAGGAGCATGCATTTGCAGCTCCCTCCTTCCCTTCTAAGAGGCTCTGCAGACAATGCAAAGCGCTGTCTTGAAACCAGGGAAGGGGAGGGGCAGCCAGATGCCAGCCACCCCAACTCCTTCTCGAGGATGTCAGCAGAGTGCCCACCATTGCACATGGTGAGTGCTCTGATGACGTCCTTCTGGTGCAGCATTTTTACATGCTGTGCCGGAAGAGGCACAAAAGAACTGCGTGGCAGCTCTTGCAGCACCCTTTCCACAGCTTGGGAAAGGAGCGTTATTTTGGCGCTCCTTTCCCAGTCACTGAAAGGGTGGATTGGGGCCGAGGCATGGGGTAGCCTCTGCCCCAATCCTCCACTTCTCAGGGTGGCCCATGGCCGCCCAGCTGCATCCCCACTAAGGGGGGTTGCAGACTGTCAAAAATAGTGTGAATTCAGTCCACTTTTAGGGTTAGGGTTAAGGTTAGGGAATCATTTGAACTGAATTTTATTGTGGCACTAGAGTTCTCTGACAAAGAAGGTTCAATGTCTCAGAAAAATAACAATTCCCATGATTCCCTAGCACTAACCCTAACCCTAAAAGTGGACTGAATTCACACTATTTATGACAGTCTGCAACCCCCCTCAGTCTCCAGGGAGCTCCAGGGACCTCTATGAAGCCTTGGAAGGCAAGGAAAGAGGGCACATTCCTGGCTCCCCCCTTCCCTTCTAAGGCTTCAGAGAGTTCTTAGGACCTCTCTGAAGCCTTGGAAGGGAATGAAAGAGGGCATGTTCATAGCTCCCTCTTTCCCTCCTGCTGCTCCTGAGATAGTGGAGGAGGGGTGAGAGCAGTAGGTGCTCACCCTCCCAGCTTTCCCCTCAATCACAGAGGAAAAGCCTGGGAGGGACAGAGGGGGAGGAGTGCATGCACACACAGCTAGGGACTCACTAATAACCAAATACATGAATCCCAAAGCCACAAATGTTGAGGGATGACTGTGAAAGTTAACAAAGGCGAAAGTAAATATAAAATACTGTATATACTCAACTATTAGTAAAAATCGTGTATAAGGTGAGGGCAGGTTTTGGGGACAAAATGAGGGATTTTGATATGACCCATGGATAGTTTTGGGTAAAACTTAGGGGCATGTAACAAAGGATGTAATGAATTGAAGCAAAGGAAAACAATGCCAAAGAACCTACAAAATTCTGGCAGGCATAACTACTTGTGCTCACCCTGGATGGATGAGAGAGTAGACAGGCATCAGTGCTTCTTTTAGGTTCCCCCAGGACAGACTAAGCTCTGGCCTTTTGCCATTCTACTCAGAGAAGGTGATGGTGCATTTTTTGTAAAAAATAGGAGTTAAAGTACAGTACTTACATACTCATATATATGTACTTAGCATTTGTGTACATTGACCTGTGGATCAGTTCACCCCGTTATTTTGGGTCAATTTTTTCACTAAAATTTCTACACTTATACATGAGTATACACAGGAAATCAAGATGAAATCAAGTGAAAGTAGACTCTAGAAACAAATGTTAAAAGTAACAGCTATCAGAAACCAGATGTGGAGAAATCAAGAAACAAAAGTGCATACATGCAGCAACTATATGCACAGTAAATATGTGTTACATTCTGCCATTATTTTCCAGGTCAGATTCCACTGTGTACAAATACAGGGCAATAGTACCTGTAAACTAGGAAAAGTACAGTAATTTAAAACTTCAGTCCATGTACAAAATGATGAGTACACAGAAGAAGCAGTGTGGCATAGTGGTTTGAGCACTGAACTACAACTCTGGAGCTGGTTTGATTCCCAGTTTAGCCATGAAACCCACTGGGTGACATTGGGTAAATGACATGCTCTCAACCTCAGGGGAAGACAAACCTCCTCTGAACAAATCTTGCCAAAAAGAGTCCATGATAGATTCTCCTTAGGGTCACCATAAATTGGAAATGACTTGAAGGCTCATAACAACAACAAACACAGGTGATATTACTGTTGATATCCAGCACCTCTCCTGAAGGGATGTTGGAGCTCTTGTTCCAATAAATCTCTGTGTGTGCATGTGAGTCATACAAATACAACAGTGTTGCTAGATCAGTGCTGATTTCCAGTTGCTAATACAATCCCAATGGATTAATTGGTTTAGACCAGTGGGTAGTGTATCCTGAAGAAATGGGTGTGGTTATAAAGTTTTGATTGAGAATGGGAGAGGGAGCTGGAGACTGCTATACCCCAGTAAGAGAAACCTAGGCTCTTAATACCTTAAGGGAATTTCAATTTCTATGTGTAAGGAGAAATGAAAGGACACATCATTTATAGAGGCATTGTGCACCTTTTTTGTACTTTATTTCCTTTTGGCTGAAGAGTGGGGTATAAATACATAATAATAATAATAATAATAATAATAATAATAATAATAATAATAATAATGTGCTTTTTAGCTTTACCTCTTGATATTTGTGGACTTGTTATTGGATGGTTCTGGAAGATGGATGTTCTGAGACCTTTTCATTAGCCTAAATCCAATGTAGTAGAATGTAAACAGCTGCTAGTGCAGATATGATGGACTACAGTTTTGCACAAATAGTTGTGTAAATTGGTTGTGATGGTTATACAGCTGGCCATATGTGGTGCTCAATATTTTTATAACCAGTTGTGAAACTGGTTGCATTGTCCTTTGTGCAACTGGTCACACAGCCAGTTGGGCAGCCTCTTGCATAACCACTTCATACAACTAAACCAAAATAAAATCCCTATACTGGACATCATCATGCATTAATTGTGAAAATATACATCATAGGACATTGGGTCTTATTCTAGAGAAGTGGCATAACTGGATGGAGGGGATTGACCCTGGGATTAAGAAGACTTTATGGGACATTTTTTCAAGGAACTGCTGCACTGTTAACTTGAAATTGCATGGAATTCAGGTATGAATAGTCTAGTTTTGAACATGTATGTTTTACAGTTGTTTTCCATTTTGTTGTTGTGTGCCTTGAAGTAATTTCTGACCTATGGCAAGATTAGTTCAGAGGAGGGTTGTGTTTGTCTTCCTCTAAGGCTGAGAGATTGTGACTTGTCCAAGGTCACCCATTGGGTTTCCATGGCTGAGTGGGAATTTGAAGCCTAGGCTCCAGAGTCATAGTCCAATGCTCAAAGAACTATACTATGCTGGTTCTGTTTTTCATTACCTGTTATAAAATGGCAACTTGCAAAGTTTATAATGTGCTTACATTTTCAATTAAAAATTAGCCCCACAGAACTCAAAAGAATATTGTATTATGATATTCCTTTTGAAACAACCATGTAAGAAAACCATTAACTTGTATCCGTAACTTTGCTGTTAATTGAGAAAAAAAAGCCAAAACATTAGTGAGATTGGGAGAAGAAAATAAACAGAAAAACTTACCAATATCTTGGGTAATAACATTTACTACCCCTTCCCTCTCTCACACACTGAATATTCATTACCACTTGGGTTAACAAGATACTCTGGCAAGAATGATGAAAGAAAATCATATTATTGAGAATATATGTCCAGAAACTCTCATGCTCATCTTAATTGGACTTTCTCCACTGAGCTACGGAGTGTTCTCCCCCCCCCCACTCCTAAGGCCTAATTTTAGTAGAAGGCAAGCTGGCATTTTCCACCCTATTGCTCAGCACTGCAGATGACTGTGAAAGAATGTGCTAGGCCTGCAGAAAATATGTCTCTCCACCCCCTCCATGCATTTATCATAGTACCAGAGGGCTGGCTGTGTGGGTAGATAGGCAAGCTATTCAAACAGAAGGGAGGCAGACAGAGAACACATTTATGCTCAGCTTGTACAGGTGCATTTTGAATGCCTGAAATGCTTCACATAGATCAAGAGTGAGGAGCTAGGTAACTTGGACTTCAGTTTCTATTGCCCCTTAACATTGGCCTTGATGCATGGAACTGATGGGAAATGGAGTCTAAAACATCTGAAGATATAAGGGGTCTTTATCTCAGATACAGGTCATCCCAGTCCCTGGATACTTTGGGTTTATTGACTTCAGTAGACTTCAGAAGGTTGAGGCAAGATGGACCCACCCTGTCTTTACCACCAAATGTCTCTTCACCAAATGTGTCCAATTCCTATTCAGTGCTATCACTGTTCCCTTTTTGCTAGCATTCCTTCTCTAGATCCAATTTGTCCAGCTAGCCAGGGAGAAGTGATTTTCATGTAGTATTACAACTTCTAGAATCCTCCAGTTGCATGGGCAATGGAGTCTGGGAGTCTAAAAAAGTAAATTTTTCAACCTCTGGATTTCAGGATGCTGATTCCTGACCTCAGTTCAGATCTCAGACACCCTTAAAACCCTTAAGATTGTTGTTCTATCTTCAAGTAATTTCTGACTTAACCATGACCCTATGGCAAAATATTATTTATTCAGAGGAAATTTGCCACTGGTTTCCTCTGAGGCTGAAAAAGTGTGACTTGCCCAAGATCACCGAATAGGTTTCCATGGTTCAATGGGGATTTGAACTCTGGCTTCCCAGTCCTAGTTCAACACACTAACTCTCACTGGCTGCTCTTTGTAAGGTAGAGCAATATTATTATCTTCAGATTGCACATGAGTGCTGAAGCTGAAGTGAAGTCTTACTTCATGCCAGGAAGTGGACATCTGATGTATTTTTTTTCCTTTTGCTATTAGGTTAAACCTACCAAAAGCATGATAATGGCCCTTGCTGGATTTGACCAAGCATCCCAAAAATTCAGCATTCTGGCTTGTGCAACTCGGTCCCAATTCAGTCTCAGTCTGAGAAATGAAGACCAGGACAATATACAGTAGGGGCCAGTGGCTTCCACATCAGTTAAGCAATGAATCCACCCCAAGATTGAACTTAAAAGAACTATGCAAAATGCTGAGCTTATTTGGGGGATAGGATTCAGCACTTTGGGCAACTTTAAAGTTTGGACTAAAGCCTGGGGTGGACTCACTGCCTCACTAACATTTTTGCCAACAACCAACAGATACATTAAATATCTGAATTCTTCAAAGAATAGATTTTTTCCCCTAGAGCATCTCCAAATGATAAGGTAGCTCTATTATCAATGCCCATGGATACTTTTTTGGGGAGGGGTTGGATGGCTTTGAGATTTTTTTAAAAAATAGCACCCCACCAAAAAGCCAAGTTATGTCATTTCTTTCTGCCAGTCCTCTCTTTACTCAGACAGAAGATGATGAAGACCTAATCTGCCATCTGTCCCCATTCATTTCTTTTGTCTTTTATTCCTAATTTTTTTATTCCTAAATTTTATTCTTAAATTTTATTCCGTATTCTGCCTTGCCAGGAGGAAAGTATGGTTTCTCTATTCATTTTGCATCTACTGCTTCACATGAAAGGGTGCCATGTGACTTAGATGCAATCACAGTATGATATATAAAACTTGTAGTAAAGCAAAAGCAAATACAATGTCTGAGTGTCAAGGTATGCATCTCACTATAGAATAGGCAACCAGCACTGGCCAGTGATGTCATTTGGCTGGGGCTTCCAGGCAGAAGTCCACGGGTCAGTAGCTCATTCCTAGGCAAATGAAATGCTCAAATGTGGCACATGTTTGCAGATAGTATCAGAATTCATCAAGCTGCCTGTCATCAAACTGACACCAATTGCTATGAGTTTCTTTCTCTTTCTCTCTTTCTTTCATAACTTTTTCCAAAACCTTTTCACAAGATGCTACCACAGTAGGTTGCCTTATTCCAGGTTTGGTAAAGGAATTGCCAGACTCTAGGTAAGCTACCCTGTGCCTGTCTGGAGCGTCAGCTGGCCTGGATTCCAAGCTTGCATTTTAATGAAAGCAAGTGTTTAGCCTATGTTTAACCTCACTCTGCTCCTCTGCAATGCCAGGTCGGTTAAAAATAAGATTCATATCATCCAGGACCTCCTCCTGGATGAGGATGCCGACCTGGCTTGCTTCACAGAGACCTGGCTGGGAGAGGATAGCGCTGCTATATGGGCACAGGCCCTCTCAGCCAGGTACTCTGTCAGTGAGCAGGTGAGGGGAAGTGGGCGGAGGGGTGGAGTGGCCTTAGTTCATAAAAAACATCTGACCTTGACCAGGATACCTGTCCGGAACACAGTCCACTTCGAGTGTATGTACCTTAGCCTGAAGACCAGGGATAGTTTGGGGATTCTGCTATTCTACCGACCACCCCGTTGTCTAGCAGACTCCCTGTCTGAGCTGACGCAGCTGGTCTCTGAGCTGCTGTTGGAGACCCCCAGACTTTTAGTTTTGGGGGACTTCAACATCCCGCTCGAGACCAGTTTAACAGGTGCGGCTCGGGAGTTCATGGAGACCATGACAAACATGGGCCTATCCCAATTGGTCAACGGGCCCACACACTGTGCAGGTCATATACTCGATGCGGTCTTTAGTACGGATCAGGAATATCCGTGGGTGGAGGTGGTAAGTACCTCTGCATTGTCATGGACGGATCATTTCCTGGTCAAGTTGCAACTTAAGGCCTACATCTGCCCTGCCGGGGGTGGTGGGCCTATTAAAATGGTCCGCCCTCGAAGGCTAATGGAGCCAATCGGATTCCAGAAAGCATTAGAGGGTCAAATGGTGAGGAATGCCGGTGACTCTGTCGACACTCTGGTTAATACTTGGAACATCAATCTTACCAGGGCTATTGACACAATCACTCCCAAGCGTCCTTACCATCCCGCTTCAAACTGTAAGCCTTGGTACACACAGGAGCTTAGGAGAATGAAGCGGTTTGGTCAACGACTAGAGCACAGGTGGCGGAAGACTCGACTCTTATCAGACAGAACTCGCCATAGGAACTTTCTTCGTTCCTATTGGGAGGCAATACTTGCAGCGAAGAGAGCTTTCTTCTCTGCACGTATTGCGTCTGCAGAGTCCCGTCTGGCAGAGCTGTTTAAGGTGGTGAGGGAGACGACGCAGATATCTTCTGCGCCGAATCCCTTACTTAACCCAACCACAGCCTGCTGTGATGCATTTAATAACTACTTTGCAGACAAAATCTCTCAGATAAGAGCTGACTTGGACACTACTTTCGAATCAGAGTCAATAGGCGAGGCGTCCAGTAACTCCGTCGATGTAGTT
>CM034703.1:123178648-123200029 GCA_020142125.1 Phrynosoma platyrhinos
TCCTTCAGCCCCCGCCGAGCCAGGAGAGTCGCTGCTGCCGCGAGCACTCAGTCAAAGAGCACTCAGTCAAAGAGCACTCAGTCAAAGAAGAAACGTTATACAGTCAAAGAAGAAACGTAGAGATGTGTGTGTGGAAATTTCCTCATGAGAACAACATCTAGAGAAACAAAGAGAACTCGACAGCAGGTGGCCAAGAAGACATAATCAAGTACAGTTTTAGCTGGGAAAAAGATAGCCAGTACATCAACAAGGTGAACTCATGGGAAAGTAGTCACATGGGGGATGATAGACAGCTAGAGGCTGGGTTAAAACACATCATACAGGCATTATCCAATCAGCTTAAGGGTAACACCCAGAAGGTGGAGTATGGGAAGGGCCAAAGTATCCTTTGTTTGGGTTTGTTTATATATGCAAGCACTGTGTGTGCATGTGTGTTTGGCAGTGGTTAACTATGGAGTTAGTTTTCGGCTTTTAGTTTTTGAGTATGCTTATACTGTTTTTACAATGTAACTCTTGGATCTGGAAACATGGATCTCTAACTTTTCTTTTCTACAACATTAGCAAGATGTGATCCCATGGTAGATTGTATGTTTTTTTTCTTTTCTTATTTACTTTATGGAACAATAAAGCTCTACTTTAGAACTACAAGATGTGTCTGCATGCTTTTAGCATGGGAAACACTGATGAAGGAAGATCTTCTTCACTATACTCTGCTGTACTCTATACTCTGCTGGATTCTGCACACCACATCTAAATATCAACAAAGACTAGAGGGAGTTCAGTGCTTCCAGGACAGATTGCACTCTTGCCTTTCAAATAAGAATTAAATTATAGTATTTAACTGACTTGTGGATAAGTTGACCTAGGTTTTTGGGATCAACTTTTTGACTAAAATTGGTAGAGTTATAAATGTAAATGAAATGCCCAAGTAGTGTGATTCATTTCAACTGGAGTAGACTTACAAGAAGAACCAATTTGCAATATCTACCCAATAAGGTATTTATTATGTCAGTGGGCAAAAAACATAAACCAAGCCAGCTGAGGTTCTTCAGAATAATTTCAGATGAAATTACTTTTCTCAGAGGGGAAAAAAAATTGAGTTGCTTCACAGGTACAACTTTTAATACTGATGCAATCATATTGCTATAGCCAAAATATATAAAGCTATTAAGAATCATATGGCCAGCTATGAATCACTCTAGCAGCATCCGTTAAATCAGAAATGCAATTCCTATTAAGAGAGGGGTAGGTAACATGTGGGGCACTCAGATGTTTTCAAATATGTTTATTGCATCTTCCAGCATTTTCACTATTAGCTAAGCTGGCTTGAAATGTTGGGACTTGCAGTCCAAGAACATTTGGAAGGTTTCATGATTCCCATCTCTGTAGTAGGAGATGAAATATTTTCCCCCAAATATTCTCCTCAAAATTCTTCTCTGCAAATATTGATGTGGTGGATCTGATAGTATATGATACCAGACAAGCCATTACATCCATTATTTGGCAATGTGGTCATTAGTATCTGATAGTAACTCTAAGAAAATGGGAAATTATTATTTTGCATTTGACATAGTATTTGTGATGTCATATTTGGTACCTTAAAAGTCAAAATATATCAAGAGATGTCACAAAGTATGCAGCATTCATATGTTAATGTAAAATTCCACTCTAGAAATTTGTATATTTATTTTCATATTTGAAATGTCAGTATTAAGACATGAAGTATTTGCAAATTACATCATGTCTAAACTGTTTGGGGCAAAATGTTAGATCTTTTACATGTACTGCAGTACATCAGGAATGCTGAAATACTAACAAATATTAAAATAGATCTAAATACCTATATGGGATGTGTCAATATTCTCAGCAGAAAGATGAGTTATGATGCCTCAGTGTAAGTATAAATTGATGTTACTGACCACTACAATGTACTACCAGTACCACTTTCATGTACTACAAGTATTATGTGTTTTGTAAGTAGGAGAAATGCTTCTTTGAAGAGATAATTATGAACAATTTGCTAAGCACTTTGCAGAAAAATAGCTCTGTTCTTTTCTGATTTGGATGCTATAATTAATCCAGTGGATCTAACCTTGGCTCCTGCTTGTCCAATGTTAATGAATAGTTTTCAGCTTGTACAGCCTGAGGAAGCAGACAGTATCCTTGGACAAGTGAAAAACACTGGGGGGGGGGGGGAGGCTGGCTGGGTAATGAAAATGTCTAATGTCTCTCTCCAGCAAAGCATGGTTCTAAAATGTCTGAAGAAGGCAGTTGGAAGGCTCTCCTTTATAAAGGTCTCCATGGATCTCACTCTATTAAATAACTAACAACTAGTCTATAGCAAAGCTTTTGACTGCATAGATCATGAAAGGCTATGGAACGCCCTTAAAGACATGGGAGTACCAATACATATGATAGTCCTGATGAGGAATCTGTACTCAGGACAAAAGGCTACTGTCAGAACAGAACATGGAGAAATAGAAGGTTCCCAATTGGTGAAGGAGTCAGACAAGGGTGTATCCTTTCACCCCATCTGTTCAGCTTGTATGCAGAACATATTATAAGAAAAGCAGGCTTGGACACAGAAGAGTGAAGGAATATCAACAATCTGAGATATGCAGATGACACCATAATATAAGCAGAAAACCTCACAGACCTGGAACAAGACCTGGAACAACTACTAAGAAATATCAAGGAAGAAAGTGGAAAGGCAGACTTACTGTTGAACATAAAGGATACAAAAGTAATGAACACAGAGAATCTACACAAATTCAGCCTAGACAATGAAGAAATACAAATACCAAAAGAGTTCTCATACCTGGGACCAAACATTGATAGGAACAGGGATTGCAGCCAGGAAACCAGAAGAAGATTAATAATGGGGAGAGCAGCTATGAAAGAACTAGAAAAGATTCTAAAATGCAAAGATATACAAGTGAGCACAAAAATTAGAATCATACAAGCGATTGTATTCAATATTACCATGAATGGATATGAGAGCTGGACAGCTAAGAAAGATGATAGAAAGAAAATCAATTCATTTGAGATAATGTGGTGCTGGAGAAGAGTGCTGAGGATCCCACGGACAGCCAAAAGGACAAGCAAATGGGTCCTAGAGCAGATCAAGCCAGAAACCTCCCTGGAAGCCAAGATAACAAAACTGGGGTTGTCGTACTTCACATACATCACGAGAAGAGAGGACTCATTGGAAAAATAAACAATAATGCTGGGAAAGATGGAGGGAAGCAGAAAGAGAGGAAGACCACCTGCTAGATGGATGGACTCTAATAAGGAGGTCACAGGTTTGATTTTGTAGGAATTAAGCAGAACAGTGGAGGACAGGGAGTTTCATCCACAGGGTCACCATGGGTCAAGATTGACTCAAGGGCAATTAAAAACAACAACAACAAAGTCTCCAATACTCAATTTCTGGACAAGAAACTGGAGTGTGATGACTTTCCAGCTCCAGGGGTTCCTGAATGAAATGGATTATCTGGATTCATTTCAATAAGGGCTTGACGCCCAGTTGTGAGAAAGAAACAGTTTTAGTCACCTTGGTGGATGATCTTTGTTGTAAGCTGAACAGGAAAAAAATATGTCCCTGTTGGTTCTGCTAGACCTCTTAGCAGTATTTGATACCATCTACCATGTTATTCCTCTGGATCTTCTCCCTGGTATGGAACTTGGAGCCACTGTTCTACAGTGGCTCCATTACTTGCTAGTGGGACAAATCCAGAATTTAGTGCTGTGGGACTCCTGTTCAATGCCTTGGCTTCTGGCTTGTGGGCTCCTACAACATTCTGTTTTGTCCCCTGTGCTATATAATACATATGTAGAATCACTGGGAGAGGTTGTCCAACATTTTGGGATCAGTACATTGATGATACTCAGTTTTGTCTCTCTTTTCCATCATAATCAAGGAAGTGTTTCAGTTCTAAACTGGTGTCAGTCAGCAGTAATGGTCTGAATGAGGATGGGCAAATTGATCCAGACAGTCAAAATGTAGGTCAGCGAATAGGGATTCTAAGATCTTCCAGGGAGGCATTTCTCTCCATCTCATTGCTTCCATTGGGAACATGGGAGAGGGCTTTCTCTGTGAGTGCTCCTAGACAGTGGAACTCTCTTCTTTGCTGTCTTTTCGTGGCAAGTGAAGACTGTTTTATTCCAGTAAGCATTTGGGAACTGATTTTACAATATAAGGGCTTTTATATAACTGTATTGCTTTCATTCTTATAAGTTAACCACAGTAGTCCTGGAGATGGAACTAGCAAGCAAGGGGCAAAAGTATGGAAACCTTTCTTCCTTGGATTATGCGAGCATGACAAGGCAGTGATCATCCCAGAGAAGCAAATCAGGCTGAGAGACAGTAACTGTTCCAGGATCATTCAGTGAGGTTTATTTTGAGTGGGGACTTGAACGTGGGGTCTTCAACATCCCAGTTCATCACACTAAAAGTATGCCACACTGACTCTCAAGACTTAGAAATCAGAGCTGGAGATGTTGCAGAGGGTGGGGCAGGCTGGCATGTACAATGTAATGTCCCAATTCTGTCTACTATTTCAGACATAATGCCTAAACAGGGCTATTCTAAGAGTCTTTGCTTTGCTCAGACAAGAACATTTTCAGCAACACAGTGTGCTTGCCATTTTAGACTTCAAAAGGGACTGCAAGGACACAGAAAGGATCAGCTCACTATTCTGTTCTGCTTAGTTAGGACTGCATGCAAAGAGTAGCTTGGTAATTTAACTCCAGTCCCTTGTGAGTTTTGTGTGAACATTTGTGCGTGCATGAGAGTGAGACAGAGACAGAGATAGGGACCTCTTTGCAAGCAAGAGCTCTGTTTAGATAAAATTAGAAGTCAAATAGAACCAGCATCTTTGAATGTGCTGGGATTTGCAAAGGAAGCTTGAGGGACAAAGCTGCCCAGCTCCCTTAGGAGTCAGGAGGTGGCTTTGATATATATTGATTTCACACCTTGCTGAGTTTTAGTCTTTAAGGGAATTATGTACCCACAAGTCACAAAATTTCAAAAGAGAATCTTTATCCTGTTAGAAGAATTTCAAGATGCATGATTTCTATGTTCTTTCTGTATGACCTTTACATGTCCTACAAATTCAATCTAATTCAGGCTTTGACCAAATTCCTAATAAACTGAAATATGAATGTGAGCTGGATGAAATGGAATCACTCTGATCACCTCTTCAAAAGATTGTAAAGTTTGTGTCCTTTCAAATTTCTCACATGTTTTGTATGAGCAGGAACAAGGATGACTATTTACAGAGAAAATTATCCAAAGGCAGCTCTATCTTTGTAGTGTGTCCTCTATTTGAAGGATTGCTCAATCCATGTCTGGTTTATAGATAAATAGCTATATGCAAAGAGAGCAAGTGCTTTGAAGATGCTCATCAATAGTGGCCACTTGGATAGTTGATAGAGCAGGCATACAGATCACAGAGGACTTTATCGCATGAGTAAAGAAAAGTAAAACAAATTGGGAGAGTAGCAGCTTTCTCCATGCTGTTCCACATGTCTTTGTCACACTTCCATTCTCTTCCTGAGGGAGATAGTAAGAAAAGTGTCCCATTTGTCACACTGGAAAATCCATCTCCCCTTGGGAAAAGGACAAAAGGCTACAATGGCAAGCAGAGTGACACAGAGAAGGCTACTACTCTCCTGATTTGTTTCACCTTTCCTTTTGCATGCAGTAAAGACCCAGGTCAGACATGAAACCCATTGGGTGACCTTGGGCAAGTCACACACTCTCAGCCTCAGAGGATGGCAATGGGAAACCCCCTTTGAAAAAACTTGCCAAGAAAACCCTCTGATAGGTTCACCTCAGGGTCACCATAAATCAGAAATGACTTGAAGGCAAACAACAACAAAAAGTCATAAGTCACATTTTCTCTACTATGGTGGGATACATTGTGTTTTTATTGAAATTGCAGTAATAGTTTCTAAAGCTGAAGCAACCACATAAAATATCATATGCAGATTTTATACAGATTTGCCCTATTTTGGTGACTGATTACCTTTTTTGTGTGTGGAAGGGTTGGGAAAGAGGTGTATGTGTTCAAAGTCGAAACTTTCAAGTTCACATTGTAGTTTTGTTTTAGGGAAAATTCAGTTTACAGCTCAGGAATATGCATGCTACCTCTGAAAACACTTCTTACTTTTACTTTAGCTATTTTTTTTCTCCCCACAGAATTCCTCAGTGTTTTGCTCATGTGTTTCTTGCTTTAGGAAATACTTAGTGGCATTTTTTTCTGAGTCCTTAAGGAATTTAAAGGTCAAAGCAAATTATACATATTTTGTAGGTATTTAGAAGCAGTGTTCTCACAAATGGTGCAAGATGCCTGTTTGTTGTAGCACCTGATTTTCTTCACATCTGTAAGTAGTATTTAGTCATGCTTTGTTTTGCTGAAAGATGAACAGGAGTTTCTTTTCATCTCTGAGGCAACCCCTAAAGGGAAAACAGGTTAATTTAAGAAAATACAGCCCCCACTTAATGTCTAGTTTAACACTAATCCAAAGGGTTGGGAATGTTGCAGTTTTGAATCCTGAGCTCTGGTTAAGAAGATGATATGATATAAAATGTGTGTATATGTGTGTGAAATACTATTGAAAAGGATCTCTCCCTTTATTGTTTCATTCCCAGACTATAATTCTAATTGTAGTACTTGAACAAGAGCTAGAGTGGTATAGTGGTTTGAGCATTGGGCTATGACTCTAGGACCAGGGTTCAATTCCTGCTCAGCCATGAAACCCTTTTGGTGACTTTGGTCAAGTAACACTCTCTCAGCCTCAGGGGAAAACAAAGGGAAACCTTCTCTGAGCAAATCATGCCAAGAAAACCTCATGAGAGGTTTGCCTTAGGGTCACCGTAAGTCAGAAACAACTTCAAGATACACAACACCCAAAGAGAGAGTACTTGAACAGAACTAGAAAGGGATAGCTCAGCACTGACAGATGGTAGCATACAAACTTGGCAAACCTGGCAAGGCATATTATTTCTATTCTATTCCTGTTATTTCATTTAAAACATTTTTATACACTATGATTTACTCTACCAAGGGTCCGATAGGCCATTTCCATAAGAAAAGAACAATCCAACAAAATTAAAACTAGAGCCCTAAACATAAAATATTTTTTAAAAGTCTAGCATCACCAGGGATGCATCTAGTCTAATCTCTTTCATGATGTTCCACAATAGGGTTGCTTTCACAGAAAGGGCACTGCCTCATGCTCCCATGAGCTGAATGTCTTTTAGTGGTGCTGGATTAATAAACAGCAGAGCCTCTAAAGGTGATCTCAGCCTCTTCCCTTGAACTAACATTCAAATATACAGTACTCTCACAGTCACAGACTAGAAAAGTTTGCTCTTGAACATTCACGGGCACACACACTCTAAATTATTTTAAAGTTTAGAGCACTGGAGGATTTGGGGCACTGGAGGATTCCTAACAGAGGACTCTTAGCATTACCAAACAGTGGCTATTTCTTTATTAAATGTTTCTTGCCAGGAAAGTGGGGGGATGACAATGTGGTGGGCAAACAGGGAAGGATTACAAGATGAAAATGATGTGCTCAAGACCCAGTGTAAAATTGTTTGAAAGAGGCAGGGCAATTACAGAATCAAAGCTTTATACGGAAGCAAATATGAGGGGTTTTCTCCTTATCCCAGAATCCCAACTAATCAAGTGAAATCCAGTTTATAGGTCTCAAAAGCCAATAAACTCCAGATTGTGCAAGGTTTCATCCATGGAATTGTGATGGAGTTCACCCATAATCCTTTTTGTACCACTCTGCTTCTGGGTTCAATATGCCAGGTTTTCACCATGGTTTTGCCCCACTGATGCAGTTCTGCCCAGCCCACTTCCATGACCAATGACAAAGCAGTAGTAGCAAAGAGAAATTGTGGTATAGAAAAGAGTCAATATTTCTAGCCCCTCTGAATTGCTAATTTGATTTCCAGCCAACAATCCAAACTGCAGTATATTCTCCATAGATATAGCCCAGCTTCTTCCCAACCTGGCATCCTCCAGATATTTTTTGACTACAGTTCCCATCAAACCCAGTCGGCATAGCCAGTGGACAAAGTGGATAAAACCTGAAAGTTGATAGGTTGTGGGAAGGCTGTACCAATAATTTACTAAGGAATCATGGGAACTGTAGTTTATTGTGGCACTAGAGCTCTCTGACAGAGAAGGCTCAATGTCCCAGAAAAAAAATACAATTCCCATGATTCCCTAGCACTGAGCCAAGACAGTTAAAGTGACCTCAAGCTGCACTATTTCTGCCAGTCTGTAAAGGCCCAATGTTTCCAGCTCATCTTCCTTCTTTGCTGTAGCCTTCCAGCCCTCCATCACTGTTTTAGAATCATAAAGTCGAAGAAACCACAAGGACCATCCACTCTAATACCCTGCCATGGAAGAATACACAATCAAAATACTCCTGGCAGACAGCCATCCAGCCTGTTTAAAAACCTCCAAAGAAGGAGACTCCACCACTTTCTGAGGCAGCATGTTCCACTGTTGAATTGCTCTTACTGTAAGTAAGTTCTTCCTAACTTTTAGAGATTTTAAATAAATCTCTTTTCCTGTAGTTTGAATCTATTGCTCTATGTCAGGGGTAGGCAACTTTTACCTACCTCGGACCAGTCTGCTGGTCCGGAGCTCTTCCGTGGGCCCGGGGGGGGGAATGGTGCCGCGTGCACACACTCGCTCGCACATATGCAGTACGCTGGAAGTACTGCACATGTGTGTACATGCTTGTGCGCACATGTGCAGTACTTCTGGCATACTGTGTATACGTGAGCGAGTTGCAGCCACCATTTTGTTTTCCAAAATGGATGCTGCAACTTGTTTGTGCATGCGCAGTACTCTGGCACATGTGCAAGCAAGTTGTGGCCACCATTTTGTTTTCCAAAATGGCAGCCACGACTCGTTTGCGCATGTGCAGTACTCCGGCGCATGCTATCGAATTGCAGCTACCATTTTGGAAAACAAAATGGCGGCCATGACTCGCGTGGCAGGCGGCAGCTGCAGGACTGGGCTGGGGCTGGTCCAAAGGCCTCGCGGGACCAGAGCCAGCCCGTGGGCCGTAGGTTGCCGACCCCTGCTGTATGTGCTAGTCTCTGCAACCACAAAAAATAAGCTTGTTCGATCTCCAATATGACATCCTTTCAAATATTTAAACATGGTTAAAATGTTTAAACATGGTTAAAAATATTTAAACATGGTTAAAAATATTTAAAGAAGGTTAAAAATATTTAACCATTTCTTCTCCAGATTGAAGAGTCTTCCCTAGTCTCCTGGTCGTGGATATCCTAATCCAGCAAAAGAACTGAGGGCTAGTATGTTTCTTCCCTTTCTCTGACAAATCATTTCTCTACAACTGGAAGAGATGGTACTAAAAATGATAATATAAATTCAAAGGACATTATGAAAGAGATGTTAAGCTATTTATTTTTATTTTGCTAAGGGGATATAATATGAACTACAATTATTTTAATTGGTATTTTAATGAATTTATGATAATTAGATTACAAAGATATGAAATATGTCATAGTGTAAATGTGGACTGTTTGTTAAAGGATGGATCATAGCTGTTTATTTATTTCAGCAACTAAGTATACACAATTATCCAGGTCTAGCAATATAAACATTTGAAATACCCCTTCCCCAGTTTTAAAAGCTGCTAATTTTGTTTAAAATCATGCATAGATGTTTGAAAATATACCGCTGGTGGAAAAAGTTAAGACACATTATTTATGACCCCATTAATCATCTGTGGTAGTTGAAATTCACATAGTTGGAAAGTGATCCATAATTAAAAAGAAAAGATGTCATTAAAGTCTGCTCAAGAGGAGACTGCAGTCACCCTGGATATAAACTTTATCTTCAGAATTACAAGACATGATTAACAGGGAGGAAAAAGTATTATCTCTTGTTTGAGGCCTCTGACCTTCAGACATGCCCAGAATATATATATATTTGGCCTGTAGATGTTTATGAAGGAGTCCCAGTTGTAAAATGAATATTCTGTTTCCTAACAGGAGAAGAACAGCTTCAAATTGGAATTTTCAGACAAGCTTCTTTTTTGAGTCAGGTTTCTTGGAACTCTCTAGTGATATCAGGCAACACTTTCTATTACTCCCCCTGCCTCAGACTACTTGTAAAATATGAAACAGCTTCACTGAAACTGGAGGATTTTGTAAAAATACTGGAAAGATAATACAAGGGAATGGCTGGTTTTGTACTGATTTCTCACTAACAGAGCTTAGCATCTCTTGGGCCCAAGCACTGAAATGCTTCTGTTTTTAATGTGATATAGAAAACCAGGGGCTCCAGAAGTATAGGGAAACTTTTCCAAAACTCTAGCAAAAAAAGATGAGGGTGGGTGTTGTGTGCATACCTTGCTCTTGTTGTATGTCTTCAAGGTGTTTCTGATTTATTGGAACCCTAAGGTGAACTCATTACAGAGTTTTCTTGGCAATATTTGTTTAGAGTGGGGGTTCTCTTTGCCTTTTTCTGGGGTGGAGAGAACATGACTTGCCCAAGGTGGGTTACCATGGCCAAGTGGAATTTGAACCTGGTCTCTAACATTATAGCTAATACGACATTGGGGGGAAGCAGACGAGGGCGTCCAGGATGCCCTGGGTCGGCGCGCCACGGGGCCGCAGCCTCCACAACATGGTGCACTGGCGGCGTCCCTGGAAGGAGTGCTAAATCAGCGCTCCTTCCTCAAGACAGGGAAAGTGCGCCCTAAAAGCGTCGGGCGCACTTTCCCTGTCTTTTCCACCGCAGCACGTCCGGTTGCATGCGGAGGGCCGGCGGCTCCGAGGACGACCTCAGGGAGAGGAAGGGGCGCCACGCGTGTGGCTGCTCCTCCTCTTCATGGCCTCGAAGACAGCTCAATTAGCCGTCTGCCGAGACCCATTGACTCTCCCTCCAACATTTCACAGAAAAGTAGGCAACATGTAGCCAAGCAACATCAGAATGTGGTCAAGACTGTAAAAGTCATTAATGGGGAAGAACACACAAACTATAAGAGGATGAAGTCATTTGCCTTTGCCTGAGCATACTTGGAAGTGCAAGACTCCCATCTCCTCCTTTCCTTCTCGCTCCTTGCTGAGTCAATTAAGAACAAGATACCTTTGTGTTTTTAATTCAGCTTGTAGCAATTGAAGTAAGTTGAGGACAAAGGAGGAAGGTGGAAACAGGGACATTTTAAAAGCAACTGAAAAAGTAGCACAGCAGAGAATTAATTAGGACTCTCTCTCTGTCAAATCAGGACAGCTGAAGACTATGGTCTATGGTATGCAGAAGTTTACTCCTTGATGGAAATGGACAAGTCTTTAAAACCTTTTGTCAGAAAGAGGTGCAGTGGCAGCTAGTGGTCAAAATTCTCCTTGTCTGTATCTCCACTGAAGGCAGAGTCCCAGAAATGTTGTTGTTTTTGTTGTTGTTGTTTTACTTTGTTTTGACGGGTTTTCAAATTTTATAATAGTGTGGTTGCTTTTTAACTTTTGTACGCTACATCATCACCACCATCATCAAAATAACTGTTGAGAGCTATCTTGACTCCCAAACTGGGAAAAAGACAGGCTATAGATAAGTGAATGAATGAATAATTTTGAACAGCTCATTTTCTGCAATGCTAGAAATGTGGTGATGGAAGAGGAAAAATCATAGGGAGGGGAGCATAATTTTTATTTTGGGGACAAAACCTCTTATTTTGCTATGCCTACTCTCCCTCCATAGCTACAGCCCCCGTCTTTAAGCTAGCCACTGAAGGACTTGGAGCTAATGTGACTTAATATAAATGAATGGATGCATGCATGCACATGCGCACACACACATACACACACACACATATATATTTAAAAACCATAGGGTATTCTGGAATAGCAAGGGGAAAGGGAAGGGGGGAGAGAAGGAGACTGTAACACCACATGATTAGGCAATTATACACACACACACACAAACACACACTCCAATAAGCAAAATTTGATTTTGCCATTTTATATAAGGACATCATTTCACTATGCCACTGTATTTTATGGGGCTTGAGCATCTATCGGGGGTCTTCGAACCAACCCTCAGTGGATACCAAGGGACCACTGTATTGCACCTGAGGACTAGTGTGATTGGGAATGCATTCATGGGTTTTCCCATCAGCGCCAAGATATGGGCTTACCACATTTGGAGTTCAAGACAGTGACAATAAGGAAAGAGTATTGTGTGATAGGTATTACCAAAGGTGCTATTATCAAACTTTTATGGTGGCTTAAAAGCAGCATGTGATAAAGTTTTTAAAAGTATTTATTTCTTGGAAAATTGCTGGAAAGAAAGGGTAACTTAATTGTTATATTTTGCTCTCTCTTAAATGTTTTGTGGATCTGTTTTATGTTCTCAGTACTGCTGCTGTTGTATTGTTTCTAGCTTGCTCTTTTTCAGTGTAGGTGCTATTTTAACTTCTAAACCATTGTGAACATGAATATGTGCATATGAATGGCAGCCTAAAAATACTTTCACTTAAAATCATCTTTATTGTCAGCTTCACTGTCATCACCATTATCCAAGGTGTTGTCTTTTCTCTCTTAAATCAGGGCAGATTGGAGGGGGGTTGTTTGGGAAAACAGAGAAATGGTAATTCTCTTGATTGTAGATATGAAAATCTGCCAGTTTCATTTTTATTTTGCCTCCCTCAAATTTCATCCACATGTTCATCTTGTCCATGCTTTGAATCCAGTTGTGAGACTCCCTCCCTCACAGGAAAATTTGTGTTTATTTTGGTGCAAATTTTTCCCCATGCATGCATTTTAATGTGTTTTTCATTGATGAAAACATATTTGTGTGCATTTTTCAAGCATGTAAACATAGTTGCAGGCATTGATGAGGAAGGCTTGATGCCCCAGCTTTCCCTCAAGAATGAAAAACCAAAAGAGGCAAGCATTTCTATTAATCAGTTCATAGATGACACAGTGGATTCATTCATTCAAAAAATCCAGTTCATGTCAATTTCTTTTCCAATTCTACCCCTTATATTTCCCACTCTATTCACTGGGATTTGTTCATGGGAAATCCCCAGTGGATTGTGCTCTTAAGCTTTATACAAGAGACTAATGGCTGAGTTCGTACATCATAGGAGTTTATCACATGCACTTTTCAGCCCAATCTGTGCATGGGATGGGAGCAGGCTGGAATGTGGCAAAACGGGTTTTACCACACATGAAATTGCTGCTCCGCTGCAAAGCGACCACCACCCATCCCTGATCTGCTCTCTGATGTTGCCTTGTTTTGGTAGTACGGAAGCTTTTTGTACAACCAAAATCAGCCAGCAGAATCTGGATCGGGGACAGGTGATGGTTGGTAATATCATGTGCAGTGAAATTCATTTCCCCCCATTCTAGCCTGATCCCGTCCTGTGCACGGATCGGGCTGAAAACTGCATGTGATAAATTCCATAGTCTATGTTTCATAACATTGTGAATCAGTAGTCATATTATACTCATACAAAGAGCCCCTGTTAGAGAATTGGAAAGATGTGCATCTGGGCACCAGCAAGAGTGCTCTGATGCACATTGGACACTTCTCATGTGGACTGAATTCCCATTGTGCTGTGGCATTTCCTAGCTGGTGTCTGGATATGCATTGGAGAATGCCCCAATATGCATCAGTGCCCATTGCACTTCAGGTCATGGTGTGTCAGCTACTCCATTCATCAATTAATCAACTCATTTGAGATGTGGTTCTGGAGAAGAGTCCTGAGGATACTGTGGATGGCCAAAAAGACAAACAATAGGTCCTTGAACAGATCAAGCCTGAAACCTCCTTGGAAGCCAAGATCAAAATGAGGCTGTCTTACTTTAGTCAGATCATGTGAAGGTAGAGGGTAGCAGAAAGAGAGGAAGACCACAAGCTAGGTGGCTAGACTTAATCAGGGAGGTGGTGGGCCTGAATTTGCTAGGCCTAAGCAGAGCAGTGGAGGACAGTAGATCTTGGAGATGTCTCATCCACGGGGTCATCATGAGCTGGGACCAACTAGAGGGCAATTAACAACAACAAAGAAGCCCCCAAAACTGCATTATCTTTTATGGCATTATGAGGCACAGAAAACAACAATGGAATCGATTGTGAAGATAAAGCTAAGCTTACAGGATAAATCTTTTATGAACATATGCCACTTTAGGTTGCTAGACTGTTGTTTCCTTAAGGTTTGATCTTGTGGGAGATAGGAACTGACTAGTTAATATTGATTAAACAAAACAAGCAACTTAATTAAATTTATTTTTAACTTAGCTCATTGACTTAAGTTGAATTCTTAGCTTTAACTTAATTCCAGAATTTATTAATTAAGCTATTTGTTTGATTGATTCAATGAGAATGATTGTTAAAGAACAACAGCTGCAACATTTCACAGCTAGTTCTTTATCCAAACCATAGCTCTCTTGATTTTTTTTGCAAAACTACTTTTTCATCGTCGTTAATTCCCTCACTATTAGGGAATTGCAATGTTTAGGTTACAAGATCCAAATGGATTAGTATATTTCATGGTTAGATGATAATGACAATTAAGTTAATATCAAGATTTTTAAAAATTAAAACAAAATGGAGATTAGGGTCCTGGATGCATGAGGCACCCAGTGGTGTGGGGGAGAGGGCTACGCTTTAATGGCCTCCACATGAAGGAGACCAAATGCCTTTGCAACTTTGTGAGGTGCCATGTTGTCAGGCAGGAGCAAAGTTGTAGGCATTATAAGCCCTGGCTTAATGAAACTCTTAATGCTGGACTTTTGCTGAGATCCAAATGGGAATTAGTAAACTAAAGAAAGTGTGGGGGTAAGAAGTTGAGGTCATAAGGGACAGAGGGAAAGGAAAGGGAAAACAAAAAGAGACTTGTTGTCTGGATGAGAAATTTCAACCATTTTCAAACATTTATGTAGCTGTTTCCTTCTCTTCCAACTCAAAATGGTATGCAGGGGGAGTAAAACCACAGGGTATTTTGCATATTTTTCACCAAACACCCTCATGAAAAATGAGCAAAACCCCACTTATAATCCTCTCCAGCATAAGGAAAACCTTTGAAGCTATCAAATTATGAACTTTGATGTCTGAATTATCCCATGCTTGAGCATTGTTATCTTCATACAATTTACTGTTTAATAATTGACCTTTCTCTCATATTAGAATGTCATTTAACTTTCCCATTATTGATTTTTTAAACTTGCTTTTTAAAAATTTCAAACCCAAACAGGTATCCATCTATATTACACATGTAAGTGAAACATGTTTTGCTGTGACTACCTGCTTAACTTTCAATCTTTTCTTGAGAATACTGTATCAAACTAACAACAATATTCTTCTTTTCATTCATCTCACATAATAGCTCCTTTTATAATGGAGGGAATAAAGCAAGAATTCAGCCAAGTGATTCATAACTCTTGATTTAGAACAAAAATGTGCAGAGCCATATGAAAACCAAGACTGAACTACATCTCCCATTGTGGTTAGCACAATAAAAGCCCTGTCAGTATTGTGAGGCTTAATAACTGCCCTCACTTAAACCATCTCTTCCTGTTTTTTTTTTAAACTAGTATTGTAATTTGATTTTACAAGGCTGCTTGGGAAATCTGCCTTGTAGTCAATACTAAAGCATACAGACAAATATAGATGTTTCTACTTTTGAGTTATTCTGTGCTTGCTTCTCTTTATTAAGACAGTGAGATAAGGCAAGGAATGGTGGGCTGGCAAATGAACTGGCCTTAAAACATGGGTCATGTCCTCATTTTGAAATAAGCTGATTGGGTCTAAATATTCCCAGTTACTTAGCAGATGCTCACGGAATGAATCAGAATGATTACCCAATGAATAATTTATCACATAGCAATTTCTAAGATTTCTTTGAAGAGTAATTGATTCTCCCCCCCCCCCCCCTTTCCACAGAAGACTGCTTAACTAGAGGACATCCTGGTGCAATCCAAGACATTTTCCTGCCTACGATGAAGGACAAGATGATGGCCTGTGTTCTATTCAAAAGTCTAATGGACAGCCATTTGAACCTTATTTTAATAATGGTGATGGAATGGAAGCTGGCATATAACATAAGGTAACAGGATATTTTGGGGAGAAAGACCCCCCCTCAACATGTTGGGAGGGGCTTTCTGTTGTGCTGGCCATTTTAAGAAGGCTGATGCCATGATTGGCTGGGAGGGCAGGAAGTCCCATCCTTCTTCCGGCTCCCAGCCAAACAGGGAGGATCTCATGAGATCCCCCAGCAGCCCATGTAATATCACAAGACTTCATAGTCTCGCGAGATTTTGAGCAAGATTTGGGGCTTATTTAATGGCCCTCAGCCAAGTGGCGGCAGCCATTATAGGATCGACATCTGAGAGACCCTACCTTCCCACCCTCGGCTTTGTACATTGCTTTACCATATCCTCACCTTCGGGGGCCAGGAAGGAATTTTCCCATAGTTATGGTAGCATGGGTTTTTCGCCCTCCCTGAGGATGCTGTGGTTTCAGTTAGGATTGTGAGATAATTAGTAATGTCATTCATGTGTTAATAATTCAAGTATAACTGTTTGTTTCAAGTTATTTGAGTCCTGATTTTGTCACAACTTGGGACAGGGTCTTCTAGTCACTTATTGTAATGATTAGCCTGTCTTGGCTAATCTGTACAGATGAATAAAGTTGTGGCCATTTGTTACCTACAAATGGCATTCGGACTTCTTTGTACAGGTGCAACTGTTCAGATTGTGTGACATACACCCCTCTGTCTTCCAAGAAGGAAAGACTGGTGGACTCAGGAGGAACAGCCAGGGGGATTCCACTGATTGATGTGTGCTTTCAAGTCATTTCTGCCTTAGGGTGACTTTAAGGTTAACCTATCACAAGGTTTTAGTGACAAGATTTATTCAGAGGGGGGTTGCCTTTGCCTTCCTCTGAGGCTAAGTGTGTATGACTTGGCCAAGATCACTCAGTGGATTTTCATAACTGAGCAGGAATTTGAACTCTGGTTTCCTGAACCATAGTCCAATGCTATAACCAGTACACTACACTGACTCTTTTTGGCATTGATGTCTGCTCCAAAATCTTATAAGGCGTGTACTTAACTCAGCCTAATAGAAGGGCTGGTCTATAGAGCTGGCATATGTGGGGAACTTTTTACATAGTGGCAGAAACAATAGCAATGTATTCACATAAAAACAAATCCTTAGAGAACATAAATCATCTGCTGAGAAACCTAGTTTAGGATATTATAAACTCCCCTTAGGAAATTTTATTAATCTTGTCTCAGCTCTGTTAGCACCTCTTGAAATCCTTCAGATGTTTTACCCAAGGAAGGACCTCTCAGATTCTTTGCTCTCCTTTTGGCAAAAATTTGGTGTCAACTTGGTGGCAACTCTCTGTTGTTGAAGTGGTTGATAAAGGACTTGTGTATCTTTAATGGTTCTGTAGAAGAAATTTCAGCAGGCACTGCTTCCATGACAATAAAGATCTTCTGAAACTCCCTTTACTACACAACTAATAAAGTTTATACAAAATCTGTCCCTTTTGTCACCTGGCAACCCTATGGACCTACAAAGGATTGGAGTCTTGAAGATGTAGACTGGACTGCATCACTTCTAGAGATGGCTGATGACATTTTGCTGCCTGAAGGAGAATCATAAATGGTTCTACCCACCCCAAATCAAGGTGCCACGCGACGTTATCACACAGGGTCTAAAGCAGTCCCATCCCCGTCCCATTCCGGATCCTTTGCCCCTGTGTTCAAACGACGTCGCAGCAAACCCCGCCCCATCCAATGCCATCCCCGGTGCATCCCCATCCCATTCCGGATCCTTTTTTTGTGTGTTCAAACGATGTCGCAGCAAACCCCGCCCCATCCAGTGCCATCCCCGGCGCATTGCGGCATCATCCCTGTTCTTTGCAATTCCTCTTTCATTGAGGAATTACATCTTGCCGCGACCAGAATCAATCCAGAACCATACCGGAATGATGCTGTTTTCTTGTCTGAAGCTACGGGGTCTATTCCGGTATGGCTTTCTTGCCACTTTGAGACCCCGCATGTGATAACGTCCACAGAGAAGGCTAAATGTCTCACAAAACTACAGTCCCCACAGTTAATGCCATGGCAGTTAAAGTGGTGTCAACTTGGATTATTTCTGCAGTAGGGATGCAACCTAGGTGAAGCTTCTTCCATTATTAATTATTAGATGGTGCTGTAGTATGGTTTTCATTTGAAAAAGAACTTGCCAAATTCACATTTCCTGAATCAATATGCAAATTGAGTTCTTCTTTGCTTTTTGCATTTCTCAGAATTTTGTAATGTAGCCTTCCAGACAAAACAAACAAGTAAGTAAACAGTGAATACAAAAAGATACAGTGAAGAGAGGGAGGAGATTAACATAGCAGCATGATACCAAGGGAAGACTATTTGCAAAACTGCTTACACAGGCATACCTCAGTTAACAATGACTCTGACAAAAGAGCTCCTTATACAAAGTCTTTTTTATGCCTGCACAGGCCCCCTTTTCATGTTTGTACTCTATCTACCTGGAAGTTTATTTAGCAGCATCATTATTGGGTGGATGGTGAAGAAGATGGGCGAAACACAGACATTCACTTTCAGATTGCAGCAACATGACTGCAGTAAACAATATAATAAGAGCTTGAGCTAGGAAAGAATGGGATTCTGTTCTAGCTGATCTGACTTTAGCTGTGTTTGCCTGCCTGCCACAGGCATGGTAAACAGCAGAAGCATTGATCTATAAATCTGGCCACCATAAGCAAAATCATAAGAAAAGTACATAGTGAAAGAAAGAAAAAACAACCTTGTTCCTGTATGCCTTTTGGACAAGGGTTTCAAATGGTTTCCCAAGGTTTTACATTTTTTCAGCAAAAGAAATCTAGAAAAGAATACATAATCAAACAATGGAAATATTACAAGAAAAGATTCCATTCTGCTTGGAACTGTTATTTTCTAAATATGACTAATATAATAGATATCCAAACCAGGAAAAAAATTAGGAGACTATTAATCTATATGATAACAGCAGCCAGGATACTCTATGTGCAGAACTGGAAAAAAAGAAGATACCAACACTAGAAGAGTGGCTAATCAAACTAAAATAAATTATGGGTTTGGGCTGCATCTGCACTGCAGAAATAATCCAGTTTGACATCACTTGAACTGCCATGGCTCTATGCTATAGAATTCTGGGAATTGTAGTTCTGTGAGACATTTAGCTGTCTCTATCAGAGAGCTCTGGTGCCACAGCAAACTACAATTCCCAAAATTCCATAGCATTAAGCCATGACAGTTAAAGTGGTGTGAAACTGGATTATTTCTACAGTGCAGATGCAGCCTTAGCTATACTGACTGCCTTTATATAAGACAACTCGACAAAATATATAGAAGAAGACTGGAAACCGATACAAATCAATTTGAGTAAGTTTAGTAGTCATTGACAATTAAATACTGAATAAACAAAATGATTAACTGAAAGAATATTCATAAATGAGGTAACAAAGATATAAGCACAAAATTATAAAATATGCAAAGACATAAACAAACTAAAACTAAGAGTGTGATAAAATTAGAAGTTACAGTTACAAAGTAAGAAAGAGAAACATCAGATAAGTAACCAAGTAGAAAGTTCAATACAGTCTGAGAGAATGCTGATCAAAAATACAATTGCAGTACAAAATTTTGGTAGTATCAAGAGATTTATTTGATTGACAAACAATATAATACTCAATTCATGATTGTAACTGTCAAATCAATTTCCTGTTCCAATACTAAAAAGGTTAAATGGAATGATATATTAATTCAATAAAAAGGTTTTATGTGTGGTGTTTGTCTGTTTATTTATGCAAGGCTGACCTGATCTAGTTATTTCATTTCAAAAGAGTATATTGTTAGCTTTGGATAAAAGTTTGCTGAAACAATTCAAACTGCTCTTTTTTAGACTGTAAGAAGCATCTACTATTCTTTCCATGTTATTACTGCCTCTAGTGCTATATTTCCCATTAAAGAAACAATGCTAGTACACATCTACTTCTTTAACTGAGTATATCTGTACTGGCAAAGCTGCATAAAAATGCCTTTGTTGCGGAGGGGGAGGAATCTGCACAAAAATGCATATGAATCATACAGCTTTGTTTTTTGTATGCACACAAAAAGGCACAAAGTGTTGCAGTAATTGAATAGAATAAATTTAAGATGTATAAAAAAAGAAAAATGGAGAGAAATGAAGATTGACTAATTAATTTCTATTATTGCTGTCCTCTTGTTGCTGATCTCTTTTCTCTTTTACACACAGGGTGATCTTGTTGTCATTGTTTACATATGGAGTTTTGAAAAGTTACTTTTCCAGCTGGGAGATTCTGGGAGATTAGACTCCAAACTATCTTTCTCAGCTCCTGTTTAGTAGGGGAAATCATTTTAAATTGGCATTCAAAAATGTTCTCTTTCATTCTGTTCTTCATCTGTTTTCAGGCTGAAACTGACTTCAGAAACTTTTTTTTACAGGAATAAAAAAATAAGCAAAGCCTGATAACCCAACACAAAGGGTGGGGTGAAGATGCAGGTGGAATTCAGCACAACACAATGAAATCAAGACTGAGTGTGTTTCACATCCACTGCCAGGGAGGATACAGAATAAATGCACACAATCTTTCCCTTGAGGAACACCATGTGCTGAAGACACAATTCTACCTTCCATGCTTAAAGCCAAGCCCTAGATGAGAGGTGGGGAAACTGTGAGCTGCCTGTTCCCTGAGCCCCCATTTTGTGACACCCACATCCCTGCCTGCCAACCAAATGCCACTATATCCTAAAATATGGTGCAGAAATATGGTAGTTTATCTTTTAAAATCACCACACATGCAAACTGCAAAAACTAATCCTCCAAACCAGTGAAACCTCCAGCAAGCAGAATTAGACTTCTACTCACTGCTAGGTCACATTTCAGCCAATGTACTACCCAAAATGTGGTGATGCAGCCCTCTGCAGAAGTGCAGCAGAAAAAGTATTTGCTGTAAATACTCACTGCTGCTCAAGACCCTTGTTCAAATGGAGTAATCAATAAAGACGTATTTGAAGTTGTGAAAGTTTGAAACCATAAATAGATTTCTCTAATCCACTTGACCTTTATTGTAGCTTTTGCTTTCATGATCACTCTTTCTGTTCAGATGCAGATGGGGAAGAGACTGGTCCTTTTATGTTGCTCTGTCTAATACTGCATGCTGCATTAATCATCAACATTATGATCATCAGGGGGATAGAAAAAATACTTTTAAATGTAGTGTTGCTAAACACATCTTGAGGAAACATTCAGGGGTAGCTGTGTTGGCCATTTAGCAAATTCAAACA
>CM034703.1:123211550-123224142 GCA_020142125.1 Phrynosoma platyrhinos
CCTGTATCTTCTTACTCTCTACATACTGAGGTCTGAGCACACCACTGCAGCTAGTGTACTAAGAACTCAGGAGACTCTGCCTTAGCATTCTCCACCAATATGTAGCTAAGGGTCTCTATAGTTTTTTTTTTTAAATTAGCTATATTAATTAATGGGCTGAGCTACAAGCAGCCCCTTGGAATCTTTGTCTCTATCTGTATACCAAGGTGGGGAGATAAAGGATTGTAGAGGCAGGATTCTTCAATGAATTGTATTTTATTGAGGAAAGAAACACACCTCAATGCAAGCACACATTCATACATTCACACAAGGGCTAGGAACTAAAAGGGAAAGTTGGAATAGGCAAGGCTTCACTAATGGGATAATTACCATCAGTGGGGGTGCTCCTCACAGATGCAGCCTCATGGCTGTGGATGTAGGACTTGGCTGTATTTTGGAGCATCTCAGAGGGCAGCACAAGTTGGAACTATTAGAGTCAGAGAGACATGGGGTCCCCCTGCACTTCAAAACTAGCCCAAGAATGAAGAAATTTGGGGATCTTTTATAGGACAAAACTAGCCTGAGACAAAGATATATCAAAGGGCCAAATCTGCATGGAAAAAGATCACTCAAGATAGGGGATCAAAGATGGGGAATGGAGTTGTAAATTAGCCCTCTCTGGCTTGGGTGCAAAACATCCTGCTATAAATTAACTACCCTTCCTGCCTTTAGAGGTGTGAATGTTCCTTATCAGCAGACTTTCAGTCCCTGTAACACATCTACAGGGTTGACATGAGTTGGGGTCAACTCAAGAACAGTTAACAACATGTTTTTGTATGGATTGTAAAAGAGTTATCCAAAGAGCTATTCGTATTATATGTTCAGCACCCTGGATAGCTCCTGTAAAGTAAAAACCTACCTTGGATTCACCCTTCTGCTGTCATCAGAACAACCAGCTGTCACAGGTCAATCTGCCTGCCTCTCTATCTATCTGTGTATGCATGGGCACACCTTTGAGTGATGTTATTAACAATTTGTTTTTGGCAGCTTGGCAACAAAAGCCTCAGTGAGTCATTTAGGTCCATCAGAAATCTTTGCAATTTAGAGCAGCTGCCTGGAAAAACAGAAATGAATTCTTTTTTCACTGATGGTTTGGGAGAATTTTTTTAAAAAAGATGTCACTTCCCCACCAAAAAGACGAATTTACCCGTATAAGTGTATGGCATGTAATAGTAACTGGAAAACTGTTTCCAAGGAGCCAGGTTTCACATTATTTTATTTTAAAAGCATGGTTAGTTATATAAATATTCTGCTTTTTCTCTGACATGCTCACGTAGTGTTTTTATGGTTGTTTTTCTTCACTCACCCTCAAAATAATCTATTAGGTAGGTCAGACTGGGAGCCTAAATACCGTAAAGGCACTAGCTCCTGTCTGAAATCAGAAGTGAAGCAGTCAACCCTGGTTTGTAATTGGATGGGAGCCACCAACAAGGTGCTGTGGGCTATATTTCAGAGGAAAGAGCTGACAAAACCACCTCTGAGTATTCCTTACCTAACAAAACCCTATGAAATTCATGGAGTTGCCATAAGTCAACAGCTGACTAGAAGACACAAACACACATGCGGATCAGACTGGGAAACAGAAAGATTGGTCCAAGGTTTCTCTCCCAGCTTCATGACTCAATATTGACTAAGCCTGGATCTTCCAAGCTTCAGCGCAGCCTTTTAACCACTGCACCACACTGACTTCCAGCAAAGCCCAAATGAGAAAGATGGCATCAGTCACATTTCCATTACAAGTGTTGGATGAAACATCATAAAAGTCAGGCTAGAGATTTGTCCAAGATATCAAGGATTATTTTCCCCTTCCAGTACCCAGCATTTACAGGTATACTGTGTCTGAACATGCAGTCCCCAGTTATTTCTAACAGCTAAAATTTGTTGATAAATGATCAGCCATTCATTTGTCTAATTTTTAAAATGAGATCTGAGATCATGTAGGAGCAGACAACTAGTGGATCTCTAGATGTTGTTGGACTGCCACTTCCATCATGCCTCACTCTTACCTCTCAAGGGCAGGACTGATAGGAGATGCAGTCCCTAACTGCACTCTCCTTTGAACTGGTTTACAAACAAAAATCCCAGTGTGAATTTCAGAGCTTTTCCCCCTTTATTTTAATGGATAAATCAATTAAAGGAGGAAAAGGAGGGTGGATTTTACACAGCATGAAACATAAGAGAACTCAAAGACTACAGGAATACTTCTCTGGGTTTCTTAAATTTCCTAACCAGACTGTTCCTTAACTTTTGTTACTAGTTTATATCTTAATGTGGAAAGACCTGGTTTATAAAAGTATAAACCAAAATTAACAGTGGTAATAACTCAAATTAGCTTCACAGAATAAAGTAAAAAAAAATAATAATAATCCCAAAACTGCATCCAAGAGCTTGCAAAAATGTTGAAGGTGAGGAGTGACTCCCAATAAAACATGGGCTCACAACAGTTAAAATAAGATTTCATTATATCCAGAAAAGGAAAAAAAATAATTCTAAAACAAAACTTATTGGGCAAGGTCAACAATTTACAGGATTTACTCAAATACAGCCACTTGGAGCAATTAAATCAATGCATTGAAATAAAAGGGAGAAACTTAAAATGAGTTGCAAAGCTCAAAGCAAAACAACCATTCAGATCACCATCTTGAACAGCCCTGAATGTGGAGTGCAGTCCAGCAATATCTGGAGTTCCTCAAGCTTTCCATCTCCAATTTAGTGAAATTTAGATAGATCTTGAAGAGGTTAGTTTGGAGTATTACAGTTTCCAAAATCCACTGATCATACTAGTTAGAGGATTCTAGGAGTCATCTTCCAAAACCGTAATGTTCTTCAACTCTGTGATGGACTAGAGAGGACTTTAATCTAGAATGGATATTCATGGGGGGAGGGGGGGAAGGTATACAATAAAGTTCATAAATATTTCTGATACAGACATAAATGTAAGCCAAAAATAAGACTAGGCCTAGGAAAGTGGGACAACATTTAGGATTACTGTATATACTCATGTATAAGCCTAAAAATTTTAGTCACAAAATTGACCCATAAAACCTGGGTTTACTTATTCACAGGTTAGTGTAAGTACTGTACTTTAACTCTTATTTAAAAAGGAACCATCCTCTGGTGAAAGGTGAGAGCTTAATCCCTCCTTGGAGCACCTAAAAGAAGCACCAATACCTTTTACTCTCTCATCCATCCAACCTTTAGGGTAAGCCCATACAGTTATTACTGCTGGAATTTTGCAAGTTGTTTGGCATCATTTTTCTTTGCTTCATCCATTATATCCTTTGTTATATGCCCCTAAATTTAATCCTAGTTTAATCTTTAAGTGTAACCTTTAACAGGCCATATCAAATTTTGTCCCCCAGACCTGCCATTTACAATATAGTTGTGTATATATGATGCCCCCACATACAGGCATAACTACCATTACATAAAATTTTCTTTCTCTCTTCCCCACCCCTCCACCCACATTTCATTATCTCTCTAAAGCAGCCAGTATGGATTTTTATTAAAACAAATACCCTTGACATTTTCATGATCAAATGATTACATGACAGCTCTTTTTCCCAAAAAGACTATTAAAGCTGGACAACTTTTACATGTTTAAGCTTTAATTGAAGGTCAAGAGAAATTATTAAAAGAAGGAGATGATACTGGAGCAGGAAAACCTCACCATTGTGCTTTCAAGACAGCTGGAAGGAACAATTATTTCTCTTTTTTTAAAAAAACAAAAAAACTAGATTTCTTCCAGTTAGTTAGTTGGAGAAATAGCCATATTCCATTGCAAAAGAATTTCAGCATTTAAATCTGACAATGGACAGATCAGGAGCACTGGTTGATTTACAAATGTCTGCATTACAGGGCCAGCCCTTCATGATGCCTAGTGAGCTGTATGGTCTACATAGCAGATTGGGAGAGGTGGTAAACTATTTCACATTCCAAAACATATACAGGGCAGCCCCCTCTGTCACATCCTCCCTCTAGCATCAAGGACCAAAACTTTGTTGTTTAACTGGAACTTACACCCATATAAACTTTTTTGGACCTTATGGAGGCAGGTATCTAGTGTCTCCTTCCACAAGACCCCAATCCAGGCACACAACAACTGCCAGAGTCTGCCTAGTGCAGCTCCATCTCTCTCTGATCACTAATAGGCTATGGGAACATCCCTAAGCCCATTTCAGTTGCTTTTCAGCAATGAGAGGAGAGGTTCTGTGGTGCTGTTGAGTATTGTCATTGCCTACCAGCCCACTTACAAGCTGTGGAATCTGGTTAACACTTTTGCTACCATACCAAGCCCTCCTTAATACCTCACTGAATGGATGTGAGATTTTCCCAAGGCAGCACTATTGATTCTACCTGGTACATATGTTTCTGCCTCTAATAGTATCTTAACCAGAGCATATTAAAGAGCTTCAGCAGGAAGCTCAGTCTTTTTAAAAGACTTAGAGAATCACCAGTTCATTTCATAGACCAAGATCCCTGTAAAATTAAGCTCTGTGTGTGTGTGGCTTCAACTCGTCTGTCAACTTATGGTGACCCCATGAATTCTACAGGGTTTTCTTAGGCAAGGAATACTCAGAGGTGGTTTTGCTAGTCCCATATTCTAAAATATTATGCCACTAGGAAGTAATTCTATATGAAGGGATACATGTATATGATGACAGATGGGATGCCATTCTGATATGCTTCGAGAACAGTAGTTAGTACAGTTGGCCCTCTATATCCATTGATTCTGTATCTATGGATTCAACAATCCATAGCTTGAAAATATATTTTTTAAAAAAATAAGAAATAAACCTTAATTTTGCCATTCTATATATATATCATTTTACTACCCCATTGTATGTAATGGGACTTAAGCATCAATGGATTTTTCTATCCATTGGTGGGATGGTGGTCTTAAACCAAAACCCAGCAGATATCAAGGGCTCACTGTGTTGCACTTACTTTTACATCACTCAGGGGGCTCACAAACATAATTGAAACAATTTAAATAATAAACAATAAAATAAAATATCACAACACAATAATGCCCCCCGAGCAGCCACTGTCGCAATCTAGTCATCAGACACCTTGTCTCAGCTGACATACAAGCATTTCCCATGAATCCTCATTGGGTTTTATTCCAAACTTTAATGAAACTAGGCAATGTGTTGATTCCATCACCCAGATAGGTTGTACACTTAGCTGGATAACTCTTTTAGTTCAGACTAAAGAAAAAGCAGATCCACCACCCCAGTGACATGCAAACTATCCACACTCACTAATCCCATCCCATCACCCCCATCTCTTGTTGCTGTTTTACCTTTATCTGCCTTCTTCTGATCTTCCTACCGATATAATTGAAAATGACTTGGCTTGGCCTACTTCCACAAAAGGCAAAAACAGTAACAGCAGAGACATTGGCTGCAATTGCATTGCAGAATTAATGCAGTTAATGCCATCTGTAGAGCCCCTCAGTCAGGGAGGCCAAGGGGCCCTAGGATTGCCATGTGTCGAGGTTGACTCAAGAGCAGTTAACAACAACAACAAAAGATAAGCTGTCCTTGACAGCTGGTATGAGAAGTATCTGTTCTGGGTGCTGACATAAAAAATTATGGGATAAACAAAATGTGTATGGATCTCTAAAACAAAATCAGAAAGAACAGAAATGAAATCTAGGAATTTCTGGTCTTTTAAATCAGTTTGTGTGCACTCTTGGGTTGCATTCATTTAAAATAAATCAGATGTCACTTGGTTGTGTCCCTGCTAACTTCACTTGAATACTAATCAGGATTCAAACTGAGCCAGCATGTAGTGATTAGAGCATTGGACAAGGAAATATTAGGAAATACTAGGAAAATCTAGTATATACCCATTCAGCCATGCAGCCCACTTGGTGACCTTAGCCTAGTCACCATCCTTAGGCTAACCTTTTGAGGATGAAAATAGAGAGGAAAACCATGGATGCCACCTTGGGTTTGTTGGAGGAAAGGCAATGTGTGTGTACTTCCACATAATGGGAATAATTAGACATATACTTCCACATAGTGGGAATGATCCTAAGAAATTTAAATAGTTTAATGAGTATTTTAGTCATATTCTGAAGTCCTCCCAACAGGCCTCTCTATATATTTGAGGTTAAATTTCAGCAGAATTAGAGGAGTTTCTCTGCTGGCATAACATGGATTTAAATGATATTGTAATTAACAGTGATGAAACAACTATTCTTGAAGGCTTTGAGTTTGTAGATTTTCCATTTCAAATGCAAAAGCTGAATATGAAATTTCAAATTCAGAATTTAAGGTCAGTTTTGTAAAATAAATTTGAGTGCTTTAGAATGCTTGGTATCTTATTTTGACAAATATGACATCTCAGCAGCTACCAGCTGTCAAACTGTTTGGAAAATGAAATACCTACACATTTCATATGCCTCAAGAAACTAAACTCCATCCCTGGTTGCTTGAAACATCATAAAATATCAATGACTGGACTTATCTATCACAGACAATAGAGGGGCCGAATATTCAGTGAACAGTCAGTAAATATCCAGATGTGGGGCAACGCTCACATTCAGCATCTGCAGAAAATAATCATTAGCATACAGGGCTGTCCCTACCAATGGGAAGAGCAAAGTGCAGCTCCTTAGCAATTCCTCCAGCATGCCCTTAAGCATTCTCTTCCTTTGGAGGACTGAGCTACATATGCCACACAATTTCTCCTTGGCCCCTTGAACAAGCCTATTGCCATGTGGTAAAGATGGAGGCTGCACAACCATCCACAGATTTGGCAGGCAGGCAAAACTACCTGGCTCTGAGGAGTCCTTCCACTGAGTCAGTCATTGTCAATGGGATAGCCATTAGAGGCTTATTTGCTATAGTAGTCTCTTCTGTCTCTATAACCATATCTCAGGGGTAGGCAACCTTTCCCATTTAAGGGCCGAGAGACTTCAGCTCCCAGAATCCCAGGAGCTATTGGCCAACATGGGACTATTGGCCAACATGGCTGAGGCTTCTGGGAGTTGAAGTCCCTCAGCCCTTAAAGGGGAAAGGTTGCCTAACCCTGCCATATCTCATCCATCCTTAGCCCACAATGAACAAAAATGGCCTTCATATTTCTACTGCAGCATGAGAATCGAGAGATTACAAAATGGATTAGATACTCTTCAGAGCAAATATCCAGGATGCTTTGTGTGCATGTATGGAGGGGAGTACCATTTTGTATTGCTTCCCAAAATTAAGAACAAACAATAAAAGCCTCCTTACAAATAAAGCAACAATACTGAAAACAGCCACAATTAATAAATCACAAATAAGAGAGAAAGGTACTACTGGGTCTGCTGTAGTAATTTAGTATCTGAGAGCTTTGGTATAGGGCAGGCCTGCACAACATATGACCCAGGGGCCATATGCGGCCTGACAAAGGATTTTGAGCAGCCTGCAAGGATGTCGAACAACTTCGAGGCTCCTCTGCTGCTCAGGCTTCTCCTGAGGAGAGGATCATACGGAAAAGGAGGAGGAAGGGCAAACACTCATCCTGCAAGGCTCCTCTGCTGCTCGGCTTTCTCCCAAGGAGGCGGCCAGGCAGTGGAGGAGGAGAATGAGCAAATGCTTACCCAACAAGGCTCCTCCACCACCCAGCCTTCTCCTGAGGAAAAGGCTGAGCAGTGGAGGAGGAGGACAGGCAAATGCTTGCCCTACAAGGCTCCTCCACTGCTTGGCTTTCTCCTGAGGAGAAGGCCTGGTAGAGGATGAGGATGGGTGAACATTGTCTATGCTCCTCCACTGATCGGCTTTCCCCAAGGAAAGGCTGGCTGGAGGAAGAGGATGAGGACAGGCAAATATTTGCCCCTCTGGGCTCCTCCATTGCCCAGTTTTATCTTGAGTAGGAAGCCAGGTGGTGGCAGAGGAGGACAGACAAATCCTTAACCTGCAAAGCTCCTCCTCCACCCAGCTTTCTCCCGAGGAAAGAGCCAGGCAGAGGAAGAGGAGGTTGGAATTATTATTAATATTAATTAAATAATATGAATATGAATATTAATTAATTTATATTTAATTAAAACCTATCTGTGGCCCAAAGACATTTAGCCTATTTTAATTTTGGCCCATTCCTACTGCCAAGTTGTGCAGATCTGGTATAGTGCAACACTGAAAAATATGCCATCTTCCTCTTATCCTGCAGTAAGACATGATCATAGTGATGCTCCCTCATCCCCTATTCTGATGCCCATACCAATGATACTTGAGTCATTGTCAGCTGACATAGGGGGGATGCAGACGAGGGCGTCGGAGACGCCCTGGTCCAGACCGCCGCCGGAGTTCAGCCTCCGGACGGCGGTGCATCCCCGGCGAAGAGATCTTGTAGCACCTTTGAGCATGAGCTTTTGTAGACTTGAGCCTACTTCCAATGCATCTGAGGAAGTACGTTCAAGTCTACGAAAGTGCATGCTACCAACTTCTTTCTTTCAGTTAATCTCGAAGGTGCTACCAGATCCTTTTCCATATATTTTTGCCTTGTTTTGCTTAATGTCACAGCTGCAGCCAATGAAACATACAAATAAATTCCTTTTGATTCACTTTCCATGGAACCATGTATTAGAATAAGCAGGTGAATGCTATTGCATTTCCAAGTTGCCCCAGGTCTTCAAACGAATTAGGAGGGCTGCAAGAATTACATGGGTCATTTCACTCTTTCCTTGTACACCAGAATTTTAGAAATGTCCCCCCTTCTTACTGAAACAGCTTGATGTTAGCTTCTGAACCAGATGTCTCCCTCACATAGCCCTTTCTTGGCTACAATAGCAGTGGGCTTTCCTATGCAGCGAGGGAAACCATTCCATCTTTCTACTGCTTCTTTGTCAAAATCACCCTCAGAGAGGAGCCATATAGAATAGAATTGCATATATTTTCATTGTTATATGCCTCAGATCCTTAGATGCAAAGCAGCCGGGGCTAAAGGAGTGGCCAGAGCTGATCACCCTGGGACTACCACTGGACTGCAGCAACCAGACACTGTGGTCCCAAAGGCACCCACTACTGTGGTCCTCAATAGGCCATGAAAAGGGCTGGTAAGAAACTACTCCTTTTGTAACAGGTTTTGGCCTGCATTTGGCGGCCCCGGTGTTCCCTCAGCATGGCCTCCAAGTGATCCAGGGGCGTGCATCATGTGCATGCCCTAGCCCCAAATTGGCCTGATGGAAACCTTTTTGGACCATCTGTTTGAGGCCTTAAATTCTATTCCTGCAACCATCAATTCAGCTGTAGATATTTGCCCTAAACCTTCTTCAGTGAAGACTGATTCAAAACATTCATTCTTTCCCCCATCTTTTTATATACTTTTAGCTTTCCTTTAACTAGGAATGTAATTTTTCACTAAGTTTCTTCTCTAAAGAAGCAACAAATCTTATAGCAATTTTGTTTCTACTGAAAGAAAGACCAAAAATCATGCAGTTTTTAAAGCCTATTCACAATTTGGGATTTATACCGTGCAAACTGCATGTTCTGGTAGCATATTCCTCCATAGAAAAATGATTTTCTGCCCAGAAAAAGCCATTTCCTCTGTAGAAAATTATGTTTTATGTGCAAATCACACATATGCAATTTTTGCGCAGAATGACTCCCAAATTAGAGCATTTTCTGTTCATGAAATAACTTTTTCTGTGCAAGAAATAATATTTCTGCATAGAAATATCTTTTTTAGTGCAGAGAATGCTGTTTCATACACAGAAAATGCTGTTTTTTGCACAAAATGTATGTATTTCAAAAGAAAAAAGTCTTATAGCAATGGGGGACTTCAATTATCTTCACACAGATAGATAAATGTATGTGTAGTCAGGTGAAGGGGTTAGGAGAGGGGTGTTGTGGCCTGAGAGAGGAGACAGGAGAACAGAAAGAGATTTAGGAGGAGGGGAAGGCTGAAGGAAAGGAACATGTAGAAGATGGAGATGGCAAGGAAAGAAGAGAATTGGAGGCTCTCTGGACCCTGAAGAAAAGGAAGGAAACAGGGAGGGGTTGAGGGAAGGGAGCATAAGAAGAGAGGGATAGGTGTGCTGGAGGAGGTGTGGATGCACTTGGGAGGAATGGAGAAATGCAGAGGGGTTGAGGGAAAGAAGAAACCAAGTGATAAGGGAAAGAGAAGGTAAAACAGCAGTTCTGCAAAGTGGGAAAGGTCACCTAAAAGGGGAGGGGGGGAGAACACCAGCTGCTGAAAAGTAAAGCTCCCCAGATAGAGAGAGTTTGGAGGTAGAAATTCCTGGAGAGAAGATGCCGAGAGGGTGTGGAAAAGAGGCCTGAGCAATTTCCTTGGAACTCTGGAAGGAGCATGGTGGGATATAAAAGGGGATAAATGGGAACATAGCCCAAAGCCATTGTTATTAGAAAAGGCTGGAGTAGAGGCAGCTGAAAAGCATCATCCTTCTTTCATCAAGTTGTGAAGCAACAACCTGCAGAATAAGGGTGGTGTGGCAATGAATGTAGGATGTGAAGTCTAGGTGTTAAGTTTGTTAAAGTTGTAAAGTAAATAAATTGCTTGTTTCAGCAGAGAGGTATTATTGGGATAAAGTTATGGATAAAGTTCTGGAAGCAACCAGGAATCCCTCGCAGGGAGCCTAGGCAGAAGGGGGAGGGCCTACAATATGCTTAACCATGACAAAGTGTATTTCCCTGTATTGCCTTTTATCCTCTATGACTAGTTATCTTGTTTTAATTTTACTCCAGCCCTATTGAGGCAATCAGAAACACTTTCATCCTCATCTCTTAGGAGTGATTAATCCTGAACTAAACACTTCCCAACTCCTATCAGTTTTCTCATAAGGGTCAATTTAAAAGCTATTCTGCTACCTTTAGTGGCTGCTGTCTAGTCTCATCCTGGTTCAAATCAAGCCCATCTCTTTTGTCTAGGCCTGACTTGCCCCAAAGCATTCCCTAGTGCCTAACAAACCTTAACCTCTCCCTCCACCAAGGTTTTGTCCATGCACAGAGGATCAAGACCATCACATTTTAATGTTTAAATACCATTTAAATATACAGACCAGTTAGGGCTGTGGTTCACTTGATGCATAATAAAAGAATTAAAAGTAGGGATGGAAACAATATTCAAACCTGACGAGAAGAATTCTGGACCGATTAGAATGTTTGCTGTGCACATTTGCATGTGGTCATTTTGTGCAAAAACCAGCATTTTCTGTGTATGAAACAGCATTCTCTGCACTAAAAAATTGTGTACCTCATCTTGCATGTGTAACAGGTAACATTTCAGAAAACTCAGTGTTTGTATTATTCCTTAGGATGCGGTTGTGGCCACAATGGAGCTTGATTCAAAGGAAAGTTTCAGTTGGGAAAGGCAATAAGGAATTAATGGTAGTTGAATTAATGATACTGCCATTAATGATACTCGAAATTACCCCATCTTTCTTTTCTAGTGCTAGCATTTTATAGCTTCATTGTTGTGACACTTTCCATCAAATGTACTTTTTGCTTGAAGATTTATGTTCAGCTTCTGAAGGGGAGAAGCAAAGAAGTTTTGTCAAAACTTCTGGTGTCAAAATTTTTCCATAATTCAGTATGATGGGTAGAGATCACTGAATCTGAAGATAATGGATGCGCCATTTAGACCATGACTAAGACAAGATAAGAACCTCAATTTTAATATCAAACTCTGCTGTGACCCAAATGGAATAGTGGAATGACATCTGATAAGAATGTTAACAAAAAGAAAAGAAAAGAAAAGAAAAAAGACCACAAATAAAAATAATAAAAATGTCAACTTCTCTGCATAACCAAACTGATATGGAGAGATGGGGGAAATTAAAAGGATTCAGGAAAACTTAACCATTGGATGACCCCTTGAAAAGATGTATTCATTTTGTATTCAAGATGTATTCAAGCTTGTATTCAATTTGTTTTGCAGACTTATGGACAATGCCTGGCAGCTTCCAAGTCACTGGAGCAGTGAATCAAATCTGGATTTGACTGGATTTAAAGGAGCTGTCCCAGAGTGCTGAAATCTTTTGGGAGATTGGCTCCAGTGTGTTGGATAGCTCATTTAAGCAAATAATATAATCATTGCCCACTGACATGAGAGCAAACTGCTGCCATTGTCTATTGGTTTAGCATGCCAAGGGTAACATGTTTACCATGCAACATGAGTAACAAATCTTTTTTCATTGCAAATAGCTTGACTTTCACCAACAAATGTGCTTCTTGTCTGAACATGAATATAAAAACTTAAAGTGGAAAACTTTGAAATACAGGCACTCATTATAATAGTCCTATTCATACTCCCAAGGAGACTTCAAAAATGTTGGCAGCTGCATTGTACCATATTAGTCAGCCCATTCTAGTTTTCATCACCACCAGGACTGGGTCTTTTGTGAAGTCAAAGGGTCTAAATTGCCCATTCAAACCCAAGTCACCCTCTAATTTAAATCTTCTAGAAAAATCTATAGAAATACACATACCATTAGGACTGAACTTACAGTGAAAAGCGAAGCCAAATGGTGTTGGCAAATAGTATAATTATATAGTATAATTACCATATTTTTCGGCATATAAGACACATTTTTTTCTTCCCCAAA
>CM034703.1:123326958-123338536 GCA_020142125.1 Phrynosoma platyrhinos
ACAAAGAGCTAGGCTTGCGGCTACCTCCCAGAGGGCTTTCTCGGTCATTGCCCCGAGACTGTGGAACGAGATCCATCAATTGACATCTTTAGACATCTTTAAAAAAGCTGTCAAGATGGATCTCTTTCGGCAGGCTTTCAGCGATAGATAATCCCGGCCTCTGGAATCCCTTTAGGAATTCCCTCCTCAGGCTCTCAGTTGATATGTATTTAACTGCTCCTATACTAGGATTAGTTTTGTTAATTTAACTGTTGTGTTTTAATGTATGTTTTAATTATGACTAATTTAATAATTTTTAAGGGGGGGTATGGGAATTGATTTTACTGTCAGCTATGTATTTTATTGCTGTTAGCCGCCCCGATTGTTCGCAAAGGGGTGGGATATAAATAAATTTTATTATTATTATTATTATTATTATTAGTAAGAAATAGCAGAAAGAGCACTTAAAAACTATTATACCAGTTTTATACAATTAATTATTGTTCTTTAAGAAATATTGCTCAGGAGGAAAGGCCTTCTGATTTATTAAAAAATAAACTCATGCAGATGTTGATACCAAGTCACTGTCTCTAGGAAGGGAGGGCCACAGCCGAGGTGCCATGACTGGAAAAGTCTGATTTATGTTTCAGCACAGTAAAACCCAACAATGGAAGCAAAACAATACAAGCTCACATTAAAGGAAACAGAATAAACTGATTATCCCCAAGTCATGCATGGCACAAGCCATCAGGACATTAAAAATATCATGTTAAAAAACAAATACCATGTTAAAAAAAATAGAATGTGTGAATTTTGCACCAGACAATGTCTCAAATTGTGAATAGTCTTCTAAAACTATGCAGAAAATGACTAAAATTAGTTGTTGCTTCGTTCAAGAATAAAATTAATGAAGAATTATATCCTCTCTTTATAGTAATAACTTCCAGTACCTGGAAGGGTATAGAGAGCTGGTGTAGAGTATCAGAATAACATGATGAATCCATCCTGCTGTATGGAGAACACAGGGTGTAGGTTTCTACACAAGCTGAGTCACCTTCATGAACAAACACCAGGCAGAGTGTGTTCCTGTAATAAAACCTTTCACTGCTTCACCTTCCCTTGGTGCTGTTCTTTCTCTCTGGCTTGCAATGTTTTTCTCCTTTCTCTGTCTTTGTGCTACTTGCTTTTTTTGTGTATCAAGTGATGAACCCAAATAGTAAATAGTTTTAAAACAGAATCTTGCAAAAACAGAGATCCTGCTTTTATGGATGATTTGATGAGGACTTAATAGGTCTGTTTCAGTCACAAAGCATGCTCTGAAGAGGTTTACCATGCCACCTAGCAGGGATTTTAAGAACTGTATTTGCTCAGAAAGAACTGGGCTCGAAGTCCTCAAGCAAATGAAAGCAAGTGAAATTTAGGGGGAAATTAAAAGGATTAATGTATACTTTTGTATCTGTGGTACTTGTTTACTGCTGCTGAGTATATTTGTGTAGCTATTGTTTATAGTTTACATAGCTTTACAGAACTCCAAATAACAAGGGGGGGATCATTACAGAAGGAATTTTCTAACAAACTGGTTTGAATTATGATTATGATATGCTGTACTGTTAAGTATTTTGCCAGGAAAACCCCACGATAGGGTTATGGTCACCTTAGGGTGGCCATAAGTCAGAAATTAATTAAAGGTACTCAACAACAACATAGTTAAGTAAGCATTACTGCCCTCCTTCAGATCTAATTCTTTTTGGGAAATTGTTCTCAGGTCCTTATGCCTCTATTTATTATCTAAACACATACCAAAAGTAGAACAGTGAAGCAGTATTATCTAACTGCATGATCTCCACATGCCACTGGAGGATACAAATGCATGTGTGTCCACCTGCCTAGAAGTGCATGCATGCATGAAAGTAAAAACACAAATGTTTTGCCTGCTTTTAGCCAAATGCATTCCTTATGTCTTTCTGTACAGGGGTGGCTTGACAATGATACAATAGACGACCCTAGCCTATATATGCCTACTCTGAATTGACAGTGCAATTCTTCAATACATACAGAGCATTCTTACTGCTGTCCACTCTGCAATAAACCCTGTTGGTTTCAATGGACCTTACTTCTAGGTATTGCTTTAGGTATGAACCAGCACAGTGTAGCTGTTTGAGTGTTGAAACTAAGACTAGGACCAGGGTTCAAACTCCCCAGGCACTCATGGAAACCCACGGGCAAGTCACACTCTCTCAGAATCACAGGAAGGCAATGGCAAAACTCCTGTGAATAAAATTTGCCATGAAAACCCTAGGATAAGAGATGCCCTAAATCAGAGTCAATTTGAAGACAGATAACAACAACCTGGCCTTATGGTGGCTGTTAAAGGTTGCCAAATGGTCAGTTATTCAATTTATCCCTCTTATATTGTTATACTGCAAGAGGAAAGCATTGACAGATGTTTCTACCCCCAGGTAAACAAATGTTTCAAACCTGCCCTGTCTGAATGTTTTTGTCAATTTTTCATGGCTCTCTTCTCCCAGTCCATGCATTCTCAAAACATCTTCTGTGGCTTCCTTGACTCCAAGATCATTTTGTGTGTTTCATTTGCCTTCTTAACCCTGCATCACTCTAAATTCTAACAGCTGCTTCAATATTGGCTGTGAGTTTGACATTGTTTCAAGGTCAATATTGCTACAAATAAGCTCCTGAATTCAAACCATGCTGCAAATTCTTGATAAGTAGCTCATATAAGCATGTTCATCATAGTTTGTAGGTAATGACAAAGGGGCAGACTAAGATGTACATGAAAAAGCGGTGGTTCGTTTCATTTGTTTTATTTTGTATTGATGTGTTTTGCACAGTGACTGAGTCTGACTAGTTTGAAATTAGCTAATTTAAAATTGTCAGACCAATCAATTGAGCCTGAACCTGTTACTATAATCACAGTTTGCTCCAAAGTAGGAAAATACACTTGTATTCTTCCTCAACACATTTTCAGCCTGTTTTGTGCACCTTGCCTCATTGCATCGCATTGATTTCTTGACTCATTTCACCCATTTTGAAAATATTAACAGACCAAAATTGTACAAAGCATACTCAGAGATGCTATTCCACCCCACCCCCACTTTAATAATACAAACTATCACATGTCTAGCTTTAGGAAGATTAACGGTCCCACTGAGGTCTCACTGGTGATGAAATACCCAAGAGGGTTGAGCAAGTTTAGGCTCTACAGCAGCAATTAGATGGTTGATTGGTTAGACTGCTGTTGTTGTTTTAAAAGATCCTCCCTCTTTAAGGTGCAGAGAACCAAAGGTCTAATTAAAAGCACATAAATAGTATCACCAAAGCCAGTGGGAAATCTTACATCCTTAATGCAAAGGGATCTTGTAGCACTAACTGAAAGAGAGAAGTAGCATGAGTTTTCATAGTCTTGAGGCTACTCAATTTCTCTCTTTCAGATAGTTTCAAAGGTGCTACAAGATCCCTTTACCCAATGAATAACCAACTTTTCAGACAATGAACCTATCAACTTCTCTTCTGTTCACTTCAGTTCATCTTTATTATGGTCATAGACCAGCATAAACCAACTTCTGTCTTTCAGTTAATCTCAAAGGTGCTACAAGATGCCTTTGCATACCTATTTTCCAGACCTTTGAATTCTACTTACATCCTTAATGTTAGTTACACCATCACCCACCTTAATAAACAACAAATTCACCATTGCTGAAATGCTATTGTTAGCCCCAATCAGAATAGAGGCATTGAAGCAACTGGATGAACCTACATGTTGAGTCACTATTCAGTAACTGATTCAGTGGCTCTCCTCTAGTTGAGATGAACCAACAGGATTCCAGCCTATGTTTGATTTGAAGTTGGGGTACAAAGGCTGGATTGCCACCTAAATTCACTATCATGAGCTTAAATCCTGTGAGTGGACATACTGACATGCATACATGAGGACAGAACTGATATTATCCATCCTCTCCCATTAAATCACTACAGTCCTTCAGTAAGGAAGACCTGTATGAGTAACTGTTGTGAAAACAGCAGGAATACCTATGCACAGTGGTCACTTTCATATGTTAGTGAGGTGCTGAATCTTCTTTCACTTTTAGTTAAAACCTTAAAGGTACTATCCAAGGTGCTGAATTGCTTTCCCAAGTATCTGCCCAACATTGCCCTCATCAACCCATCTGGCTTCATCCACATCAGAATGAGAAGCAAAAGTGCATACAAGTCCACACACTTGGTTTTCTACATCTGGTGTAGAGCAAACTGAGCTCCATCTGTGCATTGGTCCTAATCTGAGCAGCTGAACTACTTTATCACAAGGTGTTCACTGGGTCTACTGGGGCAGACAGTTGCTAAGGGGGCTAGCTGTGAAGCCCACAATGTCAAACTAAGCTGTCGGTACAAGGGAAGGGGGAAAGTGACACCAGCAGTAGCAGTGCATGCTGTTTAAGCATGATGACCAAAGTTAATAAGACCTGAGCCATTTCCCATAAAACTACTACCTGTTAAGTTATTTCCCAAGAAAGCCAAAAGTCTGCCTATTCTGTATCATTCCTAAATGCAATTAAAAGACATACAAAACATTAGAGAGAGAGAAAAAAACAGTGCCAACCTATGATGGGTTACTCAAAAGCAAGCCACACTCTGTACAATAGACTAGACCCCAGTGGATCGCAGATCTAATTACCTTTCAAGCATTTTCATCTGAGCTGACTTCTCTGACCACTCAGGCACCTAAACCAGAAATTAATTAAGGGTCCAGATGGGATAAGTAGTAATAGGGTAGCTCAGTAAATGCAAACAAGCTTCAGTTTCTCTGCTTTATAATAGATATGTGTTCAAGCACTGAAGCACTGCATAAGGAGTGAGACAAAAAAAGTGGTTAGAAGGGGGAATAAGGGAGGAGATCCATGGAATTCAATGGGAGGAGCTGAAGGAGTTCAATGAAAATTAGAAGTCAGACCAGAATTCCTGCTGCTCTGTGTGTTTGCAAAAGTAGCCATGATTAGCAGTGTCCCACATTCAAATCTATGAAAAGGTCAAGAAGTGTGGGTCTTCAAGGTAGGGTAGATTAATGGAGAAATAAGAAACAAGAAGATCAAAAGCAGAGGCCTGCATTTGGTTCTGACAGCAATCCATCAAGATGCCCAGAGCAAGTCCACAAGCACATCATACAGTAGTGGCTGATGGCTTCCATTTCACTTCAGCAATAAATCTGCTCTGGATTTTAATCCAAACTTTAAAGAAGCTAACCAAGGTGTGGAGCTTTATCTTTCAAAGAAGTTCAGTACCTTGGAGAGCTTCTTTATGATTCAGGCTAAAAATCAGTACGGATTCACCATCTCCCCTAACATAAATGTCACCACCACTGGTGGCATAGGTCAGTTTGGGAGAAAGCCAACATATCAGATAAATAAATAAATAAATAAGGACAGTCGTGCTCTCCCACCTATGTTTGTCAGTGTTGTGGCCACTGTCAGTCAAACAACATTTATAATTCATACCGGATTATGGACACCACATATGATTAAATCCAGGTTCACCTCTTTTCTGGTTTATTCCTTGATCAACCATTGTTGTGCTCCTAGACATTTTAACACTTTGTTCTGACATGAAGATGCACTTGCCCTTCTAGGTGAGAGCAATCTCATTGCTACAAAACTGTCTCTTTGAAATGCTTCCTTGAGGCCATTTTCTAACAAGGATGAAATGATGTTTGATAGACATTTGTAACTTGTCACAAGGACATGATGACTTTTTCATGCAGTGATTCCTTGGTCCAGTAGTGGACAACTGAACAGGCAATGCAAACTGTTTCCATCTGCAGGCCCAGTTGGCTGCATTGCCATGAAAAACCAAAGCCAGAAATGATGCAATGTCACTTTTTGTTTCATTTTTGGGTGATTTTGCAGCCATTTGAGAACTTTTTCAGGAACTTGGGGTTGGAATAGTGAGAGCAAAATCACTATAAAAATAAAAACCTCCCCATACCATCTTAACTAAGGACAGTAACAACAAAATCTTATTAACACCTCCAATTTGTTTGGTTTGTAACATCTTGCCTGATGAAGAAGCCAGTTCAAAAGCTTGCAACAAGTATATTGTGCATTTTGGTTGTCCAATAAAGGTATCACTGTTTGGTGGATTTTTGTTTGAATTTGCTAAATAGCCAACACAGCTACCCCTGCATGTTTTCACCATAAAAATGGTTCCAGAATATTAAAATAGGGGGATTTGAAGACATGGGAATGCCCTGGGGGGCTTCAGGGATGTGGAAAGAGGACTGAAAGCATATATGGGTTTTGGGCTACTCTTTCCCCACCCCTCCCCTAATGAGATGTCTATGCTCATTCCCAAGTGTTGTTTGAGTGTGCATTCTGAAAGTATATCTGTAGAACACACAATACTCTATTACTGTACCTAGATAAGAGTTTGGTAAAATGGATGGAGAACTATTTTTGCTATTGTTAGTTTGTTTTAAAATTCTGCTTCTGTTCCAAAACATTGCACCTCTTCCAAGGGTTGCTGCACCAATAACCTAGAAACCCTGTCTCTAGTTTTAAATATACAAGGTGATACAACAGTGGATTGGATCCAAACTTAGGGCCTTTAAAAACTGTTAGGAATAGTGCAAATTGAGTCCACTTTAAGGGTTAGGGTTAGGGAATCATGGGAACTGTAGTTTATTGTGGCACCAGAGCTCTCTGACAGAGAAGGCTCAATGTCTCAGTCAAAAAAAAAAATCCCATGATTCCCTAGCACTAACCCTAACCCTTAAAGTGGACTCAATTTGCACTATTTCTGCCAGTCTGCAAAGGCCCTTAGTCATACTTGGAAAAGCTCCAGTAAAATCTGTAAATCATGATTAACTGTTTCCAGTGGATTTATGCTAAGGATATCTAAGTACAAATCAGAAACACTATGTAGGAAATGTCATCATCTATCCCATGTTCTAAGATGCCTGATGAAATCAGAGCAGACATCTTGGTCTCAAATGAACTTAGCTGAAAGCTAAGAAGATAAGTCTAAAGAGCTGTTCCTGGACAAAATAATGCACAGAACTGCACGGAAGAAAATAATGTTAATATTGATACAAGAATGTGATCAATAATGGATATACATATTGAGTATTTTAATACACTGGTAAATGCTAGAGGCTAATAGAACCCTACAACCAGACTCTGAGAGGGACAAAGCATTTCAAATGGAAAATAACTGTGACAGAATTGACTTTGTTTATTTTGGAAATTAAAATAATGCCTCCTCCTTCTCTGGAAAGGGCCCTTGCCCAGATTTTTCCCACTTAAGCATGTCTTAATCCCTATACCAGTCCTCTCCAACTGCTTGTTCTCCAGATATGTAGGACAATGATTCCCATTATCTTCAGTCACCATCATGTCCACCACAGCTGGAGGTTAGCAGGTCTGAAGAAGGTCACCTTGAACTCCTCCAGCCTTTCTGTCTTGCTGTTCTTGTGACTGCAGCTTCTTCCCAGAAGAGTTGTGGTAATACCTCTCTCTTAAAGTCTCAAATGTTACCTTTGAGCTACCATACACCCCACTCTCAACTCAAATAAAAGCCAGTCATGTGTGGGCCTTGTATAGTTCTTGCCTTTCTCTTCCTTTTCCTCCTTCTCTGAGGCAGGGAAACTGTGGCCTGACTCCAAGTGCTCCTCACAACTAGACCCTTAATTAATTTCTGAATAGCAATTTAATACCTTTGCAAATCGCATTGATTTATTTAATCTATTATAGCCAGGTCTAGAAACTGGATCTAGGCCTATAGATTGTTTTTCATTCTAGCTGTACTTTTCAAAGCTACCATATATGTTTGTGTGCTACCATGTACATTCTCATCAACCACATTTTTATGTAGACATAAATCTCATGCTTTGTACTAATGCTTATTTCTAAGTAGGTGTATTTCAGATCCATGAGGTTAAATTAGTATTATCAACATCAAATAAGATAATTTGGAAAAATATCTAAATTTTCAGGGATGCAAAACATGGTATTTTTATGTCAAATGGGAAAAAAGAATGAAATATTACTGTGGATACAGTCATCATCAGCCATGATTTTACATGCATACATCATCAGCCACACTTGTATATAGATGTATATCCCATGAATTGCACTTGTGCTTGGTAGGTGTGCTTTGGGTTTATATGGTTAAATTAGTGTTATAAGCATTAATTAAAATAATTAGGGAAAGGGAATCTAAATTTTCAAGGATGCAAACCATGGTATTTCCATGTCAAATGAAAAAAAATGAGAGTGAAACATTACTGTGGATATAATCCGTTCAGGTAAGAAAACAGGTAGATGCAGATGCAGGGACAAGCAAGGGTTTAATTGAGTCTTTCCTTTCTTCCCCACTGATCCTCACAGCTTGAATAACGTGCATGCCAGAGCATCAAGATGATTGACATCTGGTGGGCATGAAATTCCTAATCTCTGCAATGGCCAAAATCCAGTAGTGCGTTGTACTCTGAGGAAAAAGCAGGGAGGGAAAAGAGGTCCTTTGGATCTTTTGTCAGTTCCCCCTCATGGATGCAGCCACAGCTGTAAAGGGATAGGTCCTCCTATACATTTCTTCTTGAAAACCAATTGAACTCGGTTGGATTTAAGAGCAAACCTATGTATAGCCAAAGAAATAAAAATTTGAAAACAATCTGACTGTGAACATTCTATTTTTGTATGTGTTTTAGGATCAAACAGCTAATTTAAATCACTTGCAAATAAGCAGATCTCTATTTCCTTGTACCTAAAGAAGAATTAAATTGAATATAAATGTGCCTGATGAAGTAGGTAGCTTCATAATGTGTTTATAGAGCAAACTGCAGCCACACAACATAATATAAATATCAGCCCTACTGTTAGCAGGACAATAATATGTGGAATAAAACCCAAGCTTTATATGACTTGAAAAATCATTGAGGACTATCAATGACCTTCAAATCAAACCTTAATAGGACTGGGAAATACTAATCAATGGAAGACCAGTTATTTTACATTCTGCAATGTAGTGTACACTGGCAGAGGAGGGAGATCCTCCATAAGAACACTTTTGTCGCAAAATCCTAAAACACCTTTTTCATTTGCACTGTTTCTTGTAAATTATTTCTACCATGCCCATGAATCTACCAGAACGTCTATTAAAAGATCAGGCACTAGCCAAGACGGACCACACAGTTGCTCTAATGATCAGCACTAGATTTCTTACTGCAGCATTCTCTACAAATGACATCAACCATCAAAATGCTATTGGATGCCTCTGCACTAAAAGTGCAAGCCAGCAGAACCACTTTAACCAAAATGGGTTCATGCTCATCCCTACAAACAACCGGAGGAGACAATGAATGTGTTAAGAATTATATAGCAGAGATCTTCCTTAGTCTTGCACAGAATTACATTTCCTGTTTCATTAATGGAGAACCATGATAGTTAAACTGGTTTAAAACAGATTTACACTTGTAATGCACATGCTGGTTTTGTCTTGCTACTCCAATCCTAAAATATATGGTTGGGTTCCCATTCTCTTTTCAGTGTCTCTGCTTTTCACAGTTGATGACATTCTACCAAAGTTTTTTTTTTTTTTTAAAAAAATGCAGGAATACTAAGCAATGAACAATTGGTTGAAGAAACACTGCACCTCTCTGTGTAGAATAGAATATTGGATGCACAGTAACCCGCTATAGCAGTATACCCGCTATAGACAGTTCCCAGTGCTGCCCCCTACTGGCACTGGCTCTGAATAGACAGACAGACAGACAGACAGACAGTACTGTACTCCCATAAAGCACCTATAAAAAAGCATATATTTTACATAATATATCAAAAAGTAGGCTAAGAAGTAGACTTGCAGAAAATGTTAAAGCCGTTACACTCAGCAGTCCACAATGGGCTTCTTGAAACCAGTTAGCCTCTAAGATTACCAATGTGAAATTGGCATTATTTGCCATGAAAATACCAGTCTATGAGGGGGGAAGGTACAAATCTATACCATAAAACAAGCCAGATCAATTGTCATTTCAATACAATTTCCACAGTGATGGTTTTAAACTATGTTTTCCCTTTAAACAGTGATAAAATAGCACAATTTTCCTCTTACCTCCTAAAGCCTGTTTCATTACAAATTCCATGGTGATGGCTTTAAATTCCTTCCCACCAGATCACTTCTCACATGCAAGTCCAATGGTGACAAGTTCTCAAGTTGCAGCCTGCAGCTGAATTCAGAAAGCAAAAGATTAGCATTAAGATGGTTGTATTTAGTATTCTGGACCAAGCTCCATGTCTTACTGCATTAGATCTCCTTGTCCTTTTGGAAGTCAACTAGGCTCAACCTCCCAATACATACACACATTCTCTCTATCTCTCTATCTCCCACCCCTCTCTCTCTCACACACAATTTCTCATGTTGAAGCTGAAGTTATTTGTTTTGTTCATGTTTTGAACAACTTGAAAGTGTAATGCATTTCTTAACATACATTAATATGACCTTTAAGGAGTAAGAAGATGGAAGTAATTGAGTGCTCATAAACTGTTATGGGACAGAAATAAATTAATAGGGAAATATTCCTGAAGTTTCAGAACTACTCATTTTGAATCTTTTTGCTAGCATACCAAGCAAAGCAAAGCTCTGTCAAAATAAATAAATAAATAAATAAATAATCAGCTTTAACTTCCATTTGGTGTGTAAACAGATTTGCCCATAGGGCTGGTTAAATGAACTTCCCAAGCTACTGTTTCATTTTCATATTGGCACATTTGAAAGGACTCTCTGGTTGAACCCAGAGCACATTTGGTTTACTTGGCATTTCCAACTGGCAAAGAGTTAAACGCTGACAACTTCAGTAGTACTTGGCGGATTTTGAGAAAGATTGCTCTGAAGGTGGGAGAGCTCTAGCTATTAAGAGAAGAGGCAGCTCTTGGGGACATTTGAAGGTTGAAGCACTTGTGCTTCTTGAAATCTCAGCAGCAGGCTTCTCTGTCAGAATCTCTTAATGGGCAACCTCATGTCTGCATCATTGACCAGAAGAGCCACTCCAGTCAAATTGAGTTAAATAACAGACACCACATTATGACAGAGAGAGAGACTGAGAGACAGAGGGAGAGAGATTTAATGAAAATTGGCTACTGGAATGATATCAATATCACATATGCTAGAAAAACCTAACACTAAACCAAATATATTCCTCCTCTTAAAAATAACTGAGATCAGTTCTGCTAAAAGTCACCAGTAACTTTACTGAGTAATGAGGCACTATAATTCTTACTACTGACACTGGATGAAACTGCAGCACAGATTTTCAGGTTGGGACAACAAAGATGCGGCTATGAACTAGTCAGCAAAACCTGTCCATTTTCACTCATGAACATGAGTTTTTGAATGCAGTATTGTGCACGTCATTTGACATTTCCCATCCAGCTCTTTGACAGGAATGGAACTCTAGAAGTGAACAGAAGTGATTGCAGTTCAGATCCATTAACCAAGGATAACCTTGAATGCACATGTACAGCTTTCAAGGCTCCTGCAGAGCAAAACAAAACATATCCCCCTATTTTTCCAAAATCATGCACCAAGCTTTTGTTTT
>CM034703.1:123339924-123354644 GCA_020142125.1 Phrynosoma platyrhinos
CTCAAACTGGATTATTTCTGCAGCGGGTTTTGGCCCAAAGTCAAAGGAGTGAGCTGGAGAAAGAAGTTGGATGGCTCAGTGGTTCAAGGAACAGACTGGACAAAGTGGGGTAAGGGGTGCGGAGCTTAGGTGTGCTTCCTCAGGAGTAAGTCCCACTGGGTGCTGGAACTTTACTACCAAGGCACACTCTCTCAGTTTCAGGGGAAGACCTTGGCAAGTTCCCTCTGAAGAAACTTGCCAAGCAAACCCTATGATAGGTTTGCCTTAGGGTGGCTGTAAGTCAGATAGGAACTGAGAGAGCGCAACAGCAACAAGCTGTGGTAGCTCGAAGAAAGCTAGGACTAGGAAGGGCAGCTGTGAAAGAGCTAGACAATATCTTAAAGTGCAAAGATAAAACCCTGAACACTAAGGTGAGGATAGTCCAAGCCATTTGTATTCATCATCACCATGTAAGGATGTGAGAGCTGGAAAGTGAAGAAAGCAGATAGAAAGAAATTCAGTTCATTTGAGATGTGGTGCTGGAAAAGAGTGCTGAGGATACTGTGGACAGCCAAGAAGACAAACAAATGGGCCCTTGAACAGATCAAGCCTGAACTCTCCTTGGAAGCCAGGCTGACCCAGTTGACACTATCCTGCATCATGAGAAGGCACAACTCATTAGAAAAGACAAGAATGCTGAGAAAGGTAGAGGGCAATAGAAAGAGAGGAAGACCACATGCCAGATGGGTAGATTCAGTCAAGGAGGTCATGGGCCTGAGTCTGCAGGACGTGAGGAGACCAGTTGAGTACAGTCCTCCTTGAGGACCAACCCCCTTGGAGACATCTTGAAGATGTCTCCTCCACAGGCTCACCTTGAGTCAAGGTCAACTCAAGGGCAGTTAACAACAAAAACAAGGTTGTGGAAGTAAGGCTGCAGTTGAGTTCTCCTCCACTTTTGAAAGGGATCTTCTTGCTTCTTCCCAGGAGGGGAATAAACGTGTTGTTCTAGGGCTGCAAAAACAGGAGAAAGGGGTTCCTCGTGTCACCTTAAGATGCTCACCTACTTACCACTGCATAAGTCATCTCAAAATACTAGTTCCTCCTCAGTGCACACCAAAGCTTAATCCATAATAATAATTTTATAATTTTTCAGTCTTTAAGGTGTCACACGTTTCATTGGTGCTGTATTCCTTCATTGAGTCTGGTTAAGATGGTAATAAAAGGTAGTCCCTTGACATGAATGTCTAGTCATATCCAACTGTATAGGGTGGTGCTTATCGCCATTACTAAGGCAAAGAGCCAGCATTGTCCAAAGACTACTCTAGTGGTCATGCTGTTACCTTCCCACTGAAGTGGTACCTATTTATCTACTTGCATTTGCATGCTTTCATACTGCTAGGTTGGAAGAAGCTGGGACTAGTGACAGGAGCGCACCTCACGTCATGCAGCACTTGAACCTTTAACTGCCAACCTTTTGATCTTCCAGTCATCAGAATTGGCATCTTAATTACTAAGCCACTGCATCCCATGATCCCAAGGGGTAATACTTTGTCCTTTACTATATCCCAACCCATCTTTACCTCCTTCTCCTTTTTCTAGGACTCATTCTCATGTGTGTTCTTCCACAGCCCAATCTTTGGGTAACTGAAGAGATAAGGGATGACCTATAAATGTGAATGGAAGGGTATTGTCAATAGCATTTCAGATCCAAAGCATGTCTATGCAGTCTCTTTACAGGCTCTGCTTTCAGCTGTAAAGTTTAGAGCTGTGAAGCAATGGTTATTTGAATCAAGTGTGTCTCCTTGTCACCTGTCAATTTATGGAGACCCCACGAATTTTATTGGATTTTCTTAGGAAGGAATATTCAGAGGTGTTTTTTTCCCGTTCCTTCCTCTGAAATATAGCTTACAGCACCTGGCATTCTTTAGTCCTCTCCCATCCAATTACTAACCAGATACCTTTTATTTATTTGGTGGGGGGAGGTTTGGTATTGGTGCCCCACACTTTTGATCCAAGTAGACACGTGCACACCCTCTTGCAAGGAAAAGCAATTTGGAAAATTAGAAGAATATAACATAGAACAATCCAAGCCTTAGAAGCAACTTCTGCAATAAAGCAACCTCCAAATTGCTCAAAACTGAGCCTTGTCCAGCAGCATCTGGCATCTGGTTGGTTGGCTGGCAGGCATCAGTCCAAGAAGATTATCTTTAGACAGGCATTGCAAAGTCATAGTGGAAAAGCCCTAGGATGAATTCTCAGTCACATTCAAGGGTATTTGTTATCCCTGAAGATCTGTGCTATTCTGTGACAATAAAATGCTGAAGGTGGCATAGCATCATAAGGCCAAAGTATATCTGTACCACAGACCTAAACTGGTTTAATGGCTCCCTCTCCAGGGAATCCTGGGAGCTATATTTCCATGAAGATATTTAACTGTGCAAACTGATGCATGTTTTTTTATATGTGTCCAATTCAGTTCAATGGGATCTACTGCCAGGTAAGTGTGTACAGGATTGTAATCTTGCTCTAACACAGGGGTAGACAACCTTTCCCCTTTAAGGGCCAAGGGACTTCAGCTCCCAGAAGCCTCAGCCATGTTGGCCAATAGTCCAATGTTGGCCAATAGCTCCTGGGATTCTGGGAGCTGAAGTCCCTCGGCCCTTAAAGGGGAAAGGTTGCCTACCCCTGGTTTAACAGGTAAGTCATCACTCTTGTTGTTATATGCCCAAATTGATTCTGACTTATGGCAACCAAGGGCAACTATCTGCACTGCAGAAGTAATGCAGTTTGGCACCACTTTAACTGCTGAGCGCTCTAACAGAGAAGGCCAAATATCTCACAAAACTATGAATCCCAGAATTCCATATCATTTAGCCATGACAGTTAATGTGGTGTCAAATTTGTTGTAAGCTGCCCTGATTGTATTTGCAGAGGGGCGGGATATTTATTATTGTTATTATTGTTGTTGTTGTTGTTGTTGTTGTTATCGCTTCTGCAGTGCAGATGCAGTCCCTATTGTAGGGTTTTCCTGTTAAGATTTACTCAGAAGAGTTTTGCCATTACCTTCCTCTAAGGCTGAGAGAGTGTGAGAGTGTCATCCAGTGGGTTTGCAAAGCTGAGCAGGGTTCAAACCCTGGTCTCACTGAATTCTAGTCCAACACTTAAATTGCTTCACCATGCTGGCTCAGTTGCAAAACCTTTGTTGAACTACAATTTCCAGACTCAGAGGTCTTTGGGAGAAGCAGTTACAGTATATAAAACATATGTGGGGTAGGTGAGGAATTATATCGAGTCAAAGCTCATTATTAGATTGTGTTTATCCTTTTAGAATATTATGTACATTGCCTCAAAAGCCTTTGTGACTTATAATTTTGAAAAATGCATCAAAATAAACTGCAGGATGGAGTTTCACTGCAAGAATTGGGGTTTATCCTTACCTAGAAATAGATAAAAAAGTATTTTTTTTCTTTTTTTGAAGTATGTGCATGCAGAGTACATGTTAGTCTCTGAATATGTGAACACTCTGTGTAAAGTTCCTTATCTTAACAATTAACTGGAAGTGATAGGGGGACCCATATTTGTGGGATAGTGCAAATAGCTTCTACCACATTTAGAAGATATGACACCTTTCATTTTAGAAAATCATCAAGCTAGCATTGGCTACCGCCATACTAAGCTATAAGGCAAAGAATCCAGACTTTATCTGGGAGTAAGCCTCATTGAACTCAAAGAGGCTTATTTCTGAGTAGAGGTATATAGAATTCTGCTGTAATGCTCCAGTGAATATAATGGAAATTGTATTAACATCTAAACATAGGGCCTTTGCAGACTGCCAGAAATAGTGCACATTAAATTGAGGCACTGCCCTGGCTCAGTGCTAGGGAATCATGGGAACTGTATTTTATTGTGGAACCAGAGCTCTCTGACAGAGAAGGCTCAATGTCCCAGAAAAAAAATACAATTCCCATGACTCCCTAGCACTGAACCAGGGCAGTGCCTCAATTTAATGTGCACTATCTCTGGCAGTCTGCAAAGGCCCTATAGTGGTTTGAATGTTGGACTATGACTCTGGAGACCAGTGATTGAATACCACCTTGGCCATGTAAATCCACTGGGTGACCTTGGCCAAGTCCCATGCTCTCAGCCTCAGAGAAAGCCAAAACCAAACCTCCCCTGAACAAATCTTGCCAAGAAAAAAAGCCTTAGGGTCACCATAAGTCAAAAATGACTTGAAGGCACACAACAATAACTAACATGCATGGGATTGCCTTCTAAAGCATTTATTTCTAATAGATATGATATGTAGTTAAAATGTGTAAACTGATCCCTTGAAACACATTGAATTGGGAAGGAGCATCTTCAACCTGTATTTTAGAACATAAGGAAAACAGGAATGGCTCCTAACTGTTTCTGTGGTCACTGACCCTTCCCAGTTACCAAAACTGCAACTGAACTGCTAAATATTGGGCACACAGAACCATTGGCAAAACAAGCTGGAGGGATAGTCCACCATTTTCTTTTTTAAAAAGGTGCAAGAGGAGTGTACAGCTTGTTTTAATGCAGAATTGCACTCCTGAAAGAATCCCCTGAAGCATGGTCCTCTCTTTTCTTTTTAAGGTGCATGCTTCCCATGAATACTGTTTTAAAAGGAAAGTGAGTGGGATGTTTTGTCCAACAGCAATGTTAGGCCTATAGCAGCAGCAGGATATGGCCTCCATTTTTTGGATTGTGAGGATCAGTGTGGCTCCCTATCCCTGAAGAAGTTGCCCACCCCTGCACAGCCACTCAAGAAAGTCGTCATTGTTGTTACTGCCCTCAAGTGATGCATTGTGTCCAGAGTTATCTGTGCAATATTGGAGCCTGTATTTATTTATTTATTTTGAATAGTGACTTGTGTCAACAATAAAAGCTGTTTACTCTCTCTCTCTCTCTCTTCTCCCTTGGGAAGTATACAAAACAACTAGCAAGGGAAAGTACAATTGAATGCTGAAAATACTTACTCTAATATGTGTATGTGCCTTCAGGTAGCCCAGGGGTAGGCAACCTTACCCCTTTAAGGGCCGAGGGACTTCAGCTCCCAGAATCTCAGGAGCTATTGGCCAACATGGGACTATTGGCCAACATGGCAGAGGCTTCTGGGAGCTGAAGTCCCTTGGCCCTTAAAGGGGAAAGGTTGCCTATCCCTGACTGGTAGCCTGTTGACTTATGATGAGCCCTTGAATTTTATAGGGTGTTGTTGTATGGTGACCCTAAGGCAAATCTATCATTTTTGGGGGCTGAAAGTGTGTCACCCTGTGGGTTTCCATGGCCAAGGGGGGAAGTGGACCCTGATCTCCACAGTCATAGTCTAATGCTCAAATGATTATACCATGCAGGATCTTCAGGCAAGGAATATTCAGAGGTGGTTTTGCTATGCCAGTTCCTTCCTCTGAAATAATCTATCATAAATTATTTTAAATAAATGAATGAATTAAAATGTGTTTTTCTCCTGATACAGTAAAAAAGATACAATAAACTGAGGTAGCACCACAGACAAAGCTCTCCCACTGGTTTTGGTGGTAATTAGGAGAAGGACACCAGGGGATGACTTTAGTGTTCAAGCATGTCGGCATAGATGGAAGCATTTTTTATAAAATGCATGACTTGCTTTTCCTGAAAAATTCAAAGTAACCAAACTTAAAAAATAGAAACATGTGAACCAGCTGTTTCTCAGACCTCTGGAAATTGAAGCATATGCTACCCATCTCAAACATCTCCAAAAGCATACTCCTTTACCCTTCAGTGGCCTGAATCCTTCTGGCAGCCCCAACTCGAGCATCCTTCTGGCAGCCCCACTGACTCAATAACTACATAAATGGTGAATCAATACCTAGCTAAATAGCACTGATCCAATGGATGCTCTTGTTGGGAATACCACCAAAATTCAGGCCCCTGTGTACTAACAGTTCTTGTTGGACTAGGGGTCACTTCCCAGGGTGTAAGCTCCTTTGGGGAAAATGAAAACTGATTCAATTAAGAGGTAGTATCCTTTTGCAGAGTTTGTGCAAATAAATGAATATCTCTCTCACACTATTTCATGATACAAGGCAACCAGCCAGTATTCAAGTTGCAAATAGTAAAAAGCTTACCAGTTACACTGAAACATGCATTCTAAATATAAATGCATAGATTACCTGGATTCTTCTAACTGCCTATAGGAATGTTTTAGTAAAGGAAGACCTCAGCAGAACTGGGAATTACCATCTTGAAGAAGGAAAGAAAAAGAGAGAAGAAAAGAGGAGGAGGAGTCTTGTACAGTACCCAGTCTTACCCTTTTTAGGATGATGTTTCTGGGAGTTTCTGGGGTCACATGGCCTAGTTGCCTAGATAGATGAATTTCTGATGACCTTGCCTTCTAATGTATAGATGAGCAAATGGTGAAAGCTTCAAAGACAGTGTGAATTTAATACATGCATGAAAATCTCATACTACTTAAAGCCCCCATTGAAAATATGAGAGGGGATGTGAGCAGAATGCTTGACTGATGCAGTATTTTCCAACAGTTGTCTTGTGACATACCATTTCCCCCAGTCCATATAGATCTAATCTTCTCTCTTAAGTTCACATGTAAGACAAACAAGCAGAGGAGGGGGTAAAGAAAGTATAGGGAAAAGAAAGTGCTGTTCTATTTTCAGAGGTTCCAAGCCTTTGTCTACATTTTCTGTATATGTTCATGCACATTTTCTATTCTTGTACAGTGCTCACTCTTACCCTTTTTAGGAAGATGTGCAAATGAAGGACTGTTTGCATAGCTTTTTCTATACAGGAAAGCCACTGAGGCTGCTGCTACACTGCAGAATTAATGTCAGTTTGACACCGCTTTATCTGTCATAGCTCCATCCAATAGAATTCTGGGAATTGTAGTTTATTGTGGTACCAGAGCTCTCTGGCAGAGAAGGCTAAATGTCTCACAAAACCACTAATCCCCAAATTCCATAGCATTGAGCCATGGTAGATAAAGTGATGTCAAAATGGATTAATTCTGAGGTAGGTGCAGGCTGGGAAGCAGGTATGCATTTTAAATTATGTTAAATATCTGGTGTTATTCCAATTATTTGGGATCAGTACATTCATCCCCTGAATTTTAAAGACCAATATTAAAATGGGCTTCAGTTTCCAGTAATTAGATTCCTACCCAAAACATGCTGGGCTTCAAATTTTATTGAATTGCTGCTTCTTTTTTAAAACCTCCTTTGTATCCCAGCTTATACCCAAACACACCTCAAAGTTACCAGATTTGATTTCAGTGGGCTTAAACACATTTAACTCTATACTGGATTTCATCCAGCTGGAATAAACTAATGCAGTGGCTCAGAGCCAAGGCAGACATTAGCACAGCTTTCTAACTGTTGCAAATAACAAGCTCATAGAGGGGAACTACACCTGTGAGCAGTATAACCTCAGAAGTGCCAAGTCATGCAAGATTGTTCTTTTCTTTGTACAAGCAGAAAAACTACAAGTTGAGCTTTTCCTATGTGCAGAATTAGATCTGCAATTTTCAATGTGTCCAGTCTCCCACTGTTACAAGACTCTCATGAATTGATCACTTGCATGATAAGTGGCTGCAAGGAGAAGCTGCAAAAGTAATAATGGTGCAGCACATCCATGTATCCTGGCAGGAGTGCATCATGGATAGTATAAAGCCAGAAGCAGACAACCTATGCCACATAAGATTTATACATTTCTTGTAGGTGGCCCTTGGATATATTGCCTGTACCCTCCCATGTTTCTTCCCCTATGTCCTGAACATGTCAGAAAAGGCCCAAGGAAATGATGCTGAGTAGTCAGTCCAGTCCAGGTCAGTCACAGATTATCTGACCAGTATGCAAGGAGAATCACATGGGGAGTTGCTAGTCAGTCCTGAAGTCGAAGTACCCAAGCCAGCAGGGAGTAAACAGAGTAGTCCAAATATAATCCAAAGTCAAGGCAAAACAGGAACACGAGAGTAGTGACAGCAGATAAGTCAATTGTCAGTCCTAAAGCTGTAAGAGAACAACCAAGAAATTTATGGGCAGTTCCAAGGTCACCTATGCCTCCTTAGTGCCTAATTAGCTTTGTGATTGGTATTTAATCTGAGCTGGGCATGACATCTCTCCCTTCTACATTCACTGAATGATGGGGGTGCATTATCTTCTATGTCTGTGTCCACTGCCAGCTCTGCAACTGGATCATCCAGAGGGGTGGGTTATGATGTCTTTCTACTCTTTGTTGGATTTGAATTCATCCAGGGAGTAAGTTATGGCATTCTACCTTTTTGTGCCAGGCACCACTGCTGCCTGGAAAAGGACAAAAGGAAGGTTCAGGGATGGCTGGTGGAGCCATTGTTGTGACAGTGATAAGTTTCCTCAGGGCCTTTCCACACTACATAATTATAGTGCTATGATTCCACTTAAACTGCCATAGCTGCATCCTGGGTTTTGCAGTTTAGGGAAGGACATTTAAATCTCTCAGGCTGAGAGCTCCTCTTACTCCTCTGACCAACCAACACATGTTAGGATTCCATAGGATCCAGCCCTGATGGTTAAAACAGAATCATAATGCTAAAACTATGCAATGTGACAGGGCCCTGGCTTTTACAGCCATTCCCCATGCAGACAATCCAGGTTATAAGAAGCTCTCCAAGTGCTGAACAGGGTTCAGAAGCCGGACATACAATCCAGAGCAGCTGCAGAAGGATTTGCCCAAAACCTGAGAAGTGGCTCTAGGGCAGTGATTCCCAAACTTTTGTCCTCCAGGTGTTTTGGACTTCAACTACCAGGGGCCCCAGCCAACTTGGCCAACAAACAGAAATTCTGGGAGCTGAAGTCAAAAGTATGTGGAGGACTAAAGTTTGAGAATGACTGCTCTAGGAGATCCACTGGGTTAATTCAAACACAAACACAGAGATTGAAGTGTAGAATGCAGCACTAGAGAAGCAGAGTGTCCTACAGGGAAGAGCTAACTGTACCCACTTCTTTTGTGAGGCTGTGAAGGACCTGACAGCCAATGCTCTACTGTCATCATTACTATGATATCAGAGAACCCCCAAGAGGAGGTACTTTGTAGGTGTTCTGGAAATGGCTGTGGATTCATGGGAGTCAAAGCCCAGAATAAAAGAAAAAAGTATACCAGCCCTGGAATCAAGGGAGGAAACAGTTCATAAAGGAAGAAAATTGCTGGACATGGGGAGGACACAATGACATGCAACCTGCCAGCACAAACTGAAAAGGCCCTCAGCCTCTCCTCCACTGATAGGATTGCTCTATCCCTGCATGATTCCAATTAATTTAGCATTACTTGCTGCAGGCCAAGGAAAAGCAGACATGAATCTTCTAATTAGCAGAATAAAAAAAGTAGCCTTTGGTTTTACTAACCTGTGTCATTTGTTCACATGATAATAGAAATAAGAGAGGGAAATGGAGATACCAGAATTCTTTTCTTTTCTTTCCTTTTCTCTTTCCAAGTGGAGAGGGGGAGAGGAAAAGAAATAATGTGTTGCAATGTATCATTTCCTTCAGTACTGAGAAATCACAAAGAATCTTGGCATGTATATTTATTTATGGTCACCATTTTAAGTTTGGACATAAGTTCTCTTCCCACTTCTATTTTCAAAGGGGGGAGAAAAGATGTTGAGAGAGAAGGATATGTTCTCCATCAGCTTTCCCCACCGTGGTGCTCTCCGAATGTTTTGACATGCAATTCCCATCCTGCCTCTGCTGTCAGGGATGATGGAGTTGGCCTTCCTCTCTGGAGAGTATGGGAATTACAGCCCAAAACACTTGGACTGCTAGGAAAGGAGAATAGGCTAGGAAAGGCTGTTGCAAAATGCAAGCCCTAAAGCCCCTCTGAAACCCCAAAGCCCCCAGACCCCTCCATTTTTTTAAAAGTGATTTTATTTTGCCCCAAAAGCATCCAAAATGGGACAAAGCCACTTCCCAATGCAAAATACAGTGGTTTTGCCTCCATTGGGATTTGCCAGACCTGTTCCCATATTGCTCTAAATGTACTTCCTAACCCATCCACCTCCCACACACCAAATCAGCTAAAAATCAGGTGAAAATGAAACTGGAAGCTACTTGATATTGCTACTGGTCAAGTTGCCATGCCAGTGTGGCCTGCTAGGGGAGTCATGAGGGATAAAAATGGTTTCTACCTATCTGTAATTGGCCATACCTCCTATACATTTTACTTCCCCAGGAATGGATAACAGTCATTTATTTCTATGGGGTAAAGTCAAAGGACACGACTCAGGGATGAGAGTCCCATAACCCAAGGATTCCTCTCTTTAGGGCAGGATGTTCCTGTTCCTGCCAACCGTGCTTGGCTCCCATAGAGTTTAGAAAGATCCCTAATGAACAAAATAAATCCCTTATTGCATGGCTTCTTACCTTCTTTTAAGGAGCCCAATTCTGGGCTACATTTCTTGGTAGTATAAGGGTGGCAGTGATAAAGTGTGACTGAACACTGGGAAACAACTTATCGGTCTACATGACCTCCTTCCATCACAAAGTAAAACCTTTCCTAGTCCATGGTGTGGTGTGCTGTTTTGTTGATTTTTAAAAAATATTGTCTACTAATGACTTTTAAATGTTTTTAATTCTATGTGCTAATTGTATGTGAATGTATACATGTGTGTGTACACACGCACACACACACACTTTTTTTATAGTTCAAGCTGTATTGTTTTTAATAATTTAATAAGCTGCCTCGAGTCCCACTATATGAGGGGGGGGGGGAGCTGGGATATAAATGAATAAAATTGTTGTCATCAGGGTGGACAACCAGCAGCCAGAGAGCTGCATGTGTCTCACACCTAATTTTATGTGGTCTTCAGCAAATTTCTGAAGCCCTCTAGTATCAAAAAGTTTAGACCATGAGTAAATTAAATCTGTCCTTCTAAAAGGATATTGAGCAGGGAGGTGGGATGGGAAGGATGATATCAGAAAGTGGGAGGCAAAAAGAAAACGCATTGGCAGACAGAGAAAGGGAAATGTCCAGGCTGACAACTTTGTATTTTGGCTCCGCCTATCATTTGCTTGAACTCCTCCTGGTCTTGGCATGCAACTCCCAAGAGATTATGCCCATGGGAATATCATTCCCAGCAGAACCTGCCCACTCCTGTTTTAAATAGTTGAATCATAAGATAGCTAGGTAAACAATCAGGTTGCAACATGATTATATGCAAATCATCCTTGGTAAAGCTTACATTACTGAGATGAACAAATGAAGCTGGCAGGAAGCTGGCAAAGGAATCCATTAGAATTTTATGTGTTGTGCACATAAAGGTCTCTGAAGTGAACTTAATAATTGAGTGCAACAAATAATTAATGTACACAGAACCCTAGAATCATCTTGTTTTCCAGTTTAGAATAGAGTTAATTTTGCCAAGACCTCAGCCCCATGAATAATCTTGAAGAGTGCTGATGCCCATTCTTATTCAGCAGCCACTGCTGCAATGTTTAGCTTGATGCTGGAGGTGGGGGAACACAACCAGGAGGAACAGAATTACCTACAATACTTAGAAGAGGTGTGAAGTTGTGCTACATCAAAGCCTTGAGACCATGGCAAGGGAACCTGTGGCCCTGCAGATGTTGTCAGTCTATGCCCAGAATCCCACAATGCTCTGTTAATGCAGTTCCACATCAGTAGTGCTAGCATACACTTACACTCCTCTCACTGAATACGGGGTTTCATATTTTCATATTTGATATCTAGCATCAGACATATTTTCAGAGGTCACAATGACCTTTGAAACACTAGAAGTTTCACATAGGAAAGGCATGCTGGTCGGAAGACATGTGAGAGACCTAGATAGCACCACAATAAAAGGTAAATGGATTTGCTGGTTACACCATTCTCCCTCAGGCTTTCTGCATATTCTCTCACAGTGGAGATTAAGTAGTCCCATTGCAAAGTAGTTCAAGACTATACCTCCATGTCGCCCCAGGCTGTGTCCCTATTCATCTTTTCTATCTGACTATCCAAGGGTTGTTTCAAATGCTATGAATATTTTGTCACTCTAAAGTTAAAGCCATCAGTTGTGCAGAATCCCATTGTCAATTCCATGAGAAAACCATCAAAGCTTTATTGTACCATGTGGGAATGCTAAGTACCCTTTGAAGGTGCAAAACAATATAAATATCAGCCCCCCCCCCCACACAATTTGCTATTATAGACTGAATCTCTGTCCTGCAGACCAGAGCTCCATTCTCTGTATAGCTCTCAGACCCTGTCTGAGCCACTCTTCATCTTCTGTGGAACTCTATCTTCAGGACTAGTTGTTGTTTGCTTGTTTGTTTGTTTATATCCTGGCTTCCTCCCAGCATAGGCACTCAAGTTGGCTAACAAATTTAAAACAGTCCAAGTTAAAATAATATGAACCATTAAAAATACAAAGTTTAAAAAACAATTAAACCATTTCAAAAGGTTAAAACATTATATTATTAAAATTTAACATTTTAAGAATTCTTTAAAAAAAATTTATCACCCCCTATAACTCCTGGCTTTTCACTATCCAACCTTCCGCTCTTTCTTTTCTGATAGCCTTGTACAGTTCTTAAGGTTGTGTTGGTTTTGTGTATTGTCATGTACCCTTGCACATTTCTAAATAAAACTTTCTTATTCATTGAAACCAGAGTCTCTGTGCAGTGAGTAATGGTATACAAAGATAGAAAGATCCCTAAAGTTACCCACCTCTCACAGACCTCCTTTTGAGCTAATAATTCCCCCCAAATATCATGGAGACACTGACACAATTGGTGGGAACCCCAAGTCCCTCCACCTTTTTGGATAACTAGAAGATAGTTTCCAGGTCTTTAAGCATGCTGCAATGGCAATTTGTTGCTGGAGTGGGGTAATGAAGAACACCCAGGCAGCATTCAGCCATAGGTTTGTATCCAGAAGGATAAAGCGAACATTATTCTACCATATCACCAGTGTGTAGATGCGCACTGAATATATACTCCACTGTCAAAGGAAGGATATACACTCATGTAACCGAAGACTGTACAAACATACACAAGACTGCACAAACATACCAAGAGAATTGCAGTCTACAGTTCCCACAGTCCCTGAGCATTGTCAATGCTGGCTATGTAATAGTGGCAATGAGAATTCAGCAACATCCAGAAGGACACAGATCCCTCATTACTACTTTAGAGTCTTCTACAGAGCCATGGTCATGTGGCAGATACAGGGTTGTACTACAGGCTGGGATAGCCAAGTTCAAGTCTCCACTAAGCCTAAAAATCAGTCACTTGATCCAGTCACTGGTCCTTTTCACACTATGCCTTTAAAGAACAGTAATTTCAGTTTAACTTCTGTGGTTGCATTCTATGGAATCTTGGGGTTTACAGTTTATGGAAAGGTACTTAGAATTCCTTGTCAGATAGCATTAATGACTCACCAAACAGCAAATCCCAGAATCCCATAGGATGTAATCATGGGAGTTAAAGTGGGACCATATTGTTCTAACTATGTAATGTGAAAGGACTCACTTTCTCTCAGCCTGACCCTGCCTCGGAAGGGTGTCATGAGGATAAAGCAGGGCGAAGGAGAACCATGTTGAGCTATCTTGAGTTCTCTGGGGGAAAGGTGATATAGAAATGTATTTAACACACAAACAAACACACCATTTGAACAATTCCATTACAATGCAGTAATTCTCAAATGATATTCATGACCTCTTATCCACATACCCAGCTTTCTCAAATATATATTTGCCATATGTTTCAGTTTCGGTAGGCATATTTTTATTTTGAATGAATAATTCTGAAATCAGAATGTACTTTTTAGACACAAATTTTTCATTCACAATTTAAATCTTTTTGAGTTGGTGGAAAGCTCTGATAAATGTGATTTGACAGACACTGAATCTGAATTCACATTTGCTGTCAATTGTTGCCTTCTGTCAGATACTAATTTATCATTGCATGATATTGATCAAAATAATGAAATCTTTGCTGTGAATTCTTATCAAATGTTGAATGCCCTTGCATGGCAGGCAACTAACATTGTCAAATCTAATATACAAGTGGTTTTTCAAACTATCTTACAGTGAATGGATGATGGAGCTACTTTGTTCAGAAGAGGCTGGCAAAGTTATTTCCTTTTGAAGTACAAATCCCCAAACTCTCCAGCATTTATGGCAAGTGGCCATGCTGACTTAGGATTCTGGAAGATGCAGTCCAAAAATCAACTTTTCTACTCTAGCTTTCCATTACTTCAGACAAGTTGCATCTGAACCATCATGTTCAAATTACAGGAAAGGAAATTTTGCCTAAACATTACAAATTTTCTGATGTTTCATAGTGTTTGCACAATGCCTCAGAAGGTGAAGCACTCTCCCTCCTTAGAAATTTTAATTGGAGATTGTATGGCTTGGACACAGAAGGAAGAGTGAAAATAGGAAGGAATATCAACAATCTAAGATATGCAGATGACACCATAATACTAGCAGAAAACCTCACAGACCTGGAACACTGAGTAAGGAAGATTAAATTAGAAAGTGCAAAGGCAGGCTTAATGTAGAATATAAAGAAAACAAAAATAATGATCACTGAGAACTTTCACAAGTTCATCCTTGACAACGAAGATATAGAAATAGTAAAAGAATTCCCATACCTGGGATCAAACATTCAAATAAATGGGACTGCAGTTAGGAAATCCGAAAAAGATTAAGAATGGGGAGGGATTGTATTCTCTATTACCATATATGGATGTGA
>CM034703.1:123427987-123440069 GCA_020142125.1 Phrynosoma platyrhinos
CACACAAATCCCAAACAAAAACTGGATTTGTGCCTCAAGTTTTCACACAACGTTGCACAGAAATTGGACAGAAAGTGGACAGAAACTGGTGTTATCCGAGATCTTTTGAAATTCGGTTGTTTTCAGGAAATGCAAATGCGAAATTAAGGTAATTTTGCATTTACCATAATGTGAAAAGTAAATGCGCATTTGGGAGCATTTCCCTGCTTTTCCCATGGTTCCAGCGAGCATTGCTCTATCTGTGCATGTGCAAGAAGCTCATTTCTAGTATATTTACAGGCTTTTCTCACTTGTGTGTGAACGTTAAATGCACTTACTGTAATTTAGCATTTAAGGTAATTACGTGTGAAAGCCATTTGCGGAATCAAGGTTTATTTTCAGAATGCCTCATTTCCACTTTATTATCACTTTGTGGCCCACATGTGATAATGTCCTATCTCTGACCCTCCCTCAAAAGCACAGTAACAGTTTCCATTCACATACTGCATTCCCAGTCACATCAAGTGATGCATGCACATGGATGTGCAAATCACATCATGGTTTTGAAAGACTGCAGTACATTGCACACCTGTTGTGTTGGAGAGACTCTACCAACAAAGCAAACAATTAAGAGTCTTCACAGTCACTTAATAGGCAATTAAAGTTGGCCCTCCATATCCATGGATCCTTTATCCATGGCTTGAAAATATTAAAAAAAATATAAATTCCAAAAAGCAAACCTTGATTTTGCCATTTTACATAAGGGACACCATTTTTCTATCCCACTGTACATAATGGGACTTGAGCAACCATGAATTTTGGTATCCATGGGGGGGGATGTCCTGGAATCAAACCCCAGTGCATACCAAGGGCCAATTGTAAGTCAGATAATCAAGTCTTGCATAATTTTTTTCAGTCTTAATATAGTATTTCTACCTTGGGCTCACAAACTGATGTATGGTTTTGCAATATGATTTTTAAAGCCATTCTTGATAGCCAGAAGCCAGTCAGGGTCAGTAATTCCATTGAAATAGCCTACTAATCCAACGGGTTCCTCTTTGTGTATTTTTTAATCTGAAAGCCTTTTGTTACTAGAGTGTTGGCATAATAGCTGAGCTTTTGAAGACCTTGCTGAGAGAAGAAAAATTGCTTTCAAACCACATCAAGTGACCTTGCAGTAAACAGTAGCAGGTCGGAAAAAGAAGAAGGCATAGAAAGCTTTCCATGGCTCCAGGGAAGCTGCAGCAAACAAAAAGGTTTAGAATAGCAAAGGCTGTTCTGGCAGAACTGAAAAGAATCAGCTTTCCAAGTCAGGTGTTTACTATGCGAAAGTTTGGTAGAAATACAGGCCAGTCTATGTGGATGCGCTGATTAATAAGCAGTGAGATTTTAAAAAACCCTTCATTTCTACTTAAGCCACAGGAGATAGTGTCTGACTTCTTGAGGAATTCACTTTCAGCTGTTTCTTTTTGATGCTTTTCAGTGTTCATGTGGCATCAACATTCCTGTTGAGGAAAGATTTAGGAAGTACACTGTATTACATGAATTATGAGCTTGAAAATTTATGGGGGGGCCTACATCTCCCTACATCTCCCAGCCAATATTGCCAGTCCAAATTAGTTACTTTTGTCAAAGTGTGGTTATACATCATAAAATATATGTAGGGAAGATCACCAGTCAAACATTGCTTTAGAGGTCCACATTTATCCTGCAAAGTACCACTGGAGGACCACTAAAATGTTTGTTGCTATATGCCTTTAAATCAATGCCTACTTAAGGCATTTTCCGACAGACAGTACTGGATGACTCTGGAGACCAGGGCTTGAATCCTTAGAGGAAGGCAAAGACAAGCCCCCTGAACAAATCCTGCCAAGAAAACTTCATGGTAGGTTTACCTTAAAGTAATCATAAGTCAGAAACAACTTGAAGACTTACAACAACAACAACAACGTTTTCATAGGGTCTTGTTGGGTGGATTTCTTTAGATGAGGTTTGTCATTGCCTGCCTCTGAATATAGCTGATAGCACCTGATATTCCCTGGTGGTTTTTCTTCCAAATATTAACCAGGCATGATGCTGGTTGGTTTCTGAGATTCAGCAGGAACTGGTGTCTTTAGGATATGTAATTGTTAAATGTAAGTCAGGATGGGATTTCTCAATGAACATAAGAAAAGACTTGTTAGATTTAAGATGAAGGTTTATCTAGTCCAGTTTCCTGTTTCTTATGATGACCCTAAAGGTTGTCCATGGTAATCCCAGAAGCAAGGCACAACAGTGATATTGACCAGCTTCTGCTCTTCCCTAACATCATCTGATGACTACCAGTCATGATGGCTACATGCTACCTCCAGAATATGAGGAAAAATCCCTTTGAGATATGTATTCTTGTTCCCAGGCAACAGATAATTCAGAGAGCTTCTGTCTCTGATCCTGGTGGCAGCAGCATATAGTCATCATAAGTAATAGCAACAACCCCACCCCTTCATTCTCCATTGGTTTATCTGCTCTCCACCTTTAGGAGTAGCTCAGAGTTAAACTGCACACTGCTAGTGGCTTTTGTGTCAATGGGCCAGTAACTCCACTCTAGGTTCTAGCCTAGACCTCAACTGAAATATTCAGGAAGCTGAAACCTATCTCCCAGGGTTCAGTACCATGGACAGGGTTTTTTTAAAAAAGTTCAGAGTGTCAATTCACTGCCTCAATGATATGGGAACTACCAGCTGATTTTGCATTGCTTTGTGCACAGTGTTTCCTTTAAAAAATAAATTTAGATGAGTAAGGATCTAGTCCAAATTGAAGCCATTGCATGGCAGAGGTTTCAACTCTCTCTCCCCACCCCATTCCACTATTTTTTTTATTTCAAAATTCCCCTCCCTCTCACACACGACATGTGTAAACTGAAGAAATCCAGAAAGAAATCCATAGTAATCCCAGAAGCAAGGCACAACAGCAATATTGACCAGCTTCTGCTCTTCCCTAACATCTGCTGATGACTACTATCCATAGAGGTCTCTGAACTTTTCTTTGGGCCCTAAATACTGGAGGTGGGAAAAGAATTTTAAAATAAAAACAACATGGGGGGGTCAAAGTTTCACCCACTCATCCCTGTACAATAGTGCAATCCATACCAAGGTCATACCTGCTTATTTGAGTGTAAACCCCTCCCCCTCCCCCCCCCCAAAAAAGCAAAATGATCCTAAACTGAAGGCTTCAGGAACCAAGTGACAGGGTTTAGTTATGCACTTTCTTTTGTCTGTCCCAAATCTACATTCAGCATCCTTGGGTGACCGTTAAGTTCAAGTACTATATGAGAGAAACTTCTCCCAATCCATTGCCTACATTTCGCTGTCTCTTTTCTGTGAACTGTGCATAATTTTATACACTTCCATCATCTCTCCTCTTACTTGCCTTTTTTCAGTGCTTAAAAATCCACAGACATTATAACCTTTTCCTACAGGGGAGACAAGCTTGCCTTTTATCATTTTGCCCTTTTCTGCACTGTTTCTAATTCTACAACATTTTGGAGAACTGGTAACCAGAACTGCTGCTACTATTCCATGTGTCATTGCAACAAAGATTGGTATAATGGGACAACAATATTGGAAGTTTATTTTCAATCCCTTTACTAACAGTTTCAAGCATGGAATTTGCCTTTTCCATTACTGCTTTACACTAAGTTGACATTTTCATCATGTAGAGAAGTAATGAAAAGAGGAATGCTCTACTACAAGTTATTAGGGGGAAGCATAAAAAAATAAACCTGCCATTGTCTCAGACGTTATGGTACTCAGATGTACAGCTAAGATTCAGAAAAAGTGAATGCCTGAAAACAGTCTGTTTGATCATTCAGGATAATTTCCTACTCAAATCTGCTTTTTCCTCAGAGTTCATGGCTTCCAAGATTCATTGTTCAGGGGAGTCCAGTTGTCAAGGGCTACAAAACAACCTGGGGACAGACTGCACATTGCTCACCTTGGGCTGGAGGTAGGGATCCCATTTTTAAAGTGTCCTCCCCATAAAACAAATAAAACATTTCAAATGGAAGACTAGGATGTCAAGGAGAGAGGGTTTTCCTCTCACAGTCATTTTACTGGTAGAGTGAGGCTCTTATTTCTCCATCTTTAATGTAGGAAAGCATGGTCTGTTCAATGTTTATCCTGCCTTTTTGCCAAAGAAGGCCATTCAGGGAGCCTGGCAACAGGGCAAATAAAAATGAATCAGTGACAACCCAGGAAAAAAAATTGAAGCCACATCCATTGCAATGTGAACCAAAAAACTGTTTTCTCCAATCAGACAGAGTCCAATTCATTCAACTCCCTCTCCCCCAGGACTCAGCCATTTTATTAAGTCCTGTGGGTAAAGGTGGACTTTACAAGGGAAAAACTTTATCACAAAGTTTTCTTGGCAAGTTTCTTTAGTGGGAGTTGCCCTTGTCATCCTCTGATTCTGAGAGAGTGTGACTTTCCCAGGGCTACCCAATGGGTTTTATAGCTGAGCAGGGATTCACACCCTGCTCTCCAGACTCATAGTCCAATGCTCAAACCACTCCAACATGTTGGCTCCTACCATGTATATTTGTTTAAACTTCAGCCCAGCTCACTACTACCAGAATGAAAGGCTCCAATTGCACAACTACTCTGGGCTGTGTCCCATTCTACTGGCCATTGTCATTGCTGGACAGTCTGTCTCCCTCTTTGCAGAAATACTAAGTCTTGAATCCTGTTGGTACCTTACACACCAGTAAGGTCCCCTATGGAAATGGTGAAACATTTTTATCTGATGTGGAATGTCGGTGTTCAGTTCAAGGCAGTGGAAGTGGAGTTGGGCATGCAGTCATGAACATGTACTGCAAAAGCACAACCAGTTACATAAGCACAACAAAACAATTGGATCAAATCCTAGAAAATTATACCAGCCTGAACAAACCTATTAAGATTTATTCTTTCTCATTGTATCCATTGTGTCTTAACTAATATGATCCTGAGAAGGAGAAAAGTAATTGGGGATGTGGTCATTCTCATTTGGTTTCAGTGCAAATATTTTCCTAAAAGCAGTGCTGAAGATGACAATCTGTGTCTTTACATCTTCAGTTTTCAAAATCCAAAAGCAGCTGCAAAGGAAATCTGTGGCTAAGATTGCTTGTAACTTCAGCAGCAACAGCAGAAATTGGTAGTTCTGGTCCATTCCAGCCAGCTGTTACATTATTTTGAAAGAATTACAAAAGTATGCTTCCATGTGCTTCTGTTGTTATTTTTAACCCTTGGAAAATTTCACTTAGCCCCTTTCATTCCCCAAATAGACATCAGATTTGAAATGCTCCATGTGCAAGAAGTGATGTAAAATTATCTAGGGAGCCTTCTCAGATTTGTCACTGAGTGTTTTTATCTCATACATAATATGTAGATCAATTTCTGTACATCTGCACAGTCTTTTGGTAACAGCTGAAGAAAAATAAAAAGATCCCCTAGTCAGCAATATGCTGAAGAACACACACTACTCTGTGTGTGTGTGTGTGTGTGTGTGGATTTTTTTTAAAAAAATTATTTATTATACAAATGTATGCCATACATTTCCAAGGTGATAAAGAACCAAAATACAATGAGTTGGATACACACACACGTGCACACACACAACAAGAACACCCATTGTTAAAACCTACAAAGAAAAGACAAAAACAGTTGCCAGTTAGAAGCTAAAAGCCAGAGAAGGACACAGGGGGGAAAAACATAATAAACTCAAGTAAAACAGTCCTAAATAGGAAGATATTTTACCATTGGGTTACATAGCACTGATGACCCTACTAGTAAGCAAAAAAAAAGGCAGGTGCCTCAGGCAGCAGAATTTGGGTGTCATGTAAAGGCACCAAATAACAGGTGAAGGGGTGTTTGTTATTCCATGTGGAATCCCAGACTGATGCTTTCAATCTGGGTGTTAAGAATAAGAAGGCTTCATGAAATAATTGACATCTGTTTTGATCACTGAAGAACATGGGAAATGTCAAAATGCATCTGGCTTGTTAAAAAGATTTGCTTATTTATAGTGGTGGTTGTTGTGTGCCTCCAAGTCATTTCTGACTTATGGTGACCTTAAGGTAAACCTATCATGAGGTTTTCTTGAAATGTTTCTTCAGAGAAGGGTTGCCATTGCCATCCTCTGAGGCTGAAAGAATGTGACTTGCCCAAGATCACCCAATGGGTTTCCATGACTAAGATGGGATTCAAACCAGAGTCTTAGTCCAGCACTACACCAAGATTAGCTGTACAGGATTGTATATTTTTTGTATCAAATTATACACACTATGAAGCTATAACAAAACATTTCTTCTGATTGGCTAATTTTAGGTAGATGTGTGTGTGAGAGCACAAATATGTGCATGTATGCGTGTGTGTGTGTGTGTGTGTGTGTGTGTGTGTGTGTGTGTGTGAAGTATGAAACAAATCTACATAAACTCAACCAACCAAATAATGAACGATTTGTTATTGATACATGCAATGGAATCCTGTTCAATATTTACCAGACTGTAAACCAAATTTACACTCTTGTAACTTTGCAGGTTCATGTTTATGGTTAGTAATAGTCTAATGTGATCCCCAAAACCCACCTCTTAAGTCAGGCAGTGCCTCAACTCACTGGCATCACCCAGGGTATCAACTGGTGCAGGGGTGGGGCTTCTGGGAAGGGCTTACAGGGGTATGGCCAAAAGGGCACTGCCCACCTCACTGCCCCCCTCTGCTCTGCACATGAGTAGAATGGCATGCATCAGGGAGAGAGGAGTGAGCACACTCCCTCCTTGCCATGCATTTTCTAATCATGTGTAGAGTGGTGCATGACAGGGGGGAGTATGCTCAGCCCCCCTCTCTGTAGTGTGCCATTCTACTTACGTGTACTGCAGTGCATGACAAAGAGGGAGCATGCCCAGTCTCCCAGCCCACCGGCCTGCCACATCACATTCTACCTATGAATAGAGTGGTGCATGGCATGCCCAGCCCCCATCCCTGCAGCATGCCATTCTACTCAAATATAGAGGGGCACGCAGCAGGAAGGGAGCTGGGAACCTCTACCAAGGCAATGGTACCAAGGTGAGAGGGGCACTCATCTCCCTCAGTGCTGCTGCATCGTTCTCTCATGATACTATTCTCATGAGGAGAACAGGGTGATGGCACTGAGGTGGGATGGCAACTAGGTGTCAGTCCTTTTCTGGAGTCGCATGGTGTAGTCTGTACCCCTTGCACTCCCCTAGCAATTCCACTCACTCAATTGAAGGGTTGCTGAGATAACACAGGTCACAATTGAAGGATTGCTGAGATACCACAGGAAATCATGACTGCAGTGCTCTCCTAGTTGGGGGATTCCTTGAGACAAGCAGTTGCAGGAGGACCCTGTGAGTTGCCTATCTTAGGAGCTCTGGTGGCACAGTGGTTAAAATGCCAGTACTGCAGCAATTCACTCACATTCGCAAGATTGTGAATTCAATACCAGCCAGGGGCTCCAGGAGTGACTTAGCCTTGCATCCTTCCATAGGTTGTTAAAATTTGTACCCAGCTTGTAAGGGCTATTAACTTACACAATGTAAACCACTCAGGGAGTGCTTAAGTACACTGATAAGCATATTACAGTACTATTGCTATCTAAACATGCCTCATGACTGGGAAAGTCCTGTCATCATTCTCCCTAAGTCCTGATCTGCAACACCTTGGAAACCCTTCAGCTGGAGCACTGCCTGCTTAAGAGGCAGGTTTGGGAGGAGGTGGCTTTGGCAGAAATAGTTATGATCATGGAGCTCTGATAACATAGATATGACTAACGATGGGGGATTTTGGCAGTAGTTCATAATGAATCATAGAATCATAGGATCATAGAATCATAGAGTTGGAAGAGACCACAATGGCCATCCAGTCCAACCCCCTGCCATGAAGATCTATAGTTTTAGTATTTCTCAGTTATATGGGGTTTGTTGTCTCCGACTACAGCCTTTTGCTTTTATTGCTATATAAGACCATCCTTCGGTACATACAACTGTATACACATCTTATCAACTTTATTTATTTTATTTATTTATCCTGCAATGATATGCAAACTACACAGACTCTACTCTTTTATAACCCGGGAATTTGCATCTTTTTATTTTTCTGCAGGTTGGCACAAGTGGATTGACACAGTGAATTGTGGACAAAGTGGATTGGGAAAAAGTTAATCAAAGGAGGCTAATAAGAGTTGACTGGCAAATTGATCTGTTTGGTGGAAGAGAAAAATAATATTTGTTTATTATGCCATTTGACAACAAAACAATTCACAAATAGTGTTGTCCTTTAGCAAATTTCTATTGTTCTCTACTCATAATTGCATGGACTAAGAGAAAAGAGTGCACTGTGGTTCAAAGTTGGAAGTTCTCAAGCATCACCAGTCACTTGTAAGAAATGAAAAACGATTGGAAATTAGAATATTGTATCCACAGTCATCAAAGAAAGAGGCAGGAAAGACCTGCCTCTGTCTTCTAGCAAATCGTTTTTCAAAGTGATCCATTTTGTAGTTCCAGCTAGGCTTCTCTCCTTTTTATCTACTTTCTTCTGGTCATATAGCCCAGAAAACATTAAAACAAAGAGTTTTGGACATCAGTGCCCAAGCAGGCATAGCTTTGTTGGCCAGCTTTAAGTCTCTACATTGGCTAGCCAAAAATAAAACAATATTTGGTTTAGAAAAGTATCCTAGACTGAACCTAACACAGAGAAGAGAATAGCTTTCACCAGAGCTAGATTTGAACAACTGAATTCTATCTTAAGAACAGGGTGGTTTCAAAAAATACCCTATCACAAAAGAACATATATTTGTGGTGCTCCAACCATAGAGGACACAGTGCACATCCTGTTTAACTGTTGCATATAAAGATGAAATCCCAGTATTTACAACCACTTTTGGATAGAAGAACTAACTGGGATCCAACTGTTAAATTGTCCTATTTCCTTTTTGGGAAGAATTTACATTTAGTCCATTGCATTGCAAATTTATTATAAAAGCTGCACACCTAAGAGATTTATTTATCACACAAAACGGGGGGCCCTGCCATGATGATGAGCTTATTTAAATACTCTGATTGAATTTTTATATTTGTTACTTCATGCCCGCTGTCTTATCTTATAACTTATTCCCTTATCAAATTTACTATTTATTTAAATTTTATTTTTATACGAGTTTTAGGTTAGTGATTTGTGCATATTTGTGTATGCATTCTTGTATTTTGTATTTTATTGTTGATATGATCAGTGGACTAATCAATAAACATTGTTATGTACTTATGTTACCATTTTGTAGTGTATTTGTCCAATTTAATTTTACCCCCCCCCCCATTGATAGAAGTCTCTTTGTGCATCCAAGGTCTAGGCAGCAAGTTTGTCATGACAATATTACATTCTGGGCTCCTATATTTGGTGTTAGCAGTGAACCAAGTAATTGCTACACATTTCATAGGCCTCACATTTTGCTGATTTAGCCAGCCTGAAGCTTCTTCTGGGTTTTCTCTGACTTTACAAGCTTTTATGAAACACTATTCTCATGTTATTAGCCAGGGCATTTTTAAATGAATTTTCATACTTGATGTCTATTCTCCTGTTCAAAAGGTTCATAAGTGATAGATTTGACACTACATACAGTTCAAACATCCAGATGGTGTTGAAAGAGAATAAAAAGGAGGAAGTCAATATAGAGTTTCAAATATATTTAAATACTTCAATATTCTAGTAGTTTTTATTATCTAGCCCACCAACAGAAAATACCTGAATTAAAAAGAAGAAGAATCCATAGAATTCTTATAAAAGCTTAGAAAACTTGTTTTCAAAACTCCATTGATGTGGGCTTGAAAAAAGCCTATATTTAAGGGAATTATTTTTATTTTTGGTTTGTAGTAACTTGCAGAAGGTATTAAAACATGAGTGGGAATCCTATGGTTCACTGATTAAATTGAAAGGACCCATTTGTCTCCACTGGGTGTCTAAAAGCCAGGATTTAGATTTGAGCACTCACCTATTACTTGATATTTACCAAGCAAAGTCATCACAACAGCTGATTTAAAAAAAAGAGCCACCAAATTATGGAAATGAGAAAATGAAAGTGTGGTGAGGTTGTCTTTTTGTAAAAAAATAATAATCAAACAATTCCTTCACACATACACATGCTATGTTCAATTCCCCACTCAGTCATAGAAACCCACTAAGTGACTTTGGATGAATCACACATTCTCAGCTTCAGAAAACACCATGGGTTGCCATACATGCCAAGTCCAAACGCTGATTTAAAAAATTAGATAGATAGAAACAAGCTTTTCTTCCATGTAATAGTCAACTGAGAGACATATCATCATGAAATCTATAGACCATAAAGAACCAAGAGAGATATTGGTATGAGGTTGTGACTGGGTTGAGCTTTTTCTTCCAAATCTCTGGGCTGGATACAGAGAAACCCTACTGCAGATAGAAAGGCTCCTCCAAGACACTATTGATCCAGGAGAGTTCTTCTACTTTCTGTAAAGAGTGTGGAAGACATCTTTAACAACAGTGATCTTCTCTGAAGCTCCCTATGTCCACATCTTAAAGACTAAGAGAGACGGATTGACAAATCTGGAAGAACAAAGATGGTGGCACTAGAGGTTGCAGGGAGATGAGCTCTTGACAAAAAGAAAGGTACACAATAGACAACTTTATGAGGATTAGTCATTTGTGCAACTTTGTGCTCAGGGCCCTAGACTATGGACAGGATAGTGATCAATTTGGGGACTGAGCTGGCTCTCCCCTCAGAGCAGTGAGGCCCCAGGAGTTGATGACATGAGAGGATCCCTGTACAATGGATGTTGTATGGCCCCAGGGAATGGTAATCAAGAAGTGATCAACAGACCAGGACAGCCTTGTCCAGGGGTTCTTACAGCTTTATAGCTCTGAGGGTGTTATGTTTCCTGCATTTCCTCCTTTATCACATTTTACTGATTTGTTCAATAAACATGACCCATTCCTTTGACCTGCCTCTTTATTCCCCCTCTCTTTATGGAAAGTTTTATTTTTTTCAAAAAAAATATTTGCATTCCTCTGCATACAAATTGCAAGTTCTACCTTTTGCACTACTTCAGAGTGTTCTGAGCCAAACTCCATCTGTAGATGCTCTTGCTGACAGATGAACAACTCAGAATCCAATCCAGTAATTCCTCATTGTAATGTTGGAGTATGTGCCAAAATGCTTGAACCAGCAGGAGTGATGGAAATCACTCTAATTGCCCTTGCAGAGTGGCCAAATAGCTTTTAGGAATCACAAAGGAAGGAAGGAACACCACAGAATCAGGGGAATCATTTCTCTTCCCCACTAATGGGTTCAGACTGTGTAAACCAGGGCTATATCTGCTCTGCAGACATAATGTAGTGTGGCACCACTTTAACTGTCAGGTCTGGGATTTGTAGTTTATTTAGGCTTCTTTGTCAGAAAACTACAGTGCCTCAAGAAACTACAAATCCCAGGATTCCATAGCATTGAGTCATGGCAGATAAAGTGGTGTTAAGCTACATTAATTTTACAGTGCAGATGCAGCTGAAAAAAGCAGTTGGGTAGGTAAAGGTGAGGCAATGTGAGAAATGCTGAGAGGTGAGCTTGGATTTTGAGAAGAGTGGGGGAACTCTGAAGGAACTAGGATTTAGAAATCAATTGGGATGATTAGTGTCTCTTGGCATTTGTTTAAGTTTGAATCTCCACCTGTGCACAACCTTATATTTTTAAATAAAATGGAAGGGAAATTAAAAAAATCACAAGTCCATCAGTTATTTCAAAGGAAAACAAACTTTAGGTAAAAAAAAAAAACTGCCCACCTCCTCAAAACCATTCACTGCTCAGAGAATTGGAGCACTCCCAAAATATCATTCTATATTCCCTTTGGGGAAAAACAGATGTCAATACTGCTCCTTGTTAAGCACCACTGCCTACCAAGTACTGCATTTTGGGGTCCTCATATTTCATACCTCATATCTGGAGATAGCATGTTTTTGAAGATCAATGACCTTTCAGGAACACTAGCAGGTTTCCAGAAAAAAAGAAACATATCCCCAAGGCATGTGGACATCCAGGTAAACAA
>CM034703.1:123440169-123452861 GCA_020142125.1 Phrynosoma platyrhinos
CCAGTCTCTCTGCCTACCCCCTGTTGTGTTCACAGTCAAACTTCCCTGTTCATTCATCCCAGGGCTATCCCGATCCAATCACTGTTTTTGTCATACTAAATCTGAAGCCACCAACCAATCCAGTATCCTGTTGCTGTAACTTGGGGAAAGACATGAAGCCTTTGTTGCCTGAGATATCCCATCACTTGGGGCTAGTTTTCAGGTATTCATATGGTTCCAAAATTGAACCTCCGTGCACACAGTGGACATACACACATGAATTCTGTGTATATTCTGTATCACCCTCAGATCTCCTAGTCTGAATAACTCCAACTTTCCATGATCTTCTCTTCAGACAGGTAATTATAACCCCACTAGAACCCCTAAAACTCCCCTCTCCCATTTCCATATTTCCATTTTGATTAGCTGTGTATACTATGTCTGTCTAATAATAATAACAATAATAATAAGTTTTATTTATAACTCACCACTCTACTTGGCAATCTGAATTGCTATCGTGTGTGTGTGATTACACTCTGCATTTTTCTAAACAAAAACCTTCTGGATTGACCCAAGACCTGGAGTACTCCTCAGTTAAAAAGGTAAAGGTAGACCTTTGACACGAATGTCTAATCATAACTGACTGTAGGGGGCAGTGCTCATCTCTGTTACTAAGCCAAAAAGCCAGCATTGTCCCAGAACTGCTCTGGGGTCATGCAGACAGCATGACTGCACCAAATGCTGACATTCCCACTGAAGTGGTACTTATTTATCTTCTTGCATTTGTATGCTTTTGAACTGATAGGTTGGCAGAAGCTGGGACTAGTGATGGGAGCTCACCCCATCATGCAGCATTCAGGCCTTGAACTACCAACCTTCTGATCTTCCAGTCATCAGAATTGACATCTTAACCACTAAGCCATGGAATCAGTTACTCCACATCAGTAACTCCTCAGTTAGTACTGTATAAACTGGTGCACATCATCCAAAAGTTACCCAAGCTTCTTGCAAAAGCTAATTTTCCCAACAATTGAAGTTATGCTAACAGTTGGTGACAGCCCTCCACACCTGTTCTTTGGATAACATCCTGCTGGAGTTGTTCAAGTTGACAGGCGCCAGGAGGAGAGTAAACAACTAGATGATGTTGACTGTTTCACAGAATATTCAGAAACAAATCCAGACACAAACAAATATTTTATTCCTACTTACAGCCTGGGCTTTTTTCATTCCAGGACACAGTGCTGTAACACCTCCCCCATTTTAAAGGATATCTAGATTTCTTGTTGTAATCAAAGGTAAAGTGTTATTTTTAACCCTCTATTTTTTTTAAAAAAAAAAAGGCATGCCCATTCAGTTCTACAGAGCCAATAGTGAGCAAAAACACAGAATATATCTGTGATTGGCAAGTTGTCTATAGTATAATGAAATCTGAATGTTTATGGGCCAAATTACCTATCCAACTTCCCCTTATCCTACCTCCCTGCTGGCTGGAGGGGTCCATGTGGATTGAAAATGCATTTCTAGGAAGTCCAGCCAGTTATGAATGAGGTTTTCTGTTGCAAAAGATCTTGGGTTTTTCCAGTAGTTTGAACGGGTCCCTTTCTTGCATACAAAAGGAATTTATTTCTTGCCATTCCCTTACTAAGGCAAGCTGTTATTAATATTAGTAGCATCTGACATCCTGGAAAATAATGTATTAGAACAGGTGATAAGAGCTGCTGTTGCTACTCTGGTAAAGGAGACCTCCATTATGCATGCTGAAAATGGCAGGAAATAGACTCAGGAACATGTTTTATTTAGAATTATTTCTTTCTTTGAGTGGTGGGTTCTCTTTGCCTTTTGAATGCCATCTTCCAGACACTGGAAGGGATAACAAAGCTTAAGAAAACTGAATGGCATGATAAAGTTTGAGATCCTTCTAAAATTGCTAAAATGCCCACTTGCAAAAAAGAAGGTGACATCTGGACAATATGTGCGTTATGTAGAGGTATGTTTTTCGATACATACCAGGCACCATTCCAATACAGAAGAAAGACACATCAATGTCATGTAAATATAGTCTGGAGGAAAAGCCAGAGTGGCATAGTGGTTTGAGCTTTGAACCTGGACTGTGGAAGAGCAAGATTTGAATCCTCACTGAAACATGGAAACCTGCTGACTGATCTTGGGCAATTCACACTCTCTCATCCTCAAAGGAAAGTAATTGAAAACCTCCTCTGAATAAATATTGTCAAGAAAACTTAAGGTAGGTTCACCATAAGTTGGAGTGTCCTTGAAAGCATATAATAAATACTGGGGAGGGATTCACTGTAAATTAATTTTTATAAGGTACAATCCTATTCTTGTCTGTAACCTGCATATTTTAACATTGTTACTTCTCCAGCAGCCTGGGATTTGTATTCTTCCTCAGGTATTGAGACAGAATTGTACTTCAGCTGTCACATCGTCCTTTTCCAAATAGAGGAAGACCAAGGTCCCAAACACAGAAATAATCCAGTTTGAGACCACTTTAATTGCCCTAGCTCAATGCTAGGGAAACCTGGGTATTGTAGTTGATTGTGACACCAGAGCTTTCTGACAGAGAAGGCTAAATGTGTCACAAAATGACAGTTCCCAGAAATCCCCAGCACTGAGCCACGGCAATTAAAGCAGTCTTAAACTGGATTATTTCTGCAGTATGTTTTGGATCTAAGATGTCTATTGGGCAGCCTAAATAGCCCAAAGGAACCAGATCCTGTCTGATCATGGAAGCTAAGCAGGGCAGCCCTGGTTAGTTCTTGGATAGGAAATCACCAATGGATATCAGATGCTATAGGTTATATTCCAAAGGAAGGAACTGGCCAAACCACTTCTGAATATTCCTTGACAAAAAATCCTCTATAAAATTCATGGGATCACCATAAGGATCAGGCAACTTGAAGGCACATACATCCTCATGCAAAGTGTGTATGTGAACTGGGTTACATAAGATGCCTATTGTATAAATTGTTTGCTAATTATACAAACCAAGCTTTTTAACTGTTGCATTGTTTACTAGTTGCTTTATGTCTGCCTCATAAAGTAAGAGGGAATCAAAGAAGAATTCTTTAAGCTGCCCATATGGCAGGATATGCTTATGCTTTCTTCTCCAGCAATGGACATACTTACCAGGGAGGATGTAGCAAGTGGCTATTTTCTACTGTCTCTGGTCCAGCACTATATAGTGCTACATCAGCACAATTAATGTACAGATAGGTGTGTGTGTGTGTGTATGTGTGTGTACTCATTTTTCCTTACAGTTTAGAAACTCAATACTAAATGCTAAAGAAATACTAAATGCCAAAGAATTCAGCTCCTCACTGCAATTTGTTGAGTTTAGACTTGGTTAGAAGAAAATGAAATGGAAAGTTCTCCTTCTCAGATGAGGTGAGATGTAGGCTGCTGTCCTCCAGTGAACACCAATTCAAGAGTGTATCACATTTTTTCCAATGGCACTTATTTAGCTACCATGAGATCTCAATGTGAACAGCACTATAACCAGGCTTCCCATCTGTTGAGACTTGGTTTTGAATAAAGGCATACAATTGGGAAGTTTGGGAATGATCACCAAGCAAGATTTCATCAGGCTCCCAACAGTATGGCTGACATGTTCTCTTCACCAACAATCACAAATTGATCATAAAAGTACAAATGATGAAAAAGGACGATATCTGTCTCTATCTGTCCACAGCCCCACCTAGTTTTTTCAACAATAAGCAAAGTTCAAAGAATCCAAGGGGGGAAAGCCAAGGAGTCAAGAATTAATTTTCAATCAGGAGATTTATTTTTCTTTTCTTATTTCCTATATCTTCTTTTAATGTTGGTTTATCATTATTTTTGTATTATTTTATTGATTTCTTTAAATGATATTATTTACTGAACTGAATATGCCAACTAACCCCTGCTCAGTGCTCAGGGGAAGGCAAAAAATATCCAGGATCTCAGGCCAATTCATCCTGGAAGAAATTCCTTCTCAACCTCAAAAGTGGCAGTCAACACTAGCCTGGGCATGCCATGAGCAAGAGCCATACACAAGCACCACCACCACCTGGTATTTCTTCTCCATACCCCCAGTAGTCCTTCCCCATACCCCCCACTGCTGTGCTGTAGCCCCAAAGGCCAGTCCTGCAGTCTCTGTTGCTCTCATCCATGGAAAAATCTGAATGGAGGAGGCAGGGCAGCAGAGTTACAATTCCTTTTTCATGCAGCTATGGACTGAACTGATGAACAAGCTTGAGCATCGACACCAAAGGGTCTAGCTGATTTCTTTTTCAGTATTGCCTCTCAGTAGGAATCCTTCCTACTATTGGCCATTCCAATTTTTTCTTCACTAGTCATGACTGATTCTGCTTTTGTTTTTCACTGCTCTTCTAGGCAAAGATCTTACACTGAGTGGCAGAGCTTAAAACTCCCACTGTGAAGTTTCACCCCACTGCACAAGGCAACTTCCCTTCACGTCCATAACCATTTAGTGGCTAGAGCAGGATGAGCAGTGTCCAGTTGCAATTCTGCACCTGGCATACATGCATGTTCTTTGGCTCTAGGAAGCTATCTTGTGTATTTTTGCAGTTTCTCAGAATTCTGGGAATTTCCTGATTATATTTCTAAATAAATTTCATAGTTCCTTCTTTTGAAAAGACGGTATCTTCCTTACACTATGAGTTCAGTATGTTTCTACTGGAACCATTGCTTCCTTCCTTACCATACATATCATGCTGTAATTATTAGAATTTCCAAGAGTAGTAATTGCAGCAGGAAGTACTTATAGAAGTGATACATGCCTTATCCTTTCTTGTCCCCAAGCCTGTCCCCAAATCCAGAGTAACAAACTGTTTAAACTGCTTTCAAAGATTTGTTTGTAAAGATCAAGCAGACAAGAAGTTGGTAAAAAAGAGATCTAAAGAAGCTACCACTACACTGTGAATGTTCCACATGTTGCTCTTCCTGAATTAGGGCATTCTCAAATTCATGTTTTCCATTGCAAACAAGACATCATTTTATGAGCTTATTACATTTTGATCCAGTAGAAAAAATATTTCTTTCAGCTTTTCAACACTCCCTCTTTAAAGATGCAAAAGATTACAATTTAAGCCAGCTCAGTCCCTGAAAAGAAGTCACTATGGACGTTATCACACGGGGAGTCGCGGGAGAAAGTGGAAATAAACCGGACGAGCGGAAGACTTTAATTTACGGTATTTGTCCCATTCCGCCTCATCTGATAACTAAATTTGAATTTAAGGGGGCGTTAATTTGAACAAAAACCTGATCTTTTCAAATCCTCAAAAATCCCAAAAATGAAAAGATCAGGTTTTCATTCAAATTAACCCCCTTTTAAATTTGAATTTAGTTATCAGATGACGCGGAACGGGACAAATCCCGTAAATTAAAGACTTCCGCTTGTCCGGTTTATTTCCACTTTCTCCCCACGACTCCCCATGTGATAATGTCCTATGTGAACAGCCTGGGAGATATTCATGATCATGCTTTGAACAGGTCATCCATGGAGGGGTGGGAGACTAAGGATCATTCACTGCAACAAAAGATACATCTTTAGTTCCTACCTGCATTTGGGTGATATTCATTAAAGCAAAGCAATGCATTTTGTTCCTTATTTCATAGTAGACTTTTTAAAATTACTTTTTGTGTTGCTTTATTAGCAATATTAAAATCCTTACATTTTCTTTGAGCTTTTGAATTCACTGTTACTTTCTGGAACTTATAGGTTACAGGTTTTTTAAACTTGGAAAACTGCTGACAAATCTGCAAAAAAAACCTATAAGACAATCAAGTGGATGTTTAAATAAACATAAATAGCTTAAATAGACCCACCAGCAAGAAAAAGAACCAAAGAATCTGCTTCCCCCCCCACAGGACCTACCTACCTCTTGAGGACTTACATCCATGTTGGTAATAGTCACTTCTATCTTCTTGAAATCTCACTTCAGCACTTCCACTATGAATTTGTTGTGCTTTAAGCTTGTGAGAAACAATGAAATGAAGTCCCATACTTTATTTTGCAGTACTAGTGTGTTTTTGCAGGTTGAAGGTATTAACTTAACTAGAGAAATACAATTCCCCCATGAAATCCAAGCCTTAACAAAAGATTATTTAGACCAGTAGTGAAAAACAAAATTCAGCCTTGGGAAATTTTGCAATAATTGCCTCATCTCTTGGATATTTGCATCTCCTGGACTGTTTATTCCTGCCTCTTTCAGAATGTACAATTTCTTGGTTTTGAACTGAGAATTATTTCTCTTTATCATTATTCTGTCTCTTGTAAAAATAGCACAACTTATTTATCTGTATATTCTTCAAGTAACTTAGGGCCGATGCAGACCACCACTATAGGCTGGCCTGGGAGTGGAGTTGGGGTGGGGCAACCACACACTAGCTGCCCTGACTCTACCTCAATGCTGCCCTGATGCCATGCGCCTGTCCACATGGCATGCAGTGTCAGGACGCCCTCCTGGAGCATCGTGCATACATGCTGCACCCAAAAAGTGCAAGAGAGCTTCTGTGATGGCTTAAAGGGCAGCCTTTTGCTGCTCTTTTGGGGGTGGCAAAAAGGAGGATCAGGGCCATGGCATGTGGTTGCCATGGCCTCAATCCACCACTCCCAGGGGCGGGTGAGAGCCACCCCAAATGGGCTGTCTGCATCAGCCCTTAGTCTCTCTCTCTCTCTCTCTCTCTCTCTCTTTTTTTTTTAATTTTTATTTATTTATTTATTTATTTATTTTGACAAATGAGTACTAACAGTTATTTGCTGGGGTTTGGTTTCAGGACCCCCATGGATAACAAATTCCATGGATGCACAAGTCCCGTTAAATACAGTGGCATAGCAAAATGGTGTCCCTTATATAAAATGGCAAAATCAGTTACGTTTCCAGGGGGAGAGTTCATCTGGTCCACTGAGTCAGGAGTCATTCATGCCCAAGCCTTCTGAGGGCCAACAGGCCACTGCTGAGGAGGATGTTCCAGCCAGTGCACCAGGTGAGACTTTTGATACACAGTTTGCTTCCCCACAGGCCACTTGGCCATGGGGTCCAGGCCAATTACAGTCAGCTTCATGACCTAACCCAACAACTGGGTCTTCCATGGGTACAGGGGTGTCCACATTTCCATTTGGGCATGTTTGGGATTGGCTCTCCCCACAGGCACCACTGTCGTTTGCTGCATTACCACATGCAATACCTTGGTAAGGGATGAGTGGTCAGCAGGTGACTTATCCAACAGGATCAAGATATGAGTTAACTTCAACATCAGTGATACCTATAGGCAATATAACACTGCCCCTAGGTGATCACCTATCTCAAGCTACACAGGATAAGATATTAAGGGAAGAGTATATTGATGTGTTTTCACTAATGTATTGGGAGTTGGAGAAGAAAGAAAAAGAGGAGCTGGATGGTAAGGAAAAAGAAAAAATGGGAAATAGGCAGGTTGAGAGGAATTGAACCAATTGATTCTCATGCTTCCTGATTTATGGGAGTTTTATATCCAGAATAAAGCCTATCCAGTCCACCCCTCTATTTTAGTATATAGATATCATACATAGGGCTTATGTGGATTATTCAGGCCCAGCATGGTTGCTGTATGAGGAGACATTCTGGATGTGGGCTAATATTTATCCAACTTTACATTGGAACATGATGCATTCCCAGCTATGGATGCAGTTCATGACTCCTATAAGGCCTACACAGGGAGAGCGATCACATAGTGGACATTAGGTACAAAAGACACTTATTTCACTTTCCTTTCATGGCTCAGGGTCAGCAGGACAACAACAAAAGATGTGATGCTGGGAGTTCAGCTGTCAGGGGATTTGCACCAGGAAGCCCTTCAGGTTTAAGCCTGAGTGCTCATTGTGTGGAGGGAGCCATTCCTTTAAGAATTGCACACGGGGATGAGGGCAAGTAGGGCCTAAAGACCAGGATGCAAGAAAGGGACCATGAGTTTCCCCATCTCCTTCAAAAGGGACTAGTTCTATAGATTATCTCTTAACTGGCTGGGGTGTTATCCTGACAGGGAGGCAGCATTGTTCTTGTTAGAAGGGTTTAACAGCAGTTTCAGGATTCCTTTTTGTGGCATATGGTGCCCTTTTTGGGCGGCTAACCTAAAATCTGTTATTGGACTGGAAGAAATGGTGAGACACAGGCTAGCAAAAGAGGTTTCTAAAGGCAGGGTGATTGGCCCCTTCCAGGAACCTCCAATTCCAAATTTGAGGATTTCCCCATTGCGAGTAGTACATAAGAAGATGCCTGGAGAATTCCTGATAATACATCATCTTTCTTATTCCAAGAGGGAAGCTGTTAATGATGCCATTCTGTATGAGTTGGCTACAGTTAATTATACTCATTTGACGCTGCTATGCAGGAAGTTAGGAGACATAGAATAGGGGCAGAACTGTCAAAGTGTGATATTAAATCTGCATTTTGCCTATTGCCGGTTCACCCTAACAATTTTGAGTTGTTAAGTTTTAGTTTGGATTGTTCATTTTATATAGACCAAACACTTCCTGTGGGTTATTCAGTCTCTTCTTCAGTTTTTGAAACTTTTAGCATGCTTTTGGAGTGGGCAGTTAAAACCAAATTGGGTTTGAAGGGTGTAATTCATTATTTAGATGAATTCCTATTCATAGGTATGATGGGTTCAGGCTGATGTATCCAATTGCTGCAATTTTTTGAGATACTAGCAGGTGAATTAGGTGTTTCTTTGGAACCAGAAAAGATGGAAGGCCCGTGTCAGCAGCTTACCTTTCTTGGTATACTGATAGATATTGTCAATCAATGTTGTAGGCTTCCAGAGGATAAATTGTCAGACTTAAGGCAAAGGGTCAGCAGGTTTTCTTCCCTTAGAAAGGCAACACTAAGGGACTTTCAGGAGCTTGTTGGCCACTTGAACTTCACATGTAAGGTAGTGGCCCAAGGTAGGGCTTTCCTGTGGCATCTCTGTGATGCCATTGGTGGTATTTCACATGCTCATCAAAGGATCAGGTTGACGCAAGGCATCCACCAGGACCTGCAGACATGGTCTACTTTCCTCAAATAATTTAATGGTATTTCCCTTTGGAGAGAGGAGAAGAAGCTAGACGCCTCTCTATAGGTCTCTTCAGATGCTTCAGGCTCAATTGGCTTTGCTGTTTACTTTCATGGCAGATGGTGTGCCCACAGGTGACATGTGGAGTGGGTGGAATCAGGAATTACTTCAGATTTAACATTTCTAGAGTTGTTTCCTATTTTGGTTACTGTGCATTTATGGGTGAATGAGTTGGCCAACTCAATAGTTCTTTTCTGGTGTGACGACATGGCAGTTATCCAAGTGGTAAACTCCTTGACTTCCCAGTCACCCAGGGTTATGAGTTTGATTGGTGCCTTTACGTTACATTGTTTTTTGCATAACATTCTCTTCACAGATTCTCACATCCCTGGAATTGATAATGAGATATCCGATTCTCTTTCTCATATGCAGATGGAGCAATTCAGGCAACTAGCTCCAGAGGCAGCTGATTCACCAGACCTGATGCCAATGGACCTATGTAGTTTTGGCAAAGGGCTATAGGATTGTCATTAGCGCCTTCAACAAAGAAGAGCTATGTCAGGATGGTCAATGAGTTTGTGGCATTTCAGAAACATTCAGGGTTGACTGACAAGCTTCCTGTGCTTCCTTCAGTTCTGTGTGCACCTACATGATAAGGGTTTAGTGGTATCATCTATATGAGGCAAGCTATTGGCCATAATCTTTTGGTTGAGGGCACAGGGCATAGAGGACAATTCAGGGGATTTTAGGGTATAAAAGGTTCTGCAGGGTTGGTCCAGGGAGGATATAAGAACTAAGGAGCCACATAAACTGTTGTCACCCAATATTTTGAGAGTTCTCAGTTCAGGTTCAGGGCTTCTGTAAGAGGAGTCTTCCTTTTTTTCATTATAACACACATTGTGGAGTAAACATTAGTAAGCACAAATGTAATAACTATAGTAACAGTCTCTTGACTTACTGGACCAATTAATTCCTTACCTCTCAGTTGTCTCCAGTTCTTCCCCCTCTAGAAAACCTGTGAAATGAAAGTAAATGCCTGAACTTTTTACATTCTGGTAGATATATCTCTGAGCAGGCTTCAGAAGAAGTCTTGATCAATTTTCTGTATTGCATTCAAGGTTTTAAATATGGTCCTTCTCTCTCAGGCATTTATTAGGTACTGAACAAACCACTGAAACTAATATATTAAGCCAAAGAATGGATGAACTACATCTCATTTCAGTTTTCAAAATTCCCTTTAAAACTGTAAAGGAAACAGAATTTTTTGGGATCATTGATGTATTCAATGATTGGTTCAAACAGACCAACCAAAGAGGAAAAATAATCAAGAATTTTTATTCTTTTCTATAAAGGACCAACTCTTAAGGCTCTATTCTGATGTTGTTCTTGAATGCCCTTCTAGAAGCATGTTACATTTCATTAAACCATATCAACTTTTGGGTTTGTTTTTTTTTTGTTTTTTTTATATGAGTTGGTAACTTTCTTGCCCTGAAGGTGCCTATTCTGAAGACTTTTATTCAGAAAGTTTTCTGCAAAGTCTAGAAGTTAAGATCATGTACAACTCTTTTTATATTTAAGATTTTTCTCTCAGTTCAGTGAAATGAAAAGAAATGAATTAATCAATATATCTGCTTTTTGGCAATGAACACAGCTACCTAGAAGTTTATGATGTTTCTCATTCTGCTTTGTTTAGAGAAAAAGCCACTGAAGAAGTAATATTTCTTACCTCACACTAGATTTCTTCTTGTCTTTTGTTCTTTTCTTGCTCCTATTGAAAATTATTGATGCAATCATACTTTTCATTTCTATTTTAAAGAATGGGTCATCTGCAGATCTCTTCCCATTGTATAATCCCTTCCAAGTGTGCAAAGAATCAACTCTAGATTGATTTTCTTTATTGCATTCTAAATTTTAAATATGGTCTTTCTCTATCAGGCATTTATTAGATAATGAATAAACCACTGAACTAATATTTTAGGCTAAAGAATGGATAAACTATATTTCATTAGGGTTTTCAAAATTCCCATTAAATCTGCAAAGGAAAGAGAAATGCTCAAGGTAATTGATGTGATTGGTTCAGTGACTGGATCAAACATGCTAACTAGAGGATGAAAATAACCAAGAATCTGTTTTCCTTTCTATAAGGAGCCAATTAAAGACTTACCTCTATTCTAAAGTTAAGGACTTGCCTTTATTTTTTCATGACCCTCTAGAAGCATGTTATGCTTCCTTACACCATATCAGGTTTTGGGTTGTTGTTGTTTGTTTATTTATTTATATGAGTAGATGGCTTTCTTGCCCTGAAGGTTCCTATAATGATTTCCAATCAGAAGGCATTATATAAAGATCCAAAAGGAAAGTTCATGAACAGTTCTTTTTATATTTCAAAATTTTTAATTTAAAGAAAATGAAAATCAATTAACAAATCAATGTCTAAGCATCTTATCTTTTTGGTAGAAGAAATTTGAATAGATGGGGGAGGAACAGAAAAAAAGAAAGTTCCTGCTTTTTGGCAAAAATTACATCTACCTACAAGTTTGCAATTTTTATCATTCTGCTTTCCTTAGAGAAGAATTCACTGAAGAGGAAATGTTTCTTACCTCACACTAAACTTTTTCTTGTGTCCTTGTTCCTTTCTCGATCTTGTTAAAAACTGTTAATGTAATTATGCTTTTCCAATTCTTTATTTAAAGAATTGGTCAACTGTGGGTCTTTTTGCAGTATTTTATCATTTCCAAGTGTGCAAAGAATTTACTAAAGGATCAAATAAATATTTAACCAGCACAGTGACTTTTCCAACTATTGGTGTTGAGTAAGCTAGCCTGCCAGCCAGCCAGCCATGAAAAATGATCAACGATCTTTCTCTGCAATAAAGGATACCATCTGTTGACCTACCTTGACATTGATTATGTTTATCTGTGACATTTTCATACTTCCCTCTTCTTGAAGGAGTTCAGCCAGTGTCATCCCTTATATCACCAGAAATCTTTCTATTATTAATTTGCTGTTTTCTTAATCCTGTTAAAATCCATAGATTTCTTTATTTTTCTCAACTCCCTTTAAACAACTGAAGGGTTACAGGTTAATTCTTTTTTTAACCTGGAAAATCTCTTTAGAAGCTGAAAACAAGTCAATATATGATCAAACATTTAAACATCATAGCTTGCTGGTGTGAAGAGGCTAACTAGCAGGAAAAGAACAATGACCAATTTATTTGTTTTCTCCTCAATAAAGGACTTATCACATTTCTTAATGTTATCTTTAATACTTTGTTTTCAAATAAGGTATCTTCTTTACACTTTTGGGTTCAGGGTGTTTCAAGTAGAAGTTTTCCTTTCTTCTGTATCATACACATTGTGCTATAAACATTAGGAAGCACCAACTTAGTAACTTCAGTAATAGTCTGCTCATTACTGGAGCAATTAATAACTTGCCTCTCACTTGTCTCCAGAGTTGCCTGTGTAATGACAGTAAGCACCTGTACTGTTAACATCCTTGTAGATTCATCTCCCAGTTGGCTTCAGAAGAAGTCTAGATTGATCTTCTTTATTGCATTCAAGATTTTAAATATGGTCTTTCTCCTTTGGGCATTTGTTAGTTAATTAATAAACCACTGAAACTAATATTTTAGGCTAAGGAATGGATTAACTACGGGGGGA
>CM034703.1:123498948-123513955 GCA_020142125.1 Phrynosoma platyrhinos
AAAAAAAAATATTGGAAGATCTCCAATGCAATTCCAAGAAATCATTACAAAAACCTCCCTCCAAAATGGAACAAATGGAGCTGGGGGCAATACTTACTAACAAAACCTGGAATAATCCAAGCAGCAAGACCTCACACTGCTTAAACCCTAGGACTGAATTTGGATCCAGACCATCCCACATCATTTAAGTTTTCCATTTTCACTCTCAAACAACTCCTGTTTGCCATTGCTAGTCTGTTCTGTTATCAAAATTAAATACTTTACATTACTTTTCTAAATTGCTGTGCTTCTGCTTGAGGCATTAATTAAAGGTTCTTGGGTGTATATATTAAATACAACTTAATTAGAAATACTTACACTTTTATAGAGTACACTGCAGTAGGCATGTAATAAAAAGATCTTTTGTCACCCTCTTGAGTAGTGGAATTAGGCTGCAGACTTTTCCATAATTGTAAGCAAATGAGGGCCAGAGATTTGAGTAAAAATATGAACCCATTGCTAAGACATTTTAGTGTACATCTAAGCATGTAAAGCACAAATATTACAAAAGTGCATACAGGTGCATACTGAAGAACCAGTTCTGGCAGTGTGACAGTTGGGGCAAGTTGGTTTTGTGGCTGTTCAGTGTGTGGATGGCCCTCTGTGAATTAGAGTGACGAGAGCCCAAGGTTCACCAATGCTCTGCATGGGTAGAAACCGTGTATACTCATCGCAAAAAGATTATGTTCACCTGAAGTTACATGACCAGATCCCATAATTCTCACTCCTTAGCTTTTTAGGCTCTGTCACACTCTGTCAGCCTCAAGGGAAGGCAATGGCAAACCTCCTCTGAACAAATCTTGCCAAGAAAACTTATATGGTCACCATAAGTTGGAAACAACTTGAAGGCCCACAGCAACAACAAAGAAGGAAGAGTACAGGTACAACTTGGGTGAGGAATATATGATCCTCCAGGCATTATCGGGCTGCAATTTCCAAAGCCAACAATGAGAAATAGTGAAAGTTCCAAGCCAACAACATCTAGAAAATGGCACATTCTCTACTTATGAAACAGACAGTGTGATTTCATGGTTTAGTCCAGCTTTATTCAATCTGTTGCATTCATGATCACAGCTTGTAAAACCTCCTTTTTTGGAATATAACTCCCAGCATGGCCAGGAGTTTGTAGAAACTGAAAGCCCAAAAGTACCATTACCAAGCTCTGTTCTAGATGTGCTTGGCTTCAGTTCCCACCACCCTCAGCTAGAATGGCCAATGAGTAGCATAGTATGCTTCCAGAGGTCAGGCTCTTGCCATAACCAGTCAAAGCACACAGTGCCTTTCTTTTCTTAACAGATTTTTTAAGTAGAAAGACAAAAGGGGAAGATAAAACAGTTGGAAAGATACAGATGGAAGACATGTTTTCTTGACCTCCTTAAAAATTCATTGTGTCAGGCAAGTTTTTTAAAACACACACACACAACTTGTCTGACAGAATACTTTGTTCCTAGATGTACTTGGACTTGGTTATATTAAGGTGGGAGCAAAAGTTTTGTTCTTGTTTAACGCTTGAGAGACATTCAACTTGTTCTCTGATTTTCTGACTGGTCCTTTAAGTTCCCCATGACAATTTTCTTGCTGAAGTAATTCCAAATGCACTGGTAACATTCACACAAATCCATAGAAATAGGACCATGTTCTGCTCTCTATAATGGAGACTTTCCCCTGGTTAAAAAAAGTAAAGATATAGTCCCTTGACATGAATGTCTAGTTGTAACTGACTGTAGGGGGTGGTACTCATCTTCATTACTAAGCCAAAGAGCCAGCATTGTCAGAGACTACTCTGTGATCATGTGGCCAGCATGATTGCACAGAACTCTGTTACCTCCCCACCAAAGTGGTATTTATTTATCTACTTGCATTTGCATGCTTTTGAACTGCTAGGTTGGCAGAATCTGGGACTAGTGATAGGAACTCACCCCATCATGCAGCACTCAGGCCTTGAACTGCCAACCTTCCTATTTTCCTTTTTTTTCAAATTAAATTTTATTTACACATATAAAACATATATAAAACATATAACATAACCGTGTTACAGACATAACATATAAAACATATAGCATATAAAATATAAACTCATACATCTATTTTAATCATATGCTTTTTATGTAACTTCCCAAACATTACAACCTTCTTCCTCAACCTAACCTTTGCTATTTCCTCTAAATTTTACCATATTAACAAATAAGGTTCTCTAAGCTTATCCTATTAGTTTTCTATTGCTTTCTCTCAATTTCCTTATCTTTCAGATCTATCCCTTTCCTCATTATCTTCTTATTTTCCTTGATATATCCAATATTGCTAAAGATATTTCAATAAATTTAAAAAAATTACCTTTTTTCCCTGTTATTTGTTATTATTATTATAGTTTTTTCTCCTTTTCTCTTCTATCATTATTTTTTGTGTCTGGAACTATTCTATATATTATTTATTTTGTAAATTGTCATCTTTTCCATATTTCCATGACCTGTATCCATTCTTCTTCTACTGTTCCTCTTGATTTTCCTTTTAGCTTTGCATATATTATGTCCATATCCATTGCTTCTCTAAGATTTAATGTCCATTCTTCAGTTGTTGGAATTATGTTTTTTTTCCAATATTGAGCAAATAATATCCGTGCAACTGTTATCATGTATAATACTATGCATATATATATACTTTTAACCCATACATCATATTTAAAAGAAAAAATTGGGGTATAAAAGGTATATTTATTTCTAATATTTTTGGGATTTTATTACCTATATTTTTCCAATAAATTTTTGTTTTTTCACATTCCCACCATATGTGAAGGAATGTCCCCTGTTGCTTTTGACATTTCCAGCATTTCATATTCCAAGTTTTGTATATGACGTTAAGTTTGACCAGTGAAAGGTACCAACAGTACATCATCTTAATGAAATTTTCTTTATAATTCTGACGTAAATTTATTTGTTGTCTTCTAAGTTGTTTCCCATTGATTCCAATGAATACTCTCTACAATATCTTGAGACCATCTTATCATGGCATGTTTTACCTTTTCTTGCTTTAAATCTCTATCTTTTAGTATTTTGTAATATTTTGAAATTTGACCTCCTTCTACCTCCAATATGGCTTTACCTATTTCATTTTTTTCCTCTGTAATTCATGTACTTTTCATATCTAGCTTAAATCTTTCAGTGAGTTGCATATATAGAAACCATTTATTATTTATGCTATCTTCTTTTAATTGTTCTTTGGATTTCATTTTGAAGATCTTCTCTTTATCTTTCACTAATATGTCTTGATATCTTATCCAATCATCTTTTTCTCAACTTCTACTAAAGAATCCCTCCTGCAGAGAGATCCAAATTGTCAAGCTTCTATAAAAAAAATTCCTTTATCTTAAGCCATACTTTCAGTAACACTCTTCTAATAATGTGGTGGTCAAAATCTCTATTATCTTTCAATTTATCATACCACATGAAGCCATGCCATCCATACCTGATGTTATCTCCCTCCAGGTTTAGCGTTCTTTCATCTTTAAGTTTTATCCATTAACTTGTCCAATCTAATGCACAAGCTTGATAATATAATCTAACATTGGGTAGTGCACATCCACCTCTTTCTTTTTCATCTGTTAAGGCCTTCCATTTTATTCTTGCCTTTTTACCTTCCCATAAAAATTGTGTCAATTCATTCTGCCACTTATTGAAGCATCTTTCATCTGAGATTATAGGTAAATTTTGAAACAAGAATGTTAGCCTTGGAAATATATTCATTTTTATAACTGATATTCTATCCATAAAGGATATGTGAAATTTTATCCACTTTTGCAAGTCTTCCCTTATTTCTTTCCATACTTTCTCATAGTTGTTTTGGAATAGGTGTAGGTTCCTTTTAGTTATGTATATGCCAAGATATCTTACTTTTCTGTCTATTTTAAAATTTGTCACTTTCTTTAATTTTTCTTCTTCTCCAATTGATACGTTTTTAGTTATTTTTGATGTTTTTTCATGGTTGATTTTGAAACCTGAAACATTTCCAAATTCTTGAAATGTCTTGATTGATTTCTCTATGCTTTGTAAAGGATCTTCAAGGAAACATACAAGATCGTCTACATATGCCTTAATTTTATACATATATCCTTTAACTTTTACTGCTTTTATTTCTGGATCTTCCCTTATATTATATATTAAGTATACATATATTAAGTATATACAGTATATATATATATATATATATATATATATATATATATATATATAGTATTTCCAATGTCAATATAAGCAATAGTGGTGACAGGGGACACCCCTGTCTCATCCCTTTCCTTATTTTTATATAATCTGGGTTTTTTTCACCATTTACTAACAATTGGACTCACTGTTCTCTATATATTTTCTTAATCCAGATTTCAAATCTTTCCTCCATATTCATTCTCTTTATTACTTCTATCATAAATACCCAATTCACCTGATCAAAAGCTTTCTCCACATCAAAAATAGCATAGCTAGTTTTTTCTTATTATGTTTTTCATAATGCTCTAAGATGCTTAAAATAGTTCTTATATTATTTTATATACCTTTTAAGAATGAATCCATTTTAATCTTCATGAATTTGTTCCTTCAATATTCCTTTCACTCTATCTGCTATAACTGATGAGAATAACTTGTAATCAACATTTAAGATTGAAATGGGTCTATAATTTCCTACTTCTTGTCTTTCTTTGTTTTCTTTAGTATCAAGGCTGTATACGCCACTTTCCATGAATCCAGTATTCCCTCCTGCCATATATAATTCAAGGTCTCTTTTAATGGGATTAACAGTACCTCTTCCATTTTTTATAGTAAGCCATCTGGTCTGGGGGCTTTTCCTGTCTTCATCCTTTTTATTGCTTCTGATATTTCTTTCATTGAAATTTGTTGGTTTAATGTCTTCTTTTGCACTTCACTTATTTGGGTAATTTTCTGCTTTTCAACATATGAGTGTCTTTCTTCTTTATCTTTTTTAGTATCTGGTTTAGATTCTCAAAAAAGATCTTATTTTCTTATTTTCTTGATCTGTTATCATTTTTCCTTTATGTCTTATTTCCATAATAATCCTCTTTTCTTCTTCTTTGCTCAATTTATTGGCTAATTATCTGCCTGCTTTATTCCCATATTCAAAGTTTTTTCTGCCTAGTCATTCTTAATTTTTTTTCCATTTCTTTTATCATGAATGATTTTAATTGTTGTCGTAACATCTTAACTTTTATTTGTAAGCTTTTGTCTCCTTTTCTTTTCCATTCTTCTTCTTTGTTTCTCAATTGTTTTACTCTCTTTCCTTTCTTCTTTCCCTTTTATTTTTCTCTATATGAGCTTTTATTAAATATTGCTTTATTTGTTAAACCTTCTGTTTTATTTTCCTTAAAATATAGTTTAAATGCTTCTTTCACTGTGTTTGAGATTTTCTCATCATTTAGTATACTCTCATTTAATTTCCATGTGAAATCCATCCCTTTATCTCTTAGTTTTATTTGTATCACATTATGGTCCGATATAATCTTCTGTAGTATGTCCATGGTTCAAATGTGGGTAACAAAGATTTTGTTGCAATGAACATATTTATTCTGGAGAATGAATCATGAGCCTCTGAATAGAAAGTGAAACCCTTGTTTTGTACCTTCCTATTTTCTAATCATTAGAATTGGTGTCTTAATCACTGAGCTACCACATCTCTTCCCCTGGTTACTTCCCCTGGTTACTTGCTCTTCCCCTGGAATGGGGAGGGCAGCTATGAAAGACCTAGAAAATATCCTAAAATGCAAAGACATACAAATCAGCACAAAAATCAGAATCATACTAACCATTGTATTCCCTATTACCATGTATGGATGTGAGCACTGGACAGTCAAGAAAGAAGGAAAATCAATTCATTTGAGATGTGGTGCTGGAGAAGAGTGCTGAAGATCCCATGGACAGCCAAAAGGACAAACAAATGGGTCCTAGAACAGATCAAGCCAGAGATATCCCTAGAAGCCAACATGTGTCATGCATTGGACACATCATGTGAAAGTATGAATCATTGGAAAAGACAATAATGTTAAGAAAGGTGAGGGGAAGTAGAAGAGAGGAAGGCCACATGCTAGATGGATGGACTTTATTAAAGAGACCATGAATATGAGTTTGCAAGAGCTGGGCAGAGCAGTAGAAGACAGAGGGGCCTGGAGATGTTGCATCCATAGCATCACCATGGATCAAGATTGACACGAATGAAGTTAACAACAACAACAAAGTTATGAGGGTTCTTTTTACCTCCTCCGCTTGCCATTTGTTTCTCACTTCTTCTTCATATATATATGTCCCAGACTGAATTTTTGAAGATCCATATGTTGGAATCAGTATTGTATTATAGTTATGTTTTGACTGATTCTCTGCAATATCTAGAGAATTTGTTGTACGAGGTGTCTAATAAATAAATAATAAGTAAATAAATAAATCTTGCATAAAGTTGGTGAAATTTTCAGTGTGAGAGAAAAAAATCATAATCTATTTATTTCTTTATTTATTTAAAAAAGGTAATAATCAAATAATCTAAACATCGGCATCATTACACAGCATGCCCCTGATCTGTGGCGTAATTAATCTCTGGTGTGTTACACTTGCTGCTAAATGCACTTGAGTTTCATGCTTTGTAGTTGGTGTTGGGGTATTTTCTCCTGTTTTTTCCCTCCCGTTGTTTTCTGTACAGACAGGCGGATGGTTCAGGCTCTCTTGTGCAGCTGCTCTTTTTATACACATAAATCAGTCCTTTCCATCTGAGACTGTAACAACTCCTCCAAAAGTGCCACCTGTAATTATTGAAATTGCAGAATTTTCTGTAATTGCCATCATTATATGCATTGTAAGTCCCCCCCCCCATTCTTCCAGCTTCCCCCAAATGTTCTCTTTTCAAGCAGGTTGACTGACATGGTAACTTTGTCACTCAGCAAGCGCTTGTTGAGCCTGATGGCTAAGGTTCTGTTAGTTTCTCAAAAACAGGCCACTGAGGAGAACGGCAATAGGTTAACCCCATGGGCAGCCTGTTTTGTGCTGTATTTTTAGCCAGGAGAGAAAATGCTCTGATAGAGAACAGTAAAAGAGCCTGGGGATTAGGAACTCAAAGCAGCCTTGATGTTGGCCATGTGATTATCCTATGTACTGTAACATTCTCGCCCCCAGGAGTCTGACCTAATAGTGATAATGGTGCTTTAAGTCTCTGACAATACTTGTCTGAATTGCTGTAATGTCACAGGGGATCAAACACTTTTTGTGCCCCATGGCTCTGGTACAAAAGAGAGGGTAGGGAAAGAGTCCAAAGAAGGAAAGTAAAAAACAAAAACAAAACAGGAGCCTAAGAAAGAAGGAGAAAGCAGCAGCTTGAGGAAAGTGTAAGCCAATGGAAACAGGAGGGATATGGAAAAGAGAAAGGAAAGAAGGAGGCATGAAGCAGAAAGAAGGGAAGAGGAGAAGGCCAGAAGGAAGGGAGTGACTCACAGAGGCAGGAAATCCAGGTGTAGAGGTAGCTAATGTTTATCAGTGGACCTAAAATAACTGACCAGGTCTTCAGCCATAGTTTTCTTTTTTCTTGATGATCACAGCAGCTTTAACATTCATAATTTTCCCCATTGGGAAATATATACATGGTACCTCCAAATGTTGTGATTTCATAGAATCATAGAATCATAGAGTTGGAAGAGACCACAAGGGCCATCCAATCCAACCCTCTGCCATGCAGGAACACAGAATCAAAGTACCCCCGACCAATGGCCATCCAGTCTCTGTTTAAAGACCTCCAAGGAAGGAGACTCCACCACACTCTGAGGGAGTGTGTTCCACTGTCAAACAGCTCTGACTTTCAGGAAGTTCTTCCTAATGTTGAAGTGGAGTCTCTTTTCTTGTCCTTTAAATCCATTGTTCCATATCCTATTCTCTGGAGCAGCAGAAAACAAACTTTCTCCATTTTCAATATTGCACCCCTTCAAATATTTAAACAGGGCTATCATTTCACCTCTTAACCTTCTTTTCTCCAGGCTAAACATACCCAGCTCCCTAAGGAGATTATCACATTTACTTTAAAGTGACTTATCCCTGATGGGATAAAGTCACCTTTAATTTTAAAAGTGAGTGTTATCTCACTCAGCCGCTAGTGAAACCCATCTGCAGCTCAGATCCCAGCTGCACTTATCCAGTGGCTTTTCAAAAATGGCAAGCTTCCATTTTAGAAAAGCTGCAGGATAAATGAAGCTGGGATCTGGGCTGCAGGTGGGTTGCATTTGCCCAGCTGCAGCTTGGTGCAATAACACCCGATTTTAAAATCAAAGATGACTTTATTCCATCAGGGATAAGTAAATATAATAATCTCCTAAAGCTCCCCTCATAGAGCATGGTTTCCAGACCATTCACCATTTTGGTTGCCCTCCTCTGGACCTGCTCCAGCTTGTCAACAGCCTTTTTGAAGGTCATTTTAAATTTTGATGCTGTTCTCTGGAATATTAGCTACTCCTCCTAATTTGGAGTCATCTGCACATTTGATAAGCATGTCCTCTATTCTTTCACTCAAGCCTGTGGCACCCCACTGGTCACTTCTCACCAGAATGAAGAGGAGCCATTGCTGAGCACCATTTGAGTTCAGCCAGTAAACCAGTTAAAATCCATTTAGTAGTTGCATTGACTAATCCACATTTTACTAGCTTGTTTGAAAGAATATCATAGGGGACCTTGTCAAAAGTGTTACTGAAATCAAGATCTGCTATACCCACAGCATTCCCTTCATCTGCCAAGCTGTTGATTTTATCAAAAAATGAGAGATAGGCTGGATTAACCCTCTGACATTCCACTTTTTCTGATGGTTTTAAAATGTCCCCGTTTTTCTCTCCTCCTCCCATTTTCCTCCTTTGTCTCCAGCATGCTTTGATCGCTGCAAATTGACAATTTTGCACTCAATTAACTCAGCAGGCCAGAGAGGAGAGGAGGGGGAATAATCTCCCCCTTCCCAGTAGGCTCAGGAAAAAGCAAACTTCCACAGCCTCTCCTCACTTGTGTGTTCTTCCTCATTAATACCTTTTGCTATTTTGAAAACATGGCAGTAGGTGTTCAAGTTTTCATCTGTGAAATGTTGGAGGGTATCATATAGCACATATATGGTCCCCCAGGGCACTATTTGCTGCTCATGGGAAATGCCATAATTTTCCTCCCTTTTTGGGGATTTTTAAAATAAATTATCATTGTTTACATGGTTATGAATGCTGGATCTTGTTATCTCAGGTGAAAAAAGCTGTGTTCAGTGACATATATAATATATGGGCAATACTCACCAAACTATCCTTCCATATCCACTGATTTTTTTTCCATGGATTCAAGCATCCATGGCCTGAAAGAAATATATATATTTCAAAAGCAAACCCTAATTTTGCCATTATATATAAGGGACACCATTTTACTATCCATTGTATTTAATGGAATTTGAACATCCACAGATTTTGGTATCCACAGGGGTTCCTGGAACCAAACCCTGGAGGGTATCAAGAACCCAGTATATAAGAATACTGAGATAATCATGTGAAACCTGGGAAACAAATAATAAGCTGATTTAATTAACTTGGATCCTATTGAATCAGTGGGATTTACATACATTTTAATTGACTATTCAACAATTGATTAAATCTCTCTTCTCTAGAATATGGAGCTACCATCAAGATTTGGACCAATACAGGAAATTTCTCAAAACCACATTCTCCACATTTCATATATATTATCTTTGTATTCATACACTAGCTCTTATTAATATAATCCTCATATTGGCACTTGCATATTACTGAGTGAATTGAAGCAACTAAAGATAATTGAGATCATGTTACATGTGGGGATCACTGAAGGAAATTAGTCTGCCAGTATAAGAATGAAAATGGTGTTTTTCAGAGACCTCACTCCAAAAAAATCAGAAGCCTATGTCACAGTGCTGTTCTCAAGGTTTCCCCTAAGGCACCAGATCCCATCTGATCTTGGAAACTAAGTAGGGTCAGCCCTGGTTAGTACTTGGATGGTGAGCCACTAATGAATACCAAGTGCTGTAGACTATTTTGCAGAGGAAGAAACTGGTAAAACCATTTCTGAGTGTTCTTTGCCTAAGAAAACCTTCTGAAATGCATGGGATTGCCTTAAGATGACAGGTGACTTGGAAGCACACACACACACACACACTGGTGCCTGCTGAGCATCCCTTTCATTTATCTTTCTGTATTCTGGCAGAATGCTGTTTTGAACTGCCACTTCAATCCCTGTCCCCCCACTCACACACACACACAGAAACACAAACACAAACACACAGAGAGAGGAAGTCAGTCAGTTCATCCATCTGTCCTCTGGAGCTTGAGTAATTCTGGGCATTGTAAGGCATTGTAGGGTAAAAAAAATGGTAAACACCACAACTATATGAGTGCTGCTTTGTTGTTGCTTTTTGTGACAGCCATGCTTTTTCCTCATTCATGACTCACCTACCAAGAAACTGAGTGGAAATCAAGATAGCATCTACAAATCACTGAACACCAAAGCACTGGTTGTGCATGGAGAATATTTATTTTCAAAAATTGAAAGTGGGGCCAAGGCAGATATCAGCCATGGGCCTCTCCAGAGCACTGGGACTCAAGTATCTGCCCAGTAGATGCAGGGCTGTTGATGTTGTTTTTAAAGTGTCCCCCCCCCCCCCATTTTGTATCCTTACTACTTAAACTAGTTCTAAATTACTGTCATCAGAATCCTTCACAAGAAAGTGATTCAGCTGTAACCACATGCTTTTGTAAAATATGTTAGCTTACTCAAGGGCTTCAGATTCTACACTTGTAAGAATTTATGACGTCAAATTAACTCCATTCAAAGTTCAAATATGGAAATGTGAGCAGCCACAGCTTACAGGATTGCTGATGAACCATGCCTCTTCTTGTGCTAAAGGATCTATCTAGTGATAAAAAATTGTGTGTATGTGTATAAAGGTTACACTGGTCAAAGACCGAATAAAATTATGTGTAAATTATGTGTGTATGTGTATAAAGGTATTCCCCGTTGACAAGGTTGTCAAGTCATGTCTGACCATAGAAGGTGGTGCTCATCTCTGTTACTAAGCCAAAGAGCCAGCATTGACAGAGACAAATCTGTGGTCATGTGGCCAGCATGATTGCACAAAACACTGTTTACCTTCCCACTGAAGTGGTGCCTATTTATCTACTTGCATTTGCATACTTTCGAACTGCTAGGTTGGCAGAAGCTGGGACTAGTGACAGGAGCTCACCCCCTCATGCAGCACCCAGGCCTTGAACTGCCAAGCTGCCAATCTTGCAATCAACAGGCAACAACTTCACCACTTGAGCCACTGCATCCCATATGTATGAGTCTTCAAACTGTTTATGAACTTATGGTGGCCACAAAATTTCATAGGGTTTTCTTAAGCAAGGAATACTCAGTTCCTTCCACTGGAATAAAACCTACAGCACCTGGTATCCATTGGCAGCCTCCCATCCAAGTACTAACCAGTGCTGATCCTGTGCAGTATCCAAGTTCAGATGGGATCTGGTGCTTTAGGAAGAAAATTATTACAAGTAGATAGACCAGGCTCTTTGAAACAGTGCAATACAAAGAAGAATTCAAGACTGATTCCATAAGAACATAAAAACCCAGACACACGAATAGGGAGGAGAGACCCAGTTCCAGATCCCTTCAGTTTCCACCCTGCAAGCATATCCACTCTGCAAGCCCATGTGAGTTTTATCTCAGTGTAAATGTCATGGCTCCCTCCAAAGATTGTTAGAAATTGGAGTTCCGTGAGCATGCTGAGAATTTGATTAGTGATGCCTGATTGTTGTCATGGAATGAACAGTTCTCTGGGTTTGACTATTAAATCAACTATTAAGTCTGCAGTGTAGAAAGCTCAGTGGTTTTTTACCCTATTTATTTTTTTAGGGGGGTAGATAAAAAAAAGGCAGCATGCCAGACATTAAAGAAAGGAGGGGGAAAAGATAGATTCCTCTTCCAAAGATTGCCCCACCCAGAAAAAAGGTTGGAAATGAAGGGATGGTGTAAATGCAGGGGAAGCCAGTGAAAAGGGCCAGAGGGAAAGACTTCATGTTCCTCTCTGGCTCACATTTTCAGGCTCAGCTGAACTAGGACTTTTTAAAAAATGTTTGCTTTGCAGTAAGATGACTTACAAACTCATCCAGTATATTTTCCAGGTTATGCTCAGACAATGTTGATAAGTGGTGCCTCCAGGATTGATGACACTGAGTGCAAGAGGGATTGCTGAGTGGGGTGGCAACAGCCTGCCCCATCAACCCCCTCTAGTTCATTCCCTGTAGCTTCATTGCTGGGCCAGCTCCTGCTCTGAGGAGGGAGCTGGGCTGGCGAGAAAGGTATGAGGAGTGTGCTTGTCCCTCCACCACTGCTTTGCCTTCCTCCCAGGCAGTGGCAAAGCCACAGCAGAAAAAGGACCAATGGTATCACTAGGGGGTGCAATGGTGTGGCCTACACTGGGTAACACCCAAGAAGAGGGATGACACCTGGTCTGACCTTCCCTCCCCGGTGCAGTCTTATACTTTTCCTCATGAGGGGAAGGATGTGGTGGCACCAAGAGAGGCCGTGTGCATCACCCCAGAAGCCCCACCATCTGGAAGCCCCTCCCACACACCAGGTGATATCAGATGCAGGGATGCCACTGAGGAGGACCCCACCACACCCACCCAATGATGCCACTGATGTTCATTGTCCTCGTTACATTTTGACCTAACCACTGAAACAGGCTAAATATATGCTCTGTCTGCACAACCTTAGTGTAACTTTTCCTTTAATCAGCTCAGACTGGCATACACAGCACTCCTTCCCTCTTTGGTCTCACAACAATCCTGTGGAGTAGGCCAGGTTGGAGCCTCACCTGACCATAGAGTTTCAGATCCCAGGTCTCAGTCCTTATAAAAGCCAAATTGAACTTTAAGATCCTGGGGGACGGGATTTCTCTCAGCCTCCACAACCTTCACAGGGACATTTGGTGAGGGCATGAAAGAGAGTCTTCTCCATGGCTGCTCCCAATATGTGGTACTCCCTTCCACAGGGGGTCAGGTTGTTAACTGCTACACAACCACCCTAGCTGAAACATAAGACAGAGTGGAGGGGATGGAGACAGAGAGAGAGAGTCAAGCAGGAGTATAGTTACTCGGGTGTGTGTGCAAAATTGGCCCTCTAAATAAAAATTTAGCTCCTATAAATGGAAATTCTCTTCACTCACAAAATTTCTAGCACTGAAGAAGTCAAGATACTGAAAATTCTTTGCATCTTGAACTCTTAGACAGTACTTACCATGCTTACATTCCCTTGATAATTTTGCCTACCCCTTTTCTTTGGATGCATGCACTATATTTTTAAATGCTCAGCTGAATTTCTAAGTTACTGCCATGCTAGAAATTTTGAAGATTGGAGGAAAATTTGCCCTCCTCACAGCTACATCCCTCAAGGACTGTCATTTGGTGGTGGTGAGAGTTGCTGCTTTTCTGCAGTCCAAGCATTCTACATATAGCCTGCCAACCTAGTGGTCTGATATATATGTGAATTATATGGTGTTAGCTCAGTTATACATGTGAATACCAATATGAAGTCAAGTTGGAAGGAATGGATAGATATGTGAGGTTAGCAGCTTCTGGAAGGCCACGGGTACAGGGCTTTTTAAACCTACAATTCAACCATTTAAACATGAGAGATATCCAGTTGTGGCAGAAATACAATCAAATAATCCCCACCTCCAAAAATAATGTTTCCCTCTGCAAGCTTGGGGGGAGGCTCATTTGGCTGATATGCAGAATTAGGGTCCTGTTATTTTTAAAGTAATACTAACTTGTTAAATGTTGTGAAAGCAAAGTGTGCCTTTTCTTTCCTCCCTCAGAACTTCTCTTTTTAGAACTGCTGCTTCCCCCCCCCCCAAACCATGCACATCTAATTGGCAAATATGATTCATCGATGTCTTTAACTGAGCAACACGCCTGCTACAAATAAAATTGTTACAGGATTTGGCTCATAACCGATGAATTTTTCGTCTTTGAAATGATTTGCTGAACTTTGCACATTATGCACAGATCAGAATATATTTGTTCATCTTTTATGAAGAGGGATGTTTTTGTCCAATGTCTGAAAGTGCAGTAATTGTTCGTTGCAAGATGCTACCATGTTTTGTCCCCAGGGCCCTCCATGAATTCAGGATCTTGCTGTTCTCTGAAGCTACAGAACTTCACCATCTGGCAATTTGGAACGTCATAACAAGGGGTCTAATGCATCCAAGTACACAGTTCTGTTAACTCCTTAGATTTCCTAGCTGGAGAGCAATTATAGCTGCTAAGCATAGGGTAAAGGCAGCTCTCCTGGCATCAGAACCAGTATGGTCTATTTTTAGTTCTATTATAAGTAGCTATATGAATTTAAGAACTATGGTAATGGGAAAGAAAACAGTTTTTGGCAACTTATGCCCCTGTTTACAATCCTTCCTCCTTGACAAGAAATCAATGTGTTGCTATAGCAATCTTTAAAATGCTGGTTCCCCCAGACATGTTTTCCCTTGGCTAATTTAGTGTTTCCATGACTTGAAAGTTTTTGAGGGGGAGACTTAAATTATTTAGACTTCTCTGAACTCTATGGGTCTCTCAACATGCATTCCTGCCAACCTGAGCAGGCACAAAAAGACTGCACCTTGAATGGACTCACTGCCACTTGCTGGAGTAGACCCACTGAAAAATGAGTGCCTGAGTCATTTATCCTCATGACATATCCAACTGTACATCAAAAGTGTGAGATAGAAATGGGAACAAACTGTCCATTTCTTTCATCAGTCCCAGCATCTCTACCTGCCCATACCAAGGTGAGATTTTCTGAATTATTTGAGCTATTTGCTTTTCTACCCCAGATTATAACACCTACAGTTTTCTCCTTCCTGTGCTCATAATGACAGCCTGCCACTGCCCAGA
>CM034703.1:123514055-123524984 GCA_020142125.1 Phrynosoma platyrhinos
TCCTGATGTCTGAGCTGGAGTAACCATTTGCCTGTAGAGCCTGGTCTATGTGCTTCGATTCCTCTTCCAAGAAGTGGGGTTCATAGATGCATTTTGCCCGGTCTACCAGTGTTTTTATTGTGCTTCTTTTTTGTCCTGGGTGAGTTCTTGTGCAGGTATCTGTCTGTATGTGTAAGTTTTCTGTATACTGTGTGACCCAGATGTTGGTTTGGTTTGCTGATGACTAGTACATCCAGGAATGACAGTGTTCCTTCCTTTTCTTTTTCCATAGTGAATAGGATATTAGGGTGGATGTTGTTCAGGCGGTTCAGGACACACAGCCAGATCATCTTCTCTATGGCTCCAAATGGTGAAAGTGTCATCCACATATCGGAATCAAGTTGTGGGCTTTTTCAGTGCTAGAAAAAGAAAAGGCAGGAACATTGCAGATCAATGCAGATTGCAAGAGTGTTTTCCCTGACCATAGCCTCAGGTCTTGGCCTTGAAATCTCAGTGCCTGTGACAGGAGTACCTACTGATGAGAGGAGTAATTTATCAGCATTTGGAAGGCTAAAGATTCCCCATCTCTGGCTTAAAAGAGGATGCTTTCTATTTGCAGATCTCCTTATGTAAGCCAGATCAATCTTTAAGATCGTGGGGGAAGGGATTTCTCTCAGCCCCCACTGCCTTCACAGACACATTTGGTGAGGGCATGGAAGAGAGTCTTCTCCATGGCTGATCCCATTTTGTGGCACTTCCTTCCTCAGGAGGCCAGGTTGTCCCACTCCCTGCTCTCTCAACAGGTGAAGACCTTTTTATTCAGGCAGGTCTGTTATGTTAAATAAAAATATATTTAACATTAGTGTATGTGAAGTGATGTGCTGTTTTTCTTATCTCTTATTAGAAATTATATTTTAAATAAGTTTTTACTTTTTTATCGTTCATTTTTTTAAAAAAAACAACAACAACTGTGTAGCCTCTATATCCATTGGACCAATAACCATGGTTTCACTTACCCACATCCAGAAAAAAATGTCTCTCTAGGTATCTAGAGGTCTTCCAGTGTGACCATAGAACTGTTAACCACAGTTGACCAGTGTGGCCACAGAATTACTCAAATTAACCATAGAATTGCTCTGAAAGACTTCCAGATACCTAGAGACCACCTCTCTGTGCATATGGAGGTTATCCAGGATGACTTTATGGTCAATGTCTGCCAGAAATATAGGGTTCACTGTTAACTGTGGTTTTATTTATCCATGGTAACCATGGGAATTGATCCCCTGCAGATACAGGTGTCTCACTATATTGCTATTTAATTCTTTTTTAAAATAATATTCTAACTTAATCTTGTTTCAAATTACTGAAAGCTGCCTTGGATCCCATCCCATGAGAAAGGTGGAGAATAAATCCAATAAACAAGTAAACAAACAAATTTGAAATTCCACAAGAGGTAGGGCAATCATCATCTGATTAGAACAACCTATACATTGGAAAGAAATAGGCCTCCAGAAAGATCTCCCATTCACAGCATCAGGAAGGACATTGCGGTGGCAGGCTTCGTGATGCCAAAATTTGTCAGACTAAACTTCTACAACCTCTGCTTCTCAATGGTCTGATCAATATTAGGGATTCTTAGGTGGTCACTAACCCCTACTCCAATTAGAGGTTCAATATAGAATTGAAATAGAATTTGCTCTGTGTGTGTCTGTATAGACATGGTGGGAAGCCTAACTACTAAAGGCTAGCATATTGACATTCCTAAATTAGGCACAAATGCCTGGATGTATAATCACATTCAATTAGTGTTAATCCATGACCCTGACAAAATGCCTTGTCCTCTTCTATGTTCATCTCGTGGAATATATGCCACATTTTAGAATATAATGAGCAGATATTATTAGCAATGAGAATCCCCCTTAGGTCTATGTTTTAACTATCTCAGGTATGTCTTCACAGCTCTAGGAATCCAGTTTCACTCAGTGGACTGCAGGGGAGAAGACAAATTCACATAACCATGCTCCCTAATGGACGGTTACAGCTTCAGCTGATGACTTGTGTGGATGAACAAAGTCATGTTAGAACTTAAACAGCAAATCTTTTTTCAGTAGAGCCAAGTTCACACTTCAGATGCAAAACATGAATGAATGTAGTTACATGCATGAAATGGCCTCAAACCCTGTGATACTAACCATATTAGCTTGGGAATAAATTTCCTTTAAACCAGTGAAGCTCACTTCCAAGTGAATGTGTTTAAGATAAAGTGTAAACATTGTGGATTTATTCGGTTTTGGAGGTCTGTTCCATCCTCAGAACTCTGAATAAACAACAACAACACATACACACAAAGAGAAGACATATTCACAATACATTGGACATGTAATAAAATGGTGCAGTGTGGTGTATGCCTATTGAATGCTTACACCAAGATTCTCCATTCCATTCCATTCCATTCCTCTTCTCATCTGCTTTTCTTTTTCCTTCTTTTAACTCTTCTTTTTTTCCCCTTTCCTTTCCTCCCCCCCTCCCAAACATGCTCATGGTCACGGAACATGCTCAGTACTCATTGGGGCTCAGGGTTAGTGTTGTTCAGAACCTGGAAAGAATGTATTTCAAAAATTAATCTGTTACCCCTGACTTGTTAATTTTGTTTTAAAAATGATTTTAGATGTTCTCATATAAAACATCAGATTACAACCTTACTAACTGGGCAGTGACAACAGGTCACATTATTCTAATATATCACATTTCTAGTTTGGTGGGGCAACCCTTTTAAGTTAATTCTTATTTAAGTGTTAAGTTTAAGTCACACAGGGCTAATGTGAAATTTATGACCAATTAATGGTTATATTAGCAAAACTTAATTATTTAAATTACCAAAAGCCAATTAATATTACTGATTTAATTCCCAAAATAATGTTAATGAATTAGCTTTAGCACTAATTTTATTGTTGTTGCTGTTGTTGCATGCCTTCACGTTGTTTCAGACTTAAGGTGAACCTTTCATGAAGTTTTTTTTTTTTTTTGCAAGATTTGTTTAGAAAGGTTTTGCCATTGCCTTCCCCTGAGGGTTAGAGCATATGATTTGCCCAAAGTCACCCAGTGAGTTTCATGACTGAGCTGGAAATCGAACCCTGGTCTCTAGAGTTGTAGTCCAACACTCAAATCACTATGCATGCAGGCCATCCAAAAAAAAGGGGGGGACCCAACTTTGGTGTCTTTTAGGGTGGTCTAATATTGATGGAGACCTACATATCTAAAAGGCACCAGATACCATCAGATCTTGGATGCTTAGTAGGATCAGGCCAGTTTAGTATTTGCATGGGGGTCTACAAAGGAATAGAGCTGGTTTGGATTATATTTCAAGGGCCTAGATACCCTAAAGGCACCATATCCTGTCTAATATTGGAAGCTAAGCAAAATCACTTCTAACACTTCAATGAGAGACTACAAATACCAGGTGTTGGAGGCTATATGTTAGAGGCAAGACCTAGCAAAACTACCTCTGGATATTTGTTGCCTAAGGAGACCCTATGAAATTCATGGGATCATCCTAAGAGAACAAGTGATTTGAAGGCAAATGTACACGCACACATGTTATATTTCAAAGGAAGGGAATGGCAAACCACCTCTGAGTATTACTTGCCTAGGGAAACTCTATCAAATTCATGGAATTACTGTAAGCTGACAAGCAAAGTACACACATATACACAAAGATACACACTTATACACAAAACCAAAGGTATACACCTCTACACAAAAAACAGACGTACATATCTATTCATAAAACCAAAGGTAAACACATATACACAAAACCAATAAAAGTATTGCCAGAACATGGAGGCTGGAATTTGCCTAGTGGTCAACTTCCCTTGCCTTTGCATTCTGTGGCACCAATGTTTCCAAGCTCTCTGCAACAGCATTCAAACCTGAACGTTGGAAACAGAAGGAATGAATTATCAAAGTTAAATAGGCATGCCTACCCCACCACCATCACCTTCACCATATAAAATCTTAGCATAAGAATTCAGTCCAAATACAACCTTATCGTATTTCTATACGATCGGGGCTTTAACTGTCAGATAGAGGAAAAATCAAAGCCTTGTGGAACTTAGAGAAATAAAACTGGATGAGTTTTTAAAAATCTAAAATGCAGAATGACTGCAATAGGCCTTTCTATGCAACACCCAGATGAACAGGAGAGAATAGCGCAAATCATTGGTGAGATGACCCTTCCCACCAACCCACCCTCACACACACTATTCTGATTTAACACTCATGGAAAAACAGTTATTTTCTGCAGTGGGAAAGACACCCCCCAATTACATTCTTTTACAAAAATAAAATAAAATGCATTCTAGTTCAGCCATTTCATACTCAGGCCTCCCTTTGAATCTTTTTTGTTGTTGTTGCTGAAAAATAGTGATTAAGGTCAGCTCACACACAGCAGAGTATGCTAAGAGGCTGAAATGTTCTCCCACTGGGTTTTGGAACACTGCAATATTTCCTGTCAGATTATTTAACAATATTGGTCTTTTTTACACAGAGTCTGGCTTACAGTCACTCACTTTTTTCTTTACCTATTTGAGTACTTCATTGGAATACAATTAATGGACCTTTTACCACACAATTTAAAGCTCTTTTCCACCTTCTGTGTCCACATAGTTCTGTAAATGTGGAGTCTCCCTTATCCAGAATTCCAAAATCCGAAATACTCCTAAAAGCAAAATATTTTTTCATGTGTGGCTGAGATAGTGACACCTTTGCTTTCTGATGTTTCAGTGTACACAAACTTTGTTTCATACACAAATTTATTTAAAATATTGTATACAATTACCTTTAGCCTATGTGTATAAGGTATATATGAAATGTAAATGAATTTTGTATTTCGAGTTGGTTCTCATCTTCAAGAGAAATCTCTCTCTCTCTCTCTCTCTCTCTCTCTCTCTCTCTCTATATATATATATATATATATATATATATACACACAAATACAGCTATTCCAAAATATAGAAAATCCCAAAATCCAATATATTTCTGGTCCCAAGCATGTTGGATAAGAGAGGTTCAACCTGTGTCTGAGAAGTTTGGAAGAGGGAGACTTTATGTATTCAGCAAAGTAAGCATTATGTATCAAAACTACTTCTTGCCACCTATACCAGGCTCATCTTCTGATCCTTCCCATGGTAATTATATGAATGGGTTGTGACAGGTGGCTACCAGTGAGAAAGAAGGGTTTCTCAGTGTTGGCACCCTGGTTGTGGAATATCCTTCCTAGAGAACTTCAACCAACATCTCTCTGTTATGGGTTTCTCCCCCCAACAGCAAGTGAAAACTCATTTCCTCTAGCTTTTTTAAAATTTTAAATTCCATGTATTCCTTTTTAGGTCTGTTATACTGATGCTAGTCCTCTGCTGTTGGTTTTACTTTGTTTTTCATTTGTTTATTTATTTATACCCTGCCAAAGAGTTCCCAAAGTGGCTTACAAGGTAGACAACACAACAGTCCCAATCCTCAGGCTTCCAATCTAAATAAGATATGATACACACATTGAAAAGGTTGGACAGGGTAAAGAAACATTGTGTTTTCATGTTGTATTTTTATAGTTCATGGTGTCATTATTATTTTACTTGTGAAAAGCTGAGAAAATATTTGTTATTGACCAGTATCTACATCATGAAAATAAAGTTCATGTCATATTTCATTTTTAGAACGTCTTTCAGGTGCTTTGTTGTTCTTGTGTGCCTTCAGCTCTAACTTCAAGCAAGCCTATTATGGGAGTATGGTAGCAAGACTTATTCAGAGGAGATCTGTTGTTGCCTTCCTCTTAGGCTGAGATAGTGTCAAGGTGACTAGATGTCATAACTGCAAAAGAGGACAAGGCACCATAAAATGTAGGACATTGAAGAAAAATGTAAAACAATATGAAATAAAAACTAAAAATACTCATATAAAGATAAATCGTGTTTCTTAGTCATGCTCAAAATGGAGGACACTTTCCCCCTGGACATAAATTTGAAATTTAGGACATGTCCTGGAAAAGGACATCAGGTCACCCTAGATAGTGTGAGTTGCCCAAGGCCACCCAATGGTTTTCCATGGCTGATCAGGGATTTGAATCCATCTCCCATAATCCTAGTCCAACTCTCAAGTCACTACACCACACTGGCTCCCCAGTAAGAACCCTGTTTTTTCTAGAAATCCATGGCCAGAGAAAGTGTTTCACAAGCAAAGTAAGCAGCTAAGCAACGGCACTCACTGCCTGAACATCATAAACAGAAAGGAGATTCTGGACCCTACCAATTCAGGTTGCAAGGGAAGATCTGCCATTATTCATCCCCCCCATCCCTATTGGGAGAAGCAGACAAACGTTTTGGTGGTGTGCCTTCAAGTCATTTCCCACTTATGGCGATGCTAAGGCAAATCACTTCTATGCACGTATTAAACTATCACCATTGACTGACTAATGTAATCCTTCTCCCACCTGATATGCTACTTTTCTGGACGAGGTCAACATTTGAAGCTGAGTTCTTTTGGTGCCAGCAGTGTCTCCATCAGACTCCAGGAACAAAAATGGGTCAACCCAGCAATGGGAAAATATATGACAAGTGCCAAAGGAAATGGGCAGTGTTTACTGTGTGACTATGTGCCAAGAAGGAACAGCTGTACTTCATGCATGCCATGGAGGTGCCATCTGCAAAATATATTCCAGTCCAGCTGCCTACAGATGACATTTCAACAATGTGTGCTTTTTCCAGAGAAGAGGGAGTTTGCTCCTTTTCAATCTTATCTGCTCTTAACATTCATCCAAGCTACAATTATAATCATTGTCCCAAAGGTTTGGTAAAATCAGATGAGGGCTATGCTGAAGGTCAGATCTCCTGACTGTACCCCCAAATAAGAGCCTCTATTTCTCCCACAGGCCATTCAAAGGTCACACTGACCACATTTGCATAGAAAGTGCTGATGGACAAGAAACTGTAAGTCATTTGTTAGCAAATCTTTCTCACCATGTAGTCTTCTTTTCTCTAATTCCTTTATCTCTCTGACCTAATTAGGAAGCATTTATAACCAACAATGGCAGAAAAACTGGGGAACTGCTTCTAGGTTCACATGACAGCACTGTGCCTTTTAAACTCCACTCATTGGCTTTGACCATCTTGCCACAAAAAGCATCAGTGCACATTCAGGCTTGAAGTCTTCACTCATATTCACACCAAAAGATCTTTCAGGCAAGTGTTATTTTTACTCTACTAGTCACTACCCACCCTTCTCTATCTCAGGCTGAAGAAAGTGGTTGGTGGTGATCTCTAACCTTTTGCAGCTTCTTCCCTACTTAGTTGTTGTTGTGTACCTCCAAATCATGTTTTTTTCACTTATGGTGACCCTGAAGCAAACCTATCATGGGGTTTGCATGACAAGTTTCTTCAGAGAGGATTTGCCATTGCCATCCTCTGAGGCTGAGAGAGTGTGACTTGTCCAGGTTCATCCAGTGGGTTTTTTTTAAGCTCGAGCTTTCTCTATTGTGATTTTTCTCTGCAAATAATTGCTCTCTGATGTCTAACAGAAAATATCCCTTGAAGAAAGAGAGAGAATTGCATGCCATATAAGATACAAATGAATTAGCCTCCATATAAGATGCATACAACATGTGGCACTCAGTCGCTTCCTATGTAACTCCTGAAATGAGCAGAAACCCTATCCACTTTTCCCCATAGCTCAAGCTGATTAGTTGAGTAAAAGAAACTACTCTTGTCTGGCTTCTAACATCATTTTCTACCTACTGCTAAGTGTGGTGAGTAAGTGGCAAGCTCAGCAGAGATTGCTGAGGGATAAGATCACTCAGAAATGTGGACAATGTGATGTGTTGAAAGAGGAGAGTGTGCATATTTGAATACATGTATGTGTAGCATCTGATCATCTAGCTAGCATAGGACACAGCCTTCAGGTCTGAAAATATTATTCACCACTATACTCCACAGAGGATCATACACTGAAAATGCCATAGAGATCTTGTAGCACCTCTGAGACTAAGGACCTTTACCGACTGCCAGAAATAATCCAGTTTGAGTCCACTTTAACTTCCCTGGCTCTGTAGTTTATTGTGGCACCAGAGCTCTCTGACAGAGAAGGCTCAATGTCTCAGAAAAAACTACAGTTCCCATGATTCCCTAGCACTGAGCCAGGGAAGTTAAAGTAGACTCAAGCTGCATTATTTCTGGCAATCTGTAAAGTTCCTAAGTGAAAGAGGTTGTTGCATGAGCTTTTGTAGACTTGGTCTGCTTCCTCAGATACCCAAGTCTATGAAAGCTGATGCTACCACTTCTTTTGCTTAATTAGTCTCAAAGGTGCTACAAGAGTCCTCTGCATGCTGATATTCCAGACTAGCATGATTATGTCTCTGTAAATCACAGTTCATATCAAAGTCCTCTAAGGATCTCCTGCCAACAAGATTTCCAATATGAAGTTGTCCTTGCTCACACATCTCTCAGTGACTGCAATAACTGGTATGGTATGTGAAATGAGCCAAGAAAGATCAGAAAAGTTCATCTCCTCCTCCTCCTCCTGTGTCTTCAAGTTGACCCCAGCTTATAGTGACTGTATTCTTATCAGTGAAAGGAAGAGGAATCCCAGAGCAAAAACACCAGAAAGATGTGTATGTATAGCACGCTCTTTACAACTCTGGTTGATACTTAACATATCATGCTTAACAATATCTCCAGGGGCTTCCACAAGGAGACATCCCTAGGTTTCAGGGATAAAATCTCAGGGCCTGGGAGACTTATGACCAGACAAGCTTAAGTATTAGATTTCTATTAAGCATAATGAAGAATCTGTATTTGAGAATATTGTATGCAAAAGGCTATTGTAGCACCTTTGAGACTAACTGAGAGAGAGAAAGAAGTTGGAAAGAAGTACCTTCTGAGAACGAAGACTGTGAAAGCTTATGCTAGCAACCTCTTTCTCTCAGTTATAGTCTCAGAGATGCTACAATACCCCTCTGTATACTGATCTCAACTAACATGGCTATGTCTCTGAATACTACCACCATGAGAATATTGTATTATTCTTCACATCTCAACTTAAAACAAAAAAAAAATTGATCTGATGGTAAGATGATACTATGCTCTGGCTTCCTAGCCATATAATGCTATGTGTCAAAGAATTCGGGGGGGTGGGTGGTGTCACCAAAAGGAAGTTGTCCTAGAAAAGTAATTCCATCAGCCATCCAAGTTGGATATCGGAAAAAGACAGATGTACAACGTAGATGGCCAAATTGAAAGGAGCATCACTGGTCTCTCAGGCAATCTGATGATTCATTAATAGGCAAGCCAAATGGATGAGGTTGCAGGCTACTGGCCACAGGGGCCTACGAAAACTATGCATTGACAGCTGTGGGTTGCAGCATTTATTTCCTCCCTGCTATCTTGGAAGCTAAGCAGGGTTAGAAACTGGCAAAACTACTTCTGAGTATTTTTTGCCTAGGAAAACTCTTAAAAAATTAATGGGGTCACCACATGCTCTCAGCCTAAGAGGATGGCAATGGAAAACCTCCTCTGAAGAAACCCTATGATAGGTTTGCCTTAGGGCTGCCATAAGTCAGAAATGGCTTGAAGGCACATGACACACATACACCATAAGTAGACAGGCAACTTGAAGGCACATAGGCACACATATTCAGAAGCATGCAATGCAAGTGCAGACAGACAATATTTCAGGCACTAAAGGAGGCATTTCCTTCATAGAGTAGCCAACCACTCCTCTCTTCTACATCTTCTCCTTTTTTCTTTTTTCTTTTATTTTCTTTCTTTTCTTTTTTGCCTAATTGAGCTTCATTTATTCTTCCTCTAACCCCGACTGTTTTTTTAAAAAATATATATAGCAAAGTCATAAAAAAAAATATGGGTCTGCTTCCCAGGCGAACAAAACATCAGTACTGACTCAAGATGTTTTGCTGTTTTGCTGTTTATAAGTGGAATAGGGCTGAAACATACAGGCCAAATAAAGTTGCTTTAGGCCACTTTGGAGGTATGCTGTTTAAATGACACTGTGCTCTGGTCCTTAGGACTGGAGCATGACTTTGGCATGGCTTCTGGCCTCTTAGGACACATGTGTCATTTAAACAGCACACCTCCAAAGTGGCCCAAAGCAGCTTTATTTTGGCCTGTCTGTTCAGGCCCTTAGAAGATCCTAGGACAGATTGCCTGCCTGCCTTGTAACACACAACCCTCTCCTCCAACAGAGGGAAAATCTTTTGCAGCTGCTCCCCCATCCACACAACCCTAATGGCATTAGGGAACTGCCTCATTCTGTCTAATGGTAAAGACAGCCCTGCCAAATATAACCATTTTGTTTCTTGACTATCAAATGCTTTCAATCAAATATCATACCAATGCCAATTGTACAGAAAGAGGAAGATCCTTAACCTGAATATCTTGTTAGAGATAGCAATCTTTGCATGCCTATATTCACTCATTGGATGTTATCACATGGGGAGTCGTGGGGAGAAAGTGGAAATAAACCGGATGAGCAGAAGACTTTAGTTTACGGGATTTGTCCTGTTCTGCCTCGTCTGATAACTAAATTCGAATTTAAAAGGGGGTTAATTTGAACGAAAACCTGATCTTTTCATTTTCGGGATTTTTGAGGAAATGAAAAGATCAGGTTTTTGTTCGAATTAACCCCCTTTTAAATTTGAATTTAGTTATCAGACGAGGCGGAACAGGACAAATCCCGTAAATTAAAGTCTTCCGCTCGTCAGGTTTATTTCCACTTTCTCCCCACGACTCCCTGTGTGATAATATCCATTGTTAGTTTGCGTGCTTGCAGACTTCCTGTTTGTCTTTCTACATCACTCTGACTTGCAATTATTATTATTTACTTCTCTATCTTCCATTAGACCATATAATAATAATAATAATAATAAATTTTATTTTTATCCCGCCCCTC
>CM034703.1:123527523-123540563 GCA_020142125.1 Phrynosoma platyrhinos
CCCCCCCCCTGTTATAAATGAAGCTACAAGGTCTTGAACTGTAGGGACCTCTTTGCTTTTGCTGGTTTATGAGGAGCAAGCAAAAGCAGTAAGAATTTTTAAAATAGAGTTTAGGCATCCAAAGAAAAGAAGCAAGAAGGGGCAGGTATAGTTGCCCAGGAGAGCTGGCATGGTGTAGTGGTTTAAGTGCTGCACTATGACTCTGGAGATCAGGGTTTGATTCACTGCTTAGCCATGGAAATCCACTGGGTGACCTTGGTCAAGTCACACATTCTCAGCCCCAGAAAATCCCATAGCCTTAGGGTCTCCGGAACAACCCATAGGGTCACCATAAGTCAGGTGTGACTTAAAGGCACACAGCAACAACAAACAATTGGCCAGGGAATGTGAATGCTGCAAATAGAAGGGCTGTAAGTGTGACCAGTTTTCAATGTCTTCCTTTTTGAATTACCAGAAATTTGGGGACTGAAAGAAAATTTAATGGGAGCCAACATTTTTATTAGGCAGGAGAATGCCCTCATTCAATGAATGCCTGGTGGTAGATTTGATTTTAAAAGACTATCTAGAAAAAAATGAGGTATGCCTGATTAGCCAACAAATTCTATTTCAGGTCATTGACCCACTGCAAAGTTAATCTAGATAGGCATTGGGGGGGATGCAGACAGGCAGCCCTGGGCAGCCCTGGGAAGTGGAGGCTCCAATCCTTCCTTTTGCCAGTCTGGAAAAGAGTGGCAAAATGCCACTCCTTTCAGAGCCGGCAAAAAGGACACTCCAAGAGCCACCGCACGGCTCTTCTGTGCCCCTTTTGGCGCAGTGCATCAAGAGGCTGCACTGGGAGGACATTCTGATGCCGCGTGCCATGCGTAACAGCGCGTGGCATCAGGACATCCTTGAGGAGGGGTTGTGGAGGCCAGCGTGTTACTGCCCCTCCCCATCCCTGCCTTGAGGATACCGCAAAGGGCCCATCTGCAGAGGTCCATTGTAAAAGCATTTCTAGTATTTGTGGATGAAACAAACACTGGATATTTACAAGCAGAGCTGTGAGAATGGATATTAAACAAACAAAATCTCTCTCTCTCTCTCTCTCTTAAGAAACTCTTATTTCTTCTTCCACCTCATAAAATCAGCATTTAATTATTATTTTCTGTGTTCATGAGATTTAGTAAGGGAAATATTTTCTTTACCAGTGATATGTAGGAGGGAGAGCAGAAGAAGAAGATGATGGAAGTACAGGGATTTTTAGAGAAAGAAACATTGCATTTTAAATCTGGAGTTCATCATTGGTAACTACCACCATTATATACAGGGGGAACAAAATTCTGCCTCTCTCTGTGCTGTCAATTGGTTCATGCCTGAGAGAACTTTCACCGCTTTGTAGGAAACATTACCTTTACCTGAAGACTGCAAACCTGTGTAAACTTGGAAGAATGAGTCTTCTGAGAACATGCATAGACTGGATATTTCTGATCTTAATGGTGAGCAAGAAGCTTATTAGCATTCTTGCAAAAGTGAAAAGTGGTTGGGAATGGACAAAGCTATGAGTACTTAGCACAAACCCTGTGATTGATTATTACTAATGCTAGCATATCATAGAAAACCACAGTACCAGAAGAGACCACAAGGACCATCCAATCCAACCCCTTTCCATGCAGGGACACACCTTCAAAGCACTGCTGACAGATGGCAATCCAGCCTCTCTTTGAAAACCTCCAAAGAAGGAGACCCCACCACTCTCCAAGGGAGCATGTTCCACTATTGGACAGCTCCTACTGTCAGGAAGTTTTTCCTAGTGCTGAAGTGGAATCTCATATATTCTAATCCACCACAATGAGCACCATCCTTCTCTTCCTACCTCACAATGCCCACAAATGTTGTTAGGTGACCTTATCAACAACTTAGGGACAAACTCCATATCTGACTCAAAAGCCCTTTGTGGTTAGCTGCTGAAATATTATTTGGAGTATTTATACCCTGCTCTTCAGCCAAAAGGCTATCAGTGCAACTTACAAGTGGTTAATTAGACATTTCCCTGCCCTCAGGCTTACAGTCTAAAAAGACAAGACACAAAAGGAGAAGGGAATGGTGCTGATCTTCTCTCCCTCTAAAAAAGCCTGGACCAAGGCAGATGGACTGGAGGGAGGGCCTTCTTCTTACTGTGGCTAGGCCTGATGGAGCTGGCTTGCATTTCTCTCCCTCTTGATTTTGGTGGATGGAAGGAGGGCCTTCAAACATAGTCAAGACGTAAGGCCTGGATACTGTTGCAAATCCCAACAAAATTAGATCAGCTGAATTAGTTGTTAGATAGTGAGTCAGCACCTATGTAAAACCTATTGATTTAGTGGGTCTCCTGTAGCTGGAACTGCCAACTGGATTCAGGCCCAATGCACTAGAACAGACCAGTGATTTGCATAGTACAATCTTTTCCAAATGGGTACTCTCCAAATGTGTTTATCTACAGCTCTCACCATCTGCAGCAAGCTGGAAGAAAAAAATGAATGTTGATGTCAAATACATCTGAAAAGCAAAAGGTTGTTGAGGAAGACTATAATAGTTTGCTCTTTTAAAATGGTCCATCCTCTTCTTTTTAAAGGTGGAGAGAGGAGGCAAAGGCACAAAAATCTTGAAGACTAGAAGGATGGGAATGGTCAATTAATTGGGGCTACAATTTTGATTGAGGCATAATATTTGAATTGAATAATAGGGTCAATTATTTCATGCTACAATCCTAAAACAGGTGTCAGGTAACCACATGACCTCATTTACAAAGGCCCATCCTCTGTTTGAGGACATCCTCTGTCTGACAGTGTCCTGCTCTGACTGCAAGAACTTTTCCAGTGCAATGGAGTCCAGCTGGTAGAGTACTTGAAGGCATGAGCCATGAGTAAAGAAAGTCAGATTGTTACCAGAAGTTCAGGAATGCTGTCAGAAGAAGGGAGTAGGGAATGAGCAATAATAGTCACAATAAAGTTATGCACTAATCAAGATTCAAGGGTTCAACAGTAAGGAGTTGTGAAATAATCTAAGATCATGTACAGAAAACTGTGAGCAAAGATGTGCCAGAACAAGCAGAGTTTCTAACATTTGTCACAGCTACTGCATCCCTTAAGAGCTAGTATGGTGTAGTACAGGGGTAGGCAACCTTTCCCCTTTGAGGGCCGAGGGACTTCAGCTCCCAGAATCCCAGGAGCTATTGGCCAACATGGGACTATTGGCCAACATGGCTGAGGCTTCTGGGAGCTGAAGTCCCTCGGCCCTTAAAGGGGAAAGGTTGCCTACCCCTGGTGTAGTAGTTTGAAGGTTGGACTCAAAGACCAGGACTCCCCAGTCAGCCATGGAAACCCATTGGATGACCTTGGACACATCATACTTGCTCAGCCTCAGAGGAAGTTAAAGGCAATCCCCTCTGAGCAAATCATGACAATAAATCCCATGATAGGTTCACCTTAAGGTCTCTATAAGTGTGAATGACTTGAAAGCAGTGGTGTCACTAGGGTTGACATCACCTGGTGCAGTAGCTCATGGTGTCACACACACCCTTGACCTCCTCCAATACTACACTATACACAATCCTTAGTAATGTTTCTTTGTACTAATGTTACTCATAAATTATAATTCCCATATATCACTGAATGTAATGGTAAGAGTGTAACTAGAAAAATTAAAATACCTTTAAATTGCAATATCATGCACACAGCCTAAATGTATTTATACATACATAGTTTCATGTAGTTAAAGCAAAAAAAAATTGGTAAGATGTGATGCTTTTAAAATAAAATTAAAAAAACATTTAAAAATTAAAAATATTTTAAAAGATTAAAATTTAAAAATAAAATAAATTTTATTTTAAAATCTGGGGCCTCTCCTTTCTCCTCCCACTGAGCCTCATCCCACTCACACACTCTCTTCAGCATTTTGAAGGGATGCAGGAGAACACCATAGCCCATTTCTGCCCAAAGGCAGATGTTTGAGGATCAGTGGTGTCACACACACACACTTTAGGGTGTCACCTAGCACAGTCCACACACACCCTAGTGACAACTCTGCTTGAAGGCATGCAACAACACCTCCATGCCTCATAATGCTGAAGGTAGTCAAGTTCATTCAGATTCCCAGCTATATTTAGTTATGGCATTCTCCTATGGAGACCTCTTGAGAAAATCTTAACTGGACCTGTATGATGCATCTGTATGATGCATCTGGGAAATGTTCTGCCCATGGCCTTCTCAGGGGCTGGGTGGCTTTTCTTTCTCTTGCTCAGAGCTGGCTTGCCTAACATAAGAGGAGGCTGGCTGCTCTTTGACTCGGGCAATTTTCTCTTTTCTGCTGGCAAGATAAGACTAACTTCTTATCTAATGAAGAGTCTTGCAATGGGAGCATGGCAGATAGTCTAATACAAGTCCATTTTAAAGATATAAAACCATATGAAGGGAGATCAATAGAAATTGTTCATGAACAGCACCTGAACAAAAGACTGAGCAAGCAAATGATCATAGTCTTCCTCATTTATGATAAAACTTATTGACCTAAATCCTATTGTCAATCCCAGCTAGAGTAGACCCATTGAATTAATGAGATTTACCAACATGTTGACTCACCAATCAATAGCTCATTCAATGTGTTTACTCTAGTTGGGATAATCAATAGGATGCAGGACATTACATGTCAATATCAATTTTAATATTTTTTTTTTCTAATTTCCATCTATATATATATGGATTCACTTGAACAAATATTATGCAGAATGGTGTCCTGATTCCTCCTCATTTTGACAATGCATTTCCTCTATTGGACTATTTACAAGTATTCACCCTGGTATGAGCCAGTGTGGGGTAGTGGTTTGAGCATTGGACTTTGACTCTGGAGAGCAGGGTTCCAATCCTCTCTCAACCATGAAAATCCATTGGGTGATCTTGGGCAAGTCACACTCTCAGCCTCAGAGAATGGCAAACCCCTCTAAAAAATTGCCTAAGAAAACCTGTGATAGGGTCATCTTAGGGTCATCATAAGTCGGAAACAACTTGAAGGCAAACAAAACACACATACTATGACAAATATGGTTTGAGTACTGGGTTAATAATCTGTATTCCTCCCCTCCCATTTTTCACCTGTAAAAATAATGACGCTCATACCTGCTGTTCCTGTTGTGAACAGTCGATATTTTGTTTGCTAACATGTAGATAGCACTTGTAAGGGAGAAAGGAAATATGGCATATTATTTGGAATTCACCTGTTGCACATATGGGCAGCTATAGAGTGTGATATCCTGTAAGCATATATTCATTAGCATAATCAATTTTGTTTTGAGCCTCTGCCTGCTTTCACCAAGTCCAACTGCCTTGGCAGTAAATGGATCTATGAAACATCAACAGTAGCCAGGAACTGGCAAGGCTCAGAATTGTCATCACAAGTCGATTAACCAAGACATGTTGAACTCAAAGGACATTCTGCACCCTTTCATCATCTGTCCCTAGATTTTGATGCCAACAAAAACACAGATACATTCCAGGCAAAGAATAGGAGCAAGCGTTCTGTGAGCTGTGTGGGAACCTGATGAAGTGTTCATGCACCAGATTCAAAATATATGTTTGAGTATTTCTACACTGCACAGTTATTGCAGTTTGATTCCACCTTTAACTGCCATGGCACCATTCTATGGAAACCTGGGATTTGTAGTTTGGGGATAGTACATAGAATTTCCTAGTGCACTTCTCTGAACTACAGCACTAGTGCTCTCCAGGAGAAAAGTTTACACAGTTTACAACAATGATAGTGAAAGTGAGGTCAAAGTGTTATAACTATGTAGTATAGAGACATTGGTCCAAAACTCACCGCACAAATAATCCAGTTTGAGACCTCTTTAACTGTCCTGGCTTGGTGCTAGGGAATCCTGGGAATTGTAGTTTATTGTGGTACCAGAGCACTCTGAGAGAGAGAAGGCCAAATGTCTCACAAAACTACTGTTCCCAGAATTCCTTAGCATTGGGCCAGGCCAGTTAAATCAGTCTCAAACTAGATTTTTTCCAGCATGTTTTGGATCAGTCTCTATCTATATCAGCCTATTGATGATAGGAGCAGTGTCCAGCCTCCCTTAGCAATTTTTGGTGACCAAAGTACCATGGAGTAGTGGTTTGACTACAATTCTGGAGACCAGGGTTTCATTCCTAGCTTAGCCATAAAAACCACTAGGTAAACTTGGGCAGGTCACAGCCTCTCAGCCTTGGGGAAAGGCAACGGCAAATACCCTATGAAGAAATTTGCTAAGAAAACCCCATGATAGGTTCACCTTAGGGTCACCACAAGTCAGAAATGATTTGAAGGCACACAACAAAAACAACAACAAAGTACTGCAAGCGTGTCACAGGTTGTGTACTGGGACTCCATTTCCACTTGTATTTCTATCCTTGGTGGTCTGATTGGACACTGCTCTCATTTTGATACAAAATTAAAACTTGGCTCTTCATCAAATCTTTGCATGCCCAGTGACCATGGCTTCTTCTAGACAATTAGATTGTGGATTATGTTGTGTTGATGGACTGTTTTAAATTGTTTTTATGGTTGTTTTATTGTTCTTACCCTGCCCTGAGATCTCAAGATAAAGGTTAAGGAAGACAATGATAAACCTTCTCTGAACAAATCTTGCCAAGAAACCCCCATGATAGGGTTGCCTTGGGATCACCATAAGTTGGAAATGACTTGAAGGCATGAAATAACAACAAATAAATATATTTGTCGAATATCTTGTCTTTGAATCTAACAGTGTGCAGCCGTGAGCTACCCACCATTTTAAAGTCCCCATAGTTCTACATCATAGCAATACTATGCTAGAGTATTGGGGGGAATTTCAAATGAAAGGCAGTTAATAACTGCATTTAACAGATTTTTTTCCTGCCCCTGGGGAGTGGCAGTGGCATCTGGCACAATGTTTGGATGTTAAGTAAAGCTAAAGAGAGCCAGTGTGGTGTAGTGGTATGAGTGTTGGACTATGACTCTGGGGAACAGGGTTTGATTCTGAGCTTGGCCAGAGGAAGCCAAAAGCAAACCTCCACTAAACAAACATTGCCAAGAAAACCCCATGATAGGTTCACATTAGAGTTGCCATAAGTCAGAAACAACTTGAAGACACACATAACACACACACATATACATAGGCGTACCCAAAGGTTAAGTGACAGGCATGGATTGTGCAGGAGGGAATGGCTTTGAATATGGATAATGGCTGAGGAAGTGAGAGGAGGGAGATGATGTAGTAAGAATGAGAATAATTATTGTTGGTGTCGTTACCTACCTTCGAGTTGATTCCCAACTCATGGTGACCCCGTGGATGAGCCATCCATCTCCAAGACCCTCTATCTTCCAAACCATTTTCCCCCTAGTGATCCATTTTCCATCTCTAGCCTGTAAGTTCAGCTGGAAAGTTGACACTGAAATCTAGACAACTACCAAACACACTTTGACAAATTTGGAAACATTTGATGAGATGTACCAATGAGTCGTGGCTGCCACAGGTAGATGAATGAATGGACAAACACAAGAGTAGGGTTGCCATATCCCAATTTTGGGTGAGACAATCCCAATTTTTCAGGGTCTTTGAATGTCTCGACCCGGTTTTAGGACCATGTCCCAGCTCCTGGCTCCTTGACTCTCTCCCCCAGCCTCTCCCTCCACCTCTCCTTCCCAGGAGGCAGCAGCCAGCCAAGCAAGCCCCAAGACATCCAGGGGCCAAGGCTTCCTTGGCACAACCACATGGGGCCTCAGCCAAACAGCCAAACAGCCCCAAACACATCCAGGGGATGAGGCTTCCCTGGCGCAGCTGCATATATTTATATTGTTTTATTATATTTACATTTAATGTTATATTAATGTTTTTTTATTTTAGTAAAGTTTTTGGCTTTTAGTTGGTTGTGTCCTCCATTTTTCTTGATGTCGTACATTTGCCCTACATTTTGTCCTACATTTTATTCTACATTTTTCACCTACATTTTGTCCCAGTTTTGTGGAAGAGAATTATGGCAACCCTACACAAGAGAGAGTTTATTATTATTGTAGGTATGACACAGAGAGAAAGAAAGAGGAGAGATTATGTTTAGAAGACTTAGCACCACTTTTAGTAGGAGTTACTGGGAATTCTTAAAGACTGTTCAAACTTGTTAGTTTTGTTTACAGTATAGAGATGTACATTTTATAAATTTTGTTCTTGTAGGCAAGAAAGAATAATTTTTCTCCTTGCTGTGAGAATTGTCAAACCCTTCCATTTTAAAAGGTTATTCACATTCAGAACCTGTTCAGTGAAAAAAAAACTGTGTCTGGGTTATTTTGTACAGAAAATAAGTTCCCTGTACAGAAAACAGCATTTTTGTGTACCAAAATCTTATTTTCTGCACAGAAAATTCTGTATTCTCTGCAGATAACTTGTCTACTGTACAGAATGTTATTTGCAATGCAAAAGACCTACAGGGCAAACTGCAAAGATCCTGATAATCTAAAATTCACCTCATCAGGCCCTTGTGAAACCTGCTTTTTAACCATTTTTCAAACAACTTTGAAAATCCCATGAATGGTTTGTTAGTGGAGCATTCCTGGTTCTTCCTGGAATAAATCCTCTTAGATTGTGATTTCATCTGAAAATCTTTGCCACAATTGTGTGACTTTCCCAGGAAAATGCCTTTTTAATCTCCTGATTTTCCCCAAGTGATAGTCTCCTACAAAGGTGGTGTCTCTGGTTACAGTTGTGTTTTTTTTTTAAGAGAAGCACTTAATTCATTGCTGTGCTGACACCTTATTTTATTTCTGCATTCCAAGAATAATATGGCAAAGTGTTGTTAGTTCAAATTTGCCCTCTGTTGAATATAATGAAGTAGTTCATGTGAAGAGAAATGATTTATCTGGCGGTAAGGTTTTATTTTTCCACATGTTGTACCTGCATCCGGTAGCAATAGGCACCACTTTGCAGAAGCATTCCATGCTATTGACAAAGAAAACTATTATTCTGTTATTGACAAAGAAAATCCACCTTCTCAAATGTACACTGTTGCCTACATTTCTAAAAAAAATACTTGAATAAAATCTATTTTTGATTTGTTTACAGTACAATCCTATGAATGTCTAGTAAATGAATTAATGGGCAGGGACTTCTGGTGCGGAGGAGTGTGAGGAGAACATGGGTTTGAGATACTCTCGACCCTAACTCCGAGTAAGTGGATATTGGGGGGGAACAGGACCTCCATTTACCCGTCCCTAGTCCCACTGTGCAGGGGAACTACCTGATTGGTCATTGGAATCCAAAAGAAAAGCAAGATAAAGGTGTTTGGGGTTTTTTTTATATAAAAAAACAGAACTTCTATCCCAGCTGCTGTGGCATTTCGGCCCCTGGCGGGATAGAATAGTGGATTAAATTCATGACCGAACCCAACCACTCTCAAGCGCCATTTGACGCTTTGCAACCCTGCACAAATTAATAAAAACTGGAAGAAAGAAGACCACATTCTAATATAAAATAGTGACTACTCACTTACATTGCCCTGAAGTTGACTGGGGTAGACCCCAAGCCAGAGGCGTTTTGTTTCCATGCTGGAGGGGCCTCCTGAGCCACAGACTTTGGACTGTTAAATGAAGCTGCTGGTGTGATGAGAGGGGACACAAATGAAGAGAACACAAACCATAGAGGCAACTGCTAGAACAACAACACGGAAATGGGAGACAAAATAAGAGGAAGGACCACTCAATAACAAAGAAGTATAAGGAAACATAGAGCAGGATCATAGAAACATAGAACAAAACTACAGAAAACCAGAGAGAGCTGTAAGATGCGGAAACTAAGAGATTAAAATCAGAGACACCTGAAGGATGCGGAGAAGGAGATGGAGCTGAGAGACAGATCTATTGAAAAGAGAAAGACATTTCTGAAAAGATAAGAAAACTTTACAAATAATATACAAAGGTAAAATTTGAAAAATATATATTAAATTTGGAAATTGGACACCTAAATAGTAAATTAAAGAGGAAAGAGAAGAATTTAAAGGAAAGGGAAAAATAACCTGTGGAAATACTATATTGAACTTAATAAATTGACATTAGAAGTTGGATTTAAGCTGGATTTAAAGAACACGTAATAGTGTAAATTATATAGAATGACTATTGTATGAGAAACTAATGACCTTGTTAGACCAAAGACCTGTCTCTGGTCTCTTTATTTAAGTTGTAAAATTACAAAGCAGTCTTGGTTGCAAAATTATAAAGAGGGTGAAAGCATACACCAGATTGAATTTTGAACTTTTTCATTTGTTTATGTTACAAGATTTAATTAATTATTTGAATTTTTTAAGTGGAAATTTGCCTTGCTTTTAATTTATAATTAAAGTGTAAACAAACTTTAGAGACTGAACAGTTGAAGAAGCAGAAACCACCATTCCTCTTCGGTACATGGACACAAGAGAAGTCACAAGAAGAAGAGAAAAAGTAAGAACATAGTAAGAAAATAGAATGCAAAAGATCTCGGTGACATACAGATATGATATAATATCTATATATACTTATTGTGGTATATATACATACTGTCTTTGTATTTAAAATATAGCTATTTTTTTAGATAGTATTGCTTAAAATAATTGGTAAAGGGGGTAGTAAAAATAGGTATAAAATATCTGGTTATATTATTTATATATACAAAGAAAATATAAGCCTAATTAATTCTGTATGTAATTTAAGATAAGACTGTAATTACTCTATTATATTTCTTGAATATTTTGTTATAATACTCTGATGGTTACGATATTTTTGGTTTATATCTGGAATCCTAAGTGTAGCTGTAATTACTTAGAGGGAAAATTAAGGATAATTAAGATAACAGCTATAGAATAAGATAAGAAAAAAAGAAAGAAAGAAAGATAATATAAACTATTAACGTTTAATTCTAAAATTTGAGAAAATATATAGTAAAATATAAGGACATAAAGCTGTCATAATGGTGTAAAATATAATTATATGAGGTAACTTTGCTATTTCTTTACATAAGTGAAGAGGCAGTAATAATATGTTCAAAAATAATAATATTTTATTTACAAAAAGAATATCAGAATAAGAAAGAGTGATAATTGGTACTACTTATAAGACTGTAATTAATAGCAAGTAAATTCCGTACCAAATTTATTAATAACAAACCTTTATTTTTTTTATATTTGACTATTATTGTATTACCTTTGTTTAACAAATACTAAAGAGAAATCAGAAAAAATGGCGACTGCTAAGAAAGGCTCTTCACAATCTCAATTACAATTCTCATCTCAACATTGGGGTTCACTGGAAGATACAATTAAAGTAACGGATCCGAATATGCTGATCTTAGAAGAAATACGCAGAATTAGACAGGAAATGAAAGAGATGAGGAGCAAAATGAAAGAAGATCTGAAAGAAGCCTGTCAAGAACTGAGGGAAGAAATTAAAGAAAGCAAGTTTGAACTTAAATATCTTGATGACCTGGGGAAAAAAGTAGTAAAGATAACAACAGACATGAATAAGACACAAAAGGAAGTTGAAAAAATTAGAGACAAGAATCAACAATTGGAGAGAACAATGAAGGAGATACGACAGGAATTAAATCAATACAGTTACAGAGAATGGGCGAACGAACTTCACTACAGAGAAAGATGTATTAAGACTAGCGGCATCGCCGAACAAAAAAATGAGAACTTAATACAGAGGATTATGACTCCACTTGCTTCATTTGTAGAATGTAGTCCAGAACAGTTACTGTTAGATTTAGATAAAATATTTAGATTAAACTCATTGCAAGCTAAAGAATGCAAAGTACCTCGCAATATAGTCATAAGTTTCATAAGATCATCAACATGTGACTGTATAATATGGAGGAGCTACGAAAATAAATTAATGGTAGACAATATGGAAGCAAAAATTTTCAAGGATATTCCTCCACAGTTAATGTTGGAATGCCAAAAATTCATATTCTTAACACAACTTCTTATTGAATTAAAACTTGAATTCCAATGGGAAAAGATCAAAGGACTCTCTATGACATACAAACTGAAAAGATATAAAATAGACAATTTAGAAAAAGCTAAAGAGATGGAAAAAAAGGTTACTCAAAGAGAAAGAAAATAAGAATAAAGAATCAGATGAAGAAAACCCAGAGAGATATTACCGTAGAAAAGAATGGAGAGCCAAAAAGAATCATGGAAGCAAAGATGACTTAATACAGGATCAAGAGTTACAAGATCAGATGATAAACTAAGAAAAATCAAAGACAAGAACATTAATAGAGACAGAGAAGAATAAAGACCAAGACATTGAAATATAATCTTCTTTGAGATTCAAGGAAAATATTTCTTCTTGCTACTTCTCTCTTTGTCCTTTTCGATATGCTTACTACTAAGAAAACAAATAATAATAAAATTTTGGGGTGGAAGGGGTGGAACAATACAAAACAAGATAAAACAAGACAAAACAAGACAAGAATAATAATAATAGCAATAACTATTATGTTGTACTTAAACAACAAAAACTTTAATAACAGATATTGGTATAAAAATAGTATTGAGAACACCAAAATGACAATTAACATAATTTAATGGAATGTAAAAGGAATAAATAACAGATACAAACGAAGAATAATTTTTCAACGCTTAGAAAAGCTGAAAGGAGATATTATATGTATACAAGAAATTAAAATCAGAAGAAACGATTCTAAATTTCTATATTGTCCTAAATTAGGAGATTGCTATTATTCCCTCACAGAAAAGAAAAAGAAAGGTGTAGCCATATATGTAAAGAAGAAATATAAAGCGAAACAAATTTTTGAAGACAAAGATGGGTCATTACTAGCTTTAGAAATAAAATTAAAAGAACAGACATGTCTTATAATGGGAATATATGCACCACATGAAAATAAAGAACATTTCTTTGAAAAAAGAAACAAAGAAATCAAGAACACCGACTATAATAATATAATTTTACTTGGGGATTTTAACGGAGTTATGCAGCTGGAACTAGACAGATACACAACATTTAAAAAATGTAAAGAAGTGTTA
>CM034703.1:123616001-123626103 GCA_020142125.1 Phrynosoma platyrhinos
AAAGGAGTCAGACAAGGCTGCATCCTTTCACCCTATCTGTTCAACCTGCATGCAGAATATATAGTAAGAAAAGCAGGCTTGGACATAAAAGAAGGAGGAGTGAAAAAAGATGGAAGGAATATCAACAATCTAAGATATGCAGATGACACCATAGTACTAGTAGAAACCTCACAGACCTGGAACACCTACTAAGGAAGATCAAAGAAGAAAGTGCAAAGGAAGGCTTAATGTTGAACATAAAGAAAATGAAAATAATGACCACTGAGGACCTTCACATGTTCAACCTAGACCAGGGATAGGCAACCTTTTTGAGCCAGGGGCTGGGTTGCTGTCCCTCAGACAATTGGGGGGCCGAAGCACCATAAATAAATAAATAAATAAAAAATGTAATTAAATTTTTTTAAAAAAATATGCATGCACAGTCTCTCAGCCCCAGAAAAGCCATGGCAAAACCCCTGTGGAGATTTTGCCAAGAAAACCCCAAGAACAAGTAATAACAATAATGAATATCATCATGGCAGGCGGTGGTGGCAGGACCAGGCTGGGGCCGGTCCAAAGGCCTCGGAGGGCCGCATCTGGCCCCCAGGGCTTAGGTTGCCTACCCCTGACCTAGACAATGAAGAAATAGAAATAGTAAAAAGAATTCCCTTACCTAGGATCAAACGTTGATAGTAAAGGGGACTGCAGTCAGGAAACCAAAAGACTAAGAATGGAGAGGGTGGCTGTAAAAGGACTAGAAAAGATTCTAAAATGCGAAGATATACATTTCAGCACAAAAGTTAGAATCATACAAGCCACTGTATTCCCTATTACCATGTATGGATGTGAGAGCTGGACAGTTAAGAAAATCAATGCATTTGTTATGTGGTGCTAGAGAAGAGTGCTGAGGATCCCATGGACAACCAAAAGGACAAACAATTGGGTCATAGAGCAGATCAAATTGGAGAGCTCCCTGGAAACCAAGATGACCAAACTGATACTTTTGTACTTTGGACACATCATGAGAAGAGAGGACTCACTGGAAAAGACAATAATGCTGGGAAAGGTGGAGGGAAGTAGGAAGAGAAGGAAGGCCTCATGCTAGATGGATGGACTCTTTTAAGGAGGTCATGGGTATTAAGGGGTTGCAGGAATTAAGCAGAGCAGTGGAGGACAGAGGGTCTTGGAGATATCTCATCCATAGGGCCACCATGAGTCGAGATCAACTTGAGGGCAGTTAAAAACAAGTGATGTAGTGGCTTGAGCATTGATTATGATTCTGGAGATCAGAGTTTGATTCCTCACTCTGCCATGGAAACCCAGTGAATGATCTTGGGCAAGTTACACACTCTTGGCCCCCCAAAACCCCATGACCTTAGGGTGGGAATGATTTGAAGGCACACAGCAACAAGAAGATATATTAAGATCTGACTTACTTCCAGGTGCTCAACATTATTGGGGGCAGTATTTAGATGCATCCCATCTTCAGTTGTAGCTTTGTGTGTGTTCAAGTGAGCAACTGAACAGAGCTAGAGAGAATGGGAATTAAAACCCAGGATTTTGTCAATACAAATCTCCCCTCCTAGATGGAACAATCTAACTATAGATTATATTATGTGCCTTATATTATGTAAAACAAAACACACCACATTCCTTCCATTTTTATTTTACTTCTTAGACAAGCAGTATACAACAACATCCAGCATCCTACTGAAATCATTATCAGGTTGACAATTATTTTAAATGGAGCTGGATTGCATTACAAAATGCTTCCCTTTGAGTTTTTTTAGTCCCATTTTCCCTCTCTGTTTTGATATAATATCTTCTTTTTGACAGCCACCTATGAAATCAAATATAGCATTCAGGTTTCTGGCATAAGAATGGCAATTTAGGATCAAAGGAATACAGGCAGCTGGCATTTCACACATATCTCTATATTATAGAATGTGGCCAGTTTGACAAATAGTTTTGATTTGGGAATGGAAGACTTGGCATAAGAGTGCAGCACACTTTAAAATCAGCAGACTGATAAAAAGTACCTCTAGTGCTCTATACATTATCATTCCCTCTTGAAGGAGAAAATGTCTTTATCCAACAGCATTTCTCACCTCTGGACTATAACTCCCATCATCTCTGGCCAATGTGGCCAATAGGGGAAACTGTTTCACACATTTCTGTCAGATCTGGCAAGATTCAAGAACTCTGTGTAGCCAGTAAACCAGCCAATTGCTTTAATTAGGAGTTTTTTGAAAAACACAATCAGAAATTCACCAGTCAGGGTTTAAGCCAGAACTGCCCCCCTACCAGCAAATGCCAAGTTAAACCCTTCGAGACCAATGGGCTCCACCCCACCTCATCTGGCATGCAACCTAACACCCACCTACTATTCCCACAGCTTCCCCCCCCTTCCATTAACCCCCCCTTTTCTGGTCGTTCTCACACCAGCTATCATTCCCTAGTCACAATTCTCACCCAGTCATCCCCTTCCACTTGGCAAAACATTCCCAACCATTCTACTCCCTAGGCCTCGGATTCCAGAGAACTTACTTTCTCAAAACTACCTACTGCACTATCTACTCTCATCCCCCCACCTCTAACAGCCTACATCCTACAAAGCCTACTATGCCAGCTACTGTCTACCCTGACTACTAACCAACCTATCATCCCCTTAAAGCAACTAAGCATATGACAATCCCAACAGACATCTGGTAGAACTCATCCACTACCCAGCCCATGGGTATTCACATCCTACTAAAAGCAATGTGAGTCTCTCCTCCACGGTGCTATCTGATTTGCTTTTTACACCCACAGTCTATTTTCTGAAATTCAGTGGGTCATAAGAACAGCATCAATATTGAGGTAGGGTGGCCTTTCTCAGAGGATCATCCTCCATTTGATTAGTTCCAAAGAACAGTCCTCCTTTTGAAAGTCTGGTCCATCAGAAGGACTTTGTCTAATCCAAGAGTAACTTATAACGTTCCTGAGAAAGGAAATCAAGGCACTTGAAATTATCCTATTGCAATTAGCTTCTCAATGTCAGTGGAGACATAGGTCTGTTGTCCCAAGGTCTGGTCCTCTACATTCCTCCTCTTTTTCAGTATAAAGGGATGCTTTAGACATGTAGCTGAGAGGGCACCCCCAATGCAAGAAACTCACCATGCCATATATGGACATCCATGACCACATAAGGAAACCTGACTGGCTTAGCGGGGGGGGGGGGGGGGGGGGGGGGGGGGGAGCTCAAGAGTACATAGTTAGGATAAATCAATCAAGATCAGAATCTTCATAATCCCTTCCTTGATAAGAGTGATAGCAGGTGATAGATCTGGTGTTTCTAAAAGAACAAAAGTCCAAATATACTTCCCTCTGGAGGAGATACTCCATTGTCTAGAGACATTTGCACTGATTATCCAGTCATTTCCAAGTTTTCTTCTCATTCTTCTCTCTAGGAAACTTCATGTTAATCCCAAAATCTGCCCAAGGATACATTTTACCCTTAAGTATGGCTGCTAAGGCATTACCAATTTGGTCTCACTTATGATTCAGACAGAGACTCTGTCAGTACCTCACTTGACTACTCAGCATTGCTGGATGTTGCTGAGCCATTTCACTTCACAGTGTCTCCTGATTGGAGCCCTGCTTCTGGAATCAGTACAGTATTACCCTCTGCATTCCCTAAATTCATTATCTGCTACCACCATTTATATCATTAGTTCTTGTGAGAGTGTGTGAGCATGCTTTTGTGTGAGTGGTGATTTTCTTTTACATATAAAGCTACATTTGGACCTCGCATTCTGGAGTTCTGTTTCTCAGAACCTGCATATATATCCCCGCATTTAGTTGCCAACCCCTCTCAGCATCTTTAATTGAGCTAGTAAATTTCCCCTATTAAATATTGATTATTGTGCCCTCTCAGGTCCCTGGCATTTTGGGTAACTATCACCTTGCCACTGTATTCCTCATCATGCTAAGATGCTGGAGCTATAAGAATCCATTTGAGAAACATAGTAAGCTGCCTTATGCTGAGTTGTATCATTGGTCCATTTGCATCAGTGAGAAGTATTCTGCCCCTACTTCTCACTGATCTTAATATGAGTGGTTTATTGTTGTTGTTATTGTTTTTATTATTGTTGCTTTTAATTCCTTTCAAGTTTAATTTGGTTTTATGGGGGGGAGGGTTGGATTATGGATTGAGGGAATGTTTTAACTTTGTTTGTTTTAACATGTTGTAACCTGCCCCGATTGCCATGCAGCGGGGCGGGCTATAAATAAAATTTACTATTATTATTATTATTATTATTATTATTATTATTATCATTGTGGTCTGTTCAGACTGGCAGGAGAGTTTGGAGTAGATGCTTGCTTAACCCTACCTGGAGATTACTAATAATCTTCTATCCAAGTGCTAACTCTGCATAACTTTTAAAATCTGACAGGTTGAATGTGTGCTCAGATTTATGGAGTTCTTTTTTAATCTCTACTTATAAATTAGCCTGTGCATTTTTATACAAAATGCTACCTTCTTTTATAATCTTTTGTGGTGAAGTAGGTCTTGGGAGCAAGCTATATAAATGGCCATCCTAGGTTTGGGGGCAGAAGCTAGTAATGCTAAAACCTCACATTGATAAGGCATTTACATCAAAATCAAATACTGATTGGAGTTCCCTTAGGGCATGTCTATACAGGCCAATTACACTGGTTTCCCTCACCATGACCTGCCTACACAATGTAGGGCCAAAGCTCTGATTTGAGTGTGGACTGTCTTCATGAGGGAAGGCCAGTTCTACACCCAATCCACCTTATCCCTGGCTAAATCAGAATTAAAAACCTCACCTTTTGCTCGGGATTTTGCAGGAACATTTGGAGCACTCTGGAGCAATGCTGGGTGGATGTCTACATAGACCTCCTGCTACGCCATCCAGTCTTGGCACTGCTGGCCTATCTGAAGTCACAACAAGGCCCCCAGCCATGTGATCAATGCTGACACCTCATTTCTGACCTCAGAGGGAGCTACTCATGCTGGCGATGGTGATGTTGGGTGGCACAGTGGGACATATGTGTAGGCAGCTGCCTGACTTCACTGTGGACTGCAGAGGTAATAGGGTGAATCCAAGGCAGCTCCAGGTCCAAAATACTCCAGGAGCAGCCCAAAGTATTCAGGCTGGTGTAGATGAGTCATTAGATGAAAGGTTGCAAAATTCTGTTTCTTGATTCCTTCATTAGAAGCTGAAACATAGTACAGTATGCATTTCAGGGTTACTTTTCTCCTCGATTATTTAACTCAGGGGTCAGTCCTATCATTAGGAAGAGTGAAACAGCTACCCCAAGCAGTAGATAATGGAGGACAATGGAGGACAACACCTGGCCTGGCCTTTATCCCCTGTACTAGTTTTCTGCCTCCATGGGTGTAATAACCCTATTGCTAAAGTAAGATTTCATTGCCCATCCAGTCAATCTCTGTACATGGATTTGAGGCAGGGGTGTAGAAGCAAGCCATCTTGTTCCTCACCCCAGGCAACAAAATGTATTGTGCCAGGCCTGAATAAAATCCAGATTTGGTGAAGGTCCTTTGAATCTTCAGTTCCCAGAATCCCCCATTCAGCATGGATTCTTTTCATGACTATAACTGGATTCTGGGAATTATAAATCCAGGACCCCAATACTGCAATATTGTAAGAAGAAAAGTTTAATTTTGTAACAGATTTATTTAAGGATTTAGTACAAATGATCAGAAATATAAGCTGTTGGTTTAATACACAAAGGATCTGTTTAAATATTATATTTAAAAGTGAAGACAAGAAGAATAAAATGAGAATAGTTGAATACAAACTAGATGTACATGGGAAATCAACTGTATATAATGTATATATATATTTGATGATGAAAAATACTTTAATGTAACAAATATTCTTTAAAAAATAAAAATTGAAAAAAAATCCAGAAGAGTATCTTTTATAGGCTTTGGAAAATATGTAAACATGGTCTGTTTTCTTGAGGGTTAATGTTGAAGACTAGCCACTAGACTCTTAGGAAAACATAAATTGATGGATTCAGTTCCAGGTAAATATGGTAAGGATCAGGTTGTGTGATATAGTTTTCATATAAATTGCTTCATCTTGACTGGGTTATGTTTTGGAATGCATGTGACTGGTTTTTCTCATGAAGGCATGGGATGACAGCAGTTTGCTAGAATTCTTTTTATAATATAAAGGATACTTCTTATTGTAATAGGGTTTTCAGAATAGCCTAGCCTCATGGAAAAGAATAAATGCCTCAAAAACGAGGACTTCAAAGTGTCCCTTAAGTAGATCAAAACCAGACAGGAACATTCAAGCAAAGGCAATAAAATAGTCCATCATTGTAAAGCCCAACAAGATACATGATCTGGTATGAACATTCCTGTTTTACAGGCTTTGTGTTTTTCAAAACTTGAGAACAGAACTATGTAAGAACCATGGGGTTCCTGCTAAAAAAAAGAATCACAATCCTGTGTTTCTGCTAAAATGTAGACTGACCCTAGAATAATGCATGGCATTGTGATGAGGTGTTAGTAGCCAGCATGGCATAGTGGTTTGAGTGCTGGGTTCAAATTCCCATTCTGCCACAGAGACCCACAGAGTGATCTTGGACACATCACATTCTCTCAGTCTCGGAGGAAAGCAATGGCAAATCCTCACTGAACAAAATCTTGCTGAGAAAACCCTATGACAGGTTTGCTCTAGGGTTGCCACAAATCAGAAAGGATTTGAAGGCAAACAACAAACGGAGCAAGATAGTTGAGGAGTGTTTAGGAACAGGATTGCTAATGCTTTTTACGGCCCAACTTATGTCCTCACCTGAAATTCAACAGGCAAAGGTTTTCCCATTATTTTATCTCCATGCCAGAGAAAGACATCTCACAAATATTTGTACATAAAGCCTTTAGTAAAGACACAAGAACAAAGCCAATTTGAAAAAATGTGGCAATGCAACGTATGGAAATACAAAAAAAAACAAAAAACAGTAGCTGTCAGTGTCTGCTTTGCATATTAATAGAACATGCAGATCCCTTTCAAGGAAGTGAACAGACACAAAGGAAATCGTGGTAGCCTTGAATTATTTATTTATTTTATTTATTTAGAGTATTTCTATCCCACACTTCAGTCACAAAGGCTCTCAGAGTGGTTTACAGATTGTTGATTTGACAAGTAATTTGAATTAGCAACACTGAAGAGTCTTGTTACAAAATGGACTAAGTATGAAATCAATAGACACTGGATTGAGTTGCTACTCCTGCCTAGTGGTTAGAAGGCCAGAGGTTATGACCCTCACATCCAATCTCTAGCAGCACCTTTTGCCTCTTAATGTGTTTGTCTGCTCATCTTAACTAGAGTGAATCATGCTGTATAAATTTGCATTACAAACCAAACTGTTTATATAAAGGGCAGAATGAAAATAAAACAGCCACCGACTGTGTTCAGAGAAGTCAAATCTGAAGCATTGTATAAGGTCCAAGCTATCTGGCAACAGAGATGGCTTTGCTCAGTCAAGTGCAAAAGTTAGCATTGCTTTGTTGCAGTAATGAATGGCTGCATCGTTCTCATCCTCTATTTTTAGTCAAATAACCTGGAAGGAAATGTTGCTTCTGAGTTTAGATACACTCACTCTCCTGCCAGTGATTGCACAAGACCAGAACGCCTTGGCCAAGAAGAATGTAAACTTAAAACGTTTTGGCTGGTACTATGGCAAACTCCTGAAATTTGTACACATTCACAGATAATTTAGCACTATAATCATGCCATTTATGGCTAGATCACACATGCAGAGGATGGCCACTCCAAAGATTGCTTTTTCCTTTGAAATTACTAACATAAACACTAAGGCATTGGGATGGAAGGTGGGAAGAGGTTGCTGGGAGGCACCCAAGAGGTTATTCAGACATTTATTTATTTTTTTTAGCATGGCTATACAAATAATCTCACTCACACATTCTGGTTTTGTTGTTCACACCATTTTTAGTTGGAATCACATCTATGCAGTGGCATCATTAAGAGGGTGGGGGGTGCGGACCACACCAGGTGACACCCTAAAGGGGAATGACACCACTGCTCCCCATACATCTGCATTTTGGCAGCAATGGGCTGTGGTATTCACCTACGTCCCATTAAAATGCTGAAGAGATGGTGTGAGCAGGGTAAGACTCAGTGAGAGAAGAAAGGAGAGGCACCAGGGTTTTTTAAAAAAATAAATTTTAAATTTTAAAAAATATATTATTTTAAAATTAACTTTTAAAAAATCACCTGTTACCAAATTTTCACTTCAACTAGTATGTATATGTAAATACACTGAGGCTGTGCATATATTTTAATTTAAAGTTATAGTTTTAATTTTCCTATGATATGCAGGAATTACAGTTAATGATTAACATGAGTAGACAAATCATTACTAAGGATTCTGTATGGTGTGGGATGGTAAGAGGTGGGATGGAGGGGTGGCACCATGAGTTACCACACTGGGTGACTCCAACCCTAGTGACGTCACTGCACCTATGTGCATCTCTGCATGTTCTTTTGCTCACATATATCAGCACTGCATATGAAGATGAAATTACGGATATATTTGAAACACATTCAAGGCAGAGTTTTACCCAGGTCTATTTGCATTGGTTATTTGCACAACCGACAACACAAATCTTTTAGGAAAAGATTCAAAATGCATGTGAACATTCAAAACATTAAGAAAACTTTCAAAATGCATATGAACAACAAAGATTCAACCCACGTTCTACCAGGATTATTTTCACTGTCTGAATAACACCCAAGAGGGAGGATCATTTGTTTCTCTGTAAGAGGGGGTTTGTGTGCTGGAACCAAGATGCTAGATGCCCTGCCAGATCCATATCCAGAGTGTGTTTCTGTCTTTAAAACAGCATACCCTCAAACTTTCCCAATTTGGCAGGGATAGTCCCAATGACTCTTCTGTTGGCCCATTTTTTCAGCTGCTTTTAAAATGTCATAGGGTTGGTGTCACTCATAGTGTCAACCTCCTTGACCTCCTCCCATCCCACACTATACAAAAAAGAAAAACCAACCCACCCCTAAATGGCTTGGGTCCAAGTTATCTCAGGGGTCGCCACCTTCCATACAATCCTCGCCGCGCTCTCCGGTCCTCTGGGAGAAATTTGCTGCAGTCTCAAAAATCTAGGCTCCCAGAGGGCTTTTTCTGTTGTCACCCCCAAACTCTGGAACGACCTGCCGAACAAGATCCGTCAGTTGACATCCCTAGACAGCTTCAAAAAAGCTGTCAAGACGGACCTCTTCCGGCAGGCCTTTCCAGACTAATCACCCCGGCCTGGGGTTCCTTGACTCCTGCGTTCCTCTCGTGGCCCCATCAGTTGTTGATGGATGGGGAATGCAGTAGAGGTTGATTAGGGCATTGCAACCTGTTTTAAAGGTTTAAATGTAAAATGTTTTATATTGTTACGTTTTAATGTTATGTTTATCTCTATTTTAACTATGTACTGTTTAATGCTGTTTTAAGGGGGGTGGGTTGGTTTTTCTTTTTTGGGATATGTTATATGGGTTTTATTGTAAGCCACTTGGATTGTTTGTCAATAAGCAGGATATAAATAAATTTTATTATTCAGAATCCTTACTAAAGAAAAAATTATATATAATTATATAATTAAAATTATATCTTTAAATTGCAATGATATACGCATAGCCTAAATGTATTCACATGCACATAGTTTCATGTGGTTAAAATGAATATTTGTTAAGATTTGATGTTTCTAAAGAAAATTTTAAATTTTAAAAAGTATTGTTAAAAGTAAAAGTAAAAATTAATTAAAAATAATTATTTTTTAAAAAATAATATTTTTTTTAAAAAAACTTAGACCTCTCCTTTCTCCTCCCACTGAGCCTTGCCCCATTCACACCATCTGTTCAGTATTTTAAAGGGATGCAGGCAAATGCTGCAGCCCATTTCTGCCCAAAGGCAGATGTTTGGGGAACAGTGGTGTCACCCTCCCCTTAGGCTGTCACCTGGTATGCCCCACACACCCTTAGCACTGCCCCTGCCCTCCACTTACTTCTGTTGCTGCAAACTGAGTTCAAAGTGCAAAAGCAGTTTGCACTCAGTTAAC
>CM034703.1:123629744-123643095 GCA_020142125.1 Phrynosoma platyrhinos
CCCCAGTAACTTTATAGTACAATTTTGCACATGACTACTCAGAGGAATGTACCGTTGAGTTCAATGGACTTTACTCCTGGATAAACACATATAGGATGGATGGTTTCTTGAAATACAAAATTAGTCTGAATAGGAATATTTTCCACCATATATTCCAATCTCACACAGTACAGCAGGAGGTCCCAACCTCACACTATAAAATGCATAGTTTGAAGTCTGAATTCCATTACTGGCATCATCTATGCATCATGAGGGATTGCTCAGATGCACTGAAATATACCAAATGCATAGTTATTTCAAAGTTGATAAATGAAGGGAAGAGATCTAAAAATTTTCAGAGAAAAGAGTTGCCTCAGGCCCTGGAAACTAACTCTGGTGACTGTTGCTGGCTTAGAATTCCATATGATTTTTTTTTAAAAAAAATTGCATCAGGAGCTTTAATGAACTGAGCTGTAACAGCAGAATGCCAGCTTCCTTCCTTGTTTGCCTGCCTTGCCTCTGTTATGCAAAAGTTCTATTTATGTGCAGCTTTCAAGGTCGGTTTAAAGTCAGGCTTAGGAAGATATCACGCAATGCTGCTTCCCCCAAATCTTGTTACTGCCTGGAGGCCTCCAGACAAAATGTCTGAAAAGAATCTTGGCTGGCAGACTAGTCCTGTCTTGTGTCCTGGTTGAAACCAGTGGTGTAATGCTACAAAGATTAATTCCGAAGGGAACTCTCCTGGATGAATCAGCTTGCCTAGAGAGACAAAGGGATTAAGCATTTCAAGGTAACACATCGCTAAGGTAGAATATGAAGGGTCAGGAGTTTAATTCCTGTAGGCCTGCAGAGGATTCCAAGACAAGATTCCAAGTGACAAGATAATGGCATCCTCTGTCCTGGCAACAGATCTGAAGAAGAACGAAAAGGATATGGTAGATTCATTCTGCAAAGTAGGCATCAAATAAGCAACAGCAGTGTTGTTTGTCCCATGTGCAGCACATCCTATGCAATGTATCTTCCCTATTAAAAGAGAAAAAAACCAAAGGAATTTAAGCCACCTACTGCTGGTTCAGCCCCATAATGTTAATGGTGGCTTGTACCACAAAGGCTAAGAGTTCAACCTCAAGGATTGAAGGCTCCTCTCTCCAGTCATTACTTACTGCACTTTCTTCTACACCATTTGGAAGCCCTGGGCTCAAAGAGCATTGGAACTCCTTCATGAGTATCAGGAAACTGCAGTTTGGGTTTTCTCATAATGTTCCAGAGGGCACTGAGGGAAAACATAAAATAGTGAGTGCCTATGACAGATAGGGTTGCCATTTGTCCTGGAAAACCTGGAAAATCCTGGTTTGGAGGAATTAAAAATGTCCTGGCTGGCTGGGCCAGTTGAAGCAATAAAACCTGAATTTCTCCTTCATTGCAGGCTGATGGGTAGATTAAAATGTGACAGTGGAAACGAAGCAAAAAATCATGCAAGAAAACTGGCACTGGTGGGAGCTTCATGCCATACTGTAGGCTCTGGTTGCTACTGTACAGGCATAGTGTTATTGCAGCCTTATTTCCCTCTCCTCTTCTCCTGACAGGCCCTGTCAGGGGAAAGAAAGAAAGGAAAGGAGGCAGGAAAGGAAAGGAAAGAAAAGAAAGAAAGAAAAGGAGGCAAGCAGAAATGGCTCTGGTCCTGCCTATGACTGTTAGGGAGGCCAAAGTTACACATTCCTACAGCAACTACAAATGCACTATGGGGTTACCAGCAATTTTTCTATAATTTATAAGCAATGTAAGCAAAATAGTTATAACCCCTTGTATGGATGTTTTAATTAGTTAGTTCAGTTTTTATCATGGCTCTTCCCACATGTGGATTGCATACCTTCCAACATTTCACAGAAGTAAACTGGACTGTGTTGTCAAAATGTCAAAAGTTATTAATGAGAAAGAACATATAAGCTTGGAAAGGCTGCAGCAGTTTGCTTGTGCCTAAACAGACTGGGAAGGGCAAGATTCCACCCTCCTTTTCCTCCCCACTGTTGAATTAACTGATTGCAAACTGCTTTTGCATTTTGAACTCAGCTTGCAGCAATTGAAGTAAACTGATGACAAAGGAAGAAAGTGGGGGAAGGAGAGAGATACTGGGGCATGTTAAAAGCAGCTGGAAATGTGGGACAACACATTTGGGACTGTCCCTGCCAAATCAGAAGAGTTGGAGGGTATAGGGTTGGTTAGGCCATCTTTCCCCTATCTTCCTTCTTCACAGACAAGTCTCCATTTTATATCCTTTCTCCCCATAGCCCCACTTTCCTAGCATTCCCTAAATTGTGACTGTCCAGCACCCACCAGGCCTGCCCAGCTCTTTCCTTCACAGATTCATTCTATCTTGGGTTTTACAGACCAAGTGTGTGTAACTCTGTCCCCTACCGGTCCAGTGAAAACAGATAGGATTGTTGGAAAGGAACAGGAACTAGACAGGGGAAGGATGTTCCTTTTGGATCTGTTGGATTTCTTGCCAACTTCTGATATCATACAGCATGGTGGTCTTCTGGGCCACCTTTCTGGGATGGGACTTCGGGGAACTGTTTTACAGTGGCTTTGTTCCTTCTTGGAGGAGAACACCAGAACCTGGAGCAGGGGATGTCCAAGCTATACTAATAATACATTTTCTGGCTGTTCTAATGATAAAAACTTGAGAATAATTATATAATTATTCAGCTGCATCCTGGGATGCATTTTGGAAAAAGTTTTGAAGCCCTTGAGAAGGATGTTGTAATCAGACTTGACTTCAAAGAAGCCAATCATGGTTCAGAGTGACTGTGAAAAGGGACTGCAGGGGATCAGAAAGTATAAAAAGCAGGAGTTTGTGTCTGAGGAGATCAGTCAAAGAGACAGAGTGACCAACGAGAGACATTAGAGAGAGAGGTTTAAGTGAAGTCAGAGCCAGCACCCACAGAAGGAAGGGGCTGGGGTTGTGCATGGTGATGTGATAAAAGACTCCAAGAAAGGAGTATCTGAAGAGTAACTACTTGTTATATATAATGGCTAATGAGCTGATGCTTGATATAGTTAAAGAGTTATTTAGTTGGAAATAAATTAAGAAATCTTACACTTGTTACTTAAATATAAAGTATATGTTTTCATAGAAACACAAATAAGATGGCCTGAGTGGTTTATTATTCAGAAGCACACTACCAGCTACACTAATCTATTTGGACACCAGAGTAAGCACTCGGGTTCCTAGACCTCTGACATAAATAGCCTTACTGCATTAAAAAGTAGGCCGAGAGGGGGGTAGCATAGAAGCATCTTTCTGTTTGCTTCTCTGCTTGACATCCATAGCACCTTTTTGGGGAGCCAATGGTAAAGGTGTAGGAGCCAGTCATAAAAGTGTTCCGTTTGCCCAACAGATTTTTCCAGCATGACAAATGGGATGATGTCCTTGCATGCCACATTGGTCATTAGAAATTTCAAAATGTTTCTGTTTACTTATGTAAAGCTTTTCTTATGTGGTTGTTTCATTTCACATGATCATCATCATCATCATCATCATCATCATCTTTCTTATCCACCTCTCCTAAAGGCTCGAGACAGAGTACAACATAGATTAAAACATATATAATAATTTACACACTGTAAAAACACTGTTAAAACACATAATGACAGGACACATTAAAATAGTTTTGAACAAAAAGTTTGCTGAAACATGTTGAACTTTCTTGTGGTATATGAGTTTATCACTACCTTTCCATGTTATTTCCACATCTGATACCAAACTATCAGTACCACTGGAGAGAGAAAGAGGGAGAGAGAATTAGGGCCTGTACAGACCGGCCAAAAGAGCCGGACTAGGGGTAGAGTTGAGGTGGGACCACTGCACGCCAGCTGCCCCGACTTCGCCATGATGCCGCTGTCATGCCACATGCCCTACCGCATGGCACGCAGCATTAGGACACTCCTTTGGTGCAGCGTTGATACGCTGCACCAAAGGAGTGCAGAAAAGCTGCTGCTGTAGTGGTAAGGGTAGCTTTTTGCCACTCCAAAAAGGAACGGCATTTGCCAGCTCTTGTTGGAGTGGTAAAGAGCCAGATCAGGGCCACAGCATGTGGTTGATGTGGCCCCAATCCAGTGTTCCCAGGGGCATTACGGAGCCGCCCCTTAGGAGCCATCTGTAGAGCCCCTTAGTTCTTGGAAAAGGTTTGGACTACAGCTCACATAATACCCCAACCCAGCTATGGGAGCTGTGGTCAAAAAATGGAATATTTCCAAGCTCTTACAGATATGGATCAATACAACTCCATTAATATTTGTAGTATCTTCAGGGAGCAAAGGTCATGACTGTATACTGTATTTCAGTTTCAATAACTTATTATGGTCATAGACCACCACAAAAGGAAATACTATCTTTACCATGAGGTAAAATTTGACAAAGTAGCATAAAATACAAAGTGTCATAAAAGACAATAAATATGTAAGGTAAAATTTGACAAGGTGACATAAAATGGCATAAAATACAATAACACATAGATTAAAATTTGACAAGTGGGCTAAAACACAAAGTGACATAAAATACAAGTCACAGAACTCTACCTTAGCCCAAGGGTTGCATACATGTCTCACATGACAACCTGAATACTTCCACCACACATCTTACAAGACTAAATGAATACTTCTAAAGAGTTCCTTATTGTCAATACCTACTGCCTGTTTGTCATCTGCCTATGAATCACAACAACAGTCACACCAAGTTTAGCAACTGCATCTGTAATTCTTCTTTCCTGATCAGTGAGTGGAAAAGAAAGATAGAATTCTTCCAGCCTGCCAGTAATATTCTGCAAAATAGGTGTAATTAAAGCAAGATGTCTCCCTTGGTAAAAGAGGCAGTGTAAAAGAACGTGCCTAAGAGTTTCTACCATCTCATTTGCATGGGGACAAATACACTTGTAATATGGGATCTTCTTATATTTTCCCTCCAATACAGTACACGGAAAGACATTAAATCATGCTAGTGTAAAAGTTTTCCTATACTTAGAAGTTGTTAGATATCTCAAGTAACTAGGGCAGCTAAAAGGTTTCATGGCCTCAAGATGCAAGGCTCTATTACAAGTACAACATGGGACAGCAAATACACTTCCAAGAAATTTATTCTGCAAAAGAGTCCAGATTATTGTAGGCACACAATTGCAAGCCATACAACAATTGTGATACAAACTTGGCAATCAACACATGAGAACAGAAAGAATATGTGGCCCCATTTTCATGTAAATAAAAATCTAAGCAAAGCTGACATACTTCTATGAAAATTATCTACTGTCATTTTCTACTGCATTTTCCATGAGATGGAAGAGTGAAAAAGTACACCAAGATGCCTATAATTTGTGACCTGTTCAATAGGATTCCCTTTTATTTGCCATTTATAAATAACCTTCTTTCTGGTAAAAACCAACACCTTTGTTTTATTGTAATTAATAGTTAAGGATTCATTATTGCAGTCATTGGCAAGTTCTTTTAGAAGTCTTCTTAAGCCTATTACTGAATAAGATAGAAGCACTGCATCATCAACATAAAAGAGAATTGATATGAATCAGTTGGCCAATTTAGAAGGATGGAAGCTGGCATTCATTAAACCTCTAATAAACAAAATAATATAAATGTTAAATAAAATGAGACTTCCGATGGCATGGCAGAGTGATTTGTTGCTGACAGAAATGCTGATATCAGGTAACAGCAGGATGTAGTTGTTAGTTGAAGAAAAGAAACATCTAAACTTGCCTAAGTTGAAGAAAAGGGTGCCAACATTTAGATACAAGATTCCCAAAGAGGAGAAAAAAAAACAAATTTGAAAAAGGATGGATTCAAGGATAATCATAAATCATCAAATGAATTAAATGGAAGAAAAAAACATTGGACTGTGAGAATGTGTCATGAGCTTAAAGACAGGATCTGGAAAAAATTGAATAGTTATATGTTTTTTATATTAAAACTAAGTACTGGAAGAAAACCAAGCACAAGCTATAATTGGAAGTGGAATATATTAAAGTGAGATGCACAATGGTAAATAGTATTTGTTGAAATGAAGTAGAATAATAGAGTAGGAAAAAAGAAAAGGAAAGAAATACATCTATATTTGATTTTCATTTTACACTTGCCCCTCCATTTTTGTGGGGATACATTCTGCCGCCCCCTGCAAAAATGGAAACTTGGCAATATTCAAGCCCCATTGGCTTGAATGGCCATGAGTCACAGGCATGTGCACCATTTTATCCTATGGAGTTTACCCGTCCACGAAGAATCATGACTGCAGACTTCAAGTCCGCGAAAATGGAGGGGCGAGTGTGAAATTTGGAATATATAGATCCATAGATAGATAGATAGATGATAGATAGATAGAATCCCCAAAACATGATAGTATATATTGTAGAATAAGTATTAAATAATGAGATAGAATAAAGAAATACTGACATGGATTATTATTAGAATTAAGAGAAATAACATGGAAATTTCAGTGCACATTTAATTATTTTCTATTGTTGTAATGGAATAGCTTACATTTAATATGTAGAAGTAGATTCAATTAGTTGTTGCAATGGATACAAGTTACCTAGCATTTATAACCATTAGTTATCTGATTAACTATTTTGCAGGTAGACAAAGGAACCAGACAAGGGTGTCTGCTCTCACTCCTCTTATTTCTTTTAGCATTGGAAATTATGTGTAGAGACAGAGTAACATCAGGGGAGTGACAGTGAGGAAAGAAGAGTTAAAGATAAACGCATTTGCAGATGATGAGGTGATTATATTAGAAGAGCCATTAAAGCGTGTTGATATCTTGATGAAAAGGGTGAAGGAATACAGGAAGCTTGCAGGTTTTAAAATACAGATAAAACAAAAATACCAAATAAAATATGGTAGTTGAGGAAAATGATGAATTGAAGAGGAGAACTGGGTCTGAAATAGTGAAGACTCATCTATGCTTAAAATTGGGTGCGGAAAAAGACTTTAAATATCTCAGCATGGCTGGAAAATGGGCCCAGGATATTTAACAAACTATCCACTTAGTACAATGGGAGAGAACATGGAACAAGAGAATAAAACATACTTTAAGGCATAACCTAAAGGAAAAATTTTACAAGATGCAGAACAAGTAGTATTTAACACTGGTGAAGTGAGCCAGAATGCATAAGAAGTAAACAATACATGTTGGAAGTGTCTAGAGGAGGTAGGTTCTTTTTTTCACATGTGGTGGAATTGTAAATATGCTAAACAATATTGGAGGCAAATGCACAATTTGGTTATAAAACTTCTCCAGTGTAAGGAAGGCTTATCTGTTGGGAATGACCACAAATGACTTGTTAGTGAAAAAGCATGGTAAACTTTGATTTTACATGACTATGGAAGCCCATATGACATATGTGGCTAAGTGGGAAAAGAGGGAGTTTTCCTAATATTAAAGAATAGTTTTTTAAGTTACTTTACTATGGGGAACTCCAGACGGGCTTGCCCTGTTTGTAAGGACCACCACCCATTTGGCTGAGCATGTTTTAAACCCAGCCTGCCACAGCTAGTGCACAACAACCAAGATTGAGCAATTTGTGTTTTCCACCTTGGTTGGGCAGGGCAGCAAAGCCGCTGTTGGGGAGAGACGTCTCCTCTCTTAGTAGTTAGTCCCTGCGCAAGGCTCCCCATCCCCAGAAAATCCACCTTGGTTGGGAAGGGCTATAAAGCTGTTGGTGAGGACAAAGGCACCCCCTCTCTTGATAGTTAGTCCCTGTGCAAGGTTCCCCATCCCCAGAAAATCTGCCTTGGTCAGGTGGGGCAGTAAAGCTGCTGTTGGGGAGAAACGTCTCCTCTCTTGGTAGTTAGTCCCTGTGCAAGGAGAAGAAACTGAAAACTTCAGTTTCACAAGGAAACCCTTTGTAACAAGGCAATATGCATTCTGACCTCCCGGATCCAAGCCAAGCCATCGAGATCACTCTGGTGCTGCAAAGATGGGGTGGAAAGGAAGACACCCTAGCACTTCTGGGCAATATGCAATCTAACCTTCTGAACCAGAGCCAAGCCATTGAGATCACTCCAGCATGGCAAAGGCAAGGTTGGAAGGAAGACCCCCTAGGAGGAAAAACTTGGAGAGGAAATTGTGTAAGATCTATCTAGGGACAAAAGTCCGGTGTTGTCTAGTGATACCGCCATTGAGCTCTGGTGGCACTGCAATGTGCCAGGGCTTCCTAGTGAATGGGTGACAGGACTGCACCTCAGACCTGAGTTTGTTTTTGGAAGTTTGTTTTTGGAAGACACCTCAAAGAGTTGTGACAGAAAGGTTTTGTTGTGATAGCAGGGAAAGAAGTCCCATAAAGTTATGACCTCTCCATGGGAAGGTTTGTTGTTCATTTGGTTTGAGGCGGATTTGAATTGGAGACACAGAGGACCAGGGTCCATATCTCCAGAGTAGCACAATAAACCCATCCTGCATTTTAGAAAACCCTTCTTGAGCTGGTACAGATCAGTTAAACCTCACTCCCCCCATGGATTCATGGTGAGTCTTCCTATCCCTGATCTCAGGGAGGTTTCAAAGGGAGAAGAGAGTAAGCTTTTATCCTAGGATCCTTAGAGTCAGAATCTAGGAAAAGAAAAAGGTGCTTTTTACACTCAGCACCTATTTGCAACTCTGCGAAAAGTTTTTGTCTAAGAGTGTGATTACAAAGCTGTTTTAGCCATTATCCTCTTTCCCTTGGAGGATTTGCATTGGAGGAATTAACTCTTTCAGCCAGGTTTCTCTCTGTACCTTTAAGAAACCCAAAGCTAAGTTGCTGTTCGGCAGAATCCTTTGAGACATAACCAGTTCATTCGAATCCCTAATCTTTCCTCACTTCAAAAGCTCCCATTTTGAGGGTATGTTTCCCTAGTTTCCCCCATGGACCAGGCTGGTCTCCCCAACCCTGAACCTGGGCTAAGTTCCAAGGAGAAAACAACAGGATTATTGCTGCTAGGATTCTATCCCTTGAGATAAAGGAGGAAAGCTTATCGCACAGCACTTACAGGAACAGGAACAGAATGGAACGGAATGGAACGGAATGGGACAAAATGCATGTTACTGGACAGGAGAACACCACCAATGCCACCAGAAGTCCCCAAGCCATTCCGCAGCCGTTTCTGGCAGCCGATTCTGAAGAACGACTTTGAACCATCCTTCAAAAATCAGCTGCCAGGAATGGCTGGGGAATGGCTTGGGGACTCCCGGCGGCATTGGTAGCATTCTCTTGTACAGTAACATGCATTTTTGTCCCATTCCATTCCATTCCAATCCCATTCTTGTAAGTGCCATGCAATACGCCACGAAGTCGAGGATTGGGGCCAAAGCTGCCCCACGCCTCGGCCCCAATCCATCCTTTGGGCAGCCTTGGAAGGAGCGCTGAAATAGGGCTCCCTCCAGAGCAGGCAGAAGGGGCAGACACCATGCATCTCTTCTGCGTCCCTTCCGGCCCAGCATGTCCGGACACTGAGCTGAAAGGGCGTCATCGGAGTACTCACCATGTGCAATGGCAGGCGTTCCAATGACGTCCTCGGGAAGGGGTTGGGGTGTCTGGCATCCGGCTGCTGCTCCCCTTCCCTGGCTCCAAGACGGCGCTTTGCACCATCTGCAGAGCCCCTAAGTCTTGCAGATAAAGAGAGCCTAACATTTTGGTTAAGTTAAAAAACAGTACTTGATGGTACTTTGCAGAAAACTAGGCTTTCCAAACAGCTGGAGTTCTATGTCTCATTTTCCCACATGGCCGCTTGGCTCAGCTTGTCAGAGCTTAGAAGAGTTTCTTGTTTCCCTGGTGAGCTTGATTTACATAGCCACCCAGATTGTTGAGGCTGAGCTGTGAAAAACAGAGACCACTATGGTCAAACAGAATTGCATGTCCCATCTTCCTTCAGCGTAATGTATGTTTAGAGCAGTTTACACTTAGGCATTGTTGTTTGTGCATTTAGCTGAGAGGGGAGAAGCAGCCCCTTCCTTCTGTCCAAGCTTTGTTTGCAAGCTAGTGATTCTGTTTTCCTTAATCCTTTATTTAAAATAGCATAGGTTCATGTGAGTTTCTGTTTCCCATGGAGAGCCTCACTTGGTCAGCACAGTCTATCTGTGGGTCTAAAACGAATGTCTTGGTTGCTGACTTTCAGAGAAATGGATTCCCTTTTGTTCAGGGTTGCTTTGTGCTTCCCTGGCTCCTGCGCTAAATAATAATAATAATAATAATAATAATAATAATAATAATAATATAAAATTTATTTATACCCTGCACTTCTGAGAACTATTGGGGCGGCTAACAATATTAAAATACATAATACAATCAACCCCCATATCCTCCCCCCCCCTTTAAAAAGATATTAAATCAAATGAAGATTAAAATCATACAAATTAAGACCGACATTAAACAACAATAGAACACACATACACGCAACACAACATTCATTAACAATACGTTAGTGAAGAGCAGTGGTGTCTTATTGAGGGAGTCAAAAAAGAGTTCTTAGAGGATTCTCCTAAAAAGAGGGGTTACCTGCAGCCTAATGTAAATTAGATTGCTTCTGTTTTGCTGATTTCTCCATATTGTTCCCTTTTGGAAGAGCTTCATTTGTCAAGAACCGTCTATCTGAATCTCTTTTCATGCTCTCCCCATAGCTGTAAATTTTTTTGTGGGGGGGAGTAGTTGGACTGGTAAAATATTAACAATTTGGACTTGATTTGAAGAGGCTTGTTTTAATTATTTTGTATCTGTGTTCTTAAAACCTTTTGTCTCAGTGTTTATCCTGGTTGTACGTGAGTGTGCAGCCATTGTAACTCACAGCACCCCCTGTAATTTCTCTTGATTGATTTTTTGTTCTGCATTCTGCACATGCTCAAAAGGCTGAACAACATAAAACAGTTGTTTAAGCCCATGCTCTGCTGGTTAGGTTGCTTGCCTATTGTCTTTCACACTCTCTTGGCCCTGAACTAGTCCTTTCCAAATGCCTGTGCTTCAGAGAAAGAGATGCTAATTGGACCTCTCTCCTTCAGTCAGTCTCAGAGGCACTGCAAGATCTCAGTTTAATAATAATAATAATAATAATAATAATAATAATAATAATAATAATAATGTTTTCCCTTCTGCTGTTCCTCTCTTGTTCCAAGTGATTTTGATTTTGATTTTTAACAAAGGGGAGAATTATAACACTCCCTCTTGAAACTCAAAATGTTATTTTTAGTTTTAGTTTATTGATATTTTGCTTCATTTTTGCTGTTAAAAGGATCCTGCATCCTCCTGCTTCTCAGCTTTTTGCATCCATGATTTTAATGCATGACTAAAGCAGGAGCATTATTATTGTTATTCATTTTGTTGATTGGGTGCATTGTTTTCAGCACCGGTTTTGATCTGTTTTGCTTTTCATGTTATTTTACAATGATATAGAGCTGAGAGACAGTCCCACATTTTTATATAGTTTGTTGTTGTTGTTGTTGTTGTTGTTTTGTTAGCCCCTGCATCTATACATTTAATGTGGGAGAATAACTCCAGGTTGTTTTAATTTCATTTTTTCATTTTTATAATTTAATGCTGAAGTGACATTTCACCTTCTGGCCATTAATTATAATCAGCAAGCCTAGTGGTCATTGGCAAATTGCCCAACCTTTTTCTCAGCGCTAATGTTGTTGTTGTTTTTTTGATGATCAGCAAGCCCAATGGTTAGAGGCAGTCTGATTCTTCCTAGCTGCATTTTTAAAATGAGTTGTTTTTTTTAAAGTTTCTTTTGTTGTTGTTTCTGGGCTGCTCCAGTTTGTTATTCTGAGTTTTCCTTTTAAAGGTCAAAAGGATTTTTTCTAGATTAGATAGGGATTTTGTTTGATGCACATATACGGCGAATTAAGAAAGATGAAGGTTTTCTTTCCTTCCTTTTGGCTTTCTTTTTGAAAGCTTTTCTAGTTAGCTTAGGATTTTTGTGTGGTGGTTTTTTTCTTCAGTCAGACAGGAGCTTTTTTTGGTAGCGGAGGGTTGTTTCACATATTTTGCCTTCACCTGCTCTAGACCTGACACCAGCGCCTGGATGGTTCCTAGAGGTGATGCAGCCAGTGTCCTCCAGATGTGACCCAGATGTCCTACATGTTCCAGTGCCATGCCAGATGTCCTCCAAAGATGTCCTCTATGGTCCTGCCTTCCCAGATGATGTCCAGGTCCAGAGGTCCTCCTTGTTCATGTCTATAAGTTCCAGGCCAGTGTTCCTGCTGTTCCAGAAGAGTTTCCATCCCCAGTGATGACTGCGTTTGTTTTGCAAGCTGTTTCCAAATATAGTCATGGCTGGCTTAGTTGCTGCTCCACATATGCCGTGATGCTCAGCCTTTGCCTACATTCACAAAACAGTGTGTTGCCAAGTTGTTTCTTGGAATTACCTGACACTGGACTATTGTTCCATATTGCTATCTCTGTTGGGATTCCTTACCGGAATGACATGAGACAGAATGCGGGTGCAACTGCCTGAGGGGGGGGGGTGAATCTTCCCCCTCCTTTTATTGACATCTTGTTTACAAGAAACTAGATGTTTGTTCATCATTCATTAACTGTCAGAAGGTGCGTTTTCCTGTTTCAGGCTCAAAGGTCAAGAGAAGTAAACAGGACACAGGAAACCAGGCCAAGTTAATCATTAGGGTGTTTACCTGTGTAAACACCAGCCAGGCTTACTCATTAGAGTGCAGACTAGCTGGGTTATTTGTATGTTAAATCTCAGCCAGGCTTTAGATATTAAACTTATGTACATGGTAAATGCAGTGCCATTTCTATATAGAGGGAAATATGAGATCCTCGTGGCATGCCAATGAAAATCCTCCACATCTCCCCCTTTTTGTTTTTTATGAGCTGGCATTGTATCCTGCAAAGTTTTTCTCTTCCCTGGGAGTCAACATTTTCTGAGAAAACAGGTTACACAAACTGGGAATGCATTGGATAAAGCAATACAGAGAAACAAGCAGGAAAAGGATTAAAATGCAGTTTGAGTAGTCAATGAGAATACATCTGACAAACAGCAATATCAAGGAACTATAAATGCAGGCATATTTTAGCAGTGTCCATATCAAATGCAAATGGCAGTGTTCATACAGCATCAAGAGCTAGATGTGGCAATGAGTCCCAAACAGGGTGTTGGCTGGTAGGTGCGAGGTCAGAGTCCTTGATTTGAGCCATGATGTTTATTGAGTGACTGGCAATGTAAGCATAATGTGCTGCTTTGTTGACTTAGCACTGTCTCTAAGGACTCTGCAGGGAGCAATTCCTTGCAAGTGGAACCTAGGTGATGGAGGAGCCTGTGAAGTGGCGAGGATGGCGCAAGCCCGGGGCAGGGGAGCGCCATGATTCAAGGCCTCTGGTGCTTGCAATGA
>CM034703.1:123643195-123657607 GCA_020142125.1 Phrynosoma platyrhinos
CCCTTTGTTCCGATGACAGACTTCCACCCATACTCACGGGATCCCAAGGGGATGTGCACGCAGACTTCTCCAGTTGGGTGAGCAGGTTTGCTGTTCTTCGGATTCAGGATCACGTCGGACTCAGAATCACGTCATCTTCAGCATCACGTTGGGGTCACCAGCTGTTGGGATTCCTTATCGGAATGACATGAGACAGAATGCGGGTGCAACTGCCTGAGGGGGGGGTGAATCTTCCCCCTCCTTTTATTGACATCTTGTTTACAAGAAACTAGATGTTCGTTCATTATTCATTAACTGTCAGAAGGTGCGTTTTCCTGTTTCAGGCTCAAAAGTCAAGAGAAGTAAACAGGACACAGGAAACTAGGCCAAGTTAATCATTAGGGTGTTTACCTGTGTAAACACCAGCCAGGCTTACTCATTAGAGTGCAGACTAGCTGGGTTATTGTATGTTAAATCTCAGCCAGGCTTTAGATATTAAACTTATGTACATAGTAAATGCAGTGCCATTTCTATATAGAGGGAAATATGAGATCCTCATGGCGTGCCAATGAAAATCCTCCACACATCTCATGGACACTGCTTACACCACCCAGAGGTGTAAGCTCAGCATAGACACTGCCCAGTGGATATTTTTTTTGCTGCTGTCCATCTGCAATACATGGCTTTGTGCCCACATCCTACATTGTTTGTTTTATTGTATGTTTTCTGTTAGAGTATTAATGCCCACATCTTATAGTTCATGCTCATTTGTTTACAGCTGTCCACTTGCATCTGCCTTGCCGTGCCTTGCCCTGGCTTTCAAGTCACCAGTTTCAGAATTTTGGTTCTTTCTGTTCCAGCAACAAGTCCAAACTTTTTACCATTTGTACTCAAAGTTGCCAGACTGCTTGATATGATGCAAGCTAGACATCGTTCCTGGACACTGTCTCATGTCAGATTTGGACATTGTTCTATTTTTGGACTGGTTCATCAAATTTCACACTGGTCTATTGAGGCCAACCACAACTGAACTCTATGGACTCAATCTGGTTCACAGATACATTTCAAGGACCCTTATTGATTTCTTTCTTGCTTTGAGTGTTGACCATAGCATGTTTATTGAGTTTTACTAATCCCTGCATATCACATGTTCATTTGCTACATCTTTCATGATATGTTGGTTTGAATGTCAATTGTCTTGTGTCATACATTTCCAGCCTACTGTAAAATTACAGCTGTCCACTTGCACAATTTGTACAGTGTCATATGTCCAACATTGACAGGTCTTTTGTACACCTAATGGATGTTGGTTGTGTGTCCTGTATGTAATCATCTGATAACATTTTCCAAGGTCCACATTGGGAGAAAGCAAAAATGATTGATACATTCACATTTGCTCATTGTTATGTTCACATTTTACTATTATATTGTTATGGTGAATGTGTGTGCATGATGGCCCCATTATAGGTTTTTTTCTTCTGTTTGCTGCCAATAAGTTGAACAAATGGGTTTCACTCACGAGGATAAATTCCCAGAGCCCTAGCTAGACTCCCCAAATTCACACCCCAAAATTTACTTTGGCAAAGAGGAATTCAAAAACTATCTTAAGCTTCATGATCACTTGTCTTAGAGGTCTCCAGACAGGAATATGTTATGAGCACTTGAAAGCTTCTGATTTTGTGGTGTGTGTGCTACCATTTTATGGCCCTGAATGGACTCTGAGCCATGAGGCTTATTCTACCAGGTCATGTAGCCAAGGTAGCTATGAGGCCAAGAGCAACAGACCACATACAAGGGAAGGGAAAAACAGATAGTTTGGGAGCTACTGACAAGGAACATTCACATCTCTAAAGGCAGGATGGCTAGGTAATTTACAGCAGGATGCTTTTCACCCATGCCAGAGAGGGCTAATTTACAACTCCATTCCCCACCTTTGAAACTCTATCTTGAGTGATCTTTTCCCATGCAGATTTGGTGCTTTGATGTATCTTTGTCTCAGCCTAGTTTTGTCCTATAAAAGATCCCCAAATTTCTTTGTTCTTGGGCTAGTTTTGGAGTGCAGGGGGACCCCATGTCTCTGACTCTACTAGCTCTGACTCACACTGCCCTCTGTGATGCTCCAAAATACAACCAAGTCCTATATCCAAAGCCATGAGCCCGCATCTGTGAGGAGCACCCCGCTGATGGTAATTATGCCATTAGAGAAGCCTTGCCTATTTCAAACCTCACCCCTTTAGCCCATAACTTGTGTGTGTGTGTGAGAGAGAGAGAGAGCTTGCACTGCAGTGTGTTTCTTTCCTCAATAAAATACAATTTATTGGAAGAATCTTGCCTCTGCAATCCTTTATCTCCCTATCTCAGTATACAGATTGAGACACGGTCCAAAGCGCTGTTTGTAGCTCAGCCCATTAATTAATAGAGCTAATTAAAAAATTCCCCTATAGAGACCTTTAGCTCCAATCATTGTAAGAGAGAACCTGAGCCAGGAAAGGGAAAGTTGTGGTGTAGGCTCCTACAAGCTCTTTCCCCTACTGCAGCTGATGAATGTTCCAGCTGGCAGTCTCCATTTGCACTGGATCTCCCCACACAGTTCTCGACTCCTGTAGGAAATCCTCCAATTTTTTTAGCACAGGGCTGTTCTGACACAGTAATGGAGTAGCCCTTTTAGCAACCATGCCAGAAAGCAAACTGATCATGATGCCACCTAGGTGGACTCATTAGGAAAGTCCTCTAGTCTAACCTGTATATACAGTTTATAGTTTTCAATGAAGGTTTCCAACTGGGCATGGTCTCCACCAAACTTTTCAGACACAACCATAGGGATATTACACTGAACTAGAGCATGTGCTATCAGGAGTTAATAACGCTGCATCTGTGAGTCGCTGACTGTAGAGTTCATTCACAAGCTTTTAGTCCAGCAAGAGAGTTCAACAATATCTAAGTTAGGTGCATGGTATCCAGAGTCAATAAATACAGTCCAAGTCAAGCACAGAGTTCAAGAACACACGGGATACCAGATAGCTCACATAATCTCCAATAACTCCTGGATGACAGGGCTAGGAATTCAAAGATCAGCTCCTTGATGCAGCAGCTGCTTAATTAACTGCTGCTTCCTATAAATCTTCTGAGATCTTCTTAAGCCCTTCCTTTGTTGTCTCTGCTCAGTGAAGGTAGGTAGGAGTAAGTTGTCTTCTCTTTCTGAATAAGCAGGACTCTCTGCCAGAGCTGGAAATATATGCTGGTCTGTTTCTAAGACATGCGACTCTGGAACCTTCCCCTGCTCTGGTTCAGCATCAGGTCCCAGCAGGTCCACTGCTTCAGTCTCTGAGTCAGAGTCCACATCCATGCTCAGGAAGCACGGCATGACAGATCCTATGATGCTGCAGCTCCTCAATTTCAGAGAGACCACCATCATCAGGAGCTGTAAGTTCCCAAACATCTGCCACTTTATCTGAATCTTCCATCTCCAGAGGGTGAGTTGATAGCTCAGTTGTCTGTTATGACAGATGGCTCAGATCCTTAACTACCACATCATCTATAAAGGGAGAAAAGAAGATGTTTGCCTCTTTCAAATAAAAAAATGTCAAGGGTTCAGGCTGTGCTTCAAAAACACACACCTTTCCATCCAGGTGGGAGACAGAATCCTTCCTCTTTTAGGAATTTCAGGATACAAAGGCCATCCTAGATCCCTGATGTCTTGCTCAAAAGGCCATTCTTTCCATTGAGCATCTCTGATTCACATAATGCCTCTCAATGGACGTTTTCACACGGGGCTTTAAACGGAGTCATTCCTACCTCCGTCCGGCCCCACTCCGGCTCTGTGCAGGATAAGTTCACACGACGTCGCAGCAAGCCCCGCCCCATCCAGCGCCATCCCTGCACCATCCCTGCCTCACTCCGGGGTCTTGCTCGTTGTGTTCACACGACGTCGCAGCAAGCCCTGCCCCATCTTGCGCAATCCCTGCGCCATCCCTGCCGCTAGCCGGCTTTAGCCCCGTTTTGGTAATTCCTTTTTTAAAAAGGAATTACAGGGGCTGCTGCCGGAGGCAATCAGGAGTCATTCCGGCGGCTGCTGTTTTCGCCGCCGGAATGGCTCTTGATTGCTTCCAGGGGGCTTCCAGGCAGCTTTAGAGCCGCCTGTGTGAAAACGTCCAATGCTGGCATTTCCACTTTGGCCAGGGAACAAGAGAGCCAGAGCCAGATACTGCCTGACTGATGCATCCCTTGGAACAACAGATTAAAGAGCACCAACAATTCCACCCTTCTAAATTCTAGGTGCTCTGCAGCAAAATTATAGGGGTTTAGATATTTTGGAAAAGCCATTACCTTGGACATACAAGAGGACCTGAAGTGTTCCGGGGATCTTTGTTGTTGTTGTTGTTTTTGTGAAGTCTGTGGACGACATCTGTGAGCCTCTTCTGTGCAAGCTCTGGCTAAAAAGATAGAAAATGCAACCCATCAGACTTCCCAGTTGGATTCTTTGTCATTTCTATAGTGGAGCATACTCCAGTTGGATCTAACCCTGGGGGCACTTTCAGAGCTTTCTGGAGGGAGGGTGGCTGGAACTTTAAAGAAATTATCATGGGATCCTTCCAGTTTCCCTGTTACCCTTTTCAACTCTGCCCCCCACACACACACACACACACTGTGGACAGTTCTTGAGATGTGCCTCCAATATCCTGGTGGGTGGTGAAAGATTCCAATTTGAGTGGCATCACACACCTGATAAGTCCCCAAGGAGCATCCAAATATGAAAGAACTGTTGATCAATATCAACAATCCTATTCTAGCACTTTCTGTGTGTGAGAAGAAAGAATGAGATCTTTTTTACCCCTAAACCTAAGGTGCTGCAAAACCCATCTCCTGATAACTGAAGACAAACTGAGAAAGGGAGGCTTGAGGGGAATGACTTGATGGGAATGGCTGGTGATATCACCATTCCTGCTGATAAAAAGTCCTCTGAGACCAGTTTCCACTGCCCCAATGTAAGTGAATGAATAAGATAGACTGTACCAAGGAAAGAACAGAGCCTGTTTCCTAGAAGTTCAGGAAGTCCTTGGTTCAGCCTACCTTATTCATTCACTTACATTTTCCCTCAAGAAAAATATGTAGGATTTTCCTACAAGAGCATACAGAATCAAAAGGTCAGGCATGCTGGTATTTTGGAAGATGTTATGGGTGGCCAACCAGGCAATTTTTTCCATTTCCTCCTACTGTGCCTTGCTGAGCATTTTCCTAATTGCCTGAAACCAAAACATGGTTGCATTACATGTAGGGAGTATGCCAGGGGTGACAAAGCAGAAAAAGATGATATGGTTTCAAGAAAGCAGGGGCAAGAAAGACAAAAAAAGAAGGAAAACAGCTGCTTGTGCTTTGGAAAACAGACCTAGCTAGGACTCTCTTTTATTTCTCTTATCTTTACTTCCTGCCCCCTCTGTCTGTCTTCACAAAAACTATCTTTAAAAGACAACAGAATATTTTCTTCCTGAGATCTTCCCTTGCTGGGTGATAGACTACTAAAAGCCTCAGATCCCCCACAGCTCCTGGCTACATCCCGCAACTCTTCACTTCTTTCGTGTAATAGGGGGAGGCATTCCAAGGAGTGGGGCTGCAAAAATGTACCTCTCCTCTCCTTCTTCTTCCCAAACCCTCCCCATCTAAGGCAGCAAGGAGTGAGCTTTCAGGTACTCACCCTTCCCTCCCCCCTTCAGGTGAAAAGCAGGAGTCCTAGAGGGAACTGATCATGTCCCATCCTCCTTAGGTTGAATTGAGTAAAATGGACTTCTACTGTACCAAACCATTTCAACATCACTGAGGGGCTGTGGATTTTGCTCCCAAGCAGGTAGAGATTATGCTCCATTTGGCTGAGAGTTTTCTGAGTGCTCAGATCCCTAGTTCACCCTTCAAAGGAAGCTGAGAACTTCAAGGGAATTGGGGTTGCTTACCTCCACAGCCACGCAGGTGTCCAGATAGCCTAGCATTTCTGTGTCACAGAGTTCCTGGCACCAAAAGTCTTGGGTGGGCAATGGAGTAAGCCCTGACAGGAAGAAAGGAAAAACTCACTTTCTGCAATCACTTGGCATCTTGGGTCTTTCCAACAGAATGACCCAGGTTCTTGATGTTTCTTGCAACGAGGAGAGTGCTTGTGTCCTCCTTTCCAGCTCACTCTCCTCTCTGGTGCCAGAGGAACTTGTACATGGACCAAAGAGCATTCCTTGCTGCCTGGCTCACCACCGGGTTGCTGGAACTGATGTGGATGGTGTACTGAGATACCATCTGACCCCATTCGGGGAGTTCTGCTGATGCCTGGAAGGAAAGAAATCAAGAACGTTCTCTCCCCTGTAGCTCTCTGTCAAACTGTCCTAGACCTTCATTCCTCTCAGGTAAGGATCCCTGAGAAGTAGGGTCTCTGAGTCAGACTGGCATGTTGTGGTACTCACTTCAGGGCCTAAGATATTGCTGGAACAGCCAATCAGGCTGAGGTGCAGGTTAGGGCCTGGAGTTTTTCTTCTTTGCTTCCTTCCAGCCAAAAATTAATATGCTGTGGAAAGAAGCAGAAACTTAGAAACTGTGCAGCACTTAGAAAAAGATTCTATTCCTCAAGCAAGTCTTCCTACAGATGCCTGTCTTGCCCTAAAATGGCATCCACTACTTCTACTGGTACTTGAGAGATAATGGAGTCACCCTGTTTCTTTCACAAAGGGTTCTCCTACTTGGAGATGAGAGTCTAATCTGTCCATGGGGATCACCTTCTCATCTGGGGTTCTTTGCATGGGACTTTTCTCATCTAGTTCCAAGTTGACTCAAGAGAGTGACCTCTCACAACACTTCCTGAGGGAGTCTCCTTCAGAATTTGAAGAGCAGGCTGAATGGCTGATCTTTTGAGAGCACTAACCTTCAGCAGGAAGAGCAGATGGGTTGCAGTTCCATCTGCCATTAAGAAACCCTCAAGGAGAATCTCAAGCATTGAGCATGAGGAGATATAGAAGTCCTGAAAGAAAAAAAGAGAGGGAGGCATGGGAATGGGAAGAGGCAAAGAAGCCCAAATCCTCTTGTGAGTATCACCTAGAAAAGACTCATGGAATCAATAAGAAATAAGTAAGCCAAGGTTGAATTGGTTGACCTCCCTAACATGAAGCCCAGTGACTAAGCCCAGAGCCCTCCTTCTTGAGAAAACACAGCTTGACTACAAAGAAGCTAAATTATGGGGCTAAGATCTCCACCCCAATAAGAAACAGTTCTTGGGACATAAAGGAAAGGTTTGCCTCTGAAGCAAAATACCTCCACAAACAACCTGTTGCTGACTTCCCTGGGGCACCTGTGTGTCCTAGACCCTTGCCTCCTAAAGAAGGACCATCTCTCAGGAAGCTAGAGTAACAGAAATTGAACCCAGGTGGTTTTTATTCAAACATACCTCACTGTGTGCAGCTGAGCTCTCCATGGTGAAGATCTGGTATAAAATCAGGCATAGAGCATGTGATTCCAGGTCCCAATTGAGTGAAGGTTAGAACTTGATGGTGGGGGAAAAGGAGAAATCTGTCAATGGTAATGGAGGGAGGGGAGAGCATCCTGCAATCTGCTATGCTGTGGCATTCTCCTGTATCACTTTAAAACCTTGTCATGATAATGTGAAGAGCAGGGTATAAATACTCCAAATAAATAAATCAGTGGGAAGAGAAAGGAGACACCCAATATATATACATGTATGTATGGTGTGCATATGATACTGTAATTGAAAGGTATAATTTTAATTTTGCAAGTTGTTCATTTTGTAACTATTGCCATTACATTTAAGTGATATACAGGAATTCAGATTTATAAGTAACATTATGCAAAAAAAACATTACTAAGGATTCTGTATGGTGGGGTAAGGAAGGAGGATGTCAATGGGGAGTGAAGGGTAACACCATGAGATACCAAACCAGATAAATCCAACCCTAGACAGCACAGGAGAGGGCACAGAGGTCAATGGCAGGCTCTCCAACACCACCTGGAAGAGAAAGAAAGAGGTGAAAATCAAAAGGGAGAAGGAAGGCCCTGTCAGCTTCCACACTGCCCCCCCCCCAAAAAAACCCAAAATGGACATGATGGAAAGAAAAGTCTCTTCAAACCTTCCTCCCAGGTTCCCCACCCTAAAGGGAAGCTTTCTTCCTCCCCAGTGACCAAATCCAGGGCTCCTCTTCAACCCCCTTCAGGAATCAATCACTCACCATAATGGCCTTGACCGGCTTGGCCTTCAGGGGTGGGAGACCCAGGTCTTTGTGCCCTTTCCTAAGGCAACTGTGCAGCTAGTAGAGACAGTCTGGAGGAAAGTCAGCTTTTCCTGTGCTGGAAGTCAAGAAAGTCAGACTTTGAGTGAGGAGGATCCTTGTGTGCCTCTTCACCTCTAGTCATCCAAGCCCCCCTGCCTCTGATTATGACTGCAAATGAGACCCTTCCCAGCCCCAGGGTTTCAGGACTGCCAGGTTTCTGAATGCCTGGGCCCAATGGGAGGAAGGAAAGAATCTCAGCACTCAGAGTCCTCTGACTAAAGAGGTGTCCCGGAAAGGGTTGTAGAAGGTCAGGCTTTGGGCAGGGAAGCCAGTGCGGGAGGACTCCTGCTGTTAATTTTGATTATCATCTTTGCAATTGCTGTTAAATTCATAGGCAGATTCCTCTCCAATTGAAGGGTGGGAAGTGGCCAGGAACATTCCACACCTTCTGTTGATATAAGAAGGAAAGAAGGGCAATGCAAATCTGGCCTCCTAACTTTGAAAGGGATGGTGCTTTATCTTTCCCTGACCCTTCCAGAATCTGGGAGCTGGAACTCCAGGCACTCTCTCCCTTTCACCAAGGTACACAGAGCCTTAGGGGGATTGCAGACTGCCAGAAATAGTGCAAATTGAGTCCACTTTTAGGGTTAGGGTTAGTGCTAGGGAATCATGGGAATTGGTTTTTTTTCTGACACATTGAGCCTTCTCTGTCAGAAAGCTCTGGTGCCACAATAAAATACAGTTCCCATGATTCCCTAACCCTAACCCTAAAAGTGGACTCAATTTGCACTATTTCTGGCAGTCTGCAACCCCCCTAACTCAAAAAATGACAAACAAGTAGTTTGTGGTTTAAAAGCAAACAATAATGGCCTTAATAAATATTTACATAAAAGAACTAAACTGGAGTTAATATAGCAGGAAGAAAGCTGTTAACCTCCCTCAGAGGAGGACTGTTACTGACTGAGAGACTGCAGTTACTGAAAGTTTAGAATGTTCAGAGAATCAGGGGGGAAGCAGACGGAAGCGCCGGAGACGCCGCCGGACGGAGCACCGCAGGACCGCAGCCTCCGCACCGCGGCACTCCTGCGGCATCCCTAAAAGGAGCCCCAAATTGGCACTCCTTTTAGAAGACAGGGAAAGTGCACCCTAAACGTGTAGGGCGCACTTTCCCTGCCTTTTCCGCCGCAGCGCGTGTGGACGCTGCGGCGGGAGGTTGTCCCCGGAGCGCCGGCCGTGCGGAGGGCCGGCGGCTCCGAGGGCAACCTCGGGAAGAGGAAGGGGCGCCGCGCGTGCGGCTGCCCCTCCTCTTCCTTGCCTCGGAGACGGCTCAATAAGCCGTCTGCTGAGGCCCTCAGTTAAACTGCCAGATAGAATGAGAGAGTGGGGAAGGAGGAAGTCCCTGCCCAACCAAGGAGGGAAAAGAGAATGCAATGTATAATTCTTCCAAAATGATGCTTTCCCCCACAATATACCAACTTTTTTTCTGAATCTCCCTCTGCTCTTTGATACCTGCTCCCTAGTCCCATGTCCTCCTCTACTTTTAAAACACAGGAGATTATCACACTGCCTTTCCACCCAACCTTAGCACGAACTGAAACTTTTGAATTTTTATTAAGAACAGGTGTTAATTGTTGTTTTTCCCCACTTCAATCCACAGGGAGAGGAGGGCAAGAAAATCATCATCATCATCATCATCATCATCATCATCATCTAAGATGCCTCCCCCCCCAAAAAAAAAAAAAGCATAATGCAAGCTAGACTACAGAAACCCACTGGGAGCATTTCAAGTGAAAGGGATTGCTAACCATTTGGAAAAATTGTGGAGATTATTATACTGCCATTCTGCCCAATTATACTGCCATTCTGCCCAGCCTCAGCACAGGCTGAAACTTTGGAATTTTTTTTAAGAACAAGTGTTATCACACACCTCCATGACCAATCTAGAGGCATCATGTACCCAATCTTGGCATCCTATCCCCAATCCGTACTACTCTGGCACTTTTTGAAAGAATGGAAAACTCTTGTTCTTTGCAAAGTACTGGGAATGGAGTTGTGTGATAACACCCATTCTTTAAAAAAAATTCAAATGTTTCAGCCTGTGTTGAGGCTGGGCAGAATGGCAGTATGATAATCTCCACAATTTTTCCACATGGTTAGCAATCCCTTTCACTTGAAATGTTCTTAGTGGGTTTCTGTAGTCCATCTTGCATTATGCTTTTGGGGGCCGTCTTAGATGATGATGATTTCTTACCCTCCTCTCCCTGTGGATCAAAGTGAGGAACAACAACAATTTACAAACAACACTAGTTAAAACACATCAGTTAAAATACTCATCAGTTTGAAATGACAGATAAGATATACACATATCAAAACAATCCACATTTAAAATTAATTATTTAAAATTCACAATGTAAAAATCGTCTGGATAAGGCTGCCAGACTGTTTTAAATTCAGACAGGGTATTCAGCTGTCAAATCTCTTCCAGCAGGTCATTCCACAGTCTAGAGGTGGCTGAAGAAAAAGTCGTCTGGCTAACAGTTAGCAACCTAGTCCTAGTTGACTGGAGTAAATGTCTGCCAGAGGACCTGAGTGCACAGACTGGATTATATTGGAGGAGGCAATCATGTAGGTAACCTGGACTCAAACCATGTAGGGCTTTAAAGGTAATAACCAACACTTTGTACCTTGCCTGGAAACTAATTGGAAGCCAGTGGAGTGATTTTAATACTGGTGTAATGTGATCACTCCTGGATGTCCCAGTAATCAATCTGGCTGCTGCATTTTGAACTAGCTGAAGTTTCCAAACTAGGTACATAGGTAACCCAATATACAACAACACATTGCAGAAGTCCAGCCTTGAGGTTACTAGTGTGGGCTCTACCATCTTTAGGTCATCCAGCTCCAGGAAGGAGCTCAGCTGGTGTATCAGCCAAAGCTGATAATAATCATTCCTGGCCATTACATCTATCTGACCTATCATTTGAAGTGATGGATCCAGAAACACCCTCATGCTGCAAACACAGTCTTTCAGAGGGAATGTAACTCCATCCAGAACTGGCTGACACACCTCCAAACCTAGGTTGGGACTTTGGACAGTAAGCACCTCTGTCTTGTCTATATTCAGATTCAATTTGTTTTTCTTCATCCAGCCCATTACCTCCTTCAGGCATTCATTCAGGGGAGAAACACTATCCTTAGCTGAGGCTGGTTTTGAAGATTTCAGGGGCTGCAGATATTGTAGTGTGTGTGTGTGTGCATCTTTATCTAGCACAGCTTCCATGATCGAGATGCTATTGCACTGCAGTTCCCAACAATTATCAGCATTAGCTACACCAACTAGGGGATGCTGGGACCTATAGTCCAACAATATCTGGAGGACCATATGTTATGATAAAGTAACAGTGGCCCAAAATTAGTTGGCCCAGAAACTGAGTTGGCAAATGGTTGGCCAAGAAACTGAGAAAAGAGAGAGAATTAATAACAAGGATTTAAGAAGAGAAAATAATTTACACAAAACAAGGGAAAATTAAAAAGATCTGTGAGAACTACTACACAGAATTGTTTAAAGGAAAAAAGATAGATACTGAAGAAATTAAAAAAATCTAAAGAACCTGGGGGTTATGTGAATGGGCAGGAAAAAGTGGCCAGAGGCCATTTTGCCCACGATCACCTGGTGATCACCCAGGGACCACAGCATCCACATGGCCTGCTGTTAAAGTAGGCCACCACCGTGGTCCTGAATGGGTCTCTGTAAGGCAGGGGTAGTCAACCTTTCCCCTTTAAGGGCCGAGGGACTTCAGCTCCCAGAATCCCAGGAGCTATTGGCCAACATGGGACTATTGGCCAACATGGCTGAGGCTTCTGGGAGCTGAAGTCCCTTGGCCCTTGAAGGAGAAAGGTTGCCTACCCCTGCTGTAAGGAGTGTTTTTTCCATGCTCCTTTTCTTGGTGGCCCTGAGCCACCTTAAAAGTGGCCAGAAGCTGCTCTATCTTGCCTGTCTGTTTCAGACCACTGATACCCCAACACTAAGGGCCTTTACTGACTTCCAGAAATAATGCAACTTGAGACCACTTTAACTGTCCTGGTTCAGTGCTAGGAAATCATGAGAACTGTAGCTTATTATGGCACCAGAGCTCTCTGATAGAGAAGGCTCAATGTCTCAGAAAAAAACTACACTTCCCCTTATTCCCTAGCACTGAGTCAGGGCACTTAAAGTGGACTTAAATTGCATTATTTCTGGGAGTCTGTAACAGCCCTAAGTCAGGAGCAGAAGGACTTTTTGAACCAACCCATAATGATGGCTGAAATAATAGAGGCAATAAAAAAAACTGCAAAAATGGTAAAACACCTAGCCCAGATGGTTTCACAGCACAATACTATAAATCCTTGCAAGAAATTCTAATTCCACCATTAAAAGAATTAATGAACAACATTAAAGAAGATAAACTGCTGCCAATATGAGAAGAAGCAAACATCATATTGTTACCTAAAGAGAAGAAAAACCATTTATAGTCTGAAAACTACAGACCTATCTCTTTGCTTAATATAGATTATAAATTGTTTGCCACAATATGAAGTCAAAGGCTTTCATAGCCAGCATCCATAAGTTTTTGTGGTTTTTTTCTGGCAGTGAGGCCGTGTTCTAGAAGAATGTATTCCCAATGTTTCACCTGCATCTGTGGCTGGCATATTGAAGATGCCAGCCACAGATGCAAGAGAAATGTCAGGAATACATTCTTCTAGAACATGGCCTCACAACCAGAAAAACCCACAAAAACCTATGTTTGCCACAATATTCACTAATAGATTAGGGTAAAAATGATTTCCTGGATCCATGAAGATCAATGTGGATTCCTTCCAAAGAGACAAAAAAAGATAACATAAGGTGTATATTAAATTTGATAAAACATCATGGGGTACACAATAAGAAGAGATTGGCATTGATATTCATTGATATATAAAAAAAGCATTTAATAATGTACCTTGGGAAATGATATGGGAGACCCTAAGTAGAACGGATATAGGTCATAGATTATTAGATTGGAGTGAAACAATACATTCTAATCAAAAAGCCTGGATCATTATAAACAGGGAAAGGACCAAAATGATACAAATTCAAAAAGGAACCCATCAGAGTTGCCCACTGTCACCGTTGCTATTCTTAATACTTTTAGAAATATTATTAAGAAACATAAGAAGAAATCAGATTATAAAGGGGGTAAAAATTAAAGGGGCAGAATTCAAAAAACAGGCATTCACTGATGACCTAGTCATATCATTAAGTGATTCTCAAAATAATATAATCAGCTGTGGCTGATTGCTCTGGCATTTTTCATAAAGTCTCTTTGAATGTCCTCCCTTTCTGCTCGACGCTGGCTGAAAGTAGGCACAGCCCCTTGATCCTCCTCCATGTCTGAAGGTTCTGCTGCTGGGAGGCTTGGCTACGGAGCCCCCTGGGAGACCACAGGCTCTGCTGGAGCTGGCAAAGCAGAACTAGGGGTGCGCTGAGGCTCCACAGCTGCAGGCTCAGGTCCCAGAGGAAGTTCTGGTTCATCCTCCAAGTCCTCCTCCAGGCAGGGCATGACATTATCCACTATTCATGTACCATAATATTCTAAATCCAGTAATTTACCCTGCTACATATTCCAAACCTCTACTTGTCAACATATATATCATTTCCCATTAACACAGTCTTATAAAGTATATTTCACTATTACATCAAGATTACATTACCCCATTGCTCCTTCATATATTTAAGAACTAAAGACCAATCTTTATCAATATATCTTATTGACCTGTTCTTTAAAACTTGAGTCAATTTATCCATTTCAATTATGTTGATCAATTTCAACATCCAATTTTCCTTACTCAGGATACTATTGGTTTTCCATTTTTGTGCAATAGTATCCTCATGATACATGTCATAAACTTTCCCATATTTCTTTTCCACCTCATCCTCAAAAATTCCTAATAGAAAACATTCAGGTTTCATTACTAATTTAGTATGTAAAATTTCACAAATCACTGTTTTTATTGTTCTCCAATATTTATTAGTGTGTTTGCATGTCCACCAACAAGGTATGAATGTTCCTACTGTATCTCTTCATTTCCAAGAAATGTTATTTGTGTTTTTACACCCAAATCTATTTCTCCGTGTCTCGTTCGTCGGTCTCGAATTCCA
>CM034703.1:123675326-123691685 GCA_020142125.1 Phrynosoma platyrhinos
TTTGTGTGGATTTTGTTTGGATTGGGCCCCGTGTGATAACGTCCTTAGACTTGCACAAGGTCACCTATTGGATTTCATGGCTCAGTGAGGATTCAAAGCCTGGTTTAAAGACTCATAATACAACACTTAAACCACTATGCCAAGCTTATTTGGTACTAATTAATTTGAATTTCATCAGAGGGATGGGAAACATAAGGACCTCCAAAAGTTGTAGGATAACACTTCCCTTCATCCCTCACCACTACCTATGCTACATAGGATTAATGGGAATTCTAGACCAAGAACATTGGGAAGGCAACACATTATTCCTTTCACACACACCCTCCCATTTTTATAAGATTATTCCAATTTAAGTGAAACCTATAAGTATCTGGATTGTGTTGAGAAAACACAAACCACTTGAAAACCATGGTACATTTTAATTTCCATCTTGACCCCACCCTGTTTTGCCACTATGCATAACATTTGGATTGCAACTGACATTAGAAATTGCAAGAAGCAGGGAGCTTACTTTCTCCATTTCTACAGGGCAATGATTCCACTTACATACCACTTTCATCTAGGTAGGAGCAGCTACTGCCTTCCCTGAAACTCTTTCTAACACTTCCTTACAGTAATGTACATTTCTGGAAGAAAGAAGGAACCACCCCAAAACCATTAACATTGTGGCACAAAAGTCTTAGAATCAAGTTTACATGGATAATGTCATTAAAAATTTTGGCCACAAACAATGGAATTAATTTGATCTGAATGAAATCATGGCTACACTATTTTTTATCTCTTTTTGAGAAAGGCCATAAAATTCCATTATTATTAACTGTTCGTTTTACATGCAGTCACCCAACCTCCTCTCCCACCTCCCATCTAAGGGTGGAAGAATGAGAGAAGACATGGATGTTGGTCAAATAAGTTTTCCAAAAGAGTTTACAGCTATTTCCTAGTCAATGCAGGACATCTGTAATGTTGCCAGAAACAAAAGATTCTTGGCAACTTTGTCAAAATTATTAAGGTGGCCTTCAGTGGTGCTCATAGATTTCTTAACTTTCTCTTGCCCATCCTTCCAGTCTTCCAATATGTTTGGGCCTAATGGAAACCCACTAATGTTTACAGGAATTCCAAAATTTGCAGGTATCCTATGCCAAGAAGAGCCAGCATTGTATAGAGATCTGGGTGTTGGGCTAGGACTCTAGAGACCAGGGTTCGATTCCCTGCTCAGCTATGAAAACAGACTGGGTGACCTTGGACAAGTCACACACTCTCAGCCTCAGAGGAAGACAATGACAACCCTCTCTGAACAAATTGTGCCAAGAAATCTCCATGAAAAGGTCACCTTAGAGTTGCCATAAGTCAGAAAGAACTGGAAGGTACACAACAAATTCTACCCCAAATTTGCCTGTAGTCCCAGTGTCACTACTTGGGTTTTGTGGAGCAAGACATCCTAATGCTCCTCCTCACTATGTGAGACTCTTGCTTCCCCACTATGGTTGCAGGCTGCTCTTCATCTTCTTCCTCATCATTTCCACCACCTGTGAACAAATGCAGCTACAACTACCCCTTGTCACCACAGCTTTTTCCTTGATTGTTTGCTCCCTTGCTCTTGGCTAGAGAAAAAAAAAAGGAGTAAACAAGTGGGCTACAGTGGTGATGATGATGATGATGATGATGATGATGATGATGATGATGATGATAGATTTTATTTCTTTCCTATCTCTCCTCAAGGTGCAATACAACTTGTTAAAATACAAAACACAATTAGAAAACATATAAAGCCAATAGTTAAAATACTACAATACTATAAAACCATTAAAATACACTTACAGGAAGAAGTGTGAAATGTGAAATCCTTTCAGCCCTTCCTTTTCTCCTTAAGTTGTATGACCTCTGGAGCAGAGACCTTTTCTTCCCATCATAACATTTCTTACACGCCCTCCTTCTTTAAAATATACCAATTAGAAAGTCATGATTTAAAATTGACTGGTTGGCCTGCTGGAAGAGATCTGTCTTTAATGTTGTTTTAAATGCTCTCAGTATTTCCAACTGTTGTATCTCCTCTGGCAGGTCATTCCACAGTCTGCAGGCAGCAGACAAAAAGGTCCTCTGGGAAACTGTTGCTAGTCTAGTCCTGGCCAGTTGGAGCAAACATTTCCCAGAGGACCTAAGTGTACAGGACTGGGAGAATGTATGGGAGAATGTGATCTTGTAGGTAAACTGAACTCAGGGGTCATGCAGTATAGGATTCAGCCCTGCCCTCACCAACAAGTATGACCTCTAGTGATTTACTTTACATTCTGATTCAAATTCTGAAAAGACAACTTATGTGTAGGCATCGATAGCAGACTTTTAAAATGTGTACTCTTCTGAGAGTAGAATTAGATCTGTGAATTTACCCTAGACCACTTGGAGCACCAGGGACAATGGGGAAAAAAACAACTATATGGCTATAACAGAATGAAGTTTACTGTTATCACTTTGCTTTATATATAAATGAACAATTGAGTATGATGGTTGTCATAGCAAATTTCCATCATGCTGGGCACTTGCAAATCCTTGAGAAAACAGGTTGGACAAAAACTAAATAGTTTGAAAAGACAGGGGAAGAAATGAAGCCATTTTAATAGCTTTCTAAAGTGACAGACATACCTAGAGTTTTTGTGGAATGAATTCATCACAGCAGCTTAAATAGCCTAGCTCAACCATCAATTGCCATTCCAAACAAGTAAATCCCTTCATTGTGATCCATACAGTCGATTTCCATCTCCTGGAGGCACCAGCTCCCTGAAAAACAATTTTCTTTTGTTGCACAACCAACGAACAAAAATATTCAGACATTTCTATTAGCCTTAAATCAAAATAATGACATATGTACACATTATACAATTTCAAGAACCAACAGAATAATAAAGTGGGTTCTATGGTGAAGTATTGCTATTTATTTTATTTTTTTTCACATAGAAGAGATTGGCTAAGAAGGTGGTTATTATCTTTTGAAAGAATACATGAACCAAGCTATTAGCAAGAATGTGACAGCTGGGTGAAAGAGTTACAGGAGGGCTCTGGAACCTGTGACTCTCCAAAATCATGTTATATTCCATGTCCCATCAACTCTGGCTAGTATGCCCAATGATCAAACATGATGGGAATTACAGTCTAACAACATGATTCCTCAACCCTGGTATACAGAAAGATTAGAAACATAGGTATTTTCAGGATTTGGACCAAGGAAGCTAAATTAATTCAGGGTATGTAATGTGGCATAATAATTTGAATGTCAGCCTATGACTCTGGAGAACAGGATTTGATTTCTTGTTCAGCTATGAAACCAACTGAGTGACCTTGGGCAAGTCACACTCTCTCAGCCTCAGAGAAAGGCAATGGTAAACCTCCTTTGAACAAACCTTGGCAAGAAAACCTTAGGGTCACCATAAGTTGGAAATGACTTGAAGACACAACAGCAACAAACCATTCCAGGTCAATGGCAGCACAGACAGGATGGAGGCAAAATTTCTCCTACAGCTTCATCAGTTCATCATATAAGGCAAGCTAACAATGGCAGCCGATGGGTTCTATGGTCAATGGAACAGACAATCTTCTCTAGGTTTTATTTAAACATTAAAAGGGACTACCCAAGCTTCTGAACCTATTTTTGAGAGAGACTCAAGGACTTTGGATAGCTCCTTCTCATATGAACTAAAGCTTGGAGGATATTCACCATCTTACTGACATGGAAGTCACTAGATGCTACCATAAACCAGTAAAGAGTAGACACATTTCTATGTATCTGTCTACATTTGGCCCTTGATATCCACAGGTATTTAGTTCCAGCCCCCCCCCCCCACACACACACACACACACACCGTGGATAGCCATAAAACATGGATGATCAAGTTCTGTTATATATATGGGCACAGGGCAATATTGTTGCTAATATAAAATGGCCATATCAAGGTTACTTAAATGATTTTCCCAGGCACTGAAAACACTGGAATGATGGCTTCATGCAGACTTGTCAAAGGATGATGTTCCATAGCAGCAGTACCTTTTTTCTTTCTTTCTTTTTCTTTCTTTCTTTCTTTCAAATTTTAGTATGAATATTCTAAGATAGAGTTGATTTGTTTATGGATGCTCTAATCTAGAATTTTAAAAACCAAACTCTTCCTTACAAGTTCTGGTAAATTATTAATTAAGGTAGTGTTAACTTCCTTAAACTAGTAAGTCCTACCAAATCCTATGTCTAGTTCTCTTACAGCTTTCAAACAATGTAATCCCTGGGTAATTTGTATTCCCGCTTTACCACATGTATGATTAGCTTAATCCTGTAGTTCAATTGTATAAACCATCTCTTTCTTGAGGTTGGATTATGTACCTCTGATAAAGCAGGCATCTGAAATATGGCTGTGGCCAGTAACAACTGGTGACTAAATTTGAGCTAAAGAAGTGAATGGCTCAACTATACATGCACACACAACATGGAATCCACCAGCCCCCAATGGATTTGCCAGAACGTCTCAGATTTCAACCAAATTGCACAAGCCAGATCTAGGATTGCTTTTAAGAGGGTGATCCAGAACCGATTTTGGGATAGGGCCTACAACTCTGGATAGATTTTTAAATCTCTGACTAAAACCTGAACCAGATTCATTCCTCCATGATGCAAAACCCACTGCCAACCACTGCACTGAAATTTAGCAGCAGATCAGGATACAAAAAGCACTGTTCAAAATAAGCATTTTGCTTTAAAACATTGTTTTAGAAAGGTTATTCTGAGGTTGCCTTCAAAATTCAGTAGTGAATTGCTACAAGCCATGTCAAGAAATCCAAAGACCGGTACTTTAAATGCAGATTTCCTGGCAGATCTGGACTATGAAATCTGCTGTGTTTGCACTAAAATACAAAGCTGATTCATCATCCCAGTGACTTGGAAGCTGTACCTTTGAAGAGGACCTCAGGTTTCAGGCAGATTGAGATGGAAAGAGAAGAGGCACAAGCTTAATCTAGGATGGCCTTTCAGAGGGCAGTGATTTCATCTGTGGATTACATGGGGTTCATATGTCTGGAAAACTCTGATCCATGGAAGTAATTAAGACATCATCTCTCCCATCCCATTGACATCATTGGCATGGGGTAGGCTGCCTCTTGCACAGGGTGACCAGATGTCCTAACCATGAAGGAGGACAAGACACTGAAAAATGTAGGACATCCAATTAAAGCACAGGACATGACCAAATGAAAGCTAAAAGCACTCATATAGATGTAAAGTCATGCTTCATGGGGGGGTTGCAGACTGCCAGAAATAGTGCAAATTGGGTCCACTTTAAGGGTTAGGGTTAGTGCTAGGGAATCATGGGAATTGTTGTTGTTTTTTTCTGAGACATTGAGCCTTCGCTGTCAGAGAGCTCTGGTACCACAATAAAATACAGTTCCCATGATTCCCTAACCCTAACCCTAACCCTAACTCAATTTGCACTATTTTTGGCAGTGGACTCAATTTGCACTATTTTTGGCAGTCTGCAACCCCTATTAGTCATGCTTATAATGGAAGACATTTGGAATTCCTCCTGGACAGAAGGATGAAATGAAAGACATGTCTTGCAAAAAGAAGACATCTGGTCACCCTGCTCTTGGATGTTTATTGGAATGGGCTACAGAATCCACTCTGGTTTCATAATATATTGGGGCAGACCCAAACAGACCTATTGCTCTCTCTGTCCAAACCTTTAGGAGAGGAATGAAAAAGGGTCTGTCCACTCTTCCTGGTATGAGAGCCATCTATATGTTGAGTCCTCATGTGAACTGGGTGATGTACAGCCACCAGAAGGGTACACATATTCTCACAGGCTACAGAAAGTAATTTGGACAACAGCACAACACCAGCTGGTGGTAGCCGCCACAACAATTCTCTCTCTCCTTGCCTGTCCAAGCAGAAGCTGAAAAGCCTATGACAACAGTGGTCCCTGAGGGATTGGCTTTGTCTGTGGCCGCAAACCTGCCCACATGGCTTGAGGCACATCTTTAATGACACATTGTCTATCCTGTCAAGACTCCCATGATAAAGGTGCTACCTGCCTGACGCTATCATTAATCAAGATGACATAAGGGGCCAGAATAGGTTCAGTACATGGAGCTGACTGGCTATGCCTTGGGGCCTGTCATTTCTCATTCATTGGTCTCTATTACTTAAGGAGACTGGAAAACACAAGATGTCATTTAAAAAAAAAAAAAGAAATAAGAGATTTGTGGGAGGGAATGCCTGTCAAGCAAGGGAATGTAGTGGGGAAATGAGAAAAAAACAGTGGTGCTCAAACTTTATTTATTTATTTATTTGCTATGCTGCCTTTCTCCCAGAAAGGGACCCAAGGCAGCTCACAAATTAAATTAAATTATTTTTTAAAAAATTATTACAATAAAACAATTAAAACATCACATAAAAACAATATAAAATTATGAACATTAAAACCACAATAAAACCACAATATCCACCCCATACAACAAACACCCCATATAAAAAAGCCATCCCATTTTTCCCTTTGGGACCCCCATTTTACATCTATATGCAAATGTCACACACCCACTTGATGTAGAATAGGAATAAAATAAAAATATTTTGTTTATTTTGTGTGTGTATTTTCATTTGCACATTCATGTATATTCATCTTTTAACATTTTATAAGGAAATAACATGATTCAAATTACAACAGTTTTACTTAGGTAACTCCAATATTTAACTCAACACATGTGTAAATTTCATACGTAAAAAGGTTTGGGAAGAGGAGGAGGGATCAGGGCCTCCAAATCACATGTGCCCCCCCCCCCTTGACATAACATACATATGTTTATTCGGTCAATGACCAGCAAGATTTAAAAGAAAATACAAAGCATAATACATAAGTGCAACAATGAACTTCAAGTGACACACAATAAAATAAACTAAGGTAAAATGATATAAAAACACACTCTCCTGTGATTTTATAAATTTCATGATTCCATGAAGATAAAATATGCTAACATCCTTTGTACAAATAGCAAAGAAGCAGCGGCAGTATTTTAGGGATGCCGGCTTTACTATGTCCATTCTGAAGTGTCATCTCCACATCCCTTGTATTTTTGCAGAGATGTCTAGGGGCAACATGCTGACTGAGGGTATCCCCTCTTGAGCAATTCCTGTGCTCTCCCCAAGGGTCCCACTCCACCATGTGAAAACCACTGGAACAGAAACCTGCACACTACCATCCTCAAACTACAAAGATACCAGGGAAAGTGAACTAAAATATACTACACTTGAACTAAAATATACTACACTTGTATCCACAGATTCCACCATCCACACCTTTTAAAAAAAATCCAAAAAGCAAATTGTGATTTTACCATTTTATATAAGTGACACCATTTTACTGTGCCATTGTATATAATGGGACCTGAGCATCCATGGATTTTGCTATCCACAGGGGATCCTGGAAACAAACTCCAGAGGATACCAAGGGCCACTGTACAATAAACCTATGTGAAGAAAGGGACATGAATAAAAACAAAGGACAAACCCAAGAACTACAAAGTAAGTAACTCGTGTGCATGTGTGTGTGTGTGTGTGTGTGTGTGATGGATAGTTCCCCTATTTTGTTGTTGTTGTGTGCGTTCAAGTAATTTCTGACTTCGGGCCACCCTAAGGCAAATCTATCATGGGTTTGTTTTAGGGTTGTTGTTTTTTTGCAAGATTTGTTCAGGGAGGGTTTACCTTTGCTGAGGCTGAGAGTGTGTGACATGCATAAGGGTTTCCATGACGAAGTGGGGATTTGAACCCTGGTCTCCAGAGTCATAGTTCAATCCTCAAACAACTCCATCACTCTTTCTCTCTTCCCTATCTATCCCCTCTCTTTCTTTTTCATGGTCTTAAACACTCAAGATTCCATCACACATGGATGTTCACAAGGCATTCTCCCTTCATTCAGTTAAACAGTGTTCGCTGGCCCAGTCCCATTTTGCATCCTGCCAGCAGCACATTTTTGCAACTTTTAAATCATACATGGTGCTAACAATAGATATAGCAGGATCCCTGCTTCAGACTTTGCCCTGATACATGAGCAGCGAGGGTGGCAACATGGAACAGAGTTGAGAAGGGGGGGGGGGAATGATAACACAAATAGAGCTAGTGAGCATGACCCTCAGTTTCTTTTGATGTGATTGTAATCACATGAGGAGACAATGCCCAGAAGCTAGGAACTTACCTTTTTTGAAGTAATTAATTGTCCTTATTGTTCCCCTGCAAAAAAAGAAACCAGGGGGCCCTTGGTATCCACTGGGGCTGGGTTCCAAGATCACCCATGGATACCAAAATCCATCAATGCTCAAGTCCTTTTAAATACAATTTATAGTAAAATTATGTCCTTTATATAAAATGGCAGAATCAAGGTTTGCTTTTTAGAATTTATATATATATATATATAGAGAGAGAGAGAGAGAGAGAGAGAAAGGGCCTCAGCAGACGGCTAATTGAGCCGTCTCCGAGGCCAGGAAGAGGAGGAGCAGCCGCACTGCGGCGCTCCTTCCTCTCCCTGAGATCGTCCTCGGAGCCGCCGGCAACCTCCCGCCGCAGCGACTGGACGCGCTGCGGCAGAAAAGACAGGGAAAGTGCACCCAACGCTTTTAGGGCGCACTTTCCCTGTCTTGAGGAAGGAGCGCTGATTTAGCGCTCCTTCCAGGGATGCCGCCAGTGCATCGTGTTGCGGAGGCTGCAGCCCCGCAGCACACCGGACCAGGGCGTCCTGGACGCCCTCGTCTGCTTCCCCCCAGAGAGAGAGAGAGAGAATATTTTCAAGCCATGGATGGTTGGAGATAAAACCCATGTTATCTCTCTTCATGCATGCTCAGAGCCTGGAGACCATTTACAATAGCTATAAGTAACCTCCGAGTTACCTTTATAGTCTCAAAGTGTGGGACCTCACTAAATGGTGGTGGAAGAGGAACACCACATGGTTCCAGTCCTGTGCCTTGCACTGCTACCCCATCTTCTGTTGTGGGTAAGGATGACGTGGAGGGAACAAACATGTATTTAATACTTCTGGTACAGCTGCTGGTAGCATTCAGATTTTTATATTACTGTATATTACCAGCAAAGTTATATATTTTATATTTTCACCTCATCTCAAGATGAGACAGCAGTGCAAGACACAGGACTGGAACTATGTAGTGTTCCTCTTCTACCACCATTTAGGGGGGAAGCAGACGAGGGTGTCTAGGATGCCCTGGGCCGGCGCGCCGTGGGGCCGCAGCCTCCGCACCTCGGCGCACTGGTGGCATCCCTGGAAGGAGCACTAAATCAGCGCTCCTTCCTCAAAACAGTGAAAGTGCGCCCTAAACGCGTAGGGCGCACTTTTGCTGTCTTTTCCACCGCAGCGCATGCGGTCGCTGCGGCAGGAGGTTGCCCTGGGAGCGCCGGCCGTGCGGAGGGCCGGCAGCTCCCAGGGCGACCTCAGGAAGAGGAAGGAGCGCCGCGCGTGCGGCTGCTCCTCCTCTTCCTGGGCTCAGAGACGACTCTATTAGTCGTCTGCTGAGGCCCTTAGTGAGGTCCCACACTTTGAGACTATAAAAGGAACTAGGAGGTTAGTTACTCCACCAAAGCAACAAAGATATAGCCACAATATAAGTCACTTATGTTATCTATATTGAGGTAAGGGACTGGTTATTGTATGTGACTTCCAGGCTCTGAGAATGCATGAAGAGAGATAAAATGGGTCTCTACAAATGAAGGTTGGCTTTGTTCACAATGGCTCCCAGTGGGGCAGACTGTCTTCAAGCTTTTTTGGGCTATGGAGCACAGCCAGGTATGTTATTTCCTCTCCCACAGAGCCCCTAAAAGGGATGCCTTTTGGAACCTCTTCTTGTTCCCCCACTGTGGCACCAATGTGGGGACCTCCACTTCTCCTGCATCCCACTGCCACTTTCAGTGCCAGATCAGGGCTGCAGCAACCACACAGCCCAGTCTGGCAGTTTGCTGCTCAAAATGCTGCTCCTTTTAGAGCAGCAAAAAGCTGCCCTTGCTGCAGCCACACCAGTTTTTCAGCATTTATTTGGCACAGCGCGTTTAAACACTGCACTAAAGAAATGATGTGACACTGACTGCCATGTGGTTGGGCGGGTGGCGTGACACCAGCATCAGCGCAGAGTCAGGGTGTGCAGCATGCGGTTGCTATGCCCCCATTACACCCTGATGCTGGCATTTATTGTCAGTCTGTAGAGGCCCTAACTGTCATAGAATCATAGAGTTGGAAAAGACCACATGGGCCATCCAGTCCAAACTGACCAAAACATAAACTTCTTCCCTTTACTGTCTTCTTTGTTATTCCCTTAAAAAGATCCCATCCAACCTCGCAGGGGGGAAGCACACGAGAGCTTCCTAGACGCCGCCGGACAGAGCGCCACGGGACCGCAGCCTCCGCACTGCGGCGCTCCTGCGGCTTCCCTAAAAGGAGCTCCAAATTGGTGCTCCTTTTAGAAGACGGGGAAAGTGAGCCCTAAACGCGTAGGGCGCACTTTCCCTGCTTTTTCCACTGCAGCGTGTGAGGACGCTGTAGTGGGAGGTTGCCCCTGGAGCGCCGGCCGTGCGGAGGGCCGGCAGCTCCGAGGGCAACCTCAGGAAGAGGAAGGGGCACCGCGCGTGCGGCTGCCCCTCCTCTTCCAGGGCTCGGAGACAATTCTATTAGTCGTCTGCCAAGGCCCTCAGTCAATCATCTGTCACTCCCAAGATTCCATTCTCTCACCCCACTGCAACAGATCCTTGCCTTATTATGGGACGATTCACATTTACCTTTTTGTCCCGAGGAGATCTGGTTCTCTGCACTGATGCAATACCGGATCGGTGTTCCCACTATGTTTTCCATTCCCAAATCTCTCCATAGAATTTTAACCCTGTTGTTCACACAATTGGAGCAATTTAAAATGGAGCTGCCTTTTCAAATACATTCAACCCTTCTTGGGGATGTTTAAATGTCAATGAAGTGATGCACATTTGTATCATTCTGCTTCTGTTGTCACAGTTGGTGATGAGCATTGACATGAATCTGCTTCTGTTGTCAATTTTTCTGGTTTTGTCCCCTCATGGTCTACTATTCATCACATTCCTAGCCGTTGTTCTGGTTGTTGTGTGCCTTCAAGCCATTTCCAGTTTATGGCAACCCTAACACAAACCTATGGGTTTTCTTGAGAAGATTTGTTCAGAGAAGGTTTACCATTGCCTTCTCCTGAGGTTGAGAGCATGTGATTTGCCCAAGGTCACGCAGTGGGTTTTACAGCTCTGCTGGAAATCAAACCCTGGTCTCCAGAGTCCTAGTCCAACACTCAAACACTATTGCCACACTGACTCTCATTCCTAACCATACCTTACCTTAATTTCTCTAATAAACACACACAAAAATTACATAAGTCCAGAACATAATTATAGCTCTTTCACCCTTCACTCATTTACTGTGCCAAGCAACCAATTCTATCTTGGCATGGGGTGGTCATAGCTTTATTTTGCCTCATTTCTCCCCCATTCCTTTATGGCCACCCATCCCAAGTCTGAAGCACTCCAGACAATGATTCATCCTGCTTGCAAAATTCTCTTATTATACCCTCATCTTGATCCAAGGGACCTGGGTTTATTCTGATTGGCCCCTGGCTCCTGCATAATTGAGCACTCTTGGGGGAAATTAATAGGCTAGTCCAGTTGGTTTTTCTACACGGAATAGGCAGGGCATCATATTGTTCTTTGTCCCAGCTTGCAAAAATTGTTGAGATGGCCCTGTGAGTGTGGCAGGATCAGACACTAGCAAAAGAACATGAATATGGCATATGGGAGGGGAGAACCTAGGATCAAATTTAAAAAGTGATGGGTATCCGTTCTCTCTATATATAAGGATAGAAGCTCTTTCCACAAGTTAATTTAGGCTTGAGCTATCATCCCCCATTTGATATAGCTCTAATTAAAGACAGTAATTTACTCTTGGGGATGATTTCCACCCCTGCCTACACTGCTAAAGTTTATCTATAGCTTTATAAATAACAAGAGTGATCTTGGGTTGCAAATAACACAGTACAAAGTTCATGCTTTATTTATTCATTTCCTATAACAACTGCAGCAGGGAGGAAACCCAAACCCCAAATTAGGAGCTCAGCTAAGAATGCAGGGTGTTCTTTTTCAAATTTCTTTTAGAATGGCAAGCAGAGCAAGTCCAAATTAGGGATATACATCAATCACAAGGTTGGGTTTGCACTTCAGTTTGACAATTCAAAAATCACCCTGATTTGGCTGATGACTGACTTATAAACTATCCAATTTGACTTAGGTCTAAATGTGAATTTAGATCCAGAGTTATACTTCCCATTGATTAGCATGGAAATCCACAAATGCTATAACCCTTTTTAATGTTTGACAGAATCTGCAGTCATCATGCAGATATCATGTCTTAAGAAAGAATTGACACCTGTCAAATGGTCAAACAAAGAGATACAAAAGGTTTTTCTACTACACAACTTTAAATATTGATTTTGTTTTGAAAGGAACTGCCAATAACATTATTTTCCAAACAGAACTGAATAAAATTTTTCAGACAGTTGTCCCTTCTGAAATGATCAAGCTTGTCCTCTTTCCAAAATATATATTTTGACAGTTGGGCTTTTCCCAATAAGCATGTTCTTATCCCCCTCTGTTTTCATGGGCATTTGTTATGAAAATGATTTACAGCATATAAGTGGTCTCAACTAAGAAATCTGCTAAATTTTAGGACTATAAGTGCACTATTTTTTTCTGGAATGGGGGTGTACAACATTTCAACATTGGGTGGGAAGTTATTTGCTTCCCATCCATCTGCTTTTCCCCCAAGAGGTGGCAATTTGCATGAAAATGTCATATACTGCAGAAGGATTCCTCAGCCAAAAATCTGTGACATTTCAGAAATCTATACCCGGGATAGGGATGTATGACCAGTAAAAATAATGTAAGATTCTTTGTTTCTACTCAGTTGCCACCAAGTCACAGAAAGTATGATAGGACAGAAGTGGACAATAGATATGGAGCAGAAGGGCAGAAACATCGAGTGTTTTCAAAAAAAACCAAACCCAGTTAGTGCAGTCTAGGTTTGCTCAGAGAATATCTAGACCTAGTTGGGATAATGCTACATTCTGGTTCCTTTGGGTATAAGAAGTTGCTTTTAAATATCTTGAGTTCCAGATTTTAGTGGGGACTGATGCAACTTTAAAGCAGCATATCCTGCTTGCTTATGTGCTGTTCTTTTTTCTTTTCTTTTCTTTTCTTTTCTTTTTTTTTTTTTTTGTAATGTACCTGTTTGTTTACTTGCTTTCCAATTTGTGCAGTTCTAAATAAATATATACATATTAGAAAAGACAACTCTCTATACCTTGTCTCTGCTTCTGAGAAAATCAGAATTTTCAGCATTGCAACTCTGGAACTTTGTACTCCTTAGAGAAGGAGGAAATCTGAAAAGTACTGGGTCCAGAATCAGAGTCAAACTGAGGACCACCCCAAGACCTTTTGCTACTTAAAACAGAAATAGCATATGTGCTCCCCACCCACCCATGTCAAAGTGCATATTGTTGAAAGCCAACCAAGTTATTTTGAGTAGGAAAAGCCCCCCAGCACCCCTTCTCATACCTTGCAATAAAAAGTAAAGGTAAAGGTAGTCCCTTGACATGAATGTCTACTTGTAACCAACTGTAGGGGCAGTGCTCATCTCCATCACTAAGCCAAAGAGCCAGCATTGTCAGAGGACTGCACTGGTGGTCAAGTGGCCAGCATGACTGCATCAAACGCTGTTACCTTCCCACCGAAGTGATACCTATTTATCTATTTGCATTTGCATGCTTTCATTGCTAGGTTGGCAGTTCACCCCATCATGCGGCACCTGGGCCTTGAACTGCCAACCTTCCAATCTTCAGATTGTCAAAATTTTCATCTTAGCCACTAAGCCACTATATCCCTTCTCAATAAAAAAAATACAGTCATAAAAATTAAATTATTAACAACCCAATGACCCTTCATGGTACCCAAAATATTCTATCTGAGGTTCTGCCTCACCCTTCCAAATGGTGGGCCAGCCCTAAGGCAACCCTTAATTCTGATCCAACCAGAGATGCCTTGTATACAGAATAAAGCAACACCCACGATCCACAAATGAGTGATACAAAAATACACAAAACACATTATGCAAGATTTCAAAGCACCATTGGTGTCTACATCAGGCAAAATATATTTAAAGATCATAAGGGGAGTGGGGGGGTGGATGGTATTGGAGTCACAGGCCTATGTTTTGAACTTGGTGTTGTTTCTACTGTAGTTAAGTTGGTCTAGAGGAATGCAGGCAGAGGCACTCCCCTCTTGATCATGTGTATTTCTGCAGATTTCAGTGGATTTTCTGGTAAAACTGCAGAGCGGGGGGGGGGGGGGCAATCTCCTGTGAATCTCATGTAGCCAGATTGCATTCTATTTTACTGGAATGAGGAGTATTTTAATCACATAGACAAGTCCTCTGCCTCTTGTGAAGCCACAGGCCCCTTTCTGAGGCAGAAAATATGTAATTTCTCAAAAAGTCTCTATACTACTACATCTGGAAAAACTTGTATAGGTAAAACTCAGCCAATTATAGTCCAAAAAAAGTTTTATCTTTATTGGAGATAGAAGCCTCAAAAAGTTAAGTCCCCATCCTCACTTCCCTCTTGATTTTTTTTTTTTCTTACTGTATGATTTTGAACATTTTTTGCCTTAGGAAGAAGCCAGTGGAACTTCTTGCATGATGTGTGTTGTGCATTTTGGTTGGCCAATAAAGGTATCGGTCTTTTGTGGATTTTGGTTTATTTTATTGTATGGCCAGCATGACTACCCCTGAATATGTTTCCTTATATGCAGAGTAATTGGTTCTTTTACAGAATATTTTGAAAAAATGTACATATTGCAAAGTATCCTAATCGCCACTTGGTGTCAGCACCGTTCTTCAAAAGCAACAGTGTCTGTATGGCTCTTTCTGCATATATTGGGAGGGATTAGCTAGCACTTTATTCCAGTTTAACTGCCATATGTACCTCCTAGGGAATCCTGGGATATACAATTTGGTGAGGAGGTGTTTAGAATTCTCAGCCAGAGATCTCTAAAGCCTCACCAAACTACAAATCCCAGGATTCTACAAGAAGTAACCATGGCAGTTAAAGTAGTGTTAAAGTGCTATAATTGTGCAGTGTGCATGGGAAGGGAGGATGGAAGGCATTGCAAATCATTACTGTTATGGGCAGGAGAGAAATGAGGAAATAATATTTGTCCTTTTGCAAAATAATTTAACTACTAGTAATAATGTTGGGTTTTAGGTGGCAAGGGTACTCATTGCTTTTCAAATATTTTAGAAGTGTACTTTGGGGACATTTTTCTCTTTTTAAGTGTGTTTTTTAAAAATAAATGTTAACTAAAAAGTAATACATTATTCTAAAAGTAATGTCCAGCAAGTTGCTTTGAGGAACTTTGAGGAAAGTCCAAACTGTTACTTTCTTGGATGGGAGTGACAGGGCTGGGAAGTTTTGCAAAATTTCCAGTAAAGTGAAACATGATTCTGTTGCTCTAAAACAGTCAGAGGACTGAAAATAGATCTTCCTGACATGACATCAGAGTGGCACATTCCAAGAAGAGAACCTTATGAGTCAAAAGAATCCTGAGGCAGTAAAACTAAACCCACAGTCTAGGATTATGACTCCTATAGCAGTGTGCATCAGCGCAGAAGACGAAAGCATGCATCTCCTGAGAAAATCAAAGTATGTACTGCCACACTGCCCAGACATGATATATGTGTCTACACCAAAAAGAAGTATCCAGACAGTTCTATGGGGCTCAATTTTCATGGGGCAGATGGAGATGCACATCCAAATATCCACTTGTGAAGTTTATTTCTGTATATGGGTTCCCTTTTCATGGTGTGGGCATGAAAATGTATTGTAGTATATGGTTCCCAGGTCATAAACACACTTCAATATATACATTCTCTGGTTTAGGAAGTTATGAGGTACATATGCATGGGATAACAGCATTCCTTCCTCCCTCCCCCTCCCCCACCAAAAAAAAAATCAGCATTTATATGGTGAAACTTAACAGCCCAGAAAATACAAAGAAAAGAAGCACTGATGACTGAAAACATATGACAGTCACTGAGGGGCTGTCAAAAAGAAGAGGACCAAGAAGCAAGACTACACATATTGGGATTAACCTCCAGGATGGTTGATATCAGTTGAATATGAGGATAAACCTTTTAGCCATAAAAGAAGTTCAACAATGGGATTTGCTACACTTGGGACGTTACCACACTTGCAGCAAGAGAGCGGCGAGAAAGCTGG
>CM034703.1:123693239-123715076 GCA_020142125.1 Phrynosoma platyrhinos
GATTGTCGGTCAAGGCAACCATGGCAGTCTCCACCCCAAAGCCTGTCCAATGCAATTCCAATGCAATTAATGTATTCCAATACAAAACATACAATTGGAAGGCAGCAGATTTGTGAAGGCTACAATAGGTCTTCCACCACTAACTTGGCAAAATTCTCTGGAGTCCAGGGTTCAAATTCCTGCTAGGCCATGGAACACCACTCAGAGGATGGCAATAGCAAACTCCTTCTGAAGAAACTGGCTGAGGAAATCCCATGATAGGGTTGCATTAAGACTGCCATTAAGTCAGAAAGGACTTGAAGACATGCAACAATAGCAAACCAAGAGAAACATCTATGGAGTGTCAAGGATATTTTTAAAGAAGGAAATATGACAGTCTTCACCAATCTGGTAGCTCCCAGATATATTGGAATGCAACTCTTTTCCTCCCCTGACAGCATGACTGTATAAGATAAGGGCACAGAGGGCACAGAAAATGCAAAGTTGTTATTCACACTCAAGAAATGTAAAACTCCATTTCAGAGTGAAAGTGTCACCATTTGTAAAGCTGTAAACTGAGAAGGACTCTCTTTTCAGCAGCCTGGAATATGAGAGGCAGGGTAGGGACAAAGCTTTTCTGCTTTGGAAGTTTAATAGCAAATCTGAATGATGGCTTGCTCAAAAAAAAAAAAACAATCCCCAATTAAAGGCCAGGCTGTACTGAATGAAAATGCAATTAGAAGGATTATCATCCATTACTTTGAAGCAGGACACAGAACACAATGCTTGGTAGTCTCCCCCAGGAATGAGGAAGAAAGACAAAAACAATGGAAAATGTATCCAAGTAACTGAAAGTGTTTGTGGTTGCACTCAGCCAAGCAGGTATTTTTTAAATCCACAGAGAAACTTGTGTGTTTGATCTTTTGGTCTTTTCTGTTTCAGTACTAAAGGAAAATCTGTTTTAAAAACAATGTGTTCTGCTTGCAGGGATAGCTGGTGGCATCCATGTTGGTAGGGTAGTGAATCTTCTCCATGTTTTAATCTAAACGTAGCTAGCTAATGTATTGAACCTAGCCCCCAAACAGAACCTGGGACAGCTTATTCAAAGTGGCCTACCTATAAAGCCAGTATGGGTTAGTGGTTTGACAGCTGGACTAGGATTCTGGGAGGCCAGGGTCCAAATCCCTGCTCAGCCATGGAAAGCCACTGGATGACCTTCAGCAAACCACACTCTCAGGCTACGAAATAGACAATGGCAAGCTTCATCTGAATAAATCTTGTCAATAAAACCCTGTGATAGGGTCATCACAAGTCGGAGCTGACTTGAAGGCACAAAATAATAACAACAATGGGCAGTCATCCTCCTTGAGAGCGAGTAACCCATGTTCATAATAACCTTTAATGGTTTAATTACTTGTGTACCCAGCACACTGAAAATGAGGACAGCTTGGCAATACTGCTTTTTAATATATTTCTAGCATTCATTCCTTTCCCTCCTGTACTTCACCATCTCTTTTGTGGCTTGTTCTACTTTGATTGTGAGCCTTCAGGCAGGGATTTGCCATTTGTTCTTAATTTACCATGAAGTACTTAGTAAATTTTAAGTGCTCTACAAATTAATCCTAATAACAATCATAATGTCATGAACGGCAGGGGCTACAGCCATTTTCCTGGCTGTTCCAACCATCATTTGTGACTGCCGCACCACCGCAGCTTGCAAAATGATGGCTGTGGATGTTCCTTTAGGCACCGCTGGGAACCAGTAGGACTTGAAACTACTGTTGACGTCAATAAGAAAAATCAATAAAGCTCTTATCTTATTGTAGGCTGGGCTGGGCTGGGCCAAGGAGCCATCTGTTGCCAATGACCTTTTCAAAAATGCATGCATGTGTGTGGGGGGGGGGGGTAAGAGATGAGTGAAGGGAGAGAGAGAGGAAGAAAGGAAGAAACGGAGATCAAGGAAATGATTTCATATTCATCTGTGCCAGTTTCAAATAGAAGGACTATTCAGTTCATCAGCTAAGGTGCAAAAGGATCCATGCCAAACCATATCCTGCTTCCTGTGTAAAAGAGCCCAAATCTAAACAAGAGAATCCTGCTTTGAGAAAGGGGTAGGACTCTCCAAATTCTTCTGTTCAAAGCATATTCAGAAATATTTAACAAAGGGATTGACATTTTTGAACTGGAAGGATGATGTGTGGCAACTGGGTTGTTCTGAAGATCTAAATCTCAATCTGCAGAATAGGAATGGGAATTGTGCATCCCTTCAGTTCCAAATCCTGAATATGTCAAGGCATCCTAATGTATTGCCTCGGTCCAATTGTTATTTTCACCCAGAGGAGACTAGGGCCTCTACAAACAGTGCAAAGCATTGTCTTGGAGGCAGGGAAGGGGAGAGGCAGCCGCACAACAGCCGCCCCAACCCCTCCCCGAGGACATCATCAGGGCATGCACCGTTATGCATGGCACATGCTCTGAATAGCTCCTCCCGGCACAGCGTCTTCACAGGCTGTGCCAGAAGACACACGCATCAGCTCTTCCGGCACCCTTTTTCAACCTAAATGCTGACTGATCCTTATTTTCCTTGGTCTGCAATAAAATCTTTTTGTTCTTTCACCAAGCCTATTGTCTGAGTCCATGGAACAATTGATTGGTACATGACAATAGGCTGATATTGCCAAATATCACCTAGTGCGATGCAACAGCATTTGGACCAAGATGAACCCTTCACAGAAATACTTCTGGAAGAGAGGCAAGAAGACGACCAGGGAGACAGTGCCCTGGAGGCAGAGATGGTTCATGGCCTGGGGGCCTGACCTAGAGGTGCCTGAGATGCTGAAGAGGGTGCAGGGCTGAGTCTATGAAGAAAAGTCTGGGAGGACTATGGGATGCAGATGCAGCAGATGCAGCAGATGCAAAAAGAGCTGAAATCAATGCATGCCACCTTAATGGAGTTGGTAAATGCACTAGCCAGGCTGACCGCTGAACAACCTACCCATGGTGAGATGGGAACTGCTGGGACAACAGCAGCGGTGACTCTACCTGGACCAGGGAATCCAGGGGTCCCAACGCCAAGGAACCAAGACTCAGTGACACAGCACCTGGGGGTAAAATTTGACAGAAGGGAAAGTCAGTTACCCTATTTCTAGTCCCAATTGGCCAGTCACATGAACGAGTGGGGTCAAACCTTCCCAAATGAAGGGGCCAGAGTGAGGTGTGTGGCAACCCAACTGGTTGGTGCAACTGTATGACAGCGAAGCCACAGACCTACAAGACCTGCTGGCTTTTATGGTGGCCCTGCAAACCTGATTTGAGGACCTGCTTCAGGCACAGAAAGCCCACACTAAACTGATGGCATTAGAGCAAGGCAACCACTCTGTGTCAGAATATGCTGTGGAATTTTGCAGTCTGGTGGTGCAAGTTCCTGAGTGGCCCAAAGTGGTGAAAGTGCAATACTTCAAAGAAGGCTTGCAGCCAGACCTTTTGGAGTGGGCCCTCTCGAGGGACAATCTGCACACCATGAGGGAGTGGATTTGTCTGGCCAGGGAAAGCGAATTGGTCAAAAGGTTGTAGTACAGTCACCAGGCAGAAATGAAAAGGTTACATTGCAGACAGGTGGGGCTAAGTAACTCCATTCTATATATAGGGACAAGAAGGCAGCAAATAACTGATCATTATTGTCCTTGGTCTACAATAAAGTATTTTTGTTCTTTCACCATCGTCCTTGGAATAGAGCTGATTAGTTCATGACAGTCATTTGGAATAGAAGAGCTTCTAGTTTTAATCAGGGAAAAATATGTACAGCAAACTGTTTCAGAAGTCTGAGGAAATGGTGAGCAAACCATCATGAAAGTGGGTGTAAATTGATTCTGTTGTTTTGTCTTCAATAAAAATCAGGTTTTAAAAAGAGAAAATCATGAAAGGAAATCACTCAGGGAGAAAAAGAACATTTAACAAGTGGTTGTTTTGAAGTCTTTTGATGAGGGAAAGGGAAGAATATACCAAGGAGGAATTCTAGGCACTGGAAGAAGCAGACATATAGGGTGAAAGACAATGGAATCCAAGGAAAGGGGACATATCTAGAAGTAGCCATGTTGACCATGGAAGAAAGTACAGTAACATCCAACATCCAGAAAACAGTGATATCTTTATTGGCCAACCAAAATGCTTTGTAAGTTACAAGCTTACACAGCTCCACTAGCTTCTTCATCAGGCAAAGATGTTAAAAATTATACAGGAGAAAGAAAAAACAATTATAATGATGTTAGTCACAAGCCTGCATTTTGTTACGCTATTGCTGTTCTCAGTTGAGGTGTTGTTGGAGGGACATTCATATAGGCCAGCCTCACCTTCTTCTGGCCATGTGAGTACTTCAAGGGGGGGGGGGAATTAAGTTCTATTAGCAAGACAAAAGGCTTCTCTTGATATCCAAGTTGCCTCAGTCCTTTATGAAGCCACAAGCTCCTTTAGGGGGATGCAGATGGTGAGAAACGCCGTCCTCAATCCCAGGAAGGGGAGGGACAGCCAGATGCTGGGCACCCCATCCCCTTGCTGAGGACATCATCAGAGCGACGGCCCGCCCAGATGACGGGCACTCCAATGACGTCCTTCTGGCTCAGCATCCGGACAGGCTGAGCTGGAAGAGACACCGAAGAGGCGCGTCACGCCTTTTGCGGCATCCCTTTCACAGCTCGCAGAAGGAGCGCTATTTTAGTGCTTCTTTCACAGGTAGCGAAAGGGAGGATTGAGGCCGAGGTGTCCGGCAGCCTCGGCCTCGATCCTCCACTTTCAGAGGCGGCCCAAGGCCACCCATCTGCTTCCCCCCTTAGTGGGCCTTCTTGAAGGTGTACCATAAGAAAGCACTTAAGAGGAGCTAAACAATTCTCTCCATAGTCCAATTTGCTTTGGTGGCACCAGAGAAGAAAATTGGATCTGGGGAAAAAGATGTTCTTACTATAGTTTTTCTCACTGTTGTTTGCATGTGGTTTTGAAACTGGTGTTCCAGATGCAGGAATAGAAGAGATAAGAGACAGAATAGCAAAGAGACCAGTCCTGTCCCTTGGGAGCTTTCCATCTGATTCCAAACATAACATCCCAAAAGACAATCCTTTTCAATGCACATTAGCTACTTTCTCCCAGACAACCGAGGTCACAGAAGAAGGACTCTTTAAGTCCTTTAAGAACATATCCAGAGGGGGGTGACCAAGATGGTAAAAGGTCTAGAAGCCATGTCCTATCAGGAGCAGCTTACAGAGCTAGGTGCGTTTAGCCTGGGAAAGAGGAGGATAGCCATCTTTAAATATTTGAAAGGATGTCATATTGAGGATGAAGCAAGCTTATTTTCTGATATTCCCGATACTAGGACATGGACAATGGGTTCAAACTACAAGAAAAGAGATTCTACCTGAACATTAGGAAGAACTTCCTGATGGTAAAAGCAGTTTGAAAGTGGAAAACACTGCCCTGGAGAATCTCCTACTTTGGAGGTTTTTAAACAGAGGCCAGATGGCCATCTGTCAGGACTGTTTTGATTGTGTCTTCCTGCTGGCAGGGAGCTGAATTGGATTATTGTTGTTTTCTCTACCAATTCTTTGATTAAGTCATTCTTCTGGCCACAGAGGCCCTATCAAAGTTCTCTCTTGCCTGCTCTCTGCTCAGCTTCATTAAACTATTTGTTCATTTGCACAGAGAGGTCAGCAGTTGAGGTACCAAAGGGAAAAAACTCTGGTGGGGGATCTAATTGCTATTAGCATTTAGTTCAGGTAAAATGGAGATTAGAGCACAGAAAGTGGCTCCCTCAGAGCACCCAAGCCAAGATGTCTAGTGCATTTAGCTAAGGTATTCTAGCCTCCAAAGCTGAAAATACCATAGCCATGGTTGTAAAAATATAAGCTTAAATTATGTTGATAGTCCCAAACAGAGTAGATCTATTGAAACAATGGGGGGTTGCAGATTGCCAGAAATAGTTCAAATTGAGTCCACTTTTAGGGTTAGGGTTAGGGTTAGGGAATCATGGGAACTGTATTTTATTATGGCACCAGAGCTCTCTGACAGAGAAGGCTCAATGTCTCAGACAAAAACCAATTCCCATGATTCCCTAGCACTAACCCTAACCCTAAAAGTGGACTCGATTTGCACTATTTCTGGCAGTCTGCAACCCCCCAATGTGAATTATTAAGTCAACACTTAAGTGAATTATATTGACTCAATTGGTTTACTCTACTTGAGACTAACAGCTGGGTTGGTGCCACAATAATTACACAGGAGATAACCTTCTGTCTAAGGAAGGGAGTTCACTTTCTCTAATAAAATGATATAATGTCAAACAATGTGTTTAACATTGGCTGTAGTCTGGCCTATAGCAAGAGAAGTTACTTTTCAAAAGTAACAGTATTACAGTTCCACATGCCCAGCAGCTAATTACAGGTTACAATTTTGTTTAAAAAAAAATCTTTGCTTTTTATCTTTTTCAAAAGGAACTAAAATTGTAACTTTTTGGTTGAGTTTAGTTTGGGGGGTTTTAATGCCAAGAGTCTTCAGACTATACAAGATGCTGACTTGTAGTTCAACATATATCTAACTAGTGATGGTACACAATAATTATAGCTATCAAAGTAACTGAAACAGTTATGGTATATTCCAGGACATAACTGTGTTATTCTGGAATATCAGTATGCAAAGGGAATTTGAGACTAATTGTGCAAAAAAAAACCTGTAGTGTATGTTTTCATAGACCTGGCATCTGAGGAAGTAGATGTCTATGAAAGCTTATGCTACAGCTTCTTTTATATATATAGGGGGGAAGCAGACGGGCGGCCATGGGCCGCCCCAGGAAGCTGGCCGCAGGATCGAGGCATCCCCATGCCTCGGTCCCTTGGTGCAGCTTCGCCGCCCCTGAAAGGAGCGCTAAATTGGCGCTCCTTTCACAAGTCGATGAAGGTGCGCTGCAAAAGGCTGCGGCGCACTTTCGCCGACTCTTCCGCCACAGTGCGTGTAAATGCTGTGGTGGGAGGTCCTCCTCGGAGCGCCGGCCGTGCGGAGGGCTGGCTGCTCCGAGGACAACCTGGGGAAGGGGTTGGGGCACCGATCATGCGGCTGCCCCTCCCCTTCCCTGCCCCCAAGATTGCCCTTTAAGCCGTCTGCTTAGGGGGATAGTCTTAAAGATGCTACAAGATCCCTTTGCATACTAATAAAAAGAAAAGAAAAGAAAAGAAAAGAGCAGTTATATTGCAGAAAGATTGAAATTATCTGTAGTCATGTTAACTTGTTAGTACAGAGTCATTGCCAAGCTCCAGCTTGGCCCTCAAGCTCCTGCAAGAATAACTTTCTGGCCAATGTTTTGAGACACCATAATAATTCTTACATCATATATTCCAGGATTTTCTGGTGATTAAAAAAGCTGCCAAGACACAGTCTAATACTGGAATCCCAGATTAATCCTCTGTTTACAATCCAGATTGGCAGGGATTTGATTCACACTCTTTAGGACACTTCTCATATGGTGTTCTTCTTGCTCTGCACTTGCTCCAGTTTTTTGCAAGCTGTGACAAACTTATACACTCTGTCAACATTAACCAAGTTTCCACACAGACCAAATGGCATCCTTCCTACAAACCTGATCATTCATTCATATTTGTCTCCTGGTGCCAAAATATACAGACCTTACCAGATTCATAAAAACCATGAGCCTAGATCAATGCTATTTTTATAACCACCTTTTTTTTAAAAAAAATACTATTTTATTTTATTTATGCAGCACAGGCATAACTTCTTCCACAGGCTGAGGGAGGATAACCTTTTCAGAAAGTTGCATAGCTCTTCCATTCCATCAGCAGAACATGATCACTTCAATTCATTGACCTTTGAATCATATGTACTTTTAACAGGAAGTGAGGAATGTGTGCTGTTAAAAGTCTTTACCTATCAAACTCAAGTTGTCACCAAGGATGTCTGGAGACATTTTTCATATGTAGGGGAGGAGAGCAAAACTACCTAATGGTATGTGGCCACAATTCACAGGTGTAGCATGCTCAGCTATAACACACCTGTGCATTGCATGTGTATGCATGTGCTTTGATCCTTACCATCACTCTGCTGACATTTGTGCGTTGTTTGCCCTCAAGTTGTTCCCAACTTACAGCAAGCCTAAGGCAAGCCTATCACAAGGTTTTCTTGCCCAGTTTCTTCAGACGAGCTTTGCCATTGCCATTCTCTGAGGCTGAGAGAATGTGCCTTGCCCAAGGTTACCCAGTGGATTTTCCTGGTTGAACTAGGATACAATAATGAGATAAAAACCCTTAACACTTAGAATTTGACAGTGCTAAAACAGAGGAGGATCCAAACAGCCTAAAGGCACTAGATCCCACCTGATCTTGGGAGCTGGGTCACTCCTGATTAGTAGAGGGAAGACCAAGATTAATCCTAGGTGCTGTTTGGTATATTTTAGAGGAAGGAAATGGAAAAAAAACAGCTCTCAGTATTCCTTGCCTAAGAAATCCTTGTGAAAATCATAGGGTTGCCATAGGGTGACTTGAAGGCCCATACACACAATGCAAAGACATCATGAGATGAACACCAACAAAAATATTACATGTAATATGCCACTCAAGAAGTGAGATATGGGACATAAACTGTAGTTTAATATGGGGGGATGGAGACGGGCGGCCATAGGCCACCCCAGGAAGCGAAGGATTGGGGCCGAGGCTGCCCCACACCTCAGTCCCAATCCTCCCTTCTGCCAGCCTAGAAGGAGCACTAAAATGCTGATCTTCCAGAGCCAGCAGAAGGGGTGCATCAAGAGCCACCCCGTGGCTCTGCTGCGCCTCTTCTGGTGCAGCGCGCAATGATGCTGTGCGCACCCTGATGACATCCTCGGGGAGGGGTTGAGGCAGCAGCCATGTGGCTGCCCCTCCCCTTCTGTGCCTCCAAGATGGTGCTTTGTGCCATCTGCAGAGGCCCTATATTCAACCTAGACTATAAAAATTGAAATATTCACCAAAAAATGATATGGGACAGTAAAAATATGATACAATATATAGAAGTAATATAAAATGTTTGTAGACAAATGATAGTAAGTGAATAATAGACATAAGTAGCAAAACATTGCAAGAGGTGCTGTGATATAAATAAGGTCACTCAACAAGAAAAATTGTTTTTAAATTGCTAAATCAAATCAAGAGATGGCAATAGATTAATATAAAAGAGTTCATATAGGAAGAAGGCAAAGTCATTTAGAAGGAGGGAATACAATATTTTTGTCTCTGATATGTGGTTGTGCAATCAATGTAATTAATGTAATATGGATTAATATTTTGCTTACCTCTAGAGGTTTCATGTTATGTATATGAGATGTATACATTATATGATATACATCTTACAAATACATGCTTGTATTTGTAAAACCATAGTAGTGGTGGAAGAAACAGGAAAGAGAGAGAAGAAGAAGAAGTAGAAATGAAGAAAAGTTAAAGAAAGACAGTGGGCCTTTGTAGACTGCCAGAAATAGTGCAAATTGAGTCCATTTTAACTGTCCTGGCTCAGTGCTAAGGAATTATGGGAATTGTATTTTTTTTTTCTCAGACATTGAGCCTTCTCTGTCAGAGAGCTCTGGTGCCACAATAAACTACAGTTCCCATGATTCCCTAGCACTCAGCTAGGACAGTTAAAGTGGACTCAATTTGCACTATTTCTGGCAGTCTGTTTGGGTTAGAATGAAGGTTTTTTTGTATTTCAATGGATTGTCAAAAAAGTGAATAAAAATATTGATTTTAAAAAAGAAGTGGAGTTAGTTGAATAAATACAATACTTCAGACCATGTTTGGCATTTTTGGCCACCATCACTCTTACCATGACACCAACAACTTCACAAGACTTTAATGCAATTAGAAACCAGGTAGCCTTTTATTGATGCGGTAGCTCATGTGGTTAAGACTCTGACTCTGTTGATTGCAAGATGGGCAGGTTGGCAGTTCGAGGTCCATGTGCTGAATGATGGGGTGAGCTCCTGTCACTAGTGCCAGCTTCCGCCAACCTAGCAGTTCGAAAGCATGCAGATTCAAGTAGATAAATAGGTACCACTTTGGTGGGAAGGTAAACAATGCTCTGTGTAGTCTGTGGCCACATGATCACAGAGTAGTCTCTGACAATGCTGGCTCTTTGACTTAATAGCAGAGATGAGTACCACCCCCATGGTCAGACATGACTTGACAACCTTGTTAATGGGAGATACCTTTAGCCTTTTACTGGAGTAATATTTACTTTTCTAGCAAATTGTCATTTGCTATAACATATTTAACAATATAAACATAATGTATATGTGTAAGGAAATAGCTCACATGTAACTGCAAAGTGTATAGAAAAATATGACACCCCTTCTGTAACTATGTTGGTAAGTGATTATTGAATGGACCTTTAGTCAACCCAATGTTTTAAGGCATCCAAACCACTATACAGTCACCCCTCCATTTTCATGGGGGATCTGTTCTGCCTTTCCCCTCAAAAAAGAAAATCACAAATATTCAAGCCCAATTGGCTTGAATGGCAGCATTCGTCCATGCATGCATGACCCATTTTGTCCCCCTCCGTTTGCCACCTGCGAACAGGTAAGGGATGCAGACACCAAGTCTGCAAAAATGGAGGGGCAACTGTCAACGAGGTCATAGCAATATGCTATAAAAGTAACTGTTTCTCTAATATAAGCCTACCTGGTTGCTAATTGTGTTATAGTTACCATATTCAGGACATTCCTCTATTTGTTTGTATTCAGCTTCACAAGCTTTATCAAGAAAAGGGTCCCCTTCATCTTGGACAATCATGATTCCCCCCTTTTTACTGGCCTTGCTCAGATGCGTTTAGCAGCAACCCTGATACACAACAGTTAACAAATGAATAGTTTCCAATTAGTTACCTCTGCAATGGGGGGGTGGGGGTGGAGTTCATCTTCAGCTAGGATTGCTAGGTTAAACAAAAAACAGGACAGAACCCCTCTACTTTTATTAGTTGTATAAAAGAGGGGATCTCATCAAGTGCTGCTTCTCCCACAAACGCCATCTGCTGAAATCCCCTCTACTGCACAACCATCAAAGTTACATGAGCCCTGTTCTGTTTTTCACCTGGCAACCTTACCTGCAGTCTACTGGAAGCCCCAAAGTGCTTTCCATCCTTGATGCAATGGAAGGGGGGTGATTTAAAAGGAAGGCAGACCCTCCACTGAAATTTCAGTATGTCAGCCAAGCTAAGAGGTGCAGAATTTAGCTATTTGTACATCCACCAGAGCCAGCATGGTGTTGCGGTTTGAGCTTGGACTATGATTCTGGAGGCCAGGGTTTGAATTCCAGCGCAGCCATATAAACCTACTGGGGTGACCTTGGGCAAGTCACACTCTCTCAGCCTCAGAGGATGACAATGGCAAACCCCTTTCTGAAGAAACCTGATAAGAAAACCCCATGATAGTTTCACTTTAGAGTTGCCATAGATCAGAAATGACTTGAAAGCACACAACAACATATCCACCTGGCTTGATAACAGAACACAACCAGCATTAACAGAGCTATATTTCAAAGGGTTTAGTTCCATTTTTCTATTTCATAAAACCCCAAACAGACAAGAAATTGACAAAAAGTTACAAACATGCACTACCTGTTTATAGTTCACCTGCCTATATTAGGTAATTGTAACCAAGGCAAAAGAATAATCTATTAAAATTTAGTGGTCTGGAAATTATTCTTACTTTCTACAGAGGTTATTTAAAAGCCTGAAATAAGCCTACCCATTGTAAATTGATATTTGCAGATGTTCATAGTTGATGGAGTATTCATATTCATGGTAAGCCACCAAACCCTGAAAATGATAGGTTATCTATTGAACAAATATTGGCACAAAACTGTTGATTTAAAATGCTGGCAGGCTAAACCAGTTATCTGTATATACAGCTGCTGCTTGCATTAGGTACACAAAGAATCAGTTCAGGCATACAGTACTGGAGGTGTGGTATAGTCTTTTAAGAGAACTGGAATTTTGCAAAGAAATCTTTCAAAAGGAACCAATACCAGCGGCAGCTGATGGCTTCAATATGGAGAGGGGCCACTATTCCAGATTGTAAATTTGTTATCCAAGTTATCTTGCCATACAGACATACTAGGGCCCTTACATCAGGACTTTTAAGAAGGTGCTGTATTGTTTTAATTGTACTGTTTCATAAACTGATTTTTATGATCTGTCCTCCCTATCCACAGATTCCTTTTCCATGGATTTGACCATCCACGGCTTGAAAATATTTTTAAAAATACATAAATTCCAAAAAGCAAACTTTGATATTACCATTTTATATAAGGGACACTATCTTATGCTGCCATTGTATTTAATGAGACTTGAGCATCCATGGATTTTGGTATCCATGAGGAGGGTCCTGGAAGCAAACCCCAGCAGACACCAAGGGCCCACTATACTATTTTCAATTGTGTCCTTCAAATGTTTAAACGTAGTCAATAGTTTGGTGAGCTTCTGTGATGTTTTTAGCTATATTTTGCTCATTTTCATTTGTAAGCCTCCTTGAGTCCCAGTTTTGTGGGAAAGATAAATAAAGAAGGGGCATAGCTGAGCAATTGAATTCAGCACCTTGGATAGCACCATTAAAACAGGAATAAAACCCAGAGTGGATTCACTGCACCCAAAATGTAAGCTGCCATTCCAAAGTATCCCAGGGTGTGAGGAGATAACTTGCTATCTTGTCTGTCTGCCTGCAATATGCCACAGCCAGAGGATTTTTTATTAGGGTGTGCAAGCAATTCTCATCCAAGCTATTTAGATGGTACAGTTCCAAAAAAAGACTGAATGAACTCTTCATGAATCAACTCTGGCTATGGGTGCACAAGTTGGTTTGTCCTAATTTGTGGCACTCTTCTCTTCTTGACGCTTGGTGCAAGGTTGTCATTTGTGTGATTCAACTCTCCAACAGATATTCCTACTAAATTTATCCAGAGCTTATTCAATGCCACAGGCTCAATCAGTTATCTAGCAAAATGAGGAGAAGAAGCATAACTTGAAGCACCATTCATACTCTTACTGAATTATTTTGATCAAGATGCCAGGAAGGAGAGGATGATTATTAATGATAAAACTTGCTTTTCAATTTGATATGCTGCAGTTAAGAAAAACTACTCCAAGGCACCACCGTGTCTTGATTTTGTAGAGTTTCATCAGAACTTAGGTTCAAATGAAGCTTTCTGTTTACGTGGAAAAGAGATCGGTACCTTCAAAAGAAGAGCAATATAGCACTGACTACAAGAATGTACATTATTTTGTTCCCTTTTGAAAGAAAAAGGAATTGAGCACATATTCTCCTTTGTTACTTAGCCAAAATTCCCAGAGATCAAAAGTAACTCATTGAAAGTAAAACTGGTTTATTTTATTTTAGTATCAAAAGGCAATGTTGTTTTAATGAGAATGAGGTAATGGTGAAGAGTTTTGTATAAGGAGTAACATTTATTTTTAATTCTGACCACTGCTTTTTCCACAATTTCAAAATGACTCAAAGGTACACTGTATTCTATTTTGCCTTGCTGTGGATTATTTTTGCCACACTACTAAATTGTAATAGCCTTTGGCTAAATGCTATAGGCTGAATGAATTACTTTTCTTCATGATGAAAGAGTAGGTTTGGGCCTGTCAGAGATTGCTCAAAAGATACACCATGCAGGAAGGCTGAGAAGAACTTTACTGCTGTTGTTTTGTACCTTCAAGTTGTTTCCAATATCATGCAGTTTTCTTGGCAAGATTTGTTCAGAGGAGGTTTTCCATTGCCTTCCCCTGAGGTTGAGAGCAATTGACTTGCCCAAAATCACCCAGTGGGTTTCATGGCCAGACTGGGAATCAAACTCTGGTCTCCAAAGTTGTGGTCATGTCATGCTAGCTCTGCCTTGCCTAAGTAAGAACAAACAGATATAGGAACCTTCTGACTGCATTCAAATTCAATTATGTCCAATGCCAGTGAGTGATCAAACCATATAATAACATTATCCACATAGTGCCCATTATCCACCCATAATGTAATGCATAAAGTCATGAGAGGGCTCATAGGTGCCATCCTCTTTCTCATATTTATGAACACTCACTTAAATTGGCCCATCATTTTATATCATAGAGGAAAGGCAATGTGACTCATTTTTCCATCTTACAAGGAGGCTGTCTAGCCCATTAATATGAACAAGGCCTAAGAGACATACAAGAGAATTATTTCTGTGAAGGGAATGGGAATCCCTAACAAATAATTTATAGAACACTCACAAAATTGTAGTTTCCATAGCTTGTTATATGGTTTCCAACTCAGCCATTCACTGAAAAAGCAGGTATCACTTTTGCAGTTATGTAATTAATGTTCTCTCCACCTGCAACCTCTAAGGAAACCAGTATATCTTATTTCACTTTCTTCAAAACGTGATTAGCAACATAATAAACCCCACTACATTCTCCTGCTCATCCTAATATGGGATGAGGGCATCTGCTGCAAAACCCTAGACAACTCTGTGTGTGTGTGTGTGTGTGTGCACATGCACACATGTATGTGTTCATGGCATATATATGTGTGAGAGAGAGAGAGAGAGAGAGAGAGAGAGATTTGTTGCTGTGTGCCTTCAAGTTTTTTCAGACTTATGGCAACCTTAAGGCACACAACTCATGGGGTTTTCTTGGCAAGATTTGTTCAGAGGAGGTTTGCCATTGCCTTCCCTTGAGGCTGAGAGAGTGTGACTTGCCCAAGGTCACCCAGTGGGTTTCATGGCCACACTGGGAACTGAGCCCTGGTCTCCATGGTCATAGTCCAGCACTCAACCACTATGCCACACTGGTTCTCTAGATTCTTTCCAATTAATATACCAGCTGAACTATTTGCCACTTTCATTCTTGAATTAAAATGTGTATAAGAAAAATACTTTTTCTTTAAACTATGTGTTAACAGTGCCATCTGGTGACTTTGAACATACTTCCATTCATTGTGGGGGAAGATGTGTGCAAAGAGGTTATCTGTGAGTGTCGCCTGGTAACTGCTCTGTGCTTGTCTCTGTTTCAAATGAAGTATGCTCTCTCTTTTAAAAGGGTAGGGCACTTGAACATTTACTGTTAAAATCCCATTAAAATCTGTACCCTGGGTATAGGTTGCTACCTTTCATTTTTTTCTGCCTGGGCTCTTTTGCCTTTGACTCTTCCAAGAGAAAAGGGGAAGGAAGGAAGGAAGGAAGGAAGGAAGGAAGGAAGGAAGGAAGGAAGGAAGGAAGGAAGGAAATTAGTTTTTGGGGGAGTGTGATGTCCCCATGCCTTTCACAGTCTCCCAACCATGATGTGCCAGAAAAGAGGAAGTGTATCACTGAAAAAGAGAGAAAAAGGACAGAAATGTGTGTAAAATATGCATAGGCTTATTAATATGTATACATTGATTATGGAAATAATTGCTCTCCCTGAAATGGAAATAGAGTCTATTGCAACATAGTGGAGAAGACTCTGACAAGGTGACCTATTGGCCTGCTGTCCAAGTATTCACTGCTGATAAGGAACATCAAGTATTGGATGTTGAGAACTTCCATGTCAGTGGAGTAATAAATTTGATAAGGATTTCAGTCCAGATTTTAAAGGAGTTATACAACATATTGAACCTGAGCCCCCAATAGTTCTGACACTTTGGATAGTTCCTTCAAAGTTTAGATTGAAACTTGGAGAAGATTCACCACTCAGCTGTCATGCCACCACCAGCTGCCATTGATATCCAGGTCCCAGCTGTTCTCCACTCTGCTTCTTGGTCTCTAAACCAATACTGGATTGAGTCCCAATACTGACTGACAACCCTTCAAATAGATGACTGCCTTTTGTAAAACAGGACACATGGCTACCAACTTAGGGCATCCCAAGCAAGTTCATGCTTGCATTTGATCTGGACTCTGGTCTGTCCCTTGAAGAGACACAAGTCCACTACAAAAGAGCCTAATTTTACAACCGCAGAACACAAAAACTATTCAATGCTCAGTTTGCCATTCTCTTTTTGTTTTACTCTTGCCCACAGGTGTTTGAACTATACAGAGATAGGCAGTGGAGCGTGAGGGCTAGCTGTCTTTCAGGGAAACAGAAATGCGTACTTTGCAATGACAACACATCACAGAGGTGAAATTTATTCAATGGCTTAACCTTTGCAGTTTTGATTAAATGCCTTTTCCTTATCTCCACCCTTCTGTCTCACTGTGGAGTGGCAAATAGCACCTCGTCCCCAGCTAACTGTCTTCTCACTAAGCAAACTTTCTGGTGCTTTGTTTAAAGGCAGTTATGACCCAAAGGGGAAAAAACTGGGTGGCATTGAGGATACAAATCCGGAATTGTGTGTCCAGCCTTGGATTTCTATGTGCTGCTGTACTCTAATATGGGTTGGGTGGCTCCCACATCAGACTTCCTCAGATGCTTGTTTGGAGTTGAGTATCCAGAGGCAGACCTATATAAGCTGTTTGCGTGTGAGAATATCAATTTAAATTCAAATTCTTGTGGGTATGGAGATGTGACTAGTTCAGTTTTAACAATGGTCATTGGGGAACAAAGGCAGGAGGAAGGCACTCTTTACCAGTTTATCACATCTCCCTCTCTGTTTCCCACACTACATTCCCATACTCATTCATATGGTTATCTACTCTCCTTGGCTTTATACAACAGCCTTCCTCCTGATTATATAGGTCTGGTGCTAGATAGTCCACTCCAAACATGCATCTGAGGAACTAGGCTCAAGTCTACACAAGCTCATGCTACCAATTTCTTTATTTCAGTTAAGTCTCAAAGGTGCTACAAGATCCCTTTTCATACTTTGTGTGTGTGTGCCTTTAAGTCACCTGTACACTCATGGCAACCCCATTAATTTCATAGGGTTTTCTTAGTCAAGGAGTACTCAGCAGTGGTTTTAGGGTTAGGGTTAGGGAATCATGGGAACTGTATTTTATTGAAGTTTATGTTGCTGTGCATATATGAATAGAGGTCCATTGTACAAGCCCATGTCCCTGGCCTTGTTAGAAACCACTTGGTCACCCTACTCTGACAGAGAAGGCTCAATGTCTCAGGAAAAAAAACAATTCCCATGATTCCTTAGCGCTATCCCTAACCCTAAAAGTGGACTCAATTTGCACTATTTCTGGCAGTCTCCCATCCAGGTACTAGCTAGGACTGACCCTGCTTAGTTTCCAAGATTAAGAAGGATCTGGTACTTGTAGGGTATTTAGGCAGTACTTTTCTTGTCCTACTGTATGACATTTGAATGAATAGGATGAGGGGAAACACGGGGCTGGAGCTTAAAGATAACCCTGCTCTGGAACCTTGCAAATCTTTAAAATTCTAATTTATCACCAGAGAATTGTAAAGGACTCAGAAGCTTTGATGGCAATTCCTAAATCAGGAACCCTTTCAAATCTTGGTACCTGGGTGGGAGATGGACTCTCACATTTCTGAGGAAGTAGGGTGACCAAGTGATTTCTAACAAGGCCATGGACCTGGGCTTGTACAATGGACCTCTATTCATATATGCACAGCAACATAAACTTTAAAAGAAGAAAGTGATTTGAAAAGGTGGAATTGTCATGTCAATTTGCTGTCCTGGTAACCAGGGAAAGCAAGAACAAATAAAACAAATTGGACACACACATGGGAAAGACAAAATGTCCTCCCTCTCTTATTCAAGAGAAGGAGGTCCTCCAAACTCTTTCAACATTTGAATATATGGAAAAGAGTCATCAGCTTTGCAAGGAAATCTGTTTCAATATTTGGTCATCTTGGCTTGACATTTATGCCCAGATGGTTCCTTGCTGCTTAATTATCTGCTGGTTTGTTCTTTTTAATTAAATCTTTTCAGTTTTTTTATTTCCTCCACCACCACCGTCTTCATATCTTCTTTTAACACACTTTTTAAACAACAGAAATGCATTTCTGTTTTGTCCATGCTATGAATGTGTTTCCTTGTCAGCCAGCATCTTGACCTTCACTTCTTTTTACTGTACTCTGTTGTATTTACAGGTAAAGAGTATGGAGGTTTCCCACCGTTGTTAATTCTGTCCTGAAAAGAAAAACAGCTTCTACTGGTATTCTGACTGGAGTTATTATGGAAAACATAATTCTGTGTTTCATTAACCAGTGGGTAAAGTGGGAGAAAGGAAAGGGGAGGGGAAAGCTACCAAAGAGAAAACTGTAAATCTTTTCATTTGTAGCCCTCTTCTTGGATTCATTTGTCCTGCATTTATCTTGCCTTCTCGGAATACTGTACATTAGCTCCACCAACATCTGTCCTATCTTTCTGAAGAATCAGTTTTATTCCAAAAGAAAGAAAGAAAGAAAGAAAGAAAGAAAGAAAGTCAGACACAGGTTGTTCTAGAGGTCTCAGGGCAAGGCCAAACCTCCCATTAGACAGCTGCCTGAGGTGATAGATGTTGGGATGCAGCACTGGCAGCCCTGTACCAGATCCCTCCCCATCACTGTTCCAGATCCCTCCCCATCATTGTTCACTCAGGCTTCATCCGCACTGCAGAAATAATCCACTTTGCAACCACGTTAACTGCCACAGCTCCATGCTATGGAATTCTGGAAATTGTAGTTGGTTGTGGAACTAGAGCTTTGCCAATTACAATTCCCAGAATTCCACCGCATGGAACCATGGCAGTTAAGGTGTTGCCAAACTGAATTATTTCTGCAGTGCAGATGCAGCCTCTGTGCTCCATAAACTGTGTCCCATAAGCTGTTTTCTTCTGATCCAGCGAGGATTCTGTCCTGTTGCCAATTATGAAGATTCAACTGTGAATCCAGTTATTATCTATACATGGAAGCAGGGGGTGTCATATCTCTGATTTTACCTTTACCCATGCAGCAAAATGCCTTCAGTCAGCCTTATCAGAGGGGCTGGAAAGTTGCCAAGGTTTGTTTTGTTATTGTTGTTATTGTTGTTGTTGTTGTATGCCTTCAAGTCATTTCCAACTTATGATAACCCTAAGGTGAACCTATCGCGGGGTTTTCTGGGGCTGAGATTGTTGCCAATTCACCAAGTGGGTTTCCATGGCTGAGCAAGGAATCAGTCTCTGGTCTCCAGCTCTCAAAGCACTACACCAGGGGTAGGCAACCTAAGGCCCAGAGGCCGGATCCGCCCCCCCCCCAGGCCTTTGGACTGGCCCCAGGCCGGTCCTTCTGCCACCACCTCCCTCTGCCGTCCGCCATGATGATATTGATTATTATTGTTATTACTTGTTCTTAGGGTTTTCTTGGCAAAATCTCCACAGGGGTTTTGCCATGGCTTTTCTGGGGCTGAGAGAGTGTGCATGCATATATATATATTTATTTATTATTTATTTATTTTATTTTATTTTATTTTATTTTATTTATTTTTGGTGCTTCAGCCCCCCCAATTGTCTGAGGGACAGAAACCCGGCCCCCGGCTTAAAAAGGTTGCCTATCCCTGCACTACACCATGCCGGCTCTCCAGTTGCTATGGTACAAAGTGTCCAACCAGCCGATGGACACCATCTTCTTGCTTTCAGTGCCTATGAACTAGCCCTACCTTGAACCACATAAAACAGCAACTCAGATTCCTCTATAATATTATGGGGTTTCCCTCTGCTTGTGGGGAGTCATTCTCTGTTTGAGTAATTTCATTCCTCAGCTTTCAACAGCCTATCCCTAAATATTAAGGGAAACTACTGGTCCATGTTGCCTGAGGGGGGATTCAAAGGGTGGAGATATAATTGTGTTTTCTAAATATGCTCATGTTTTAAATTATTATTATTATTATTATTATTATTATTATTATTATTATTTGATTTTTTTTTAATAGTCGGCTCTTGCTAAGAGCAATTCCTTGGGAGAAAAGTGAAATATGAATCCCAAACAAACACTGAGGGCAGCAAATACAACTTGAAATTTTCACTCATCAGTGAATGTGGAGAAGTCCCTATGGGCCTATTTTGACATTTTTCTACTGAAAAAATACCATCCTGGCCTGTTTTTCTCCCCACCAGAGTAAAAGAATAATCAGTCATAATTATTGCATTCCAATGCTGTTTTTCTTTTTCTTTTTTAAAAGGGGGGGTACAGGAGGGGAAAAAGCAGAATTCTGTGTCATGCCTTGTTTACTGCAAGCAGGCCATCATCACACAAAGAGTTCTTGGTGTATTCATCTAGTCACATGCTGGTGAGACAGAGAAGCTGCTTTTTAAGTCTCATGTCTTTGCTACTCGTCCCATATGTTCCTCAGCCCCATTTCTTCATATTTGCCATCATTGATTTTCAGCTTGTTTCTGTTTCATAGAGATTGGCTTCTTCAAAGGCATTCTTATAAAAGCTCTTCCTGCCAAAACCAGGTAAGTACAGCTCTCCAGCAACAAAAGCACCCTTCTACCTGAACCATCAACAGCCTCTTGAGTGGTTAAATAATGAGTACATTACATTTAACTAAATGTAATGTTGGGCACAAAAGTCTGGAGTCTCTCACTAGTCCCAACCAGAGTTGAATCAGTAGAATTTATATTAAGTGTTAACATACCAAGTTCCCCTTGATTCAGTTGATCTACTCTAGTTTGGACTAACAGTTGGATTTAAACCAATACATACGTTGTGATATCTGGATACTTTTAGTTTAATATGTTCCAAGAGGGGGAGGATTCTCTCAGATGCAATTGCTGTTTGTGCTTTCATAACTTCTAGGTCATTTTCTGTGCAATGTATTTTATTTTGTTGTTGAGGACAGTTTGGAGAATCCATCTTGCGCAAAACATTGGAGTCTGTATTCAGAAAGAAACACTTTATTCCTGCTATTGATGACAGCCCCAAGAGCAATGCATTAAAAGCAAAGTTTGCAAAACTTTGAGGGGAGGGGCCTTGGGAATATTTCTTCACTTCAACTACAACTTCCATGGTATTAACACCTTTGCACACACTGTTTTTAACATAACATGGGACTTGTAGTCCAACCAAAAAAAGGTTTTCTACTCTCTGCTTTGAACAGAGAAACCCAACATTTCACCAGTTCTGTTTTAATACTTTTGGAAACAAATTTTACTGCATAGAACTTGTAGTTAAAATGAAGAAATATTCCCAAGGGCCCTCCCCCTCAAAGGTGTTACTACTAGAGCTAGGAAAAGTTTAGGCTTCCCAGATAAGAAAGCTTGGAACACTTTTGTTGAGTGGACTATAGTCTCCATGTGGTAATCACTTGGAAAGTGGTTAAAAACAAAATGGGAGAAGGGGTAACTGTTGTTGTTTTCTCCACTTAAGTACAGAGCTTGGAAAGCTTAATTTCCAAATGTATAATTTTGTGCACTTTATTTGAACAACATGCTCTGGCCAACTGCGGCAGATGTTTAATGTATCATGTCTAATATACCTTACTTAATGCTTAATGTATCGTGTCTAATATACCTTACTTAATGCCATCACAAGGAGCCACTCCTATGATAATCCCAGGGGCTGTGCTTAGGTCTCAACTTTTGGCTTTAGGAGGCTATTATGATTATGGTTATGGTTATCATTATGATTATTTCTTACCCATCTCTCTCTATAGATCTCTTGACTTGGCACCTTTACAATTCTAGCACCTGAATGTTAGCACATCATAATATTTCTCTCTCCCATTGTAGCACCGAATCCTTAGGGGAATTTATTATTAGCTCAAATATTGCAAGAAGGGGGCTTGCTACAATAGCCCAACGAGACCGCTCTCCCAGTGTTTATACCAAGAGACCAGGGGGTTCCAAGAATTGGAGCTGAGACAGATGTTGGTTAACCACTAGATGTCTAATTTATTAAACTCACTCACAAAACATGCACTCACACACACACACAAGGCTCAGGAAAATCAGGGTTGGA
>CM034703.1:123725151-123743076 GCA_020142125.1 Phrynosoma platyrhinos
CCCCCCCCCATCTTCCTCCCTCTCTCTGTCTTCCTCCCAAAGCGCTTGCTTGGTGCTGCTGCTGCTACACAAATGCACACAAAAGCCTTTGCGGAGCATGGGATCCCTCCCTGGGAGAAAGGAGAAGGGAGAAGGAAGAAGGGGGGGCTTCCCTTCCCTTCCCTTCCCTGCTTTATTGCCCATCGCACCCATTTGCTCCTCTATTCCTCTTCTTCTTCTTTTGTCCTCCCTTAAATAAAATGTATTTTCAAGCCACAGATGCCCACGCGGGGATCAACACCGCAGGAGATAGATAACCCGCGTTGATCACCACACTTTAAAAATTATTATTATTATTATTATTATTATTATTATTATTATTATTATTATTATTATTATTATTATTATTATTATTATTATTATTATTATTATTATTATTATTATTATTATTATTATTATTATTATTATTATTATTGGTTTTGTAGGCATGGTAAAAATGGATCACGAAAGAAACTTCCCGGAACAAACCAAGAGGAGCTAGGAGAGAATGACCTCCTAAGGGGGCACCCGCATTTAGGCAGAAATAATCCAGTTTCAGGCCGCTTTAACTGCCCTGGTTCAATACTGTAACGCTGTAAGCCGCCCCGATTGACCTCAAAGGGGCGGGGTATTAATAATAATAATAATAATAATAATAATAATAATAATAATAATAGGGAATTCGAGGAGTTGGGGATGGTTGGGACTCTCTGATTTAAAAAAAAAAAGGCTAAATGTCTCACGAAACTAGTTTCCAGAATTTCCTAGCATGGAGCCAAGGCAGTTAAAGTGGGGTCAACCCGGATTATTTCTGCTGTGCGGATGCAGCCAGAGAGAGAGAATGAGAGAGGGGGGGTTGCAGACTGCCAGAAATAGTGCAAATTGAGTCCACTTTTAGGGTTAGGGTTAGGGTTAGGGAATCATGGGAACTGTATTTTACTGTGGCACCAGAGCTCTCTGACAGAGAAGGCTCAATGTCTCAGAAAAACTACAATTCCCATGATTCCCTAGCACTAACCCTAACCCTTAAAGTGGACTCAATTTGCACTATTTCTGGCAGTCTGCAAAAGAAATGCCGGGCGGCTCAGCTCTTCTCTAGAGACATCTTTTTTGGGAACCTTTTCTTCTCCCACCTACCCTCCTTCCACGCCTAAACAGCTCGTTTTTCAATCCCAGAGAGGGGAAGAAAGTCCTCTGCACTTGCTCAGGAGTCCCCTCCTCTTTTGCCCAGGTGGAGAAAATGGAGGGCAAAGGCTCCATTACGTGGTGCCTCTTTCCTCAACTTGTTTCAGTGGCTTTCCCCCATGACCAGTTGCGTTTCTGGTAAACCTTGACTGGTTCTGCAAACATGGGGTTAGTTTCAGGATTCACTTTGTTGTCTGGTAGCCAAGGGAGGCCTTGTAGCACCTATGAGGCTATTTGAAACAAAGAAGTTGGCAGCATGAGCTTTCGCAGACTTTAGTCTACTTCCTCAGATGCATTTGGAAGAAGTATCTGAGGAAAAGTATCTGAAGAAGTAAGTAGACTTAAGTCTACCAAGGTCATGTTGCCAACTTCTTTCTTTTAGTTAGTCTCCAAGGTGCTACAAGGTCTCTGTACATACTGAAAGAAGTTGGTTGCTTTGGTAGACTTGAGCCTACTTCCTCAGATGCATTTTTCTATCTTTCAATTAGTCTCAAAGGTGCTTCAAGATCCCTTTACAGACTGATTTTCCAGACTTTGTTGTTTGTTTGCCAAAGGATCTTGAGGCACTGAGACTAACTGAAAGAAAAGTTGGTAGCAGGAGCTTTCGTGGACTTCAGTCTACTTCCAGCACCTTTGAAACTAACTGAAAGAAAGAAGTTGGTGGCATTTACATTGGTATACTTGAGTCTATGGAGCTTATCACATGGAGGCAATTCCCATGCAAAAATACCATACCATTCAGAAATGGTATTTTAAAATCCACTGAACACCCGCAAATGCGGGTTGTTTTTCAGAGACATTGGTGGAAAGAAATAATGCAAAAATAACCCAAACAGAAAGTCGGCCAAAACCACTCCTTTTTACTTTCAGAATTTCCCAAAAGTAAAAAGAAGCGGGTTTTGTCAGCTTTCTGATTGGGTTATTTTCACGTTATTTCTCTTTCATGCAAATGTCGTCTGAAAAACAACCCACATTTGTGGTTTTTTTCTACTTTCTGTTCGGGTTAACCCCAAATGTCATGCGAAAAACAATCCGCAAAAGTGGGTTGTTTTCATTTTAAATCTAGTTTCTGCATGGGATTCATCCCATGTGTTAAACTGCATGAAAGTTCATGCTACCAACTTCTTTCTTTCAGTTAGGGGGGTTGCAGACTGCCAGAAATAGTGCAAATTGAGTCCACTTTTAGGGTTAGGGTTAGTGCTAGGGAGTCATGGGAATTGTTTTTTTTTTTTCTGAGACATTGAGCCTTCTCTGTTAGAGAGCTCTGGTGCCACAATAAAATACAGTTCCCATGATTCCCTAACCCTAACCCTAAAAGTGGACTCAATTTGCACTATTTCTGGCAGTCTGCAACCACCCTTAGTCTCCCAAGGTGCTACAAGACCCCCTTGCATACTGATTTTCCAGGCTAACATGGCTATGTCTTTGTTGGTTGTTGTTGTTGTTGCTGTGTGTCTTCAAGTTGTTTCGGAGTTATGACAACCCTAAGGTGACCCTATCATAGAGTTTTTCTTGGTGAGTTTCTTCAGAGGGGGGTTGCCATTGCCATCCTCTTAGGCTGAGAGAGTGTGGCTTGCCCAAGGTCACCCAGTGGGTTTCCAAGGCTGAACCAGGATTCAAACCCTGATCTCCAGGGTCCTAGTCCAATGCTTGAACCACTATGCCATGCTAACTCACCTGATCCCTGACTGTTCTGGGGTGATCACAGTCAACTTTTTTCTGAGTTCACTTGGAGGCAAAACTAAAAGTCAGTAGTTTGAAATCCATTCCTTCTTGATACTTTAAAAATGCTTTCTACCTTTTTTCATGGTCTTTATTCAGGAGAGTGCAGAGCAGGACACATTTCCTCTATTTCTTTCATTCTTACTGTATTCTGTTTCCTCTATGTGTGCACATGCCATTTGCTGGTGCTGTCTGTCTCTAAGTCATTTCTGACTTATGGCAACCCTATCATGAGGTTTTCTTGCCAAGACCTGTTCAGAGGAGGTTTGCCATTGCCTTCTCCTGAGGCTGAGAGAGTGTGACTTGCCCAAGGTCACCCAGTGGTTTTCACGGCTGAGCAGGGAATCGAACCCTGGTCTCCAGAGTTGTAGTCCAACACTCAAACCACTATGCCATGCTAGTTGTGAGTTATTGTTTTATTGCATTACTCCAAAATTATTATTGTTCACCAAAAACTTAATTGCATTTGCTCCAAAATTTGGAAAGGCAGCTTTGCTGTATTGGTGTACTCTTTTGCTCATTCATCTGCCCTCAGTGTCCTGCCCAGATGGCACTAGTGCCAAATAGACACGTCCAAGACTTTGCTGTAATGGTCTAGATTTTCTGTGCCAAATACTTGGGGCCTAATTTGAAGTGTCTGGCATGGTTTTATATCGAAGCGGTAAACCCTGGGAAGCAGGAAGCTCTGGGCCTGGGTAAACTGAACTTATGACAAGAACTTTCCTTTGACAGTTTTTTACCCTTCCTTGGAAATATCATGCCTGTTAAACTTTGTGGGCAGAGTCCCGCCCTGTGTCTGCTTACTCAGAAAGTCAGATCTCCCCAGATGACTTGGAAGGAAGTCCCAGCAAACTCCGCAGAGAGTTGGAGCCTAGAGTCCAGGGTAGGGAACAGCTCCCGATCATTGGGGCTACACAAATTTGTTCCTATATAACCCCTTACCATTGAATATATGGGCTAGGGCTGCTGGGATTTGTAGTGCAAAACATCTGGAGTTTCCTGTCTTTTGCATTTTATTTTCCTGGATGTGCAGTTGGGGCAGCAGAATCACATCTGTGCTTCCAATTTCATGTGTGCTCAGCGTAAAGGGTGGAATAGCACTGCATCCAAACATGGGGGTTCCCATTCAAATAGCAAATATGCTTCACTCCTCTTGGTAGCTCTACTTCAACTAGACCTATTGAATCTATAGCTGAACTGTGAATTAACATTTATATAATTTCCATTGATTCAATATGTCTATTTTTGTTGAGTTTATCAGTAAGATCCAAGCTGACTTGTAAATCTGAAATGATTCACAGTCCAGTCATTAGGATATGTGGAGGAGGAGGCTTGTTTATTGCAAGGAGACTCCTTCACGCATGCATACAGATCCAGTATACAATGGGATCTTGTAGCACCTTTGAGACTAGCTGTGTGAAAAAAAGTTATAGAATATGGTTTACTTCTGAGGCTGCATCCACATTGCTGAAATACTCCAGTTTGACCCCCACTTTAACTGCCATAGCTCCATGCTATGGAATTCTGGGGGTTGTCGTTTTGTGAGACATTTATTTAGCCTTCTCTGTCAGGGAGCTCTGGTGCCACAACAAACTACAGTTCCCAGAATTCCACAGCACTGAGCCATGGCAGTTAAAGCAGGGTCAAACTGGATAATTTTTACAGCGTGGATACAGCCTCAGTCTACAAAAGCTCATGCTGCAACTTCTTTCACACAGCTAGTCTCAAAGGTGCTACAAGATCTCTTTGCATACTGATATTCCAGACTAAAATAACTAGGTCTCTGATGTCTCCGAAGTCTATAGACAGATGCAGTGTTTCTTCCATTGCACCACGGTGATTTTGGGCTGCTTGCTTAAAAGGATCAGAGGAGTGTTCCCAACTCACCATGGACATGGCAACCCCGGGGGTCTTTGCATTAAACCCCTATTGCAACTCATCTACTGATGAGTCCACTTACATCCTCTGAGATACACCATGTGGTGGCATTGTTGCACAGTGAAAGGCAACAGCAATGTTACCAAAACCAGCATTGTAACTCAGAAACATTAAAACATCTTCCGTTAATGGTGGTTCACAATAATAACCCTCCCTTTCACACCAGGATCCTGGAGGATTCCTGGCAGTGAGATATTTGGAGAGGTTGGGCACAGCCCCTACCCATCACTCTATCCCCTAGGTCCATTCACACTACATAATTATAGTGCTATGATTCCATTATAACTGCCATAGCTGCATCCTATGGAATTCTGGGATTTGTAGTTTGGTCAGAGGTATGAGGGCAGCTCTCTGGCTTAGAAGTCTGACCTCCTTAAATTGCAAGTTTCAGGATTCCATAAGAGGTTGCCATGCCAATTAAAGTGAAATCATAGCACTATCATTGTGTAGTGTGAATGGACCTTTAGGGGACAGAGTGAAAAGAACATAGGAATCAAGTGTTCCAGGACATGAGTTTCTTGAACATAGTAGAATCGAAGGGAACAAAGGAACTGACTAAGCATTATATTGGGTCCTTAGTATCTGCTGGGGTTTGGTTTCAGGACCTCCAAAATCTGTGGCTGTTCAAGTTTCATTATATATACAATGGCACAATAAAGCGTGTCCCTTGTATAAAATGGTAAAATTAAGGTCTGCTTCTTTGAAATATAGATTTTAACATTTTCAAGCCATGGATGGTGGAATCTATGGATACAAAATTTGTGAATATGGAGAGCTAATGGTACTTGGCTGACTGGTGAGAGTATCAAAATTGCCAGACTCTTTTTGATAAACAAGCATGAAAGTGGGCATAAGTAGCCCAAGATCATAATCTGTTCATGCTTCTCCCTTTCTATACAGGATTCAGCTGGTACTCAAAGATGATTGCAATACTTCTAGACCTCCTGAAGAGATGAGGTCTAGCTTGTTAGAGGAATCTTGTTACCTACAAAGGTGTGGGGCTAAGAGAGCCTCCACTGATAGTAGCAGTCTATCTTTAATATGCTGGGGAATGCTATTTTGGCTTGCGAGAGGATAGGTAACCTTTAGGACCAAAAATACCTTTTCATACTGATACTATCAAGACATGAGTACATTAAAAAAATCTTTTATTTGGAAGGCATTTGAAAAAACATGCACACTAAGATAACTCTAACATTCAGCAGTCACAGCTAACTGAAATGGAAAAATGAAAGGGGATAGTGTAGACTGAGGGTTGGATTGAGGATAATACCTACCTGTCTTGAAGAGCAGTCCACGGAAAGCAGGAATGGCTCAAACCAGGAGGTTTAAGGGCAACAGTCACAGGGCACAGCTGCAGGATTGACTGTGGCAAAGAGACTAGGCTTTCCCAGTAGGCAACCTTTCCCCTTTAAGGGCCGAGGGACTTCAGCTCCCAGAATCCCAGGAGCTATTGGCCAACAGAGGACTATTGGCCAACATGGCTGAGGCTTCTGGGAGCTGAAGTCCCTCCGCCCTTAAAGGGGAAAGGTTGCCTACCCCTGCCTTAAAACTAGCCTGAGGCTAAGGTGATTTCATGAGAAACAAAAACTTAATAGCCCTTTGGAAGGACTGGAAAAGGGTATCTGAAGTGGTGGAGATATACAGTGTGTGTGTGTGTATCCAGAAGATGAAAAGGACTAATTGTGATTGATCATTGACTTCACAGAACTGTTTCAGGTTCTGGGGCACCACACTGTGTGGAAAGGAAGGGTGCTTGGGAATGCAGTAGGGAATAAAGGGGAATGGAGTCTTGTTTAATCTGTTGGTGAGAACTCATCTCTCACTTTGTTTCAGTAGGAAATGCAACTTGTCTCTGGAGTTTATCACACAGGGACCGATGTGTTTCCATCCCGAAAATAGCTAAAGCATACGCATCCCAGAAAAGCACACTAATGCACAAATGGTTTTCACACGTAGAGCACAACAACGCATTAAAAGCACATTACTAATGTGAGAAAGTGGGTAGAAAGCGCATTTGGTTTTTTCACACAGATGGGGACAAATCCCGTTGATGGTTTGGAAAGAACTTTTTAGCACATGAGCACAGAAGCAGTAGTTGCGTTACCAGAAATCACCCAGAGAAATAAACAATTTTATTTACACAATTTTCTTTACAAAAAATATATTGTGCTGCCCTTACTTTCCAAGAAATGGTACCCAACCTGAGTAGAAAGAACAGAACATTACCCAAAGAAGTAGGAAAGGAAGGATAAAACTTCTCTCTTGCTCTCGCTGCATTCCTGCCTTCCTCACCAGCGGATCCTTTCAGAGCCCCCACTAATGAAGAAGGCTAGAGGAGGAGAAAGGCACCTGAGGGAGAGAAGCAAGCTGTTTCTTTCTCTGTCTGTGTGTGTGTGTGTGTGCCCCTGGTGATTCTTTAAGTGCCCTGGCTTAAGCATAAAAGGCTGTGTCCCTCTCCTCTCTCTTGGCACAACAAAGCACAGCAAAGCAGCAAAGAACCATGGTGAATCTGGCAACGAGCAGAAAAACTGAAAATCCCACAAATAGCTTTCACACTACAGGAATTGCGCAAAAGAAAGTGAATTCATGAATGAAATGGAAATAAAAACTTGGTATTTCCCCAAAAATGACTATTCCCTGAATCATGTCATTTTCTGTTTAGATTCTAAGCAGTTTGCATGGAGCGTTGTCTGAAAACCAATTATGCAATTGTGCCTAATAAACTAGATAACCCAGGGTTCTGTCCAGTTTAAACTTTCAATTTTCCCATGTGATAAACTCCTCTTTTAGCAAAGCTTTTGTGTTTAGGCTATCCTTTGTGTTTATCTTTTGTGTTTAGGCCATTCGCATGTCTGAGATGTACCTGCTTCATTCAGATACTACCTTTCTGGTGTTTAAAAGGTCATCGCAACCTCATAGGCACATGCTGACAGTCAGAGGTGTAAAAATATATATCAAAAATAGAAATATCAAAATGCATCAAGGGAATATTGGGATGCTTACAATCTGAGTGATGTCCATTTTAGCTTCTCAGTCAGAACCTGAGGCAAAAGCTTTACGACGGAGGGATATATGCCTGCAAATCAAGGCTTCATATGAGATGAAAACTGGGTATGAGAATTCAATTACCTCAGTCTGTGTTTGTAGAAGGAGGAACTTTCTGGCAGCAGCTGCCAAGAACATGCCTACACACAAGCATTTAAATGCATGTTTAATATATGTCAACTACTTCTCATATCAACTGTGTAGTCAGAGAATCCAGTTCAGTGTTGGCAGAGGGAAAAGACCCACCAATTTAGTTCCACCATAGAATCCAGGCAGAAAAGGAGGCATCTGGCCAGTATGTTGGGCAATACCAAGCTGGTATCTGGGAATGGCTCATGAAGGAGATGGAGCTATGCTTGAGCTGACCCTGTTGTGTGTTCTGGCTTCAGCACAACAGGGATAACCTCCTTGCATGAGTGCAGATCATTCACACAACTGGAAGTGGCATGAACAGCATAGGATCCAGGTCAGAGAGTCAAGAGACTGATAAAAATGATGTCTGTCATTATGACTATCAGACAAGTGTACAGAAATCTCCCATACTTTCCAATGACTCCAAAATATAGCCCATTTATGCATATTTATTTCTTAGTTAGTTAGTTGTTGTTGTGTGCCTTCAAGTCTTTTTCAACTTCTGGTGCCCCTAAGACAAACCTTTCACGGGGTTTTCTTGCCAAGTTTCTTCAGAGGGAGTTTGCCATTGCCATCCTCTGAGGCTGAGAGTGTGTGTCTCACCCAAGGTCATCCAGTGGGTTTCTGTGGTCAAGATTTGAACCAAGGTCACCAGACTCCAGAGTCATAGTCCAGTGCCCAAAACACTATTTCACACTGGCCCTATTTAGTATTGCACTGTTGCTAGCTTTCTTCCTATTAGCTGAGTAAGAAATCAAGAGAGCCACTGGGAAAGTACACACTTTTCTCTGTCTTTAACATAATATTATCAGTTCTTTTGATTATGCCAACATAATCTCAGAGGCGATCCCACTGTGGAAACAGCCCATATCCCACAACAGCCACCCAAACACTTGTGGAAAGTATTATGTGAAGGTAATGAACTGCCTGTGATCCTGAAGGCAGCATATAATTCTTATGATAACTGGAAGTATTTTTCCCCAGGAATTTGTCTAATTCTCTGCTAAAGCTAACCTAAAGAGCACCCCACTATGAGGAACTGAATTCAGCTTTTCAGAAAGATTGTAATTGCTGGAAAATGAAAATGTGTTGCCACCATTGTATTAAAAATGTTAATCTGGGCTGAATCTTTCAAGAGTCTCTGATTTGTTCTATGTGTGGAATGGCAAATGATGGTAAATGCATAGAAAGATTCAGGGAGCCACTGTGATGTAGTTAGTGGTTTGAGTGTTGGACTCTAGAGACTGGGGTTTGAATCTCTGCTCTGCTATGGAAAGTCATTGGGTGACCTTGGGCAAGTCACGCTCTCTCAACCACAGAGGAAGGCAAAGGAAAGCACCCTCTGAACAAATCTTACCAAGGAAACCCTGTGATAGGGTCGACTTAGGCTTGCCATAAGTTGGACAGGACTTGAAGGCCGACAGAAATACAATGTAACTTCAAGTAGGAAAGTGATTGAGTCAGCAGCACCTAGTGGCTTCCATCATGTCAGTGGAGTGACAATCCCTTCTGGATTTTAATCCAAACTTTTAAAGAAGACACCAAACCTACCGGGGGGGGGGGGGGGGGGCGGTGATTAGCTCCTTTAAATTTCATATTAAAAACCAGAATGGATTCCCTGCTCCACTAACACAAAGGCCACCAGCCACTAGGTCAAGCAAAACCTTTTCTCCATTTTGCCCCATTTCCCTTAGCTGATTTTTCCCCATCTAAATTCTGGGACTAGATGAATCTGGTTGGATGATGGGGGGGAAATCCAGGTGGGTGAAGTTGCTGATTATCTTTTCCATCTCTCTCTCAATCTCTGGTTTCATCTGCACTGCAGAAATAATCCAGTTTGACACCACTTTAACTGCCATGGCTCAGTGCTTTTGAATTCGGGGAGTTGTAGTTTGGTGTGGCACCAGAGCTCTCTGACAGAGAAGACTAAATATCTCACAAAACTACAGTTCCAAGAATTCCAAAGCATTGTGCCATGGCAATTAAAGCAGTGTCAAACTGGATTATTTCTGCAGTGTTTCTCTCCGCACACCCCCATACAAACATGCACACACCACCCCCACCCCCTCCGTCTTCATATGTATTTGCCAGAGATCTGACCTGTCATCAACTGTTATATAATTTTACTCCAATTCCCCTTATTTGAAATACCTTTCCAATTCAATTTTTATACAGCACTTACTGGTATTCCCTGAGGCAGAATCCCATGGCTTTGTTAAAATCCATAAGCACAATGCAAGGATTCAACATTTCATGCAGGCTCCCTGCCTTCTCTTTTCAGCATAAACCATACTTAGCATTTCATTTCCAGAAACTATTTAGATAAAATATCAAAGCATGCTGTTTTTTAATATATAATCTTTATTCAAAGTTTCAACAAATATATAAACATACATATCATTAAAAACATCATAAAAACATCCACATCAATTTTTACATTTAAAAAAGCATGCTGTTTTGAACTTGTGTTTTAACTTGTTTTTTTACATTGAAATTTAGGGCCTTTACAGACTGCCAGAAATAATGCAGCTTGAGACCACTTTAACTGCCCTGGCTCAGTGGGAACTGTAGTTTATTGCGGCACCAGAGCTCTCTGACAGAGAAGGCTCAATGTCTCAGAAAAAATACAATTCCCATGATTCCCTAGCATTGAGCCAGGACAGTTAGTGGACTCAAGCTGCATTATTTCTGGCAGTTTGTAAAGGCCCTTAGTTTGTGTTTTAACTTTTGAACTAAGAGTTTTAACTATATTGTTTGTGTTTTTATAGTATAGTATAGTATAGTATAGTATAGTATAGTACAGTATAATATAGTACAGTATAATATAGTATAGTATAGTACACTCATGAAATTATACATAGGATAGTGTAAATGCAATCATAGGGTCTCTGCAGATGGCGCAAAGCACCGTCCTGAAACCAGGGAAGGGGAGGAGCAGCCGGACGGCGGACACCCCAACCCCTTCCTGAGGACATCATCAGAGCGCATGCCGTTGCACAGAGCAAGCACTCTGATGACATCCTCCCGGTGCAGCATTTTTACACACTGCGCTGGAAGAGGTGCAAAAGAGCCGCATGGCTGCTCTTCCAGCATCCTTTCAATGGCTTGGAAAAGGAGCACTGTTTTGGCACTCCTTTCCCAGGCAGCGAAAGGTTGGATTGGGGCCGAGGCGTGGGGTCAGCCTCGGCCCCAATCCTCCGTTTCTCAGTGCGGGCCACTGTTACTCAATCAAAGGCTCAGGTATGATTATGGTCTGCCTGCTTGTCTCTTTCTCTTCTTTCTTTTCTGTGCTTGATTATTTTAATACCTTTGAGGGCTCAGCCCCACCTAACCTAATCTTATACAGGGCTTGAGACCCCACCCACACTATCCTGTTCTGGGGTGAATAAACCTTTATCTCACTTCCGTGATGTGTATTTTAAGAAGTGATATTAGCAGGGGAAAGTTTCAGTCAGCCAGGTGTCTTTCCTCTTTCTATGCATGCTCAACCCTGATTTGCAGAACAAAGTCTAAGATCTTTCATTCCAGAAAAAGCTCTAATAATAATATGCCAATTTGTTTAATGCTTCTAATGTAAAAAAAAACCACAAAAACCAACAACTTTCCAAATAAATGACCGTAAAACAGGAATACAGATTAATGTTGCCTAGTTGTCTTAAAATACATTAGCAAATACATTACATAATCCAACATTTGTTCCATGTAGTCTAGGTCTGAAGCAATATAAACAAGTACCAAAACCTTTCTGATGCAGGCAAATATAGAGGAGTGGAAAATGGATTAATATCATTTTGCTCTTTTACATACAACCAGCACTTTGGATTCCAATCATACATTGAAAAACAATCTTCTTATACACTCAGCAAAGTTTAGTAAAATTCTTACAGAATATATTGCATAAATCTTTCCCTATGCGAACCAGAGAACAGCCTGAAGGGTAGTATTTTACAGGCAGGGATGTTGGTGTGGGTGCTGGTGCAAGATCTTTGGATATAGGGCAGGATTGTTATTTCTATGTCAGAGCAGGTTTTTGAATCCTGGTCTCCAGAGTCATAGTCCAATGCTCAAACCATTACACCATGCTGTCTCTGTATAGAGCAGAATATAAATTTTAATAAATAAAATAAGTAAATAAAACGTTCATTAGTCCTATAACCTGTTTAGAGTAAGCCTATTAACACTAATGGGACTTGTAGTCACAAGACTTTCTTGAATTGTTTCTCTGTACACCCCAATTTCATATTTATTTGACCGTAGTAACCATTTCTAAATGATTTTGGAATCAACAGACTTTGTATTATGACTTGTTCCTTTACACTAAATCAGCATCAACATCAAACAACAAAACCCATATTATCATCTTGTGAATCCAGAAGATCCATCCTTATTTCATTACATTGAAGGGGTGTCATATTGAGGATGGAGCAAGCTTGTTTTGCGCTGCTCCAGGGAATAGGACATGGAACAATGGATTAAAACTACAGGAAAAGAGATTCCACCTCAACATTAGGAGGAACTTCCTGACAGTCAGAGCTGTTCGACAGTGGAACACACTCCCTCGGAGTGTGGTGGAGTCTCCTTCTTTGGAGGTCTTTAAGCAGAGGCTGGATGGCCATCTGTTGGGGGTGCTTTGATTCTGTGTTCCTGCATGGCAAGGGGTTGGACTGGATGGCCCTTGGGGTCTCTTCCAACTCTGATTCTATGATCTATAATCAACCCTTCACACTCTAAACTAGTTCCACTGTCCTAATATTTCTTTCCAAGTTGCATTGCTTCTTCCATTTCACCCTCTGCATCTGCCAGATCCTCAGCTTCCCTTGTATCAGTCTTTCAATCCAAAGTTTAACCAAAAGTTTAAAGTAAGGTTTATAAAGACTTCTTTCATTAATCTAAATTCCTCCAATATCTCTTGTTACATTGCTGAAATACAGTCATCTTCCATTCTTTTATTATACCAGATCTTGGCACGCAAAGAGTTTCTCCACAGCAGCTCCTCCGATCACTGTAGCAATGACACAACCAGAGGTTTAACCTCTCTTATTATTCAGATTGCTTTCATGAGATACCTCTCCTAGCCAAAACAGTCCTGCTCTCTCAAAACAAAGCATTTTTTTGGTAATCCGTTTTTCTTGCAAATCGTTCACAAAACCACCAATCTTCCAACTTTAAAATTTACTTCATCATTTCATAATACTATATCCTTTATCCACACAGAAACTTAATTTTCCCCCTTTTTCATAGTTTTATTGGACTTTCTTTTTTTCAATTTAGTCTTCAATCTTCTTAGTAATATACCTCAAAATCTCTCATATTAATATGAAAGACAAGAAACTCACTCAGGCACTGATAACATCGCTTGATCATAGATTTATTTTTATCCAATAAGTCCAATGTTTCTACAAAACTGAACAGTAGAGTGAGGATTGTTCAAGCCATTGTGTTCCCCATCACTATATACGGATGTGAGAACTGTACAGCAAAGAAAGCAGACAGAAAGAAAATCAACTCATTTGAGGATGTGATTCTGGAGAAAAGTGCTGAGGCTACCAAGGACAGCCAAGAAGACAAACAAATGGGTTCTAGAACAGATCAAACCCAAACTTTTCCTGGAAGCCAGGATTACTAAATTGAGGCTGTTGTACCTTGGCTGCATCATAAAAGACAGTAGAAGGAGAGGGAGACCACATGCCAGATGGTTGGACTCAAGAGGCCACAGCCATGAGACTGCAGGACCTGAGCAGAGCAGTGGAGGACAGGGGGTCTTGGAGATGTCTCATCCACAGTGGGCATGAGTCGAAGTTGACTTGAGGGCACATAACAAGAAGTTTTTTAAAAGTACAGCTGCATGTTTAGTGTCCATCAGGCTTGTGTGAAGTGGGCTGAGCAGATGGAATTGTCCCTACCCTTCCCCTTGCTCCCAAGCAGCTATTACAGTCCCCAGGAGCTTGTCAGATTCTCTCAGACTTTTGTAGGCAATCTCCAAGCTCTCCCCTTGTCTGGGGAGAGAAATCACCGATCAAACATGTCTCTGAACTGACGATCATGCTGATGTCACTCTCATCCTCATGGAGCCCTGTGACAGCAATGTCAGCTGGCCATTACTACATCCAGAAATCCCTGGTCTGGAGGCAAGATCTCTTGATGGGGTTGGAGAATCCTCAAGGTATTGTCTTGCCATGCCAAGAGGCAAAGTCTCAAGGATCATCTCAGGAATGATAGGAATTCGTCATATCCCTTGTCCAACTTCTCCACCCTTTTTAAGCCATTACTTCCTAGCTTTACACTTGGGACATGACATGACAGCAGCTAACCAATGGCAGCCAGAGATTCTGAGTCCTCTGGTATTACAAGGATAAATTGGAGCCATTGTGACATTAAAGTCATAAATAATAAGTCAGGCAACCAGATAAAATGGAGGCCAAGAAGGAGACTGTGGGCCTTTGCAGACTGCTAGAAATAGTGCAAATTGAGTCCACTTTAACTGCCTTGGCTCAGTGCTAGGGAATCATGGGAACTGTATTTTATTGTGGCACCAGAGCTCTCTGACAGAGAAGGCTCAATGTCTCAGGAAAAAAATACAATTCCCATGATTCCCTAGCACTAACCCTAACCCTTAAAGTGGACTCAATTTGCACTATTTCTGGCAGTCTGCAAAGGCCCTGTGACAATCAAGTCAGAGAGAAAGAAAGGGGATGTCCCTAAACCAGAAGGACAGACATTTTATAATTCAATAGAGCCAGTGTGATGTAGTGGTTTGAGTGTTGGACTACTACTTTGGCCACCAGGGTTCAATTCCTTGCTGGGCCATGAAACTCAGTGAATGACTTTGTTCGGGTCACATGCTCTCAGCCTCAGGGAAAGGCAATGGCAATGCAAACATCCTCTGAACAATTCCTGCCAAGAAAACCCCATGATGAGTTTTCCTTAAAGTCGCCATAAGTCGGAAGCAACCTGAAGGCACATGATGACAACAATAAATTTCATATTGAGAGAACCTTAGTTAATGCCAAGGTATCTCTGTGGAGGAGAAATTTACACAATTGGTATCTCCCCAAGGAACATGTGCACTATGGATTTGGACTTCAGAAATCTACAGTATATTTTTGAATGGTTTTGCCATTAAGTAAGCTTAACATCCTAATTATGCTTGACTGGAAATATATAAAAACATAAATGTTACATATTTACAGCCACAGGTATCCCTGTACTGCCATCAATTGAAGGATTCCTAAAATGTAGTTCAAAATGTTACAAGCAAGCAGAATTTAATGGCAGCTACTGAAACCATATATAATTTTATCCCCCTGGAAAACATTCTTTTAGTGTGTGCTCTGGCTGTTTGGATACACTTTCTAAACTTTTGGCTATGTGTCAGTTGTGCAATTTATTTGTACTTGTGCACACCTGCCTTGAGTTAATATTTACCAAGATCTTTCCCTTTCTAAGGAGTCAATGCTCTTTAAATAACTCAGAGTCCCACGATGTAGATCCTTCTTGAATTTATCATTTTATATATTTACAGCTAGAGGTATTCCTGTATTGCCATAACTTGCCAGATGCCTATAATTTAGTTCAAAATGTTGCAAGTGAGCAGAATCTAATGGTAACTAATGAGACCATAGATAACTGTATTCCCATGGAAAACATTCTTTCAGTGTGTGTTGCTGCCACTTGTTTGCATGTACTAAAAAAAAAAAAATCTTTATCTGACCTTTTGACCATGTATCAATTGTGTAATTTATTTATACTTATGCACACATGCCTCAAATTAATATTTACCAAGATCTTTCCCTTTCTAAGGAGTAAAGGCTCCTAAAGTAATGCAAAGGCTGCATCTGCACTGCAAAATTAATGCAGTTTGACACTGTTTTAACTGCCATGGCTCAATGTTATGGAATTCTGTCTTTTGATGAGATACTTAGCCTTCTGTCAGAGAGCTCTGGTGCCACAACAAACTACAAATCCCAGGATTCTATAGACTGGAACTATGGCAGTTAAAGCAGTGTCAAACTGCGTTAATTCTGCAGTGTGGCAGCAGCCAAAGACCCATGATACAGATCTTTCCTGGATTTCTCATTTCATGAATATAGCTATCTAATATAAATTATAAAGTTAGGATTATAAACCTGAAAAAACTTTCTAAAATGTGTTTCTGATTGTTTGTTTTTGGCCTTCTACACAAGGACATTTAAACTTCTATTGCCATTTGATGTCATGTGCAAAATCCCCCATGGACATTTGGGACCTCTCCTGCTTTGTTTGATAATGATTAAATCTGTATGAAGTCTGTAATGTTGAAAAGTGTAGGGAGGCTTTGATAGGAAGTGAAGGAGAAATCTTGACTAAAAAAGAAAGAAGCTTCTCCAGAGATAAGATCAGAAATGCCCTATTTGTGTTAGTTTCAAGATAGTTATACTTCCTGTAATGTTTGCAGTTCCATAATGTATTTTGAGCAGTCTAACCTGTCATCCCAACATATTTCCCTTCCCACAGGGCCTTGGTCCTTTGCTATGTCTGTTTTGCACAGTCAGTTCATACTACACACCTCACAAACACAAACCCTTTGGCAGACACTTGGAGGAGTTATTTATTTATTTGCCATAGAGAAGGAATTATATATGGAGGGAATTTTCAGTGCAGACAATTGTGTATAATACACAATTATAGCACTATAATCCCACTTAACTGCCATAGTTCTTTCCTATGGAATATTGGGATTTGCAGTTTAGGGGATTAGAATTCTCAGCCAGAGAACTCCAGTGCTTCACCAAACTACAAATCCCAATAATCCATAGGGTATAATCCTGGCAGTTAAAGTGGAATCATTGTGCCGTACAGTTGGCCCCCCTCATTTTCAGCTTTGATTTTTGCAGATATGATTATTTTCGGTTTTGATTAATATGTTAACTTTAGGAATCTCAAGGTCTTCTAAAGTAACTTTGCCAGAAGTTGACCATCGAGTTGTGCTGGAGAACCTACAAGTTCCTAGAGAAAACACTTCTCTATGTATTTGTAGATCCTCCAGTGTGATTCTGGCACTAAACATAGTATTTTTTTTATTTGTGGCTTCTCCACAATCATGGGGGTCCTTCACTCCTAAGCCCCAGAAAATGTGGAGGGACCACTGTAACTGTGTAATGTTAAAGGGCTCACAGTGAATTCAGATTCATGCAGGTCTATACAGCAGTAAATAGGATTGTGCAAGTACTCACAATGCTACTCCTGTAGCAATCCAGGGCCAACTAGGTAAATCCAACTGGAATGGGTGGGATATGTTTCCAAGTTAGTCTGAGCCTAAGCATGTTACCAGTTAAATAGGGCTCACTCTCAAGGCCACCTATAAAAAAAATTGACTTTTTAGTAGTGGATCTGCCTCTTCTGGATGGTGCAGCGTTGTAACTTATACCCACATAAATGGGAGTAAGTCTCTCTGAGATTAAGAAACCTGACTCCAGGTGGTAGTGCAGAGATTCTCAAACTTTGGTCTTTCAGGTGTTTTGGACTTCAGCTCCCAGAATTCCTGACTATTAGCCTACGTGGCTAAGGCTTCTGGGAGTTAAAGTCCAAAACAAGTGCCATTGCTCCATCCTATGAAATTTGTGGTTTTACAAGGTCTTTGGCCTTCTGTGCCAAAGAGTGCTGGTGAATCACCAAACTATAAATCCCAGGAGTCTATAAAATGGAGCCATGGCAGTTCAAAGTCGTGTCAAACTGCATTAATTCCACAGTGTAGACGCACCCTATATCTCCTCATGCACTGCTTACTTACACTGTTGTTTTCCCAAAAAAGGGTAGGTTCCAGGGTGAAGGCAAACTATTTGGGAGAAAAGAGTTAAAAAGGTCTTTCCTAGAGGAAAAAATAATACAAAATACTTCATCAGA
>CM034703.1:123754514-123776513 GCA_020142125.1 Phrynosoma platyrhinos
CTGGATGGCCCTTGGGGTCTCTTCCAACTCTATGATTCTATGTATTATAAATGGGTGCTGTGCTCTTATGCAGATTAGAGAGGGAATGGGAAGTGAAGTCTGTTAGTATTTGGGAATGTACATAGGATATTACACTGCCTGAATACCCTAAAGGCACCAGATTCTGTCTGATCTTGGAAGCTAAGCAGGGTCAGCCCTGGGTATTACTTGACTGGGGGACCACCAATGAATACCAGGTGCTGTAGGCTATATTTCAGAGAAAGAAACTGGCCAAACCACCTCTAAGTATTCCTTGCTTAGGAATGCCCTATGAAATTCATGGGATCACCATAAGTGAACAGGTGACTTGAAGTCACAGACTCACACACATGATATAACAGGCTTTACACACAGTTCAATGAATATATAAGCAGTGCACTGTTTCCTTTGTAATAAATATGCAGCAGCACATATCACCAGGGAGTCCTAGTGGCACAGTGGTTAAATGCTGGTACTGTAGCCACTCACTCACAGCCACAAGGTTGTGAGTTCGATTCCAGCCAGGACTCCAGTCAACTGAGCCTGGCATCCTTCCAAGGTCACTAAAATGAATACCCAGATTGTTGGGGGCAGTTAGTTTACACATTGTAAACCACTTAGGGAGTGGTATAGCAGCGGTATAGCAGCGGTATAGAAACGTAACTGCTGTTGCTATATCACAGAGATTTCTAGTTTTTGCACTGATTCAAAAGAACTAAGTCCTTTCTTTGGCATTTGACAGGATATGTTTTTAAGTTTGAAATCTCCTGTATCTGGGGAGCAAACTGTGGTAGCTTTCTCTTTAATTTTATTTTTAAGTAAAATTAAAGCATGCCTTTTTCTTTCTTTCCTTGCCCATTTCATCATAGATAAACAGGACAATCAAATGACTGTCTTTAATAGTAAATTAGGACACTTTAGTTTCTTCAGGAATGTGAACAGCTAGATGTGGGTACTAAAAATAACTGATTGCCTCATTACATATCCTATTAAAACTTGATTTTATCTTTCTTGTGTCAAGTTGATAACGCAATAAACGGTCCAGGTTATTAATGATTTTGAAATCATTACTTACTTCATGGTGAGAGAAACCTTGGCCGATTTTCTCGAATGAATGAAATATTTTCATCATTGGTGTTATTGTTAATTGTAATCATTTCCCTCTTCAATCCAAGAGTTGCTCTGGTTTTTCTTTCAAGCTGTGTGTTTTATTTTTACCTGGTTTTCACAGGTGAAGATGTGAAACCAAAGGATTATATAATAGCTTTACAGCACCCAGTGACCACAGACATTAAACATTCCATAAAGATGTTTGAATTGACTTTGGATGCCCTCATCTCTTTTAACAAGAGGACACTGGTTTTATTCCCAAATATTGATGCAGGTTAGTGTGATGGATTTTTTATTGAATGAGCTTAAAATATAGGATGGAAGCACTCATCCCTCCACATTTGCAGTTTTCACTTTTGTGGATTTGATTATTCATGGATTTTATTAATACGTTCTCTCTAAGAATCTCTAGGTCCTTCAGCGCAACTCTGTGGTCTGCTTTAACCAAAGGTCATACTGAAGGACCTAGAGATTCGTAGAGAATACTCCACTAGGCATTTGTAGCTCCTCCAGCGCAATTGTGTGGTCAATGTTTGGCAGATGTTGGCCACAGAGTTGCACTGGAGAACCTAGAGATTCCTAGAGAAGTGTTTTCTCAGGTAAAAACATAATGTTTTGTTATTTGCAGTTTTTCCACATTCACGGGGGTCCTGTGCCCCTAACCCCAGCAAATGTGGAGGGACAAATGTAGCACCTTTCTTGCCACATCTTTGTATTGCATATAGTGAATTTCTGAGTTTGTATCAGGAGCCAAGTTTTAAAGTTCTGATTCATAGCTTCTTCTTAGAAAACAACATATCATGACCTATCATGGTAATGTGTTTTCAACTCCAGTCTATTTCATTTAGAAAAAGGTTAAGCAAGAATTTAGCTTTCATATTGAATCAGTGGGTATAAGGATGCTTAATCTGTGTTCTTTAGTTGAGGTAGGTGCTAATGCTGAAAACACAACTATTGTTGGAACCAGTAATTAAATTGTATTTTAAAGCCTAGCTCTATGTGATAGATCATTGTGTCTGCTGGACTGTTTTGCTTCAACAGTGAAGATTTTCTGATACTTAATAACAAAAATTGAGGTAACTGAATCCTATTAGTACTGCATGGCACTGATATAGGCTCATCCATACACAGTTTGGATGTAGTAGGTTTGCTGTTTATGTAGTTATATAATGATATAACAGGCTCAGTAGGTTTGCTATTTATGTAGTTATATAATGCTGCTTACAATGACAATGTTGGTAATAATAGTCATCCTATCAAAATACAATTGCTTCATTAAATGATGTATGGTTGTTTCCGCTGCAGGGAGCAAAGAAATGGTTCGGGTAATGAGGAAGAAAGGTGTTGAGCACCACCCAAATTTCCGAGCAGTAAAGCATGTTCCTTTTGACCAGTTCATTCAATTAGTGGCTCATGCTGGTTGTATGATTGGGAACAGCAGCTGTGGCGTGCGAGAAGTTGGGGCTTTTGGTACCCCTGTCATCAATCTTGGAACACGCCAAATAGGAAGAGAAACAGGTATCATCTTTTTTTAAAATGCCTTAGAGACTAACAGTGTTGCATTTCACAGACTATAATCCCATCATCAGAAACTGAAAGTATTCTCCTCTGTTGATAAGCAGATGTGTCTGCTCATAAAGCTGCCTTCCCATGTTAGTTTTTAAAAGTATGCCCAGCTCTCTTAATATTTAGAAAGGGTAATGGGCAAATGTAATTTACCTTGTTTTTATAAAGTAGCATTCTTTTCAGTAGTCCAGTGCTCAATAAGATGCCTTGAAAACTGGTTAATGTTCCCACATAGGACAAAAATTTTGAAACAGAAAACAGGGTGATTTCTTCTCTTTTTCCTCAAACAGATCCTGCCGAGCAACATAAATAGGGTTTCCTCAATTCTTGTGTGTTCCTTTTGGATGACACAGCTATCACCTCCAGTTCTTCCATCAGGACATCTTAGTGAATGTAATAGGAAGAGGCAGAGATAAGTGGGGATATTCTTTCCCTACCGCTGAGTTATGAGTCAGTCAGAAGAGTTAAGGGCTGCCAGTGGTATCAAATTCAAATGACTTTTGACTCAACGACTTACTCTGTTTCTGTTGTGTGTACAAAATCATAACTTCTCTATTAGTTGTTGATTTGCTTGTGTTCTTTTTTATATGCATGAAAAGCCCACCATGGTTGTCTTGTTTCTACTCCATTTAAAACTATAGTCTCCCTTCATTATTGAAAAGCTCAGCTGTAGCAGCATGTATGTATGTATGGAGGTTTGCATTACCTTATTTGTCTAGTACAGGGGTAGGCAACCTAAGGCCTGGGGTCCAGATGCAGCCGCCCAAGGCCTTTGGACCAGCCCCAGGCCGGTCCTGCCGCCACCCCCCGCCATGATGATATTGATTATTGTTGTTATGACTTGTTCTTGGGGTTTTCTTGGCAAAATCTCCACAGGGGCTTTGCCATGGCTTTTCTGAGGCTGAGAGAGTGTGCATGCATATTTTTATTTATTTTTATTTTTAATATTTATTTATTTATTTATTGTGCTTCCCACCCCCCCAATTGTCTGAGGAACAGCAACCCGGCCCCCGGCTCAAAAAGGTTGCCTACCCCTGGTCTCGTATGTTTTATTATTCCAGAAAGGCTGAATGGACAAGGGACTTATGGAAGCTAGGAGCAAAATGATTCTAAAAGTACACTTGTCCCTCCCTGTTCCCTCCCTCATGACGAGTCTGCAGTCTCGGTCCTTTGCAGATGGCAAGTGGGGAGGGACAAAATGGCATGCACATGGGTGCACACTGCCATTGAAATAAATGGAGCTTGGATATTTGTGATTTTCCCGATTTGCAGGGTGGGTGGGTCTGGAACGGATCCCTGACAAATCGGGAGGGACAACTGTAGTGTGCAAAGCTGTTTGCACTTGGTATATTTAAGTCTAAATAATTGTACAGTTTCACTTCAGTTTAACTGTAATGTCAGCATTTGTAACTGTGGATTAGTTCAGGACCTTCCTGTACTAGACATTTACTTGCTGGGATAGCTTTGATGGCAATCAAAAGCAAGTAATCTGTTTCAAATTCAGTTTCTTGTTACAATATCATTTTGTGACTCCTTTTAAAAAATCAAGGTGAAAATGTCCTTCATGTTCGTGATGCTGACACCCAGGACAAAATACTGCAAGCCTTGCATCTCCAGTTTGGAAAACAATATCCTTGGTAAGTATAATAATGTAAGTGGTTGCAAGAGATATTAAAGCACTTGGTAAACTATACTATGGTTGTAACAGCTCTTTTCTCTTGGCATCACTGCAACACAGGCTGCATCTCCACTGCATAATTAATGCAGTTTGTCACTGCTTTAACTAGTCTCCATCCTATGGAATCCTGGGATTTGCAGTTTGTTCTGGCATCAGAGCGTTGACAGAAGTCAGTTAAATAGCCCATAAAACTATAAACCCCAGAATTCAATAGCATTGAGCCATGGCAATCAAAGTGATGGCAAGCTGTATTAATTCTGCAATGCAGGTGCAGCCACAGGAGTGTTCTGAACTTAGGCATTAAATAGCAGCTGTGAATTAAAATAGCATAAGATTCAACCATAATTACCAATAATATTGGTAGTCATTACCAATAATATTTCCATATTTTTTAAAAAAAATCCACAAACATTTTTATATAAAAATAATAATATAGTACAGTGGACCCTTGATATCTAGTGGGGTTTGGTTCTAGGACCCCCCATGGATAATAAATCTATGGACACTCAAATCTCATCATAGACTGTGGCTTAGGAAAATGGCATCCCTTATATAAAATGGTATAATCAAGGCTTGCTTTTTGGAATGTTTGTATATTTTTAAAATTCTCAATGGATTCTCAAATTCTGTGGATACAGAATTTGTAGATATGGAGGGCAGACTTACTTCAAATTGCAGACTTACTTCAGTCTTTGGGTGTAGTGCCTAGTTCATAGAAGCATAGTAGAAATAACGTGAATAATGTGTGTATGTTGTTGCCTGCTAAACAAAAAAAACAGCTAGTAAGTGCTTTAGCAAACAGTTGTGTAATTTGATGTATAGGTATAAAAAGCTTTCATTTTAGGTCTTCTTAAATCTTGCCTTTTCTGTTGAAACAGGCAAGATTTAAATGTGCTTAAGTTAAGCTGAACTGTAGTAAATATTGCAAGTTTCCTGTGTTTGTGGAAATCCTGTTTATCAGAAGCCCACCTACTAAAAATATGAGTTATTTCCTGATGCAGTTGTATTTTGTCTTTATCCTACTGTGATCTAGAATGAATTAGCTGGGATTGTTCTTGCTTTATACATTCCTGTTGCTTTTTTTTTTTTTTTTTTTTTTGATGCAATAGTTCTAAAATATACGGGGATGGGAATGCTGTTCCAAGAATCTTGAAGTTCCTTAAATCTATTGACCTCCAAGAACCTCTTCAGAAAAAGTTCTGCTTCCCTTCTGTAAAGGAAAACATCTCTCAAGATATTGACCATATCCTAGAAACCCAGAGTGCACTGGCAGTGGATCTAGGTGGAACAAACCTCCGGGTAGCAATTGTCAGCATGAAGGTAAACAAACTGTAACATTGGGGGGGATGTCTCTGAGGAGAGGGTGAATTCACACAGCCAATTTTAAAGAGTTATTTTAAAAACCATGACTGGCATTCTTTATTGCAGTTACAGATATGTAACCTAGCATTACGGATCTGTAACTGCTCCATATCTAGTAAGTCTGCATAGTCTTACTGTAAAATTATGTAAATGCCTTCCAAGCCCATCTTAATGGCCAGCAGGTGTATTGAGCAAATACAGTGTGTTTAGATATCTATCAGGGCACAAGGAGGAGGATGTTTCCAGTCCCCTCCTATAATCGGAAGAAGGACCCCTGTTGCAATTCCTTGCTCACTGGTGACAGGGGCTGGAAATATCATCCTCTTTGCACTCCAGTCAGCAGCTGAACAAACCTCCTTTACCTGATGTGGCTGCTGGTTGTTAAGGTGGGCTCAGGGGTTGGGCCAGGAGATATTATGCATATATAACTCAGTAGCCAATGTATAATATCAGTGATTATTAAAAAGACTACATAATACACTTGTATACTCTTTCAGACATATTGTAAATCTTGGAAATGGCTCTGTTGACATTAAATTAGACATTCACGGCGGGGAAAGCCTTCTGTAAAATAAAGGTTATAGTGATAGCTAGTGGCTCCGATATCAGTGGGGTGGTGAATCTGATCTAGGTTTTAATTTGAACTTTAAAAAATATCCAAGGTGTTCAAAACAGGGACTGCCTAGAACATGACATTGTTTTGGTTTTCCATGCCAGCTGTTAGCGCTTCAACCATCGGCCATTGCAGATTAATCTGTTTTTGAAAAGTTTAATAAATGTTAAGTAATTAAATGTTTGTTTGCTCCTTGAACATTAATTTGAATGTATTTATGCATTTTATTTCATTTATTTATATACCATCTTTCTCCTGGATTAGGACCTAAGGTGGCTCACAAAAAATATAGACATTTACAAAAGGGTGCAGGTGTGAGGCATCGCTCTCATAATCTTTGCCCTCACAGAATAGGGATGCTCTGCTAAGATGGCACCTGCTAACACAGTCAATTAAAGTTTATTTAAGCCACCAGTTAGCAACACTGCATCACTTTTTTTGTTGTGCAACAGACAGCAGGCAAGCAAGTAAGCAGGGACTGAGTTTGGGTCTGTGGCTTGAGGAAATGGTAGATGGAAGGCTCACATCCAACCCCAGGGAGGTTTTTGTGACAATTTGTCTCATGTGACAATTTGCATGTCATGCATAATCATGCATATGTATGTGTGTGTTTGAAAACCTATAGAAAACCACTTCTAATGCAGGAGAACAGCAAGTAGAAAAAATACAAGAAGTTTATTGGTTTTTCATTTCATTAAGGGTGAAATTGTGAAGAAATATACTCAGCTGAACCCCAAAACATATGAGGACAGAATAGAATTGATCCTTAAGATGTGTGTAGAGGTTGCATCAGAAGCAGTAAATCTGAACTGCAGAATTCTGGGTGTGGGTAAGTTTTTAACAACAGTATATTTTCAACTTCTCCAAATTAGACTATTATATATTACTGTGCTAAACATTTCAGATATAATATAATTCCAGTTCTAAAGTGACAAGCTCTGAGAAGTAAAGAAAGACACACAATTTTTTTGCAGTACCAGGAATTAAAGTGAGGGATGAGACATAGTACTGTATCAGCATCTCAGTCTTCCTCCTCCTTTTTATTTGTAAAGCCATTTATAAATTCAATCTGTACATGATTCTTTCAAGTGTTGCAAGCACTGTTAGATCTTCTGTCCATTGGATCACAGGTGGAGAAAAATTTTCTTTCCAGTAACAAAGTATCAAGCTTTTAGCAGTCAAAGTGACACAAAAATACACTTCTGTTATCAGTTTGTTAATTTGCAAGAAACAGCTAAATAATTCAAAAGAACAAGCACATCCCTGAATATCAAGGAACCTTCTAGAACCAAAGTTATTTATATGATTACCTCCTCCCAAAATGTAGCTACTGGGACAACTCTAGAACATATGTGTTTAGGAAGCATTAACAGTATTACATCTCAAACAGTTTGCTTCCAAGATCCGACAGGATCTGGTGCCTTTAGAGCAGGGGTTGGCATACCTTTTTGTGTTGGGGCTGGTTCTGCTGTCCCCCAATCGTCGGCTGGCCGAAAGGGGGGGAAATGGCGCCGAGGCGCGCATGCGCACTACTCCTGCCGTTGTGCGCATGCGTGCATGAGCGCCATTTTGGAAGGCAAAATGGTGTCGCGCGTGCAGCAGCGCGAGCGCAGTGGCGGCAGGACCGGCCACGGGCCAGTTCCAATGCCTCGACGGGCCGGATTCGGCCCATGGGCTGTAGTTTGCCGACCGCTGCTTTAGAGTATATAAAAAGATGCAAATAATGGGAAGAGGAAGTTGTTTATTTTGTTTCCGTATGTTAGACTAACAGTTGATGCTTCGTTAAAAGTCCCCCCCATCAAAGCATTAGTGTGACCTTTCTCCCTCTGCCTTTCTTTCTTATTTTTTTACATGTGCTTTGGGGTTTAGGCATTTCCACAGGTGGACGAGTAAATGCTCGAGAAGGTGTTGTTCTTCATTCTACAAAACTTATTCAGGAATGGAGTTCTGTTGACCTAAGGACTCCCATATCAGATGCTCTGCATTTGCCAGTGTGGGTGGATAATGATGGCAATTGTGCAGCTCTGGCAGAGAGAAAATTTGGGCATGGAAAAGGAGTGGAAAGTTTTGTAACGCTCATCACTGGGACAGGTAGGTACCTTTGTTCAGACCAAAATCCAATACAGAGCTAGTACAATTAAAACAGTTACCTTAACAATTTGTCATTTGCCTATGTGAAAGTAGCTTAAAGTGCTCTGAGTTTCTCTTGTGTTTGACACCAGTTTATTAGTTTTTAAACTGTTTGAATATGGTATAAACTGCTGCAAGCACTGGAAGAAACAGGTTTCAAGACATTTTAAATAGATGAAGACACCATACTAATCTTCCCATCAATTTTGTGTTTATTGTCCTAGGAGAAAAAGGGAGTAAAAGGTATAGGAAAGTTAAAAAAAAAAAAAACATGAGAATTAGCAATTTTAAGTGTAAACTGAGGGAAGAGAAAAATTGGGATTCTTTTTTCAGTGTATGTAATTATTAAAGTGATTATTACTCCAATGAGATGAAGATGCTGTCTCATTTGTTCCCCCAGCTTTTAAGTTCCAGGATATTAAGGTCCTATATAGCACAAGTTATATTTCTGGGGAATTTGCAAGTGGTTTTTTGTTTTTGTTTTTTAAAAATCGCTTTCACATCATATCTTCTGATTCTCGAACACTAAGCAGAACATTGTTGCTGTAGTCTCCAGCAAGCCTAACCAGCTAGCTGCTGAAGTTTGGCTAGGACTCCATTCATGTGCAAGTAATCTGTTTTGAATAAGCATAGGAAACTAGCCTGGGAGGCTCAGTCTAGAAGCTTAAGAGTGATTAAAAAATACAGTGCTTTATTTAATGTCAGGCAAATAATAATTGACATTTTCAAATATTTTTAGCAAGCCCTGAAAGAAAAGCAAATACTTTAAAATTTGTTGTCTTATGCATCAAAAGGAAGCCTTTGGAAAACTCCAGAACCATGTTCTCATTTAGACTTTGGCATAAATAATTATGATGAAGACTAAATTATAGCAGGTTTAAGAATAAAACACTGAGTATCCCCTTCCCTTACTCACAGTTCTTAGGAGACACACCATATTCTTACTCTAAAAATGGGAAAGGTAAAACTATGTGTTGCATCTCAAAGTAGATGAATGGTTTACAGATGCGAGTTCAGAAGATGTCTGGATTTATTTATTTCCTAACATTGTGTTCAGTCTCATATATTAAAATAGTAATATGGCATAAATAGCATAAGGTATATGATTTTGAAACTGAAAATTGCAGGCACTATTGAGTCCAAAAGTTGATATGTAGTGACTGATAAAAACAGAAGGCTGTGCTGCTTGATAGTCACTTTATCATGCTGCCCAGAAGAAAAAAATGCATGCTACTTTTGGTTTCTGCAATTAAATAGCAAAGAGAATGTTGTTTGCCTTTTTCTTAGGTATAATTGGTAAAGCCTGTAGAAGTTACAGGCTTTCTAACTTGTGCTATATCTTCAGGTCCTGCTCTTTGGATGAAATTATTTTGTTATCATTAAATTTCAGGTATTGGTGGTGGAATCATTCATCAAAATGAATTGATTCATGGAAGCTCTTTTTGTGCTGCTGAACTTGGGCACATTGTGGTAGCTCTTGATGGACCAGAGTGCCTGTGTGGGAGCTATGGATGCATAGAAGCCTATGCTTCTGGAATAGCCTTGCAAAGAGAAGCTAAAAAACTACATGATGGTAGGCATAGTGTTGGACAGATTTTTCTGTTTATATGATGTACATGTCATGCAAGTGGACTAAAAATGTTTGCCTCTACACACATTTAAATCAGGGATGGGCAACCTGTGGCCCTACAGATGTTATTGGATTACTGCTCCCACCACCTGCCATAAGCTCTGCTGGGTAGGGCTGATGGGAGTTGGGAGTCCAACAATATCTGAAAACAGCATGTTCTTAATCCCTCTTTTTAAGTCATCACAATGTCATAATGCCACCTAATGCTGTACACTCGTCCCTCCACATTGTCTGGGGTTAGGGGCACAGGACCCCTGTGAATGTGGAAAAAAATTGTAAATAACAGAAACACCTGAGAGAATGCCTCTCTAGGAATCTCAGGTCCTCCAGTGTAACTCTATGAACAACATCTGCCAAACATTGACCGTAGAATTGCACTGGAGGAGCTACAAATGCCTAGTAGAGTGTAGGAATCTCTAGTTCCTTCAGTGCAACTTTTGGTTAAATTTGGCCATAGAGTTACACTGGAGGACCTAGATATTCCTAGAGAGAAGATATTAATAAAATCCGTGAATAATCAAATCCACAAAAGTCAAAGCCACAAATATGAAGGGACAAGCGTATTCTTAAACAAGGAATGCCAGTTTTTTTCAGGAACAATTTATTCTGATTTAATTTTGCATCCAGTGGCCGTCAAGATAGTGAAAGCTCCTTGAAACTCAAGTCAGCATATTTCTCCCCATACATACTTAGTCATGTTGGGAATGTATATCATTGATTTGGAAATTCATCATGTAATTCAGTAAATAGATAAGACACTACAGGGATGCTAATCTAAGTTGACTGCATATGGCAGGTATAATATGTAGTCTGCCTCTTGACCTGCAGCCTACAGATCACTTGCTCCTGAGTAAATTTACCCACCTTATGGGACCATACTCAGGCTTTTCTTTATATATTTGCAATCTTTTGTGTATTTTTTATAATTCACAATGTTTTTCTGATTTCAAGTTTCACATTTTGCAGTAGATTTATCTTTGAGAGAATGTTTGGTTACTGTACAGTTAAAATTAAGATCACCCACAGCATACAGTATATACTCAACTATAAGTCGACCTCATGTATAAGTCAAGGGCAGATTTTGGGGTCAAAATTATGGTTTTTAATATGATCTATGGATAAGGTGAAGGTACTTAGGGGCATGTAACAAAGGATCTAAAGGATGAAGCAAAGGAAAACGGTGCCAAAGAAATTTGAAATTTCCAGCAGGCATAACTGTTTGCGCTCACCCTGAAGGCTGGATGGATGAGAGAGTAGTGATGGTGGGGAGGCCAATGCTTCTAGGATAGATTACACTCTTGCCTTTCATTAGTGCATGGATCCTTTTTTAATTTTTTAAAGAAGAGTTAAAATACATTACTACATTGAATCGTGAATAAGTTGACTCAGATTTTTTGGAAGAATTTTTAGTGTAAAATTTCTACACTTATACAAGAGTATATACAGTACATTGTTCAGGACAGTATTGAGATCTGCTGTGTTTATTTCTACCACCTGCTTTCAAGTGGTCATTCAGGCTCAAGACTAAGTAAAGCATTGTCAGGCATGCATGTTTATCAAGGCTGTGCACTTCCATTGCACAACCACTATCAGAAGATAGTTTTTCTGTTTATAGGGCCGAAACAGACGGCCCACTTAAGCTACATGTTGTGGCGTTTAGACTCGCCATGCCCCCAAGTGGGAGAGAAGCCAGACTGGCGATTACACGCCGGCCGGCTTCTCTCCCATTTGGGGGCATGGCACCTAGATGCCACTTGTCCCAAGAACAGCTTTTCTAAGGGAAAAGCTAACTCTTTGGAAGAAGGGGTGGCTTTTTTCACCCCAAAAAGGAGCAGATCTTATCCGCTCCTTTTTGGGGCAGAATCTGGCTGGATTGGGTCCAGGCATCTGTTTGCCCTGGCCAAGATCCAGCCTAAAAGGGGTGGCTCTAAGCTGCCCCTTTTGGGCTGTCTGTATCCTCCCCCCCCCCCACCATAGAGAATATAAAAGCTCTTAGTGACCATCTGGTTCTGCGTAAGACCAAGGAATTTCAGTACTGACAATAATAGTTAGTCATTGGCCGATGGTAGTTTCACTGAGAATATTGTCTGGGAATACCTGTTGCATATCTACTGTGGGCAAAGACCTTGCTGGAAGAAACTGACTGGGTTGAACTATCACTTTCCTAATGCATTTGTATGTGAAATGCAAGCCAGTGGGGGGTATTTCAATAGAACAGTACTACCTTCAAGCAAAAACCCCCCAGAAAGGTTAATGCTGTTCCATTTCAACAAAGATGGGGACTATGTGGCTCTCCAGATGTTAATGAACTGCAGTTTTCCACTGCATCAGAGGTGATGATTTGGCCTGTGCACTTGACTGCTCACATCAGACTTTTATATGTAAATGGCTTTATTTCCTTAATTTGCTTTGATTAGTGAATGGTAACAACCAGACTGTTCTCATTTCTCAGTCATTATTGCCTTCTTTCCATCCATCTTTTTGGTCTATGCAGAAGATTCATTGTTAGTTGGAGGGATGTCTGTGAAGAAGGAAGAGGCAGTAACAGCTGCACATCTCATCCAGGCAGCTAAACTGGGAAATCCCAAAGCTGACAATATTGTTAGAACAGGTAAGAATGCAAATGTAAGCCAGAAATCTTTCTTGGACTCCTAGCTAGTGATTAAATCTGTGGTAACTTGCTTCCTATTAGTGTAGTACTGACCATGTTCAGTGACAGTTCCAGACTAACATTAGCAGAAAGAAATGGACCCTTAACTCCAAAATAAGACCTGGACAAGTGGCCCATACATAGGATTCTCAGTTAGTAGAGAGCATGTATCAGTGGAAGAAAGTGAAGCAAATTTTCAGTAAATTGACCAGTCTTCATGCTCATGCTTAGGCAATAGGCACAGGGGACTGCTCGGAAGAGAAAGGAATCCTCTCTCCCTCTGCTGACAGATGCCTTCTGTCAACAGAGAAAATATTTGGATACCACTTTAATCTCTGGTTCCTTTGGGGGCGAGTCCCCACTTTATTAGAGTTATGCTGAGCTGTGCTTGCTGTCTGAAAAGATGGTTGTTAAAGTAACAAATAGATATTTTAAGGTAACTGATGGTGTGTAGAACATTGTTACTTGGGGCATTTCCTGATTGTTGCTTCTTCTGATCCTTACTGGATCTCCAGAACATCAGTCTCTCCCAAAGGCAGGTACACAATGCTTTGTTTTACTAATCAGATCAGCTGCATAAAATATTAAGGGAGATCCATTAACCAGGCCTCACAGAAATAATGTTTTAAGTAGTGTTTAGTAGCCTGCCTGGAGTTGTAATGCACTCTAAAATCTTAGCAGAAGATGGAGAAAAGCTTTGTGATGTGGAGGGAAGAGGGGCTTCACTACCGCACAGCTATCAGAATAGTTTTTTGTATGAGGGCATCTCATGTTGTGGGAGTGAGTCTTTTTGTTTGGGATTACTGTCCCTGTGCCACCACTTGAGGAATGTTGTTCAGTTAACTTTGTATCTGAACACCCAGCAAGGTAACTTTGTCACTATTGTGCAGGCTGCCAGCTCTAATCACATGGGAACTGACTTCATCCAAGACACAGAATATGTAACAATAAATTTTTACCAAACAGGAATAGGCAACCCTTGGCCCTTCTTTTCCTCTCAAGTTCAGCTTTCTGCTGCCCTAAATGGTCATTCCTTTTAGTGATTAACTACCTCCAAAACTCCCCTATCCAGTAACATTTCAACTGATTTTCTGTCATTATGAAAGCCAATTAAACAGTATATTTCCATGCGTCTTTCAGAGCAATCAACAAATGATTATATACAGGGCGAGTCAAAAAAGATGGTACAAAAGTACAGTCCTCTGGGTTTGCACCATTCTTTTCTAATCATCCTGTATTCACTATGGACTTATCTTGGATTGGGTAAAATTTTCCCTTGTACTAGTAGAGTGATTCCCAAACTTGGGTTTTCACATGCTGATGGACTTTTGCTCCCAGAATCCCTGGCCATGAGCTATATTTGTTTGGACTTCTGGGAACTGAAGCATCTTGAGCCACTTTGCTAGTGGAAGAATTCGGTTTGCAGAAGATACTTTGTGGTTTTGTTGGATCCTCCTTACCCTCTGAACCATACATAGATCACTCAATTCACCAGAACTCTGGTGTAGCATTTTCTCGCAGCTACTGCCACTTCTATAAGGAGAGCAATATAGAAATATGCTTCTGCCAGCTTAATTATCAAGTACACCTGGATTGACCCACTGAATGTTAATAAAACCTGAGTAAAATGCATTAATCAATTCACAATGGATTAACCAATCCATAAGATGTATCTCAGAAATAACTACAACAATTTTATCTTAAAACTAAAAATGGTGTCCTTCCCTCCCCCTACTACTTGTGCTAACCAAAAATAATTCAGAAATTTCCCTTTTGGAAAACTTTTGATTCTCATTAGATTTTGCATCCTAGGCTGCTTCTACCACATTTAATTACTGGAACTTTATTAGCTGTTTTCCTGGACAGGTTGATTCAAATCTACTAAAGGATAACTGTGTAATATGCAGTAGATTAGAAAGGATTTCTGAGTTTCAGTTGTTTAACTGTAGCAGAACAAACTGATACTCCTCCCACAAATATATTGCTGAAATTAAGAAAACTTGGTGTAACCAGGAGTTGATTTGGGTGGAGTTCAGATGTTCTTGTTTCAAAACATATTTCTGGCCATACTTTTTAGTCTCTTTATCTTTTGCAGTTTTGTCTGGCTGGTGGACATCAGGGTTCTTGGTTCATTTGTGTGTGATTTTTTAAGGTAGAGCCTTACTGTCCATCCCTGTTCTTGGGAACTACTAAATACATGAAAGGCTTTTGGTAGAAATGGAATGATACCTAACAGGGAGTGTTATCTTCTGAGTCACTATTTATCACATAAAACAAAATTCTATTTTTTTAAAGCCACAGCTTTAGGTAGGGCTGTTAATGTCAACCTGTCAAGTCTCAGCTCAACCTGTCCTTAAGAAGACAATGGCTTTATTCTGCACAGTTGAAAGTTATGAGAAAGGTGTAGTTTCCCATGGTGTTTATGTTCATTTTGCTGTTGTTGTGTCTGAGGTGGTTTAAGAACCCTGAAAAACCAGGAATGACAGGCAAAATATGCCAACAGCAGTACTTCTTTTCTCACTGCATTTTTCACGTCTTTCATTAATGCCAGTATTTTATCTTCTGTTCTTTCCCATCCTCGCAGCTGGACAAGCACTGGGCCTTGGAGTTGTGAATATTCTGCATACCATTAATCCCTCCCTTGTCATACTTTCTGGTGTCTTGGCAAGCCATTATGTTAATGTTGTCAAAGAGGTGATCCAGCAGCGGGCCTTGTTCTCTGTACAGACAGTGGATGTGGTTGTCTCGGACCTGACAGAACCTGCCTTGCTTGGAGCTGCTAGCATGGTTCTGGATTATACAACACGTAGGATATACTAAACACAGGTAAAAGGAGTAGCTATTGATTGCAGCTATTTTATAGGGGTTTATCCCTTTGGTACTAGTTCATTTTTTTTTAGGTAGGCTAGGAAATCATTAGAATGTCTTTGTCCCTAAATATTTTCTTCCTTCTTTTTATGTGCTTTTCCATTTGTAAGCAGGAATATTACAGGATACTAGAAAGATGACTCATGGACAAGATCATTCACAAACTTTTATGAAGCTAAACAATTCCAGAGGGTGCCTAAGGATGCCACAGCTGAATTTTTTTACTTCCTGCTTATTGATTTTCCAATCCCTTTAGCCAGGGCAGTCATTTCAACAGCTAAACATTGGGACAGTCATTAAACAAGGAATTTTCCCTTACAGATGTATATAACTGATTTATGCTTCTGTAGAGTCAAATGAAAAAACACATTCTCTGTTTGATGAAACTACAACATATAACTCTAGAATATGCAGTGATTGTATATGTATTTATTTGCTAAATTAATATTAAAAATCCTTGTTGGGAAGAATAGTTGTATGTATGGTACACTTACAAGAAAGCTTCTGAGGACTTATACGATACACAAGAATGAACTTAGACCATACACAAGAAGTGGGCCAAAGTACTCGGAAGCCGTGGTGACTGTGTGCCCTGGTATGCTTGAGGATGCTTCACATTTCTGCTCCAACAAATACTTGCACCGTCTTGTGTTTTTTGAGCAGACACATGAAGAGGGAGAAGCTTTAAATATATTTTCTTAATCCTGTTCTAAAGGCATGTTAAAAAGTAGCATTGACACAAACAGAATGGGATGTTTGAGAATTACCATTCTAAACGCTCAGGAATTGTTTTCAGGGTTAGCCGTGGCACATCAGGGGGCTAACAGATACTTTAATACTATGAATTTTCATGGTCTACATCAGAGGTAGGCAACCTTTCCCCTTTAAGGGCCGAGGGACTTCAGCTCCCAGAAGCCTCAGCCATGTTGGTCAATAGTCCCATGTTGGCCAATAGCTCCTGGGATTCTGGGAGCTGAAGTCCCTCGGCCCTTAAAGGGGAAAGGTTGCCTACCCCGGTCTACATCCTCAGATGCATGGAGTGCAGTTTAGAGTTTGAGACATATAATGTACCTATGATTGAGGATGCAACAGTATACACTGTATACCTATCTGAAGCACCAGTACTACCCTCCATGCCTCTGAGAAAGGGGCTATATGGCCATAAAAGCTCGTACTGTTAGTCTTAAAGATGCTATATTATTGCTACATCTAGGAAATGGCCCACCTATAAGTAAGATAAAATGGGGTCTCGGTGCTACAATTCAATTCTTAGCCTTTCCTTGAGCAGGTTGAATTTTTGTTTTATTTAAATGTACAAAATATTTCTGCCTGTATGCAAATATATATACCAATTAGGTATACATATATACAAATATATATACCATCAAACATGCCAGTCAAAAAATCACTGCAAAATTAATGAGCACAAGCTCTTCAGGTTCAGTATTGGGTGAAAGAAGTGCAAACACATAAGAGAATCTTCCAGTGTATCCTCATCTTGCTTCCAAATTGATAGCTGCAAGCACTTCCTAGTTTAGTATTGGGATTGATAATTATGTAATGTGTAGGGTAGGCTTTCACTTTGGGTTTTTCTTTAATAAGCCTGGGGGGTTTTACTGTTTTTTTTGACTCAGAAGCCTGGCAAACAAACTGGAAATTCTCTGTTTAGCATTTTGCAAGTACTCAACCAAAAAAAAAAAAACTGGGTCATTCTGACATCTTTCAGGACTGCTGTATGTTGCATCTTACATGTTAGCCTGGTAGAAAAAAGTCAGCGTTACCATGTTTGAGAAGGGAAGCTACATCGTTACCTTAACAGTGCCTTTTTTTCTTCAAACTGAATAGAAAATCTGTATTCTAGCATTAGGTGCAATACCTGCCAACATTATTCCGGAGTATGTGGATGAGGTTCTTCACATTTTTATACTCCTTGCCCCTGCAATCCAAACTACTGAAGCAGGCTACATGTTCATTATTGTACTCAGAGGTCTATAACTGTCAGATGTTACCAGAGATGTTTGCACTGCAGTCACTTGTCAGGAGGGTGGGAATCCCTAGGTAAAGGTGCCAAGTTCAGCAACTTCCTATATTCCTTTTCTTCCCTCCCCTTCATCCATACAAATAGCCCTTAATGCAAAACTATTGTTATAAGTATTCCCTTACAGTCTTAAACAGCCCATCAAGCTGTCATACTGCGTCATATTGTGCCAGAAGGCTATACCACTCTCTCATTTAAATAAAAATCAGGGTAGAACACCATTAATAAACAAATAGTTATACTCAGAAGAAAGACTACATCAATTGTGTGATTCTTGATCTGATTTTGTCATTTTCAACTGTGCTCATGATTGGATTTGTTCCTCATTTGCTATCCAGTCTGTTTTCTTAAAATTATTTGTATATAGTTCTATTCTTCAGATGAATTTTGAAATGTAACAGGTCTATATGGCATGTTAAGCTAATACTGATTACTGAAGTGAGAAATATAAACGCAGAAACTTGAGTTTCCACACTTACCTTGTTTCCAGAGGCCAGAAGCTAAAATTCTTGCATTGTATTTTACCCCACTATAAAATGCCCTGTGACTTTGGTGGGGAGTAAGGAGAAAAAGGAAGGAACTGATGTGATGGCCAATGAAAGGATCCATGTTTTGGGATGTAAGGACATGTCACAGAACAGGAGTTGTTTTCCAGCTCTTAGATTAGCTCAGAAAATAAACTAGTTTATTTCAGCCTCTTGGAAATAGCTAGGTTCATTTCCAAGCAGGAGAGTGAGGGCAGGATTGTTTATTGCTAATTTACCTTTTCTCAGAAAAGGCTCTCAACTCCCCAAGAGTGTTGTTTCAGAAGGTATTAGAAAACAGCAAGATATTTCTGGCACACATGATGCTGTTTGAAACAGAGAAAGATAATGTAAATGAGTTGGGTATTTTTAGACTAGACACAATCAAAGGGAAGTATATAGTAGTTGTCTTGAGCTATCTGAAAGGAGACTGAGCAGAAAAAGCAGCAGTCTTTTCTGTGCTCCAAATGGTAGAACACAAACTACTAGGCTCAAAATAGAGACAAGTAGAAAGCCACTAAACACTAGTTTGAAACTACATTCCTTTACTAGATCTGTTCTACATGCCTGCCAAATGTAGGAAATCATAAAAAACATTAGAAGAGCCATGTTGGATCAAACCAAGGATCAGTCTAGTATGGAATTCTTTGCACACAGAGTGGCCAAGTGTCTATGGGAAGTTCCTCTGCATAACACAAGGGCAAAATCACCTTGTACCTCATACTCCTTGGCAACTGATACATGAATTCAACTAATTCCCATTTAGAGCCATTTCAGTTGGCAAGCATCTTGTGCCAGTTAGTTCTACAGTTTAACACATCCTTCGTTCTTATTCTGTGGTCTAGATTTCTGTCCAGTCGGCTTCCTGCTCCTGATGTTACTGTAGTTCTTGAAACAGTTAGCAGTGTGTTCCTCAATATCCATATTGGTGTTCTTGGTTATTGGACAAAATAATTCTTGTTCCGGAAGGAAACTTTTCTAACATTTTCATTCTCACTACTCATCAACCATATTGGTGACCTCTTGGACTTCATACTTTTTTTTTTTTTCTATGATCTGTGGTATCAGCCTTTCTGTATCAGCCTTTATTAATGTCATTTTGAATAGGCCCTCAAGTATCATGGAGAGATTAGAGAAGTTTCTCCTAAAGTCAAAATCTGTGTGGGGAGCTCCCTTGAACCTAGTTTTGTGGGGGGGATCTCTGATGTGATGCTGGTGGCTAAATATGCTGTCCAGTTCATGCTCTGAGAAATATGTGATGTTATCACTCAACTGTATCCACAAGTACTCCCTCTGATCAGCCACAGAGTACATATTAGGCCAGGAGTAGGCAACCTTTCCCCTTTAAGGGCCGAGGGACTTCAGCTCCCAGAAGCCTCAGCCATGTTGGCCAATAGTCCCATGTTGGCCAATAGCTCCTGGGATTCTGGGAGCTGAAGTCCCTCGACCCTTAAAGGGGAAAGGTTGCCTACCCCTGTATTAGGGTATCCTTTTATAGGCAGGTTCTGAGATTTCTTTGAGGATGGGATGGACTTCAAACAGGCTCCCATATCACAGTCAAGAGCAGGCTAGGAAGCACTCCTGGGACATAAGGGTTGCACTCTAGCTTTCCTACAGGGTCAAAACTACTACTGATTTCACCCTTCTTCCTGTTGCTCTCTAAATCAGTGCTACTCAAAGCACCAATCCCTAAATCGTTGGCTGCTGGTCCCTGTTGAATTTCCAGGAAAGAAAAACAATTGTAGCCAAGGAAAACAAATATGGTTCCAGTCCCTCACACATTTGGGCAGGGGGGAATTCTCGTCCCTCAAATGAGATAGCATGAGATGCTCTTCTCTAAACCATGAGCATAAAGGAGCTTGTTGGGTTAGTGTTGAACTGGAAGCTTGTTCGCCCAGTGAAAGCTGCAGAAAAGGTCCAGGCCAGGATATGAGATGGGCAATTACTTCCATAGGAAACAGAGTCCAAGAAGAAAGTTACCCAATTTAGGATGCCCTCCAATGAAGGTAGCATCTTTTGAAAGTGCAGTTTAGTTGCCTAACTAGCAATTTATGCCATCTGTCAAGAGCTGGGTTGTCAGACTTGAGAGGCTTTGTTTTTTTAAAAGTTAAACAGAAGATTAAAGGTTATTGGCTAGTTTTTTTCTTGTCTTTTGTCAGATATCTATTCTGCTACTAGAAAAATTGCCCCTTCATGACCACTTTAAAGAGTTGAGCCTTCATATTTTAGACCTGACAGCCCCATGCATTACAGAGCCCTTACTGCCCCCACAAATACAGATTAACAGACCACACCTATTAGATCTCTTCTTTAGGTCTCCCACAAACTCTACCATTTACCTCCTCTTACAAACCCAGCTAAGAGTAGCATGCAGCAAAACCAGAGTTCCCGGAATTAAACTAGCAGATGAAGATGGGATGGATATAGTAAAATCACTGAGCCATCTGCCTTGCTACCTGGCGTTAAAGCAGCGAGGCACAGCTGTAAGGAACAAAACCAAAAAGTCCAAAAAGGAAGACACAGTGCTTTACAGAAAGGAGACTTTTTTTTCTTTGCATTTTTGGAGGAACAAAATCTTCACTGTTCAAAACTAGGACCGGTTTTAGATGCACAGGCCACAGGGGTAGTATATGTTAGGTATCTTTTTAAAGCAGTAGTCACTTTGGCTTTTTAAGTCCTCACACAAGAGTGCTGTTTAAACTGTTTAATATCAGTACAGTTGAAAGTGAAATCTTGGTGCCTGGCAGCGCAGAGATTACGATTCTGGAAGTTACCTCCCAATTTGGACACCAGGAGGACACAATGAGGGAAGAACATGCAATCACAAAACAATGATCAAACTCTAAATACATCATGAGGTTTGGTCCAAAAACAGAAACATTTAAACATAATTAATCCAATTACTGCAAACACAGCTTCTCTGAGTAAAGTTAAAAGATATTGCATTTATAGTGTTGTGTATGCCTTCCCTTCAGCGAACCAGCGGAGCCTGCTTGAGTGAGATCAGCACTGAACGCATGCGGGACACATCCTTCGCCTGCTTACTCGACTTGGGGTTAAAGTCACAGAGCCGAGCCACACGTTCCCACTCGGTGCCAGGGGACGATTCATCAACATCATTCACAAAGGCTTCTTCAGCTGCCCTAGAAGCAAGGCAACACCATGTTTAACCTCAGCCATGCACATTTCCCATGCCTTCTCCCATGAACTACCTGCTTCCCTTTTATTTTCAATTTCATTGGGAACAAAAAACCACATTGTAACATCTTCAGGGTGTTCCACTCCCTCCAACCCAGAACTTCCTGACAGAAAAGGAGCAGTAGTCATGACACAAAGGAACAGAGGAGTGCTACTATGGAAAATGTTGGAATACAGGTGTATGATTTAAGAGATGAGTGCACTCAGACTGTGTAAGTAAATGATTAAGTTGAAAATTATTTCAAAGTGCTTTAAAGCATCATTCAATGCAGTTTCTTTTTACCAGCAGATCACAACTATTAGCTTACATAGCTGGCAGCTGTCTGTGCTGGGTGCTACATACTCAGATTTATATGGAAACCAATGCACAGCACTTAGAGGTGTGTTGGCATCGGTCTGTTGGGACCCAATTTCCTTACCACATCTGATGCTCAAGTTCTGCATGGTCCATGAGATAGTTTGGCACAGCAAAAGCTATTTTTCCAGGTGGAAAGGATGTGCTAGGGATGACTGTTACATTATCCATTAATTTTTGAAGCCACTTCTAAGACTTGCAAGACACAGAACAAAAGGCTATATGACAATTCTATATTCCCAATGGTATAAGGAAAAGC
>CM034703.1:123790274-123805335 GCA_020142125.1 Phrynosoma platyrhinos
CTATTTCTCCATGTCTCGATCGTCGGCCTCGAATTCTGATGGCGTCTCTCCTCTCAATGACTGTATTAAGGCAGTAATAGGCTGGATGAAGAAAAACAGATTGAAATTAAATCCAGACAAAACGGAGGTGCTCACAGTAGCAGCCCTGAGACCGGGAATTGGGTTGCAACCGCCAGTCCTGGACGGGGTCATACTCTCCGTGAAGGATTGTGTTCACAGTCTGGGGGTGCTCATGGATTCGTCGCTCTTGATAACAAATCAGGTAAATGTGACGATCAGGAGTGCCTGTTATCAGCTTTGGCTGATATGCCAGCTGCACCCTTTCCTGGAAGTAAGGGACCTTGACACTGTGGTGCACGCACTGGTAACCTCCTGTCTGGATTACTGTAATGCACTCTACATGGGGCTACCCTCGTGCTTGGTCCGGAAACTGCAATTAGTACAAAACATGGCAGCCAGAGTGGTCTCAAGAACATCTAGGAGAGACCACATAACACCGGTATTAAAATTTCTCCACTGGCTGCCTATTAGTTTCCGGGCCCAATGTAAGGTGTTGGTTATGACCTTTAAAGCCCTAAATGGCTTGGGTCCAACCTATCTTCGGGACCACCTCCTCCCATATAATCTTCCCCCATTCTCCGGTCCTCTGGGAGGAACTTGCTTCAGCCACTAAAATCTAGGCTGTCCACAACCTCCCAGAGGGCATTTTCGATAGTAGCCCCCAGACTGTGGAATGGCCTGCTGGACGAGATCCGTCAAATTAAGACCTTGAGCAGCTTCAAAAAAGCCGTTAAGATGGATCTCTTCCGGCAGGCCTTTCCTGACTGACTTCCTGGCCTCAGAAACTCCCCCATTCTGCCTCCTCAGATGTAGCCGCTTCTTTGCTTGGTTAATTTATAACTGTTGAGAAGTTTGTTAGTAAATTTATAATTTATTTATATTACTTTATTAAGATGTTTTAAGATATGCTTAGTTTAATTATTTTTTAAGGGGAGGGTGGGACAAGGGTTGTGGTTTACATATTGTATGGAATTTTAACTGTTGTTAGCCGCCCCGATTGTTGACAGAAGGGTGGGGTATTATTATTATTATTATTATTATTATTTGTGGACCCTTCAGCCAGCCTGAGAATAAGTGCATCCTTTCATCTGGAGGGATCAAGAGCGTATATGCAGTTTAGGAAACACAATCATAGAAGCTGACAATCCTGTGTCCTGTTGTATAATTTCTAACTTTAAAATAAAGCACTAGATAAATATTATTAACCAAGCTGAAAACAACATCTTCTCTGCAGGCTTCAAACACATGATTACAGGACAATGAAAAGTATACTTGAGTCTAAAAACTCTATTGGTAAAACCAAACAGTAACACAATGCTTGGCATCATATATATTTCATTCGTGCAGGCTTAATGCCTACATTATTTAGCCATGCAAGTTAACAACTGCTGACAATGTTTCTAACTTACCATGAGGTCAGACATAGGAGGGAGACTGTGCTCCAAAAGGAATATTGCATTCCCTTTCTTCTAGGGAGAAGATGTGTTATATATAGATTTGTCTGCCTGATTCATTTCCATTTGCCAAGAGCAAACACTAGCCAGCAGCTGTCAGAGTCGCCAAAGGGAGCAAGCTGTTACTTCCAAACACTAGTCTTCTTCCAAAATGCCAATATCCAAAGTCATCTAACCTTTCAGTTATGGGAAATATTACTAGATTGGGTGAAAATAAAGCTTGGACAAATCGGGATCCAAGTAAGCCAAATGAAGCATCACAGTCCCATAAAAAAGCTATGGTGAACTACAGCAAAGATTCTCTTTTTTTTCTGTGTTGGACAGCAAAGAAAGGAATTTTTGGTCTTTTAGCTCAAATCACAAGGTATAATGCAGGAGTGGGCAACCAATATGGGCCATTTTTCTGGCTGGTCAAGCATTTTGAAAGCTGAACAAAAAGGGGAATGAGCTAAGGGGAAATGGATGGACCTCGAATGATTTTTTAATAGATTACCCTAGCATCAACATCTAAAACTTCTTTAGACCAAAAACTATGTTTGATCCAGCAAAAATGGGTGTTTCAGTGTACTGGACACAATTATGCCTTATTAGAAAGAATATGCTTCAACTAAACATTGGTCATTTAATGCAGATAATGCCTCCCTGTGGCATATGCTGTGGGCATGTTCAGTGATTATTTCCTTCCGAGGTTGGATGTGTTATATTAATTATGTATTAGAAACATCTTTGATATTTGTAAATGAACATCTTTTGAATTACATACCTGTGATGTGGAATTTATATGAGGGTCAACGTTGTTATATGACTCAGTTAATAAAATAGATGTGTTCCCTGCTCAATACATCTTTAACAGAAAATTTAGCACTAGAAGCAGAAATAACAGCGAAAGAACAAGGATTGGTTCATACACCACAAGGTAAGCCTTGCACAGGCAGACAAAAACATCTGAACCAGCTACAGACCAAAAATTCATCCAGGGATGACTTTTGCTCTTCAACAGCCTCCACTCCTCTTATGATTTCCACCTCAGTGGCCAAACTATACCTCTGATAGACTTATCTGCTCTTCGTTTTCTCTTTTTTGCCCATTAAGAGATTCTTGAGGCAGCTGCTATTTACCTTGCCTGCTGTAGGCAGTTACACAGTTATAACATGACTGGCTAGACTAGAACCTCATTCTCTTCCAACTCAAGCTTTATTGCTGTGGTTACTTCAGACACACTGTTGCAGCCTGACACTGTTCAGTGCTCCTTCACCATCCTCCCAATGCCAATTCTGCTAAAAAAAAATCCAGCAATTGAGAAGAAGGCTAGGTTAGACAGGTTAGTACTGTGTGGCTAACATTAAGATGGGTAACTGTTAAGAGAACTTATGAGTGCACTTCACTGTTTGTTCCCTAATATTATGAGCATTTCATTTTGTTTTTAATTCTTGGGTAGTAGGGAAGGTTGAAAAAGAGGATTGCAGGACACATTCACAATGTTTATTTTTAATGAAAGTAAACACATGATATGAGACACAGGAGAGAGGAACCTTTTCCTGCAGAAATGGCTGCCTGAACCTTTACAGAAACAACTATGTCTACAAAAGGAAACCCAGAAATCAGTTACATTCATAGCGACTCAATTTTAACAGGCAGAATTTGGATTCTATGAAGAACTTCCTAACAAATATACAAACTCAGACCATATGGAACAGGAAATGGAACACATTAAGGGGGTTTATGCTTCCAGACAGCCATTCTCATTCTGCTCGCCCAAACTGATCTTTTTCAAAAGCAAAAAGCATCACTTAAACAGAGATGTGCAAATCTGTGCCCCTCCAAATATGTGCCTGTGTCCATGCTTTAAAAAGTTGCTTGTCAACTTGTAGTGACCTCATGAATTTCATAGCATTTGCTTCGGCAAGGAACACTCAATGTGGTTTGCCATTGCTTTCCTTGGAAACATAACCGACAGTACCAGGTATTCCTTTGTGATTCATCACCCAAGTACTAATCAGGTGTGACCCTGCTTAGCTTCCAAGATCAGACAGGATTTGGTGCCTGTTTAGGCTTCTTCAGACAATGTTTGACTATAATTCCCATCTGCCTTAGCCAGCAGAAACAAGAGTGAGGGATGATGCAAGCTGCAGTCCACCAAAATCTGTTCTCCATTATTTGTCTTAACAGTGCACTCAGTACTAGACTTATTTCCATATCTTGCATAGCTCTCCAAAGTAGAACTGAGACATTTAAAAGAGAGGGAAATATTTTGGAAGGTGAGGCACACTATGGACCAGCATGCTACCATATTTTAATACAAACCAAAGCTAGATGCCAGCTCAGATAGAGTACTTTGGAAGTTTTTTTTAACCACTTGGGACCACTAAGGGCCTTTGCAGACTGCTAGAAATAGTGCAAATTGAGTCCGCTTTAACTACCCTGGCTGACTGCTAGGGAATCATGGGAACTGTATTTTTTTCTGAGCCATTGAGCCTTCTCTGTCAGAGAGCTCTGGTGCCACAATAAACTACAGTTCCCATGATTCCCTAGCACTGAGTCAGGGCAGTTAAAGTAGACTCAATTTGCACTATTTCTGGCAGTCTGCAAAGGCCCTAACTCTGACATGACAACACAGAAGGAATGAATAGGACACCACAGCTCATGTCAATTTCCAGACCAATTTTTGTTGTACTTCGTTCAAAAAAGGCTGTAAAACAGGAACCCTGAAAGATGATGGGCTAAGATATTTAGGGGTTTTCCCTTCATTCTGTTGACATGATTACTGTGGCCACAGACTAACTCTCATCTCTGTGCATCTGTTTTCTGAACACAAAATTAGTTTTGTGTTAGATTCAAGGTTATTGTGAGACAGTGTTCATAATCCACTAAACTATCATCTCAAAAGTTGGACTTGGATAAGCCAAACATGGCAGCCTAACATATGAGGCAGATCCAAGTGTGCTGTTAGGCTCCACTGAAGAGTGCAGGGACACAAAGGTTATGTTGTGAGATTTGAGGATTTTTTTGGGGGGGGGGGGTTGCAGAAGGCAATCGGTGATGTCTCTAGATTATCCAAGTGTGTACATCCTGAAGACATTTATTGAGTGGATCACTGTCCAGTAGGCAGACGTGTTAATAAGGCCTGGGTGGTGACATTTCAACAGATATTGTCTCAGTAGCTACTATACAGGGTTTAAGAATCATTGCTTGTTTTCAAAAAAGGACAGTCATACTGAAGTTTTTAGCTCCAGTACAGAATTATTTTAGTACAGCATGTCTGCTTCTTATGTAGGCTTGCCATACATGGACTTAAAGCTTCTGCGCATGGCAAGCCTGGGTCTTTAAAATGGTGCGTGCAACTATAGAACTCAATGGGACTTGAGGTCCCGCAATATTTGCCATACAGGAGGGGGGTCTGGAACGGATCCCCGTGTATAGAAAGGACCCACTGTACTTTCATTTGTCATTTCAACATGGTGGGCCACCCAGTACTAGAAATGTTAATTTTTCTCCATCCCCATAACATCAATCTTCACCATGGTGGTACCTTCCAGATACTAGACTACAATGCCCATCCCCAGCAATCATATATGACCTTATTGTATAAGGATGAGAGTTACAGAGGGAACCAAATGTGGGAAATGCTCATTTCCACCAAGTCATCCCCACATTAACATTTGTGAATAATACAGCTCAGAAACTGAGAGTCATCCACACTTAAAGGATAATCCAAGGCATCTTTTCATAGACTCCTACTCCTAAACTAGTCGTTTTTACTATATAATTTTACTCACACTGGCTTTAGCTCCAGGAAGACACCAGCATGCTACAACTATTGCCAGAATATCAAATTTCCTTCCAGAAAGAAGTACAGCTTGGCACAAGCTACACATTTCAAGAACACCAAATTAAATAAGATGCTTCAGAGGTTTAGTGTTATAAAAAGTAAATCCACAAATCCCCAGCTGCTCTCCCTGCTTAAGTGCTTAAAATTAACAAGAGTGCAAAAAGGTATTTTGTCAGTATGCAGGTAGTTACTTTCTTTTGTATTAAAATAGTAATTAACAGTACTGTACAAAATAGTTGAAGAAACTATTCCAAATCTTTTTGTTATTATAAGTTACATGTATACAACAAATTAAATAAGGGGCTAATACTCTCAACTGGGGAAAGGGGTACTGAAAGACATATTTTGAGCAAGGGGGCAGTTATAATATTTAACTAGTCCATTGTCTTCTCCATCCCTCCATTTTTAAATCAGCTTGGGCTTTTGAACAGAAAGGAAATTTGTACATGAAAAAAATCCAGGTTTTCAGGGTGTCAGATTATATTATAATTTATATGATTAAAATTAACAGGCATTTTAAATAAACTCAACTTTACCATATATACAGGAAAAACTGTCATAGCATTTATTTTAGAGAATACATTCAGCCAAACAATCTTGTCCATGCTTACTCAGAAACTCAGTCGGAAACATCTCAGGTGTGTATGTATAGGAGTAGTTTTGTTGTTAAAATGCACCCTATTCCCCATAAAAAAAAGATCATGAAAGAATCTCTGCATTTTAAATCAACCCCATTTCTGATGGGGTTTCTGATGCGGATTGAGAAACTCTATCCTTGTGGCCAAAACCAGACCAGAAGCTGCTTGTGGCACAGACCATGAACATAACAAAAATCAGAGTTAAGCTGAAGAAGAAAGCAAAAACCAAAAACTATACCAAAATATGACCTGAATAACATTTCAGATGAATTCAAGGACAATGTAAGAAACATTTGAACTATTGAGTATAATCGACTGGGAACCTGAAGAACTGTGGATGGAAGTCAAAGACATAATTAAGGACGAATGCAAAACACTAACAGTGGCCCAAAAGAAAGATAAGAAACAATGGATGACAGATGAAACACTTCATGTAATAAAAGAAGAAAAGCAAAAGCAAGGGGAGATAGGAACAAAGCCAGAAGTAAGAATACAACTGTTCAACATCTGACATGCAGGGATAAGGATAAATACTACAGTGACCAATGCCGAGAAATAGAAGACAACAAAAAGGGAAGAACTATCAAGAAAGCCAGGAAATTGCAGCCAAATTCAAACCGAGAGCAGGGATGTTCTATGGAGAGAAAAAAAAAAACATAATACAGGAAAAAGAAGAAATAAAAAGATTCTGGAGGCAATATACAGAAGAGTTATACAAAAATGATGAGGGAATGAATGATATTTGGAATAAGGAGCCATATGAAGATGAACCCCAAATTCTAAGAAGTGAAGTGGAATCTGCAATAAAGGAAATGGGAAAATATAAATCACCGGGAACAGATGATATCCCAAATGAACTGCTACACTGCCTACAGGCAGATGCAACTTTAGTGCTAACTGAAATATGCCAACAAATATGGAAAACAACAAGGTGGCCAACAGACTGGAAACGCTCAATATACATAACAATCCACAAAAAAGAAATACAAGAGACTGCAACAACTAATGCTCAAAATTCTGCAGCATAGACTCCAACCATACAGAGAGAAATTCCAGAGGTGCAAGCAGGCTTCAGAAAAGGAAGGAGCACTAGGGACCACATTGCAAACATATGATGGCTAATGGAGTCACCAAAGAATTCCAAAAAAGAATCAGCATGTGTTTCATAGTCTACATTAAAGCATTTGGTTATATAGATCATGAAAAATATGGAATGCACTCAAAGAAGAGCCCTTCCTCTTTGCCATCTGACATCATGCAGCCTTAGAGGGAGAGAAAGACAACACCATAATATTAGCAGAAGACATTCAAGGATTGGAACAGTTAATAAGGAAGATCAAAGATGAAAGTGCAAAGGCAGGTCTGATGCTGAACATAAAGAAAACAAAAATAATGACCACAAAGAAATGCACAAATTCAATCTAGACAACAAGGAAATTGAAATAGTTTAAAATGTCCATATCTAGGATCAACATTGACCAGAATGGAGATTGCAGTCAAGAAATAAGAAGATTAGGAATGGGAAGGGCAGCTATGAAAGAACTGGTAAATATACTGAAGAGCAAAGACATATAACTGAGCACTAAAGTCAGAATCGTTCAGGCCATTGTATTACCAATTACTATGTACACATGAGAGAGCTGGACAGTGAAGGAAGTAGACAGAAACAAAATTAACTCATTCAAAATGTGATGCTGGAGAAGTACTTAAGATACCGTAGACAGCCAAGAAGTCAAACAAATGGGTTCTTGCAGACCAGGGCTCTCCTTGGAAGCAAAGATGATCAAGTTGAGACGATCATACTTTGGCCACATAATGAGAAGGATCACTAGAAAAAACAATGCTAGGAAAGTTAGAGGGTAGATGAAAGAGAGGAAGACCACAAACCAGATGGATAGATTCGATCAGGAGGGTTATGAGGAAGGGCTTGCAGGATCTGGGAAAGGCAGTGGAAGACAGGGATTCTCGGAGATGTTTCATCCACAGAGTAGCCATGAGTCGAAACCAACTTGAGGACAGCTAACAACAAATTTCTAAATTGTGCACAAATGCAAGGCAAGTTTGTAGTATACTCTGTAAGCCTGATTGCTTGCTAATATAATAATGTCTACAAGAGAAGAAATTACTTTAAGGATATGACCAGCCAGCGAGATCCTACTGAGCAGGGTTTTTTTGTTTGTTTGTTTTTTCAGAACTGGGGGTGCCAAAACAGAAGAGGCCTTTTTGTGCACAGCCATGCACAGTACATAGAAGTGCAGCAGTAGAAGGATCTCCTTTGTCTTACATTAAAGCAGGAGTGAGCTCACACTGGACTTCATGGAACCCTCTGAAGGCAGCAATGCTGCTAAAAACCAGCAGCAGCTGTGATGATGCTCTTGTGCCAGAGAACCTTAAAGAAAGAATGAGGAACTGTGGCCCTTTAGATAGTTCTGGACTATAATTCTCATATCCCTTAAAGGTAAAGGTAATCCCTTGACATGAATGTCTAGTAACCGACTGTAGGGAGCGGTGTTCATCTCCGTTACTAAGCTGAAGAGCCAGCATTGTCCTAGGACTGCCTTGTGGTCATGTGGCCAGCATGACTGCACCAAACGCTGTTACCTTCCCACCAGAGTGGTACCTATTTATCTACTTGCATTTGTATGCTTTCAAACTGCTACGTTGGCAAAAGCTGGGACTAGTGACAGGAGCTTGCCCCATCATGTGGTACCTAGGCCTCGAACTTCCAACCTTCTGATCTTCAGAACTGGCATCTTAACCACTATGCCATCGCATCCCTGAAATCTCTTACTATTATCTATAATGCTAAGGCTGCTGGGAGCTGTAAATGAAGAACATTCAGAGGGTCACAGTTGCCCACTCTCGCTGTAGAGTGGGATAGGGACGGTGTTACTGATTTTAATTGGCATACTGCCAGTGGCAGAAGGAAAGACAGCTGCATGCTGTCATTCCTATCTTAAAGGATAGGAAGGATCATATTGGAGGCAGCAATCGTTTAAAGACTCTGGTCCTAAGCCAGTTAAGAGTTTTAAAGGCAACAAGCAACATTACATTTAACATAATCTCTGCGATTTCCAGTAAGGGAGAATGGAAACAGTTTTCTAGGTTTACATTTAGAAACCCAATTCTATGTTTTTGAACCCTGGCACATCTGCCATGGAATGCCAGCCTGCTGCAAGAGTTTCTGGACATGTTCTCAGGGACTCAGTCATATAGGGCACTAGCCAGCACTGCTTGGCGCTCAATGTTGCAGAGTATAAATCAGGAATGCAACCTAACCAACATGTTATTGATGTGCATCCTTTGTAGTGGGTAGGCAAATAGTCATTACTAATCTCAGAGAGATTGAAAATGCCAATGTTTCATGAATAAAAAACAGTCAGGTGAGAATGTGTTTGTCTCAAGCACCCTTTTCATACATCATCTTGCAACTTTCAGAACTTGGTCTCTCTTTTGTAAAACCTTACATCACTACTGGTCTTAGATTATCATGGAGACTGTTCCTGAAGTAAAGTAACAGTTCTTATTAATTTTTACACTACGTTTTCCATTGTTTTTCCATTTCATCAAATCATCTGCTTTCCCAATTCTGAGGACTAAAGTACATTCAAAGTTAGTGCACCTTTCTGCACTGATGGAAGACAAGTCAACTAATTAGGAATCCAAAGTCTAAAAATGCATGATAAAGAAATACGATGGCTGAAAATGTGGTTTGTAGTTTCAGGCTGGAATGATAAGCTACAGCAGGAAATCTTTTTGTGTGTCTTTGAATCCTGAACATATGCTAACCATAAGCAAGGTTGTTAAGGCAAGGTTTTAATTCTATGGATAGTTTGATTCTATTTCAACAAAATCTTTTTTTAATTCCCCCCCCCCCATGTCTTTGCAAGCTACCTTGAGTCCCAGTTTTGGGGGAAGACAGCATATAAATGAGTAGAAGGAGCAGCAAAAAAACAAATCAATCTAAGGGCCTTTACAGACTGCCAGAAATAATGCAGCTTGAGGCCACTTTAACTGCCCTGGCTCAGTGCTAGGGAATCATGGGAACTGTAGTTTATTGTGGCACCAGAGCTCTCTGATAGAGAAGGCTAAATGTCCCAGAAAAAAATACAGTTCCCATGATTCCCTAGCACTGAGCCAGGACAATTAAAGTGGCCTCAAGCTGCATTATTTCTGGCAGTCTGTAAAGGCCCTAAGAAAAGCTAAAGCCCTCCCAATTACAATACAGCTGCTCCAAATGGACCCCCACAACACAATCCCATCAGCTGAAGCACAATAGCTACTCAGCTGGCGGAAAGTCCATGGGGAAAATTGTAGGGTGAAGCTATTCAATACTGAGCTACTGTAGCCAATTTAAAAACACAGCAAGGGACTAGTAATGTCTATATAGTCTTAAGCCATTTTGAGGAAAGACATTAACTTCTTTTCTATCAATGGCCACTTTTACCACAGACATGGACCAGCTGTGGGCAGAGGTAAGGGTGGGGTTGGATCACTTCTTCTGGCCTCCCAAACTCAGCAATCGTTTCTGCTCTTATTTCCCCCCCTGCCAAGGCTACCAGGAGGACTGGTTGCCCTTGCCTTATGATACAGGTTGAGTATCCCTTATACTCAACCTGTACTATACTGCTTGAAGCCAGAAGTGCTTTCAGTTTTGGAGTATTTGCATGTACATACAGAGATACCTTGGCTATGGAACCTCAGTCTAAATATGTGTACATTGAACCACCAGAAAGCAAAGGTTTCTATCTTAGCCACCCATGTGGACAATTTTGGAGTATTTCAGATTTCAGAATTCCAGATAAAAGATATTCAACCTGTACAGGTTGAACACCACTAATCCAGAAATATGAAAACCTCCAGAACCCAAAACTTTTGAACACTAGCCGCCCACTTTAGTCTCCGAGGTGGCAGTTGTGGCACTTCTGTTTGTTCACCTCTCAGATCCTCAAGTCTCTCCCAGCCTTGCATCTTGTACACAACATAAATAGTGAACAAAGAAGAGGTGGGGCTGGAGAAAGACAAACAAGCAGAAGCACCTCAGCCACCTCTTTGAAGGTAGAAGTGGGTGGCTGGCAGCAAAAAGACACGCTAGTGAGAGACTTACCGGTAAATGACAAAAATCAAAGTGTTCTGTGTGAATCCATGTCTCCTGCCATTTCAAAGATCCTAATTTCTCTTTGCAGCCTTGCCAATGCAGTACATGTACATACTATGCTACTTGTGCTTTCCAAAATCCATAAAAATCCCAATTCCAAAACATTTCTGAACCCAAGCATTTCAGATACAGGATAGTAAATCTGTACTAGAGAGAGCAATGGGTCAATTGAAAACTCAGCAGGCTTAGCTGTGCTTCAGACTCAACTGTTTGTTTGTTTTTTAAAATCAACTGCATATGTAACCACTTTGGGGTCTTTCTGAGGAGTGAACAGCAATATACAAGCTATTTAATAAGCAACATTTTAAAAGTGCTTTGGAGGCAAAACTGTTTGCAGTTATTCAGATGATCACAGCTCATAATTTAACACACAACTGGCAAGTTGTCAGAAATAATTTAAAGTGCACACAACACTCCTGTACATGCAGCAAAGATGGCACACAATCACTCCCATGTGATGCACAATCAGCCTAGATCTGCTCAGTCTGCATGCTTTTATAAGTGATAATTTGGTTGTGTGGACACAGGAGCCAAGGATAGTCACCAAAGGACAAGCTTAGTGCTCTGAGATAGGCGGGGAAAGGATATAAACAGAAGACAAGAGAAAACTAAAGGACTTGATCACAATGAACAGCTGAAGAAATGATGTCACATAAATCTGAAATCGGTGTTTTGAGAAGCCTGCAAGGGTGGGTGAGCTTTGGAATAGGCTTTAAGAGATGAAAAACTGTGACCAGAGCAGCACCATGGAGCTAACATTGCAAGTGGCTTAAGCATAAGATAAGAAGCCCAAGTTCATAGCCATGGACTCACTACAAGACCGTCAGAAAACCCCAAAAGCAGATGTGGCATTAATTAACTTATATGTAGCCCTCTGTGACATTTAGGCACCCTCCTTCCATATTTCTCCCTTTGCTGCCAAAAAGCGCAACAACCACCAGAAACCTCATCCTGGAGGACTGAGTTTCTGCCTAACCACCCAGATAGCTGTTTCGTGTGCTAGTAGGAACTCTGTGCTGCATGGGGGCAGACCCTCACACCCTCTTTTCCCCTTTCAGAATGACTGCAATGATGGTGAGGTTAAGACTAGGTTTCTTAAAGCCTCCCATCACACCCCAAAGATCTGCAGTGAGGGGTGATGGGGAGCAAGATTTTCTCTATAACTGCATATCTAAGCACATATATATGAGGGCTCTGGCTGCCCACTCAAAATCCTACAAGACCACCATCAAATAGTAGTGTCTCCTTCTTTCATGGTTTTTAAACAGAGGGTGGATGATGGCCATCTGTCTGGAGTGCTTTGGCTGTGTGTTCCTGCATGTCAAGGGGTTGAACTGGATGGCTCTTGTGGTCTCTTCCAACTCTATGACTCTGATTCTATGATCATCCTGAAGGAGAGTGATGTCCTTTAGCCTGGGCCTTACCTCTGTACTCCATAGACGAGCTCCAGAATGCTTACTGTCTCAGCCAGGCTAGGCTACTATGCAGGGCTATTGTGCAAACTTAATAGATATCATTCCACTTTGAAAAGTTGAGATGTCTTACATGAACAGAGTTTATCGGTGAAATTCAAACAAAACTTCCATGCCCAGAAACAATAAAGCCAACTGGCTCATATGAGAAACAAATAAGGAAAGCCATTACCACGCCTGCTTATTAAGCCTCTTGCATGGCCAAGGATCCATATGACCTAGGTATGATGGAAGTCTTTTGGACCATAATGGAAGTCTTTTATATAGGAAATGAGTCGTTTAAATGGACACCAGTCCTGATAGAAAGCTAAGTGGTGTGGGGGAAATGCCAACAAAGAACAGGAATTGAAGAGTCAAGATATGACCACAAGGATTAGTGACAGGTAAGGGAAAGGAGGGAATTTGAATCCAGTTTTCTTGTTGTTCTCCACAGTTCTGTCAGCTGTCAATTGCTTGCCATTCCTCTTCTCTACAGAAGCCTGGGGCATGATTAAAAGGAATGAAATTATTTTTATTTGGTGTCCTTGCCACAAGCAGAAAGAGTCAGGATGGGAAAGCGCTCAGCTTTTCTGGCTTTAGGCATAATTAGTGCCTTAGACCATCTCTGCATTAATTCACACAGACATGGGTTCCCTCAGTATTCCTTCAGGAAAGCCAAGCATTACTGTCCCCATACTGTGGATGATGGGCTGACAGAGAGGGGGAAACACTTCAGCCTAATCCAGGGAACAGCCACAGAACACAGTTATAGCAGTTGGATATCAGTGTGGTGTAGGGATTTGAGTGTAGAACTACAACTCTGGAGAGCAGGGTTCAAATCCAGGCTCAAGCACCAAAACCCACTGGGTGACCTTGGGCAAGTCACACTCTCTCAGCCTCAGAGAATGGCAATGGCAAACCCCCTCTGAAGAAACTTGCCAAGAAAACCCTATGAGAGGGTCACCTTATATCAGTAATGAGTTGGACGCACCCAACAACATCAACAACAATCATTTCCGGGAGTAGCCATGTTGGCCATATAGCAAAGTACCTTTTATCATTTAAACTGCATTTCATTTTACAAATTAATGAGTGGTGCATTTTAATAGTATGCTAGTTTAATTCTACTTTAATGCCCACTTTTAAATGTTTTTAATTGTACGTTCTGCCTTCTGTATCCATGGATTCTTTATCTATGGATTCAAGCATCCACGGCTTGAACATATTGTATTTTAAAAAGTATACATTCCAAAAGAAAAATATTTATTTTGCCATTTTATATAAGGGAAATCATTTTACTATGACATTGTATTTAATGGGACTTGAGCAGCCACAGATTTTGGCATCCATGGGGGAATCTTGGAACCAAACCCCAGAGGATACCAAGGGCCCACTGTATTGTTTTTGAATTTGTAAGCTGCTTTGTGTCCCAACTGTGGGGGGAGGAGCAGAATATAATAATAACAATAACAATAATAATAATAATAATACAGTATCATCCAAAATCTACAAAATAGTGATACCTTTATTGGGCCAACCAAGACGCACATTATACATGTCACAAGTTTCAAAAATATAATGGTATCACTGTTTTGTGGATTTTGGACAATACTAAATAACAATCACTCTAAGTGCCATGGCTCCATCTTAAAGGGGGCCCTTGGATCTTGCAGATTGCTAAGGACCTCCTGAACTAGAGAACTCTGACAGAGGCCTCTTGGTCCCTCCCCAAACTGCCAATCCCTGGATATCCCAAAATGAAGCTGAGGTAGTAAAATGGTATCAAACTCTCCTAAGGTTGCTTCCGCACTACAGAAATAATCCATTTTCACCTCGCTTTAACTGTCCTGACCTCAATGCTATGAAATTCTGGGGACTGTAATTTTGTGAGATATTTAGCATTCTCTGTCAAGAGAGCTATGGTGCCACAACAAACTACAATTCCCAGGATTCCATAGCATTGAGCCAGAGCAGTTCAAGTGCTGTCAACCCGGTTTATTACTGAAGAGCAGACAGAGCCCAGGAGTGTTGCATGGCTACACCTACTGAGAATTGGTAGCAAAGACTGAATGCAGACTCGACTCTGAGGTCCAAAACACACTGCAGAAATAATCCAGTCTTGAGACCGCTTTAACTGCCTGGTCAGTGCTAGGGAATTCTGGGAACTGTAGCTTTGTGTGACATTTATAGCCTTCTCCGTCAGAGAGCTTTGGTCATCACAAACTACAATTCCCAGCATTCCGTAGCCCTGAGCCAAGGCAGTTAAAGCGGTCTCAGGCTGGATTATTTCTACAGTGTGTTTTGGACCTGAGTTTAAAAACGTACCTAAGCACTATAGTCCAAAACACACAACAGAAACAATCCAGCCTCAGGAATAGGGAATCCTGGGAATTGTAGTTTATATTGGCACCAGAGCTCTAAAGCAGGGGTAGGCAACCTTTTCCCTTTTAAGGGCCGAGGGACTTCAGCTC
>CM034703.1:123830008-123841361 GCA_020142125.1 Phrynosoma platyrhinos
ACATTGACTCTATGTCCCATCTAAACCTAACATTTAATTGTTGTGGCTCAGTGCTGTGAAACTGGGAATTGTAGTTTGTTGTGGCATCAGAGTTCTCTGACAGAGAAGGCTAAAGGTCTTACAAAACTACAATTCCCAGATTTCTGTAGCATTGAGCCATGGCGGTTAAAGTGGTTTCATCCTGGATTATTTCTACAGTGTGTGACTGTAAAACAATATTTTATGTATTATGTATGTGAGATGTTAAATCCAATCTTGTGGCTAAATCCTGAAACTAAGGTCCAAAACACACTGCAGAAATAATCCAGTTTGACACCACTTTAACTGCCCTGGCTCAATGCTAGGGAATTCTGGGAACTGAGACATTTAACCTTTTCTGTCAGAGATCTCTGGTGCCATAATAAACTATAGTTCCCAGGATTCCCTATGACTGAGCCAAGGCAGTTAAAGGAGTCTCAAACTGGAATAATTCTGCAGTGTATTTTGGACCTAAGTCTACACTTGTTTGCCCAGGTATGTATTTGTGTGTATGTTCAATGAACTATGGAGGAGAATATAAAATACAATATTAGAATGCAATACTAAAATACAGTACTAAAAATGCAATGCCAAAATACAATAGTAAACTACAGGCCTTTGCAGACTGCTAGAAATAGTGCAAATTGAGTCCACTTTAACTTCCCTGGCTCAGTGCTAGGGAATCATGGGAATTGTATATTTTTCTGAGACATTGAGCCTTCTCTGTCAGAGAGCTCTGGTGCTACAATAAACTACAGTTCCCATGATTCCCTAGCACTGAGCCAGGGCAGTTAAAGTGATCTCAAGCTGGATTATTTCTGGAAGTCTGCAAAAGCCCTACAATGCAAAAAACAAAACAAAAAAACTACACACAGAAACACAAAATACAGAATAAAACAGGTAATCTATTGTAGTAAAAATATAGAGCATTAATCTCAAATTCCAAAACTTTTAGAAAACAAAAAAAAGTTTTCAATTTGGATTTAAAATTCTTGTACCTGGGAACTATTTTTTTTAATTACCCATTATGCTTTGCACTTTTGTCATTTCATGATTCAGCTATGACCATAACAAAGTCGATTGGGAGGATTGCTTTCTTATGCACATTAGCAAGTGGCTGAGCTGGAACACCTAGCGTTCTACACCATGAGATACACTGGCTGGGGCTGATGGGAATGGCAGTCCAGCCACATCCAGTGAGCTCCAAGCAGCTCACCTTTGTCTTAATGGATTCAGCAGGAGATCCCTGAGAGATGTCCTTCCTGCTGAACTATCCTTGATTTCTCCAACTAGAGATGCATCCACAACAAACTATAATTTCTGGAATCCCATAGCATTGAGCCATGGCAGTTAAAGTGGTGCCAAAGTGGATTATTTCTGCAGTCCTAGGTTGTGGAGTCGTGGTCACCCATCTGAGAAAGTGAGCTAAAGTTCACAGAGCTTGTCCCATAAGAAATGCATTACTCTTTTAGGTACCGCAGATCTGTCTGTCGTTTTTCCCTAATGTGATGAACTCATATGGATTTATTGTGGCAGGGCCAACAAGCCATGGGAACTTGGTTGTCATCAAGTCATTTCCAACTTGAGCCTACCATGGGGTTTCTTGGCAAGATTTGTTCAGAGGAACACCATTGCCATTCCCTGAGGCTGAGAGAGTGTGGCTTTCCTGAGGTCACCCAGTGGGTTTCGTGGCCAAGCAGGGAATCAAACCTTGGTCTCCAGAATCGGAGTCCAATGCTCAAACCACTGTGCCACGCTGGCTCTCGCCATGTGAAGTAGCCTTCTGAAATGGTTACCATGTTTTTCTCTTGACAGGAATGTGGAGCAGATTGTGCCAAATTCCAGAAGAGTGAACTGGAACACAAATTCAATAGGAGAGCATTGGAGAGGCCATACACATCCAAACACTCTTGGGGGAAAACCTATGGAGAACACAAGCGCCACTTGGAGTTCAGTCACGACCAGTACCGGGAGCTGCAGCGCTACGCAAAGGAGATTGGCATCTTCTTTACTGCCTCAGGCATGGATGAAGTAAGGGAGATGGAGACTGGAGCCTTCAGGTTTTGTTTTTTACAAGAAACATCCACTTTTGATGTCACAAATAGCCTCATGGGCAGACTGTTCTTTGAAGTACATATCAAGAACCCCCTCCCCAACCTCTAGGCATCTCGAAACACTTGCTAACTAAGGGCCTTTGCAGACTACCAGAAATAGTGCAAATTGAGTCCACTTTTAGGGTTAGGGTTAGTGCTAGGGAATAATGGAAATTGTTTTTTTCCTGAGACATTGAGCCTTCTCTGTCAGAGAGCTCTGGTGCCACAATAAAATACAGTTCCCATGATTCCCTAACCTTAACCCTAACCCTTAAAGTGGACTCAATTTGCATTATTTCTAGCAGTCTGCAAAGGCCCTAAGGCTGTGTCTCCACTGCAGAAATAATCCATTCATATTTTTATCCAGCAGGGTCATGCATGCCAGGTCTTTCCTTTCGGGATGCTAATGAGACACTGCATGGCATGAAGGCTGCAACCACACGGCAGACATAATCCAGTTTGACACCACTGTAACTACCATGGCTCACTGCTATGGAATCTTGGGATTTGTAGTTGTTGTAGCCACAGAGCTCCCTGACAGAGAAGGCTAAACATCTCAGAAGACTACAGGTCCTAGAATTCCGCAGGGCTGAGCCATAGCAATTAAAGTGACGTCAAACTGGATTATGTCTGCCGTGTGGTTGCAGTCTAAGTAAACATTTGCTTCCTCAAGAGCATGGCTGCTGTCATTTGGTTTTCTTCATGTTCTAGCTTGCCAGCACTGAAAAGGAGAGAAGCTGAAGTCCTGCCAGCTGATACTCTTGGAAATGGATGGAGAACTTCCATATGGGGGTCCTCTCAAGATAATTGTCTTGTGTTATATTTTACAATTGAAAAAAGAGTGGGTATGAGTGGAGAAGCTGTCATTGCCAGCATATTGATGCATTTTAGCGTGGCTTACACACTCACTCCATTTCACAGAAGTGGCAGAATGAAAACCAGTGTTTCGAACCTATCCTTGATTCTATTACCAACATAATGAAAAATGTGTTAGCACTGACAATGAGCTTGTGCATACAGGTTGAGTCTCCCTTAACCTGAATTCCAAAATATTCCAAAAACCCAGACTTTTTTCATGGGTGGCTGAGATAATGACACCTTTACTTTATAGTGGTTCAGTGTACACAAATGTGGTTTCATGCATGTTGTTTTATATATATATATTAAACAGATAGGGTGTCAGAATGCAGCCTTGCATGACCCTTTGCCAATTGGAAACCATTCAATTTTTCCATGTTCTGTTCTAAAGGCTGCCTCTTGTCCTAAGTACAGATTTCTCATCCAGATTATCAGATGTATTGGCACTCCCATGTCTTTAAGGGCATTCCATAGCCTTTCATGATCTATGCAGTCAAAGGCTCTATAATAATTTCATGCATGACGTTTTAAAAATATTGTGTAAAATTACCTTCAGGCTTTGTGTACAAGGTATATATGCGACATAAATGAAAATTATGTTCAGACTTGGGTTCCATCTCCAAGATACCTTATTATGTACATATATGCCAGTACAAGTATTCCAAAATCCAATAAATAAATAAATCCAAAATATAAAACACCTCTAACCTCAGGCATTTCAGATAAGAAAGAATCAATCTGTATCTGTATTTGGAATATCTTGCACTTGTAGTCTTTTTGTCTTTGTTTTAATACTCATCTCTGCTGTCCAGTGCCTCACACTGTATCAGAGTTTTCAAAGTCAAATGGGCTGAATCATACACTTTGGAATGTATATACAGTAGTGAATTGTCTGTAAAATCTTGCATTCAGTTTTTATTGTTGTTGCTAATTCAAAGTAATAGAGCAGGGACAGGCAACCTTTTTCAGACGTGGGCCGGTCTGCCATCGCCCAGGTCTCGGCTGGGCCGAGGGGGGGGGAATGGCGGTGCGCGCGTGCACCCTCCTCCTCCGCGCACAACCCCCCGTGCACACTGCCGCGGCCTCCGCCGTAGCGCACGCAGCTGCAGCCGCCACGGCACATGTCGCAGCCGCCATTTTGGAAATCAAAATGGTGGTTGCGATGCATTTACACATGCGCAAGAGTACTGCGCATGTGCAAACGCGTCGCGACTGCCATTTTGACTTCCACAATGGCAATCGCCGTGAGCATCCGAAAACGTGCTCAAACAGCGGCTCGCAGCGAAGGCGGCAACCTTTGGCCTGTGCCGGTAAGTCCAGGGCCTGGGGCCTTAACCCCGGGCCATAGGTTGCCGGTGCCTTTAACAGAGACTCAACAGGGCTATTTGACTTAACATCTAGAGAACAAAATGTTTAGTTTTCAAAAGAGGTACTATAGTTGAAATGAAACTATGAGGGGTTGCAGACTGCCAGAAATAGTGCAAATTGAGTCCACTTTTAGGGTTAGGGTTAGTGCTAGGGAATCATGGGAATTTTTTTTTTCTGAGACATTGAGCCTTCTCTGTCAGAGAGCTCTGGTGCCACAATAAAATACAGTTCCCATGATTCCCTAACCCTAACCCTAAAAGTGGACTCAATTTGCACTATTTCTGGCAGTCTGCAACCCCCCTATATTGGGGGAGGTGGGAATTAATAAGATGTGAGTTTGTGATTTAAGTGTTACATTCAAATTGAAATAATATTTATTGAAATATGTACAAATATTTCAAAATATTTTATAGCACACTTTTCTCATCCATTATTTATCATTTTGGGTGGAGGGGTAGAGGAAGGTATTACCTTTGGAGGTGAAGATCTGACTTTGGAAACCCCTTCGCATCCACCATCAAAACTTCTTGAGCCTTTCAGTCACCAACCTGGAGCTCTGATCTGATGGAGGCAGAAAAGGGAGTATTGTGTTGGTCAGGGGTAGGCAACCTTTCCCCTTTAAGGGCCGAGGGACTTCAGCTCCCAGAAGCCTCAGCCATGTTGGCCAATAGTCCCATGTTGGACAATAGCTCCTGGGATTCTGGGAGCTGAAGTCCCTCGGCCCTTAAAGGGGAAAGGTTGCCTACCCCTGGTGTTGGTACATAGGGGAATTTAGGGGGAAGGCTTGCATCTCTGGGATTCAGTGCCTTCCCATCACAATAACTACAGACTTGCTCCCACCTAATAAACTCCCCCTTCCCTTCCCCTTTGTATATGGCAGATCTTTGCCTTCAGTTTCCCGCTCCACACTAGGATTTCTCTTCTCCCATACTAAATATATGAAAAATGTTGTGTCTAGACATGTACAGTGGGTCCTTGTTATCTGCTGGGATTTAGTTCCAGGATCCCCCGTGGATAACAAAATCAGTGGATGCTCGAGTCCCATTAAATATAATGACATAGCATAATTATGTCCCTTATATAAAATGGAAAATCACGGTTTGCTATTTGGAATTTATACTTTTTTTGGGGGGGGGGGTAGAATATTTTCAAGCCATGGATGCTTGAATCTGTAGATTAAAAATCCATGGTGACTGTATGTGTCCAAGGGATAGTTATCTGGAAAACACTGATTTCAGATATGAGTAATATTGTTTCAATTATCTAGTTCCTGTTCATTTTATTTATCCTGTTACTTTGCAAAACTAATTCTGTGAAACAATGTATTTTGTTCCTAAACAGTAGAACATAGTTCATTCCAATATTATGCATCAACAGTGAGCTTTTAAAGTCCCTCCTTCCCAGTGTGAACGCCAACCCTCAGGGGCACATGATTCCCACTCCTGGCTTACCTGATTTGTGGAATGTGCTTATTATTTATTTTATTTGTGTTATTCATTTAAATCCCATCTTCAGTAATGGGATCAAAGTGACGAACAACATATTTAAATACAATACAAATTAAAAGCTATAAACAGTCATTAATAAAAGTATAAATCAGCGACAGGCAACCTTTTTCAGACCTGGGCCGGTCTGCCGTCGCCCAGGTCTCAGCTGGGCCGAGGGGGGGGGAATGGCGGCGCGCATGCATGCGTGCGCACCCTCCGCCGCGCGCAACCCCCCCGTGCACGCGGCTGCTGCTGTAGCGCATGCGGCTCCAGCCACCACGGCACATGTCGCAGCTGCCGTTTTGGAAGTTAAAATGGCGGTCGCACCGCGTTTGCGCATGCGCAAGAGTACTGCGCATGCACAAACGCATCGTGACCGCCATTTTAACTTCCAAAATGGCAATCGCCACGAGCGCGGCTGAAAACGCGCTCCGACGGCGGCAAGCAGCAGCGGCAAGCGGCGGTGGCGACGGCAGCAACCTCCGGCCTGGGCCGGTAAGTATGGGGCCCAGGGCCTTAACCGGCCCCTGGGCCGTAGGTTGCCAGTCCCTGATATAAATAGAAGAGGTATTTTTAAAAAGATGAAACAATTTATAAAGTTAAAACAATAAACATGAAAAAACATATGTAGTGCCCTTTGCCTCTCCATATCCTCTGACTGGGACCCTAAGTTAGTACACATATTGCTTTTTCAAGATTTTTTTAAGCCTATGGATTTTGCTCATAAACAATCCTGTCAGATCCAGAGTCAACTTTCTTGCTATTGTGTGTCATTCTTGTTTTCTGTGCACATTGCTTCCATTTGTGTTCCCTAGCTATGGCCATATCCTTTAATTGTGTTAACTAGTTTGAGGATTAGGGGCCGATTCCTTCAGTGTGGGTTGCTGGTAAGTGAATTGTTAATTTGGGATTTTAGTAAAAAAAAAAAAAAACATCTTTTCACAGATGGCTGTAGAATTTCTACATGAACTGGATGTTCCATTTTTTAAAGTAGGATCTGGAGACACGAACAATTTCCCATACTTGGAAAAGACTGCCAAAAAAGGTACCGTACTTTCAGGGGAAGGATGAATGATTATTGTTGAGTGTTGCAGTTCTGATTAATACAGATAACTAACTCATAAGTTGTTGTACTTAAACCAATAGCTCTTCTTTTTCCGTACTGAGATAAAATTAGATGTGACAGTATAGTTGGCCTTTGATATCCTTTCCAGATTCCCCTGCAGATACCAAAATCCGCAGATGCTCAAGTCCCATTGCCCTCAGTGGTGGCGCAGCCATGTGGTCATGCCTTCATTAGGGACAGTGGCACTTTGCCACCCCAGCTGTTCAAAGCCTGCCTTGCTGCTCTCACCGTGGCAGGGGGCTACCTCCTCCTCTTTCTACCTTCCCGCTTCCTTCTCTTCCTTCCTCCCCTTCCCCCCGCCTTCTCTTTGAGTCTGGTGGGAGACTCCATGGGGCCAAAAAGGGGCCTGGAAGATGAGTGAGAGAACCCTAGGAGGCAGAAAAACCCCTGCCAGGGAAAATAGCCCCCTGTCCCAGCCCAAAAAAGGCCCTCCACCTCCCCTCCCAGGGGAAGCCAGAGGGCATCACTCCGGACAACCTCTCTCCCATGAAGGAGGGGGAGGGGGCAAGCAAGGGCTCCCTTCCTACATAAAAATACACCTGAGGCATCTGGCTCCTTCTCCCACACTTTCAGGGCTGGGAGGGACCCCCCATACTGACTCTGAGACCTTGGATAGCAGCCTCTTGGGGGTGCCAGAACGCGCTGGCACTCTGCCCATGCCCAGGGGCTCCCTGCTCTACCAGAGAGGTAGGACGAGGTGGGTCTGTTTCATTGGGTTTTGGGCATGGCAACTGGGAGAACCTTCCTTCCCTCCAGGCCAGAGCTGCTGCCAGGGCTGCCATGTGAGCCACAGACAGACAGGGGACCCCCGACCCTCAAGGAGACCCCCACCACCTGACCCCCAAGGGGGAATGGCTGAGGTTCGGCTTCCTCTGCCACCGCTGCCTCTTCCTCCTCCCTCCCTCTTCCTTCCTCCTCTTCCTCTTCACGCTGTTACCTCTGCCTCCACCTCTTCCTCCCTCCTCCTCTGCCGCCCCCACCCCCTACGGGCTTGCTGCCTACAGATATGGAGGGCCTAATGTATAAAGGTACAGCCACAACAGAAAATATTATCTAATGATAATATCAGATGTCCTGCATTTCCCCTCAGCATCACAGTCAACTGCCAGTAATGATGATGGGAGGTGTGTTGTTTACAAACACAGTTGGTACAGGGTGGGTGAATGAGAAATTACTATCTTAGGAAAATTGAAAACACTGTTGGCTTTCCTTTCTAGGTCGTCCAATGGTGATCTCCAGTGGGATGCAGTCAATGAGCACAATGCAGCAGGTTTACAATCTGGTGAAACCCATCAACCCAAACTTCTGTTTTCTTCAGTGCACTAGTGCTTACCCTCTTCAGCCTGAAGATGTCAACCTTCGTGTCATAACGGTCAGTGAGGGGTGGGATGGGGACAGTGTGGCAGTTGTCCTCTGGTAATGTCCTTGGTTGTGCTCTCCATTGAGCAGAACAACCAGTCAAGGGCAGCTGGGCTACTCCCTCTAATTGTAAACAGAGTCCGAGATCTTATTGATATCCTGGTAGCAAGAGGAACAGGGCCACAGGTGCAGTGGCCATCAAGAAAGTAGGGTTTGCATGGAGCTGGCTGGTTGGGTCTGCTTGTGCTCATCATCTTTGCCTGACTCCAGAAAAAGTGCAACAGCTAATCTAAGCAAACCAATAGTGTTCAGGCCAGAGCCTTCAGACCAGCCTGTGGCTCTTTTTTTTTTTCCATTTCTGCTTTGTCTCCATTGGGTTTAGAAGAGTCTCAATCAGTGCAGTGGCCAGGTTTGTGTCATTATGAAACACAGAACCATTCTTGTGTTGTAACAGCTGTTCTTTACATCTTATGTGCCTGTAAGGAGGTCATCTTCTATCCTGTCCTTCCACACTTCTGTCTTTCTAGGAGTATCGATCAGTCTTTCCAGATATTCCTATTGGCTATTCTGGCCATGAGACAGGCATAGCCATTTCTGTTGCAGCAGTTGCGATGGGAGCCAAAGTACTGGAGCGCCACATTACTCTGGATAAAACCTGGAAAGGAAGTGATCATCAGGCTTCTTTGGAGCCCAATGAATTGGCTGAATTGGTGAGAAGCATCCGCATGGTAGAAAAGGCTATGGGGTCACCAGTCAAGCAGCTCTTGCCCTGTGAAATTGCCTGCAATGAAAAGGTAAGTGTGTTCTTGTGGTCCTTTTATTATGAATTAAACTGCCCCTCCTCATTTCGCTTAGTGATGGCAATAGCATCCATAGGTATATGTCATAAGGCAACATAAAGGCTGTCTTCTAGCCTATGTCTGTCATTTTAAACATTTCTAGTAGTAGGACTACTAGCTTTAGTCAGTTGATGAATCATCCAGCGTTCTAGGTTGCTGGTTCCAGGGAATGGTTCAAAAATAAATTATCCAGTGCATTGCTAGAGGTGAAAAGGTGAGAAACTAGTCAGTGCCTGGGTGGAAGGCCATGTGGGAACCCTGTATATTATATGCTACCATGAATTCATGGGAAGAAACTCAGGCTGTAAAGAAAATCTTGGCTCCACAACTCCATGGCCAAGCTTTTGTTTTTGCACATCCAAGCACTCAAGCTTTTGACACTGCACTTAGCTGCAGGATCTGCCTTCTGCATTGCTAGTGGGGAAAGTAGTTTACAATGTGATGAACCATAAGCCTGGTTTTCACATCACTGCACTGTGAGTGCCCCTGAGTTGGGGGGGGGGCATTTGTAGTATGATCCCAAGTTGGATTGGTAATATTTTTAACGTTGTGACAATATGTCATCTTAGATGACCACATGGGATGTCCCCACACCAGCTTCTTCCTTCACTGGTGGCTGCTACTGTTGGGATGAAAAAGCAGATGTTGGAAAAGAGAGACCACTGTTGCAGTGTAGAACCTACTTCATAGTGACAGCATGCAAATAGAGCCTCCCTAATCATCTTAGCAGGCATTGAGCATGCTCATTCACACTACTGAAATCATTACTCTGTCCAGGACAGCTATTGTGCAAAATGAAGTCTCTTCCTCTTGAAAATGAAGCATTCCTCTGATGTTCAGAAGCAGGGATTGATGCAGAAGTATTTTACTGTGTTTAGAAGCAGTGAATCTGTGAATACCAGTTGCTGGGGAAGGGCAGTTGTCTTTAGGTGCTGCTTGTGGGCTTTTCAAAACCAGCTGGCTAGCCACTCTTGGGAACAGGATGTCAAACGAAATAGATATTGGGATTATCCTGCAGGGCTCTTATGCCTTTAAAGCACTTCTCTTCCCTCTGGCCCTGGTGTTCTCTACATTAGACGCCCTTATTCAGATGATCTAGTCCAATAGTCAGTTCTTTGGCAGGCATCCCAGAACCAGAGTTCCAAATGATAGAAACTATCCTTATGCTACAAATAAAGCAAATCTAGTCTTCATCTCTCGTGTTGTCATCAGAAAAGCAAATAGCATCATATCACAAGAAAAATCGCCAGGTGATTCTGTATTAGGTCACATGAGGTTTTCCAGATGTTGAATTGCATCTCACAAAAGTCCTAGCCCAAATAGCTAACAGTGTGATGATGGGAGTTGCAGTAAAGCAACAGCTGGAGTGCCACATGTTCCCCCATCTGTTCTTTTGCCATATTGAGAGCTTAGATGTTATTCTGCTCTTAACCGTGTCTGTCTCAATCCCTAGCAGCCATTTGTGGCTCCTCTAGTACAGAACGGCCACCCTGTAACTTAACCTTCTTCATGTACTCTTTCTCTAGTTGGGAAAATCTGTAGTTGCCAAAATTCGGATACCAGAAGGCACAATGCTGACTCTGGACATGCTGACGGTCAAGGTTGGCGAACCCAAAGGTTACCCACCAGAAGACATTTTTGACTTGGTTGGAAAGAAAGTCAAGGTTACTATTGATGAAGATGAAACCATTGTTGAAGATGCCATTGAAAATCATGTGAAAAAAGTGAAATGCTAAATTTGACTGTTTGTGAAAGGGGGGGGGTGTCTGGAAATTGTGTTAAGTTACAAAGTAGAGGCTTGGAAAAGTGACCCTCATGGGGCCTTTTCTTTCTGGCAGGCAAACATCCTAAAAGGGGACATTGGTGATTTTGAACAAGGGTCTTTCATCGAAAGTGGGCAATGTAGTATTTTTTGGATTGTCTTTATTGGTGAAAAATCGTACAGTCTTTCTGACTGCATATTTCCTAAAGACAAAAGTGGTACTTTGCAAAGGGTATTTCTGTTGGAGCAGAAGATGCACCAATAATGAATGCCTCTAAATAGAACATTATGTGTTCTTGATTTTCTCCCATTCAGTTCAGTTCTTTTATACTGAGAATCAGGATGAAACCTTCAGATTGCTTGTGCCAGTTGGAAATGCTTCATGAATCCTGCTTCTTTTGATTAAGCTTCTGCTTCTTTACAATTCAGATTGCTAGCATTTG
>CM034703.1:123841461-123851841 GCA_020142125.1 Phrynosoma platyrhinos
TGAACCATCAGAAAGCAAAGATATCACTTTCTCAGCCACCCATGAGAACCAGTATTTTGGAATATTTTGAATTTTGGAATTCCTGATACAGGAGACTGAACCTGAATCATTGTCTATGAGGCATGACTTTTGGCACACCATGTAGGTGTTTTTTAAGTTCTGGAATGGAGCATAGCTCCAGTTTTAACTGTCCAAAGGGAGGGAAACTGTTGTAAAACTAAGGGCCGGAACAGACGACCCCAAAGCTGCCCCCACCGAAGATGGATTGGGGCCATGGCAGACACACGCCACGGCCCCAATCTGCCTTGAACCAAGCCCAAATAGGAGCAGAAAAGATCTGCTCCTATTTGGGCTGGGAAAGAGGCACCTTTCCTGGTCCCACCGTAGCCCTAGGGCAGCTTCAAGATGCTCCAATGGTGTGCGGTGTGTAAACGCCATACCGCCAGAGCGTCTTGAAGCCACCCATATCAGGGCAGGTGCCCTGGTCCTGGGTGGCTTCCAGATGTCTTTGAAGCATGTGGCTTATAAACACCGTGCTCCCAAGATGCCTAGAGGTGGCCTTTAAAGGACTGTCTAGTTCAGCCATAAGACAGCACATGATGAAAAAGAAAGCCTTTCATTCATTAGGAAGGCAAACAGATAGGTGACCCTTCAATAGACATCACTTGTACATTTGCAGCCTTTTGCTTTACCATGTGAGGCTAGATACATGTTCTTTAAATCTGCAAACAGAAATATGCTCATTAGGAAATAATGTCCTGGATTTACTGCTGAGGAAATATTAAGAAAGGGATGTAGAAGGACAAATGCCTGTATATCATGTCATTTTTCTCATCTGTAAAATACCTGTGCTGAAGATTCATGATCATAACTCAATCCAGAATTTTTCAATAGTTTCAGTTGTGATAAATTTGAACAATGAAGGTGTTTGCATATGCTGGAAACAGGGGTCCAAAGGGTTGTTTTTCATTTGTGATTCATTTGTAGTAAGCATAAGCCTGTACACTAGTTGGGTTATCAGGACTATGTCAACTTTTTTTTCTCAACTGTAATACGTCTGTGCAGCAGATTCATAATCATAACTGATCCAGACTTTTTTCTGTAGTTTCAATTGTGCACAAATACTCCTGTTTCAGCCTTGATGATTTTGAAAAATGAAGGTGTTTGCATATGCTGGAAACGGGGGCCAAAGGCTTGTTTGTGATTCATTTGTTTTAAGCATAGGGTTGTACACTAGTTGGGTTATTAGGACGATGTCAGCTCACCAGTGTCCTTCATGGGACTCTCTAATGGGATGTTACATTTGCATAAGCATCTATGGACATGAAGCCTGTGGTGTACCATAGAACATATCCATTGCAGAATCCAAGAATATGGCTTGTGCTTATGTATTGTGGATTATGTGCAGACAAATCTATTGTCCCAGTGTATGGATATCCCAGAGAGAGTGAGTCAACATAGTCCAAATCCCTCAACTGTGTCTTTGATTAAATATTTGCCCAGTTCTCTTACGATAACAACTATGTCACTCTGTTAATGCTTGCCTTAAGAAAATGACAAAAGAATGTTTGTTTTTTTTAACAATGAAAACACAATAAAATCTGTCAGATTTGCTTTTCTACAGTTAGCGTCCATGGGAATAAGGTTGTTCCCCCCCCTTGCTTCTGATTTTTCTACAGTCACAGGAGAATACTGACAGCTTCTTTGGTGCCTTGACTGTTAAGAAGGAGACTTAGAATCATAGAGTTGGAAGAGACCACAAGGGCCATCCAGTTCAACCCCCTGCCAGCAGGAATTCACAATCAAAGCATCCCCGACAGATGGCCAATCAACCTCTGTTTTAAAACCTTGTTTTAATCATAGGCCTGTACACTAATTGGGTTATTAGGATGATGTCAGCTTGGAGCTCAAGAGCTGATAAAAATGGGCCATTCTTGTTGAGCTGTTGTTTGAGAAGTTCTCTTGGCCTCCATCACAATGACAAGTGGTACTCAATAGTGGGTGTCACTGACACAGTAGTGTCACTGTAGTACCCCATAGCTAACATTGGTTGGCACTGCGCACAGGGAGGCGTAGGTGGCCCTCCTTGTGTAACCCCATCACCTAGTAAACCCTATGATGAGACACCCCAAGTGAGACACAGACAGGATCAGTGCATTAACAGAAAGGGAAGGAGGGATAAATAAAGGGATATCACATTGACAAGATTAGCCAAGGACATAAGAAAGATGCCAAGACAAATAGCAGACACCTTTAAGAAGGCAAATTGCATCCAAAGCAGCATTACACATAAAATAGGAATGTGGAATGTAAGAAACATGAGCCAAGGGAAGCTGGACATAGTAAAAATGGAAATAACGCATGAACATAGCAGTACCGGGAGTGAGTGAGTTAAAATGGACAGGAATAGGCCATTTCGAATCAGACAACCGTACTGTGTTCTACTCGGGGAATGAAAAGACAGGAAGAAACGGGGTGGTTTTCATACTAAGAAAATATGTGGCAAAAGCAGTCAGAGAATACAATGCAAAATCAGACCAAATCATTTCAATAAGGCTCCATGGTAAACCTATGAATAGCACCATAATTCAAGTATATGAACCAACCACAGAGGCAGAACAGGAAAAAAATTGATAGATTGTATGAAGGAGTACAGGAAGAAATTGATAGCACACCAACACAGGATGTCAAACTGATCATTGGAGATTGGAACGAAAAAGTTGGAAGCAAAGAAGAATAAAAAACAGTAGGTAGATTTGGATTAGGCAAAAGAAGCAGGTGAGTGTCTGATAGATTTTTGTGAAGCCAACAATCTATTCATTGCAAACACATTTTTCAGACAACCAGAAAGAAGGCTATACGTATGGACATCACTAGATGGTCAAGACAAAAATCAAATAGATTATATAATCGGAAGTAAAAGATGGTGGAATTCTTTACTGGTGGCCAAGACTAGACCAGGCGCTGACTGTGGCACAGATCATGAATTACTCATATCAACAATAAAAGTAAGACTCAAGAAGAAAACAAAGCCAGTGATTATACCAAAATATGATCTAAATAATATCTCAACAGAATTCACTGACAACATAAGAAACAGATTCACACTACTAAGCATAGTAGACTGGGAACTAGAGGAATTATGGTCTGAAGCCAGGGACATAATAAAAAAAATGCAGACAGATACTTTCAGTAAATGAAAAAACAGAAAAAGCCATGGACAACAGAAAAAACACTACAAGCAATAAAGAAAAAAAGAAGAAAAGCAAAAGGGAGATAGGAACAAATTAAGAATTATGAATGCAACAGTACAACAGCTTGTGCAGAAATATAAAGAAAATTACTATAACAACCAATGTAGAGAAATAGAAGACAACAACAAAAAGGGGAAAACAAGAGATCTATTTCACAAGATCTGGGAAGTCAAAGGAAAATTCAAACCAAGGACTAGGATGCTCTATGACAATTAAAATAAAATAATTCAAGACCAAGAAGGAATAAAAAGACATTGGATGCAATACACAGAAGAATTATACAAAAGCGATGACAAAATGAAGGACACATGGAATGAAGAGCCTTATGAAGATGAATTCCAAATTCTAAAAAGTGAGGTGCAAACTGCAATAAGAGAAATAGCGAAAAACAGATCACCAGGAACAGTTGATATTCCAATTGAGCTACAGCAATCCACATTGACAGAGTCAACTCTAGTGCTAACCAACATATGTCAACAGATAGGGAAAACAAAACGATGGCCAACAGATTGGAAGCGATCAATATACATCCCCACCCACAAAAAGGTTGACACAAGAGACTGCAGCAACTATAGGACCATAGCACTGATCTCCCATACAAGCAAAATCATGCTTAAAATTCTGCAACATAGACTCCAACCATACATGGGGAGAGAAATCCCAGAGGTTCAAGCAGGGTTTAGGAAAGGAAGAGGCACTAGGGACCACATTGCAAACATATGATAGCTAATGGACTCCATTAGTGAACCAGGGAATTCCAAAAGAAAATCAGCATGTGCTTTGTAGACTATAGCAAAGCCTTTGACTGCATAGATCATGAAAGGCTATGGAACGCCCTTAAAGACATGGGAGTGCCAACACATCTGATAGTCCTGATGAAGAATCTGTACTCAGGACAAGAGACTACTGTCAGAATACAGAGAAACAGGATGGTTCCCAATTGGCAAAGGGGTCAGACAAGGCTGCATCTCATCACCCTACTTGTTCAGCTTATATGCAGAACATATTGTAGGGAAAGCAGGCTTGGACATGGAAGAGGGAAGAGTGAAAATAGGAGGAAGAAATATCAACTATCTGAGATATGCTGATGACACCATCATACTAGCAGAGAACTTTACAGACCTGGAACAACTACTAAGGAAGATCAAAGAAGAAAGCGCAAAGGCAGACTTACTGATGAATATAAAGAAAACAAAAATAATGACCACCAAGGATCTTCAGAAGTTCAACCTAGACAATGAAGAAATAGAAATAGTAAAAGAATTCCCATACCTGGGATCAAAAATTGATAGAAATGGGGACTGCAGTCAGGAAATCAGAAGAAGACTAAGAATGGGGAGGGTGTCTATGAAAGATTCTAAAATGCAAATATATGCAACTCAGAACAAAAGTTAGAATCATACAAGCCATTGTATTCCCTATTACCAAGTATGGATGTGAGAGCTGGACAGTTAAGAAAGATGATAGGAAGAAAATCTATGCATTTGAGATAATGTGGTGCTGGAGAACAGCGTTGAGGATCCTGTGAACAGCCAAAAGGACAAACAAATGGGTCCTAGAGCAGATCAAGCTGGAAACCTCCCTGGAAGCTAAGATGACCAAATTGAGGCTGTTGTACTTTGGACACATCATGAGAAGGGAGGATTCATTGGAAAAGACAATAATTCTGGGAAAGGTGGAGGGAAGTAGGAAGAAAGGAAGGCCACTAGATGGATGGACTCTATTAAGGAGGTCATGGGTATGGGGTTGCAGGGATTAAGCAGAGCAGTGGAGGACAGAGGGTCTTGGAGATGACTCATCCATGTCACCAGGAGTTCAGATCGATTGAAGAGCAGTTAACATCAAACTCAACAGTGCTTGCCAAGGACAGAGCATAGAAAGATAGCTTTCCTGAGATCAGAAAAAGAGACATTACCCCTTTATCAACCAGACAGCCAAACTCAGTTTTAGAGGTGTTCTCCAGGAGGAGCATATCCCAATAATAGGCAGGGTCAACAAAAATTAGGTGAACAAAAAATATTGCCATACTTTATCTTAAAGCTCTTGCTGCCACTACATCAAATTTTAGGAAATGTTTTGGCCTTTAGAAATATGTCTGTCTGTCTGTCTGTCTGTCTGTCTGTCTAAAAAGCTGGGAAAACAAAATGATGGTGTCATGGCCAAGAGAGTCTGGCCATATAGGGAATCCCACAGGGCCTGAGATTCTCCATCCCAGCCTATGAATTTGTAGGCTCAATTTGTCAAAAGCTCCAGTTCTAAACAGGGGAGGGAGAAGCAAGAGCTTTTCCATAAAAGCATTGTAGAACACCTGAAAAACAGGGGTCTTATTAGGCAAAAAGTGCCAACTCACTGGTAAGGAAGGGATCAACTGGGCATAGATAGAAAATGGAATGCCACATATATAAAACAGATGGGGAGTTAAAAACTGGAAGTACCTTCCATCTAGCTTGATCCCCTCACCATACTCTGGAAATGGGATGTCTCCTATTGAGCTTAACTTGGGGATAGGGACACAAGGGGGAAACACATTTTCAAGTAGTTCAGCTCCTACATATTCTTTGACTGATGATGAAGCCAGTGAAATCTTTGCATGATGTATTTTGTTCTTTTTAGTTGCCCAATAAAGGTGCCACTGTTTTGTGGATTTTGTTGCATTTTCCTGCATGGGAAACTGGGCTACCCCTGAATATGTTCTTTTCAGTTACTCTTGTGCCCAGCTCACTGAAAAGAGGAGGAGACTACACCTTATTCTGAGTCAGTCACCGGTCACTGAAGTAGATAAAGTAAACACTTTCCAAGGCACCCAGGACAACTTTATTATGTTTGCCATTTGTAGGATACAGGAATTCAGTTATCAGTGCTGAGCTCATGTTTGTATGAGAGATCAAATATACATTCAGAGCACCAAACCTTCCCTCAAAGAACTCTGTATGTACACACACACACACACACACACACACACACACACACACAAGGATTTAAGCAAATCTCCATAAATTACACCAACATCATTTGACAACTCTTCAAGCCCAAGACTGTTCCAGCTATTTTTCAGTCAACAAGTGCTTCACATTCATTAATTTGCCCTCTGTCATACTAACTAAAGATATACATAGTCTAAAGATACAGAACTAAACACTAAAGTTAGAGTCATCCAAGCTGTTGTAATCACCATTATCATGTAGAGATATGAGAGCTAGACAGTGAAGAAAGCCAATAGAAATACACTCATTTGAGGTATAATGCTGGAGAGGAGTGCTGAGAATACAGTCGATGGCCAAGAAGACAAACAAATGGATCCTAGAACAGATCAAGCCTGAACTCTCCATAGAAGCCAAGATGATTAAATTGAGGCTGTCATGCTTTGGTCATATCATGAGAAAGCATGACTCATTAGGAAAGGCAATAATGATTGGAATGGTAGAAGGCAGTAGAAAGAGAGGAAGACCACACACCAGCTTTCTAGACTCAGGGAGGCCACTTGCCTGTACCTGTAGGACCTGTGCAGAGAGCTTGAAAATAGGGGATCTTGTAGATGTCTTATCCACAGGATCTAGATCAACATGAAGGCACTTAACAAGAAGAAACATACTGTGTGATGGAAGCTGTCAGTTAAGCTGCAGCTGCAAAAAATAGGGCATGGAGTGGAGAGGCCAATGTGTGATTCTACTGCAAGGTCTTGGAGGTCAGATTTGGAGGTTAGTGGTCCAACTCCAGAACTAGTGAAGCATGTTCCACCAAGGCTGAAAGACAACTTCCTAAGAGTACATTTCACGTAGTAAAAAAGTGACAGTAGTAAAATGGTGCTGACTCTGTTTGTTTTAAAAATTCCACCTGTATGTAACAGTTGGCCCTCCGTGTCGATAAGCTAGCCATCTGTAGATTAGAATATCCATGGATGGCCCCCACCCCATTACTGGCAATAGTGGTGCACACAATGCTCAGATGTGGATTCAAACATAGTGGCATCCATTGCCAATAATGAGACTTGAGGTCCTGCAATTTTTAGTATCCGGGGGGTGGGGGGGAGTCCAGAACTGAACCACAGTCAGGATACAAAACATATATATGGGAGACATCCCAATTTGAAGAGCCACTTGTATTATGAACTAAAGGAACTATTTCTCACACAAATTGCTGCAATTGTATATAGAGAAAACCTACAGAAAAATCACATTGTGTACCTTACCCTACTGTCCTGATTTCTGGCAAGCAAGAAAAAGCATTCTTGAAAGGATACAAAAACATATATATGAGAGACATCCCAATTTGTATTATGATGCTCCTTGAAATCTCATTGAATAGGCTTACTGTTTCTTTTAATATCAGCTCAGGTGGGCATTTCCCTCTGGGTCTATCTTGATAAGAGAAATGGTAGTCTACAATAAAACTCAATAAAGACCAGTATGTTTGATTTTATGGGAAAGTAAAGCCATGGTATAGACCAGGGGTAGGCAACCTAAGGCCCGGGGGCTGGATGCGGCCCCCCGAGGCCTTTGGACCGGCCCCAGGCTGGTCCTGCCACCGCCGCCCCCCCGTCCACCATGATGATATTGATTATTGTTGTTATTACTTGTTCTTGAGGTTTTCTTGGCAAAATCTCCACAGGGGGTTTGCCATGGCTTTTCTGGGGCTGAGAGAGTGTGCATGCATATTTTTAATTTTTTTAAAAAAATAAAAAAATATTTATTTATTTATTTATTTATTTATTTATTTTTGGTTCTTTGGCCCCCCAATTGTCTGACGGACAGCAACCCAGCCCCCAGCTCAAAAAGGTTGCCTACCCCTGGTATAGACCATTCAAAGGGGTCACCACTTGAATTATTACTGAGCGCCCACAACAGCTACCTGAATATGTATAGCTATGTGGATTAGCAACTTTCTTCTTCTATATAAATAAGAAAGTCAAAATTCCTAAAAAAACAACCCACATCCTGCACCCAGAAACAAATCTATGCCTTAAGTACACTGCAGGAAACATCCCAATACATAAAACAATTAAAATCATCTTGCTAAAACAATATACATTTACATTAAACAAACAATAGCTAAAAATAAATAAATGGGGGAAAATATCCCATATAAAAGTCTCCCTGGGGAGCTGTGAATAATGAAATAGTTCAGGGGTTAGTGTGTGATCTAATAAGCTTCCACTTTATACCTTTTCACAACAGTGTCTGGCTCTTCCTGTTAAATTCTGAGGGAGAGTCTGATCTCAATAAAAACGTCTGAATAACCCCTTAGTGGAAGTAACCAAACACCATGGGTCCCATGCATCAACCCTCTCTTCTTATTCTCGCTGGATGTGGGCCACTCTGGACCTCCCTGCCTTCCATACATTTGGGGACAAAAAGGATTTCTGCTCCACAACCCCTCGGAACAGCAATTCTCCATTTAAAAATGGATGCAGCCCCAAACTCCCCCCATGCCTGATCCCTTCTCCATCTAGTTTCCTAGCATTTTGGCATTTTCCATCTATCCTGAACAATTTCAGGGGAGGAAAATTATGGAAAATGTTTTAGAAAAACTTTAGAGATGCATGCTTTTTTGAGAGGGGTATTGGGAAGCCAAAAGCCAGAAAAAAAAGTCCTTGAGGTCTGTATGGGACAGGAGGGCACCAGCTTTCCCATCTCACCTCTGTAGAAAGATCTCCCAGATGAAAGAAAAGTGTCCCATCCAAACAAAGGCAGATGGCAGCTCTTCACTGGAAAGGGGGCTAAGGTGGGGGGTTAGCCAACCCTTCCAATGTTCTTGAACCCATGCTATTTCCAAGAAAGAGTCCTCTGAAAGGGCTCTGGTTTTTAGGGAGCCTCTGTTCCTCTTGTTCTAGCCTTTCTGCAAGCGGATATGGACACTGGGCTTAAGCCAAGCTCTTTAAAGTTCCAGGTGACAATCTTGAGAAGATCCATGACTTGGATCATGGAGGGAAGGTGGGAAGCCTTTGGGTAAAATAACAGAAGGGGGGAACAACAGTGACATCACTCTGTGGGTCTGGTCTAGACCTCCAAGTCAGAGTGAAAACTTGGATGAAGCTTTCTCAGAACAAATGGCCAAGCATTTGTACATTCCAACTGAGGAAATGGAATAAGAATGGGCACTTTTAACTGATATCAGTTGTAAATGAAACTCTGGCAAGAATGGAAGGTCCAACATACTCCACACTTGCCATGCTGACAATTTCATTGGAACCAGGTACACTAAAAACTAGCACAAAGAGACAGATCTTATTAATTTCTTTTAATTTCTCTGCCCCCTTCTCATTCATCCAGATGGGGGAAAGACATACAGTCATCCCTCCCGATTCGTGTGGGAAGACCGAGACCGCAGACTCCAAGTCCACAAACGGAGAGGGACAATGCATATCCAAACTCTTAATGTACCTACAGCTCTAGATATTGGAATGTGGGTAAGTTGGATAAACAAACTCAACACCCTGTAAAACCCCATCTTTCATGAAGACAGGAGATAGGATGTTGAGTTGTGGGGCTGAGTTCTCCATTGTGAGACATCTTCCATCAGAAGGGATTCTCCACTGTGACATTTCCCTGCTGGCAGCCTTTAAAAGGGAGTAAGGAGATCGAGGTAGAAGTGTTGTAGAATTTGAACTGTGGGCTTTGGCCCCACAGCCTCTGGATCCTTTAGCAGTGCAAAATTAGAGAAGGAAGACCACTGATGAAATACAAACAGGATAAATTTATTAATGTGCGCAGTCCTAGGAGAAACTAGCATTTCCAAACCTGGGCAAAGGATAAGGAAAATGACTGTTGTTTTTATACCCAAACTAACAAAGAACTCATCTCTTACATCTTATTGGATGCTCTAAACTTTAAACACATAGAATTCTAAGCAATGAGAGTGAAGATCTATAATCTGCTTAGGGCAGGGGTAGGCAACCTTTTTGAGCCAGGGCCCGGGTTGCTGTCCCTCAGACAATTGGGGGGGCCAAAGCACCAAAAATAAATAAATAACTATTAAGAAAGGATAGAGGGAAAGGAGAGATGTAAGGAAAGATATAGGACAGACATGTAACTGTAAGTTGAGGGAAGGGTAGTAGAGTGGTTACTTTAGTTAGAGAGTCTAGAGAATAAGGAGAGTATAGAAGGAGTAAGAAAGAAAGAGAATGGAA
>CM034703.1:123851941-123864040 GCA_020142125.1 Phrynosoma platyrhinos
TGCCATTCTATTTAATGGGACTTGAGCATCCACGGATTTTGGTATCCAGGAGGGTGGGGTCCTGGAACCAAACCCCAGTGGATAACAAGGGTCCACTGTATATATCTTTCTCTTTTTCAACACTTCTTTGACTCAATCAGAAACTTTCGGAGTCTTTTCATTAATTTTATTCTGTATAAAAACAATGAGAAGGAAATTCACTTGCTTGGGCACATTTTCTTGTTTTACCCAATAGTTCACTTGGGAAGAAGGCTCCAAAGTAGAAGGATAGAGGGCTATTGAATTCTTCCTATTGCATTCAATGGGATTTATGCAAAAGTACATGTGAAGGGAATTGACTGCAGCCTTCAATTATTTTTGGATTTTTCATCAACCCATTAACTTTTTTTGATGAGGAAGTCTTGGTCCAATGCTGACTAATCATTTCACATGAGAAGGGTTTGTGGAGAAAAAGCCCATCCAGAGTAGGAGACCCCATTTCTCAATATCTGCTTCTCCTCCCTCCTTCTAGGTTGAGAAGGCTGCTGTGCATCTTCTGAAAGAAGAGCAGAAAAGTTGCCCCAGCTGCAGTGGGCATCCGCGTCAGTCCTGAAAAGGGACCTGGGGCTGACGGGAAGAGGACCCCAGCCCAACATTGCTGGTAGTCCTGCCAGGGATGCCAGCAGCAACAACTGCTGGGGAAGCAGCCATTCATCATTCATGATATAGATCCCAAAAACCTGAGAAGTTGGATGGGATCCTTAAAGAGAGAGGCACTGCGCTGGGTGAGAACATACACAGGGGACTGGAGGATCTATGGGAAGGGAACCAAGGCTCTGTGTACCTGGGTGAAAGGGAGAGAGTGGCTGGAGTTCCAGCTCCCAGATTCTGGAAGGGTCAGGGAAAGATGAAGACCCTTCAGAGTTAGGAGGCCAGGCTCGCATTGCCCTTCTTTCCTTCTTATAGCAACAGAAGGTGTGGAGACTTCAGGGCCACTTCCCACCCTTCAATTGGAACAGAATCTGCTTGTGAATTTAACAGCAATTGAAGAGATGATCATCAAAATGAACAACAGGAAGCAGGCACAACCTCCCTCACTAGCTTCCCTGCTCAAAGCCTGACCTTCCACAACCCTGTCCGGGAGAGTCAGAGGACTCTGAGTGTTGAAATTCTTCCTCCCATTGGGCCCAGGCATTCAGAGACCTGGCAGTCCTGAAACCCTGGGGCTGGGAAAGGTCCCATTTGCAGTCATAATCTGAGGCAGGGGGGCTTGGATGACTGGAGGTGAAGAGGCACACAAGGATCCTCCTCACTCACAGTCTGACTTTCTTGATTTCCAGCACATCCTGGTTTGCCCAGAGCAGGAAAAGCTGACCTTCCTCCAGACTGTCTCTACTAGCTGCACAGCTGCCTTAGGAAAGGGCACAAAGACCTGGGTCTCCCACCCCTGAAGGCCAAGCCGGTCAAGGCCATTATGGTGAGTGATTGATTCCTGAAGGGGGTTAAAGAGGAGCCCTGGATTTGGTCACTAGGTAGGGAGGAAGAAAACTTCCCTTTGGGGTTTGGAAACCTGGGAGGAAGGTTTGGAGAGACCTCTCTTTCCATTGTGTCCATTTCATTTGGGGGAGGCAGTATAGGGCTGACAGGACCTTCCCTCTCCCTTTGATTTTCAGCTCTTTCTCCCTCTTCCAGGTGGTGCTGGAGAGCCTACCCTTGACCCCTGTGCCCTCTCCTGTGCTGTCTTGTGCCATGCTGGCGCTCTACCATCTCAGGTACTCAGTGGCATCACTAGACTTGGATTTCTCTGGTGTGGTATCTCACGGTGTCACCCTCCATTGCCCCATTGATCTCCTCCCATAGCCCACCATACAGAATCCTCAGTAATGGTTTTTGCATAGTGTTGCTCAGAAATCGTAATTCTTGTATATCACTGAATGTAAAAGTAACAATTGAGTCATAAAATTAAAATAACATTTTCAGATTACAATATCATATGCTCAGCCTAAATGCATTTGCATGTATATTGTTTCATGTAGTTAAAGCAACATTTTTGTAAGATGTGATTTTTTAAAAATAAAAAATTTAAAAGACTTTTTTTAAAAAAAAATAATGTTCAATATTAATGTTTAAAATTATATTTTAAAAAAACCCTGTGGCTTCTCCTTTCTCTTCTCACTGAACATTGCTCCACTCACATCACCATCAGAGCATTTTAAAAGGATGCAGGAGAGTGCCACAGCCCATTTCTGTCCAAAGGCCGATGTCTGGGGAGCAGTGGAGTCACCACCCTCAGGCTGTCACCTGGTGTATCCCTCACCCCCCTCACTCCCCCAGTGATACCCTTACAAGTACATTGACTGCTTCAGTGTCAATGGCATTTACACTAGCTGAGTCTTCTTCAAGCCCACAGAGTGTTTGTGGACAGGGAGGTGACAGGCCCTGAAATTTCTAGTCTCGTACTTTGAATCTTCCTCTGGCACAAATAAGAAAGGGCTGGCCCTTCTTTTCTCGCTTCAGTACATGTCTGAGCTTTCTGTTTCTTGAGTGTCTTTAAATGTCTAAGAGGCCCTGGAATAGCTGCTTCTGCAAAGTCAAGAAAGGGAGAAATTTTGTGATGCCTCACGAATTTGGATTGGTGCCAAAATTTAAGAACTTTAGCAATTCAGATGAAGTGGGTCAGATTAAAGAAATACTGCAGACAAATCAAACAGTATTGTCTTCCTAGTGCCTCAACACTTCCCATTGTTCTGCTGATGACTTTTGACTTCCCCCTCCCATTTCCGATTTAAATTATGCACCTTTTTCAAATTCTCAAAATACATTGGGGGTCCCAGCATGAAAAGTACTTATGATGACATAAAGGAAAAAAGTCATTGTGAAGAATCTACCAGAGATTTGGAAAAGAAGGCCAGGAACTGATAGATTTCCCTTTATTTACAATCCTCACAAATGCAGGTGGTCATATTTCCTGGGAGACTGTCCAAAGTAGGCAGAGGTGTAGGAGGAAGATACTTCCAAATGCCTTCCAAATGAGTAGACTGAAGGATGCTCTTGCCTCTCTCCCTCCCTCCCTTCTCACTGACAGATTTCTCCTTTTTTCCCACCAGCCAATTCCAGCCTTCACGCGATCAGGACCTGGAATCGCATGTTCTAAGGTTAATTTTATATCAGGTCTTCACCATGGAGAGCTCAGCTAACTTCAGTGAGGTACATTTGGATATGAACCACCTGAGTTCAGTTTCTGTTGCTCCATTTGCCCGGGAGATGGCCCTTCTTTAGGAGGTGAGGGTCCAGGATACACAGGTGCGCCAGGGAAGTCAGCAGCAGGTTGTTTACGGAGGTATTTTGCTTCAGAGGCAAATCTTCCTTTTGCATCCCAAGAACTGTTTCTTGTTGGGGTGGAGATCTTAGCCCCACAATTTAGCTTCTTTGTAGTCAGGTTGTGTTTTCTCAAGAAGGAGGGCTCTGGGCTTCATGTTAGGGAAGTCAACTAATCCAACCTTGGCTTACTTATTTCTTATTGATTCCATGAGTCTTTTCTAGCTGATACTCACAAGAGGATTTGGGCTTCTTTGCCTCTTTCCATTCCCATGCCTCCCTCTCTTTTTTCCTTTCAGGACTTCTACATCTCCTCATGCTCAACGGTTGAGATTCTCCTTGAGGGTTTCTTAATGGCAGATGGAACTGCAACTCATCTGCTCTTCCTGCTGAAGGTCAGTGCTCTCAAAAGATCAGCCATTCAGCCTGTTTTTCAAATTCTGAAGGAGACTCCCTCAGGAAGTGTTGTGAGAGGTCACTCTCTTGAGTCAACTTGGAGCTAGATGAGAAAAGCCCCATGCAAAGAACCCCAGATGAGAAGGTGACCCCCATGGACAGATTAAGACTCTCATTTCCAAGTAGGAGAACCCCTTGTGGAAGAAACAGGGTGACTCCACTATCTCTCAAGTACCAGTAGAAGTAGTGGATGTCATTTTAGATCAAGACAGGCATCTGTAGGAAGACTTGCTTGAGGAATAGAAGCTTCTTCTAGGTGCTGCACAGCTTCTAAGCTTCTGTTTCTTTCCAAAGCATATTCATTTTTGGCTGGAAGGAAGCAAAGAAGAAAAACTCAGGGCATTAACCTGCACCTCAGCCTTGATTGGCTGTGCCAGCAATATTTTAGGCCCTGAAGTGAGTACCACAACATGCCAGTCTGACTCAGAGACCCTACTTCTCAGGGATCCTTACTCAAAAGGAATGAAGACCAGGACAGTTTGACAGAGAGCTACTGGGGAGAGAAAGTTCTTCATTTCTTTCTTTGCAGGCATTAGCAGAACTCCCCGAATGGGGTCAGATGGTATCTCAGTACACCATCCACATCAATTCCAGCAACCTGGTGGTGAGCCAGGCAGCGAGGAATGCTCTTTGGTCCATGTACAAGTTCCTCTGGCACCAGAGAGGAGATTGAGCTGGAAAGGAGGACACAAGCACTCTCCTCATTGCAAGAAGCATCAATAACTTGGGCCATTCTGTTGGAAAGACCCAAGAGGCCAAGCAATTGCAGAAAGTGAGTTTTCTTCTTCCTTTCAGGGCTTACTCCATTGCCCACCCAAGACTATTGGTGTCAGGAACTTTGTGACACAGAAATGCTGGGCTATCTGGACCCCTGCGTGGCTATGGAGGTAAGCACACACCCTTTCCCTTGAAGTTCTCAGCTTCCTTTGAAGGGCGAACTAGGGATCTGAGCACCCAGAAAACTGTCAGTGAAATGGAGCACAGTTTCTACCTGCTTGGGAGCAAAATCCACTGCCCCTCAGTGATGTTGAAATGGTTTGTCTGCAACAATAAAAGTCCATTTGACCAAATGCATCCTTCTTTGCCCCTGCTTTCTTGAAGACATCCAAGAGCTGTATTTTAGGAGAGGAAAATTCCTTTTGTATTCAGTTATGTGCATTCCCTCTTTTTCTGCTTTGTCACCCCTGGCATACTCCCTTAGTGTAATGCAACCACATTTTGGTTTTAGGCATTTGAGGAAATTCTGGATAAAGCACAAAGGGAAGATATGCTTAAAAAGGCCTGGTTGGCTGCCCATGACGTCTGGCCACATAAGAGCATGCCTGGCCTTTTGATACTTTATGCTTCTGTAGGAAAAGCATATATCTTTTTGAGGAAAAACGTAAGTGAACTAGCAAGGTAGGCTGAATTGGGGGAAAGAACAGGACCTATTTCCTTATGAGGGGCAGTGGAGCACCACCATCGGTCCTTGGAGGACTTGGGGCTTCAGCAGTTGCCCGCCCCCACCACCATCGATCCTCGGAGGACTCAGAGCTGTGGCAGTTGCCTGTCCCTACCACCATCGGTCCTTGGAGGACTGTGGCAGTTGCCTGCCCTGAGTTTATATTTTGTACATTGTATTCATTTTATTGTGTAATCCCGCCTCGACCCGTAGGGAGAGGCGGGAAATATAAATAAAACTTTTATTATTATTATTAAAGCGCTCAAGATTTTGACACTGCACTTAGCTGCAGGATCTCTCTTCCGCCTTGCTAGTGGGGAAACTAGTTCACAATCTGATAAACCATAAGCTTAGTTTCACATTGCTATTCAGTGAGTGCCATTGAGGGGAAGAAAGCGATTATAGTATGATGGGATCCCAAGTTGGAATGGTAATATTTTTAACCTTGCAAGTATGTGTCATCTTACTTAGATGATCACATGGGCATTTTATATGTGATTTTGTATTGAATTTAGATGTTTTAATTGTTTTGAATTTTATTGCAATTTTAAAGGTCTTCACTTTGAGCCACCTTGGGTCCCTCCAGGGAGAAAGGTGGGATATAAATGAAATTATTTAAAAAATAATAAAATAATTGGCATGTCCCCATACCAGCTTCTTCCTTCACTGGTGGCTGCTAATGATGGGATGAAAAAAATCTTAGCAGATGCTCCATAATAATATAGTTTCTGGAAAAGAGAGCCTACTGTTGCAGTCTAGGGCTTATTTGACAGTGATAGCTTGCAATATGGCTTCCCTAACTGACTTAGCAGGCCTTGAACATACTCATCACACCAATGAAATCATAGCCCTGTTCATATGGTCTAAAATGAAGTCTTTTCCTCCTGAAAACAAATTATTCCACTGATGTTCAGAAAGAGGGATTGATTCAGGGGTGCTTTGCTATGTTTGGAAGCAATGTACCTTTGAGTCCCCGTTGCTGGGAAAAGGAAGCTATAAGCCCTTTTTAGGCGCTGCTTGTGGGTTTTTCAAAACCATCTGGCAATCCATTCATGGAAAAAGGATGTCAGACTAGATAGATTTTGGGATTATCCTTCAGGGCAGTTATGCTGTTACAGCATACATAGGATACATAGGATTTCCCCTGTGTGATCAAGTCTTCAGTTGAAGCAACAGTCTCCTCTGAGTGAGCTCAACTGTCTCTTCCTGCTATACCCAAACCATCACCAATTAGGATTGGATTTAGGTTGTTATGTATTTATTTATTAAGGTCATTATCTTTTGTTTTTGAACTACAAACTGCATGTTTGTTTGTTTGTTTGTTTGGAGTAAGTCTTTATTCTTTAGGAAGCCATATTTAGAATAAATAGTCTGACCCACACTTTTGCTGTTTCTGCTGATGAAAGCTGAACGCTAACAAGTTTAACGTTCATACTTGCATATTTTTGTTTCCCTTTAAAAGGGTTAACACCCTGGGAAAATCAAATTGCACCCTACATGATTCATCAAACAAGAAAAATAACAGACACGTCCTGTCACCATTAAACTGTAAATCCGATAACTGACGTTTCATCCCACATATTACTAATATGTCTTATTACTGGTTCCCAAAATCCGTTTGAGGTCTATGTTTCTAATTCTGGGTGGCAGTTATCATGTAATGGAAGATTTTACCCATTTTTATTAATATCTTTACTGTTCATTCCTAATAAATACAATTCCGGTTTCATTATAAACTTCGAATTTACATATTTTTTTCAATTATTTGATGTATGGAGCACTAATTTTTAAAAAATGTTTATACAGGTCCACCATTGGTGGTAGAAAGTTCTTTTTTCCTTCTGACATTTCCAGTATTTGATTTTGTTTTTATGTTTATACATTTTTGATAAATTTTCAAGAGTATGATACCACTTGTAATGCATTTTATAAAAACTCCCTTTAAAATTTTATCAAAACAATATTTTCCTTCTTGTTTTCCATACTTTCTCCTATTTGGATAAGTCTATAATGTGACCTATATTTTGGCTCATTTAACAATGAAACCTTTGACAATGTCTTCCTTTTCTGTCCAATTTAGAACAATTCTATAAATTGTAGATAATACTTTTTGATCTTCAGTTATTAATTTTTTTCCAATTCTGTCATTTTCTCTTCAGTTCAGTGATTTTAAATTTCTTTTCGTATTTTCTCTTGGAAACTGTCTATAACCATCATCTGGAGGGAGAGAAGGCAGGCTGGCTCCAACAGGCCTAGCCTGGAAGGAAGAAGGCCCTCCCTCCCTCCACCATCATCTGCAAGGAGAGAAAGAAAGGCCGGCTCCATCGGGCATAGCCTGGAAAGAAGAAGGCCCTCCCTCCATCCACCATCATCTGTAGGGAGAGAAGGACAGGCTGGCTTAGGCAAAAGGCGGGATATAAGAAATAAATTGTTGTTGTTGTTGTTGTTGTTGTTGTTGTTGAACAACCAGTGACATATTAGTCCACATTTATTTACGGTAAGTCTTCTTGCAAGTTATAATCTAATAATATGAAAAGAAACCATCTCTCCATGGACAATCCCTTTATCATACATTATATTTTCTTGTAGAATGCTTTGTGGGGGGAGACGCAAAGTGGTGTATGTGGTGTATGTCTCGGTTTATATGTTTTCCATACTCTGAGTAATGATCTAATATAATGATTATTAAAATCTTTATTTATTTTTTTCTTTTTTAAACTAGAGATAAGCATGCCAACCAAACTTTAATTCTTCTCCCTCTACTTGTAATATGCTGTTATTTTTTAAAGTAGCCCAATCCTTTAGCCACCACAGACAACAAGCCCTGTAATATAATTTCAAATTTGGTAGATCTTGTCCACCTCTTTCTTTAACATCGTATAGAATTTCCAACTTCACACTTCATTTTTTACCCATCTAGATATATTTGGAAATCTCTTTTTGCCACTTCTGGAATACTATTTCATTGTGTATTATTGGGATTGTTTGGAATAGAAATAAAAATTTCAGAAGAATATTCATTTTAATCCTACTAATTTTTCCTAATATTGATAGTTTTAAATCTTTCCATCTCATCAAATTTTTCAAACCTCTTTCCATTTCTTTTCATTGTTGTTTTTACATAAATCTGAATTGTTTTTGGTCAACATTATTCCCAAATATTTTATCTTTTTGCTAATCAAAAATCCAATTGATTCACTCCATTCTCTTTCTTCTGTTTTTGTCATAATTTTGGTTATCATTATTTTCTTCTTTATTTATTTTAAAACCAGATATTTCACCAAATTTCTTCTAATAAATCTGTTAAGTTATTAGCACTATCCAGAGGGTCTTCTGAAGCTAAAATTAAATCATCCATGAATGCTCTAATTTAATACTCGTTACTTCTAATTTTTATTCCCTTGAACTCTTTGTCTTCTTGTATTATTTTTATCAATATTTCAATAACACAAGAGAAATAGTAGTGGGGATAAAGGGCAACCTTCTCTCTATTTATCTTTATTAAGACCTTAGATATTAAAAACATGTCAATTCGTGAGAGTGATGGATGTTTATCAGAAAAAAGTATCGTCTTTGGCTGATCCATATTCTTGCCTCCATACATCAACCAATAAAAAATGTTTCATTGAGTCAAAAAAGACCTTTGGGAGTTTTCCCTGGTCACTCCTTTCTTTCTTTTTTCTGATTTCATGTCAATTTTAGGATCTAATACTCCATTCCAATCCCTGAGCATCATTATGCTCTCATAATTATAATTCATTAACTTTTTTTTTAGTTTCCTGTAGAATTTATTTCTATTTTCTAATGTACCACAGCCAACTACCATCAACATTTTTTAGTCATTCAACCTCTACTCCTAGATAATTCAACCTCTGTAATTCAACCTCTACTCCTAGATAATGGCCCTCACTATCTTTGAACATTTCTTTTGATTTTTTTTTAGGTTAACATATAATATTTGTGAGAGTGATGCATGTCTGTCAGAAAAAAAGTATAGTCTTTGGCTGATCCATATTTTTGCTTCCATAAGTCAACCAATGAAAAATATTCCATTAAGTCAAACCAGATCCTTGGGAGACCTTTTCCCTTTTTTGTGGTGGTGGTGGTGATGATGATGATGATAATGATGTTTCTCTTTCTCTTTTTCTATTTCTTTTGTTAGAATTAGCTAGATTAATTTTTTCACCTTCTTGTTTGTCAATTTGTGTGGTTTCTTGGCATCTTTCCCACATCTCTCTTCTATAAAAGTCTCTTGCTTTTTGTATGGTATATATTTTGGTATTGAATACAAATGAGATTCATAGCATCAGAGAATCACAAAATCATAGAGTTGGAAGAGACTTCAAGGGTCATCAAGTCCAACCCCCAGCCATGCAGGAATACCCCTGACAGATGGCCATCCAGCCTCTGGTTAAAGACCTCCAAAGAAGGAGATACCTCCACCCTCCGAGGAAATGTGTGCCACTGTTATCTCTTACTGTCTGGAAGTTCCTCCTAATGTTGAGGTGGAATCTCTTTTTCTTGTACCTTGCATCCATTCTTCCATGTCCTATTCTCTGGAGCAGCAGAAAACAAGTGTGCTCCATCCTCAATGTGACATCCCTTCAAATATTTAAACAGGGATATCATATAACCTCTTAATAATCTCTTCTCCAGGCCAAATATACCCAGATCCTTACGTCTCTCCTCATAAGGCATGGTTTCCAGACCCTTCACCATTTTGGTCACCTTTCTCTTGATACACTCCAGCTACTCAACATCCTTTTTGAACTGTGGTGCCCAGAACTGGACACAATATTCCAAGTGAGGCCTGACCAAAGCAGAATAGAATGGGACTAATACTTAACTTGATCTAGACACTATACTTCTATTGATGCAGACTAGAATCACATTGGCCTTTTGGGCTGCCACATCGCACTGTTGACTCATTCTTTCCAATTTTCGCCATCTATAACTGATCCCATACTTCTTCAATTGTGTTGTCAGGAATTTGTATGCTCTTCGTTTCCTCATAATTCTCATTGAAATGTCCATATAAATTTTCACCATGACCTTTCAACATTCCCAAGTACTGGTGAAAATACTTGGAATTTTCAAAGGTCATGCATCAGCCTAATAATGTTTTTAGAAGAAAATGGCAGCTGGTTTGAACATATAATTTATACAGGTTGAGCCTCCATTATACTAAATACTTGGAACCAGAAATATTTTGGAGTTCGCAGTTCTTTAAATTTTGAAATATTTGAATAAACATAATGAGATCTATTGGATATGAAACCCAAGTCTAAATATTAAATTTCTTTTATGTTTCATGTACACTTTATATCTATAGCCTGAAGGTAATTTTATACAGAACATTTTAAATAATTTTGTGTGTGAAACAAAGTTTTAGGGCCTTTACAGATTGCAGAAATAGTGCCGCTTAAGGCCACTTAAACTGCTCTGGCTCAATGCTAGGGAATAATGGGAATTGTATTTTTTTCTGGGACATTGAACCTTCTCTCTCAGAGAGCTCTGGTGCCACAATAAACTACAGTTCCCATGATTCCTTAGCACTGAGCCAGGACAGTTAAAGTGACCTCAAGCTGCATTATTTCTGGCAGTCTGTAAAGGCACTTAGTCCCCTGAAGTATTTGATAACAAAGGTGTCACCCACCCATGAGGCCCAGGATTTTGGAATATTTTGGAATTCCAAGTAAGGTAGACTTAACCTGAAAAAGTGTCTCTGAGACATGATTTTTGGCACACCATGTAGGTATTTTTTAAGTGCTGGAATGGAGCACAGCTCCAGTTATAGCTAACAAAAGTGAGGAAAGCTGTTGTAAAACTCAGACAGCACAGTGATGATAAAGCATGCCTTTCATGCATTAGGAAGGCAGACAGAGAGGTGAACCTTTAATAGACACCACTTATACATTTTCAGCCTCTCACTTTATCAGGGGATCTAGATACATGTTCTTTAAATCTGCAAACAGAAACATGCTCATTAGGAAGTCCCTGGATTTACTGCTGAGGAAAGTTTGGGAAGTAGGAAGTCAAGCTTTTGTACATTATGTCATTTTTCTTCTCAACTGTAATATATCTGTGCAGCAGATTCATAATCATAACTCATCCAGACTTTTTTCTGTGGTTTCAATTGTGCACAAATACTCCTGCCTCAGCCTTGATGATTTTGAAAAATGAAGGTCCTTGCATATGCTGGAAACAGTTTTCACTTGTGAATTATTTGTTTTAAGCATAAGGCTGTACAATAGTTGGGTTATTAGGACAATGTCAGCTCACCAGTATCCTTCCTGGATTATGTTGCATTTTACAGCATGGCCAACAGAGCTACCCCTGAATATTCTCTTTTCAGTTTCTCTTGTGCCTATCCCAACTCATAAAAACCAGGAGGAGACCACCCCTTATTCTGAATCAGTCACTGGTAACTTACGTAAGTAGTTAAAGTAGCCACTTTCCAAGGCACGCTGGACAACTTTATTTTGCTTGCAATTTGTAGGGTTCAAGAATTCAGTTATCAGTGCTGAGCTACTGTTTAGCATATTGAACATACATTCAGAACATCAAACCGCCTCCCCCCCAAAAAATTTCTTTGCACACACACACACACACACACACACACAAAGAATTTAAGCAAATTTTTGCAAATTACACCAAGTTAATTTGAAAACTTGTCAAGCCCAAGACTGTTCCAGCTATATTTCAAATCAAGACTGAAGTTTCCTTGGAAGCCAAGATGACTAAATTTAGACTGTATTTAGGGTGAAACAGATCACCCCTAAGAGACGGTGTCAAGCCGCCCCCACCAATACCGGATTGGGGCCGTGGCAATCATATGCCATTGCCCCAATTGGCCTTTTTGCTGGTCCAAAAAGAAGAAGCAAATTGCTGCACCTTTTTGTGTT
>CM034703.1:123864140-123875008 GCA_020142125.1 Phrynosoma platyrhinos
CTGCCTTCCAAGATACATTCCAAGATACTGTCTCCCTCCCCCACATGATTCATTTTAAAGTCCTCCTAATCAAATGTTTGAGACTATTTGTGTAAGGCATCCTTATTTGTGTTATGGTGCTCCTTGATGTTGCATTGGATGGGCTCATTGCCCAAGGCCACTCAGTGGGTTTCATGGCTGAGCAGGGAATTGAACTCTGCTCTCCAGACTGTAGTACATAACACTCAAACCACTATGCCACACTGGTTCTATAAAGTCTACACACTTTATATAGAGCAGGGCTAGGCAACCTTTCCCCTTTAAGGGCCGAGGGACTTCAGCTCCCAGAAGCCTCAGCTATGTTGTCCAATAGTCCCATGTTGGCCAATAGCTCCTGGGATTCTGGGAGCTGAAGTCCCTTGGCCCTTAAAGGGGAAAGGTTGCCTACCCCTGATATAGAGTCTACATAGATGCAGAGTCTATATAGAGAGCTATACATAGAAATATGGAGACTTTATATCAAAGTCTATAGACTACTTGAAATATCACTGAGTGCCTACTACAAATCCAGCTGTACCTAAATATATACAGCTATTTGGACAAGGAATTTGCTTCTGTAAAGTGACAAAGAAAATTTAAATTCCTAGAAATATTGAATTTCTGCATCCAACAACAAATTTCTACATTTGTCCATGCAGGAAACATCCCACAACATAAAACTGTCTTCTTGGGAAATGAATTGCTAAATAGTATCACTACTCTTTATTCCTCCCTTCCCCCACTCAAAAAAAATCAGAAGTACCTATTGGAATAGTTATCGAGAAGTGCCATTTCTACATCCTGATGAGAAGCAAGAGTTCCACGTCCTTTTTGTTGTTATTGTTGCTATCAGGCTTTAGGTTATCTTACATACTGTTATTGTCCCTTCCCACACCCTCAGCGCAGGATAAACTGGCTCAGTAAATTTGGCATGAAATGTGTGGAGGTGGGCCATCCCATCTGTTACACTGTAGAAAGATAAGACCCCAGCTTCATAATCCAGAAAAACCCCAACGCGTTCAGGATCTTCCTCTGGATGAATTGGAGTTCTCTCTCCATTATGGAATGCCCAGTATTCAAAGTCAAACCTTTTGATACACCAGGATGCACGATTGCAGCCCAGACGGCAAAATTCAGAGTCCCCTTTTCTCTTGAGGGAAGGATAAGTTGCCCCAATCCACCATCCTTGCTCAGCTTGAAGTAAATCCACCTCCCAGTAATGGCTCCCAGCAAGGAAGGAATCTCTGCTCAAGACCTGCCAGAGCTTGTCAAACCTTTGTGGGTTTGAGGGGTACAGTCTTCTCCTCCAGCTGTAACTTACAGCAAGACGGTCCTCGGATAAGGTCAGCCTGGGATGCAAACTATTTATCTCCAGAGTGGGCGTTCTTGCATCTGTAGGGAAACATTCAGAGGTGACCCATCACCTATCAAGACCTACCTGAATTTCTGCAAAGCATAACTTTTTTTAGACACCATCAACAGCTCACAACCCAAGACAAAACTTCTGCCAAAAAGAGAACCTGCATATCTATTTTCCCCACCTCAATATATAGTGAAACTCAATGCATGGTATATATATGAGTAATGTTTTAAAAACAGAACTTAACTAGTTAATAAGCAAAATGTTTCAATTTCCACTTTCTTCAGTTGCATAAAATAAAAGAGAGCTTGCAGTCATGGTCGCAGTCTAGGACATTCCATCACTAACAATCCTAAGTGGACAAAGTCTTCTCCTCTAGGCTGAGAACATGTTACAGTTCTGAATCTATGAATCCAGACATTTTTCTAAAATGTTTCAATGAGACAGGGTGATCAGATGTCCTCCTTTTTCATACTCGGAGTTTCAAACTACGTCTGGCAGCATCCAAAACAGACAGTACAACTTTGCATAGAGAATACATACGTTTTAAGAAAAGGGACCGGTCAATGCAGGAGTTCACTTTCAGCAAGGTACCCGGCTCCTTCTTCAAGGTGCTGTTGAGGCTACTGAAAACATCTTGGCAAACAAAGGAAGAAAAACAAAACAGGCAACTCAGAAAGGGCATCTTCAGGAAATAGATGCGCTATTGTTGTGTGCCTTCAAGTCATTTCCAACTTATGGCAACCCTAAGGCGAACATATCATGGGGTTTCTTTGGCAAGTTTCTTTGGTCTCCAGAGCTCAACACTCAAACCACTATACTACGTTGACTCACTTATCGCTAAAATCTAGAATTCTTAAATAAGGAAAATCACATCTCTTATTGCTTTGAATTTCCATCGTGAGCTAGAATGACAAGTAACCCAAATCTGAACTTCTCCTATTGTTTGCCCAATTTAAATATAAAGAGAAACAGAAGACAGTAAGGCAAATTCCTCTTGCCAGAATCTCCTCATGTGATCATGCAGACACTTTTTCTAATGGTGCATTATGCTTGTGATTGAGCTTATTCCATGGTCACACACAAGTGGTGTGAGAAGGCAGGCAAACCTGTCAGCTCTCACCAGCCCCTTTCTCCAAAGACTGACTCCCACAGCCTTGTTCCTCCTGCCACCCCCACTTATATTGGTGTGTCTCACCAGGCAGATTCTGCTCCAGAGGTGCTGCAGCGACATTTAATAATCACACATTGGACTGGACAACTTTTGGGAACCCTTCCAACACTGAAATTTTTGACACGACAACTGATACTTCCTCTAACTTTCCAAGAGCACGAGTGCTGCACATGCCCAAGAAACCCTTCTACCAGCCAGACAAGACAGGTGGAATTGTTGTGTACCTTCAATACATTTCTGACTTATGGTGAGCCTATTCTGGAGTTTTTTTGGTAGGATTTGCAGTTCCCTTCCTCTGAGGCTGAGAGAGTGTGACTTGCCCAAGCTCACCCAGTGGGTTTCCATGGCTGAGCAGGGATTCACTACACTACACTGTCTCTCCAAGGTAGACTAGGGAGACACCAACTGGAATCACAGATGCCCAGCATATATGTGGATCTTGCAGAAAAAGCAGAACTAGAAAATTTCCCAGGAATGTTAGCACATTTGAGGGCCAACATGTTGTAATGATTTGAGCATTGGAAAAGGATACTGGGAGACCAGGGTTCGTATCCTGGCCAGGCCATGGAAACCCATTGGGTGAACCTTGGATAAGTCACATTCTCTCAGCCTCAGAGCATGGCAATGACATACACCCTCTGAAGTAACTTGCAAAGAAAACCCCATGATAGGGTCACTTTAGGGTAACCATAAGTTGGGAAATGACTTCAAGGCACACAACAACTTAGCATGTTTATTTTAAATTTTATATTTGGGCATATTCAAAGCTTTGTGTGGAAATTATTTTATTAGAGTATTTCTAATAATGTAAATATAATAGTATATATTTCACTTATATTTGGCCAAAAAACTGAGCACATCTGGGGAAAAAACTGTTTTTTAGGACACATATCTCCAGAAAACTCTATCTATCTATATATCAACACTTAACTTATTTTGCTGAGGTGCAACTGTAGTGCCTTCAGTTTCAGTTACTACTCTCTGCACTACTTACTACTTCAGTTTCGAACTGAGAGAAATCTGATTCAGCCCATCAAGTTGAACATTTTCTATCACTAAAGGATTGGCTGCAGTACAACACCCCATGGAGAGAGAGAGGAACAGACAGACAGATAGAGGTGTGGGGAAGTATGGAAAATTTTCTTCAGGAAAAGAAAGCAGTTGAATTTATTTTTTAACTCCACATCGCTGGTGAACAGCTTCATGCTTCCATGCTTACCTTCTTTGAGCCGAGCTTTGAGTGGCTTCTGGAAGATGGACTGAATGGTCTCCACAAAGCTCTTGAAGTGGTTTGTAATGTGTTCAAATGTCACAGGCATCGGAGCCAACTGCTCTGCGGGGATTCTCTGCTTCAACATTTCCTTTTCTATTGCACTGTAGTCCTGGCAGGAGAGAAGCACATTTTTACAAGTTCCAAATATTGCCTGCCTTGTGTTCCTGAGTATCCACACTTCAGCTACACCATAGGAGTTATTCAATACAATGGACTCAATCTACAGTATTTCTGTGACATTTAAGGACCAGAAACTAAGTGGGAGAGAAACTAAGTGCACAAGTTCTTCCTCAGTTGGTTGGGATCAAGGGTGATGATCAGGTGAGAAAGACCCAGATGACAGAGTCAGGCCATTGCTTCATCTAGCTCAGTTTTGTCTTTCCTGCAAAGGCTGGTATCCTTTTAGGAACATACACGAGTGTAATTCCACCTTAGGCTCGCATATGATTTTTTTTGTGGAGATGGGTATTTTCTTGCTCCATTCACAGTGACCAAAATCTCTCCCTTACCCACCATGGCACTGTGTCAGCCTACCACCCTTGCAGGTGGAGAGCAAAGAGAATTAGAGAAGCAACCAGCTATATCATCATAACCAGTCACAGACTGGTGGCATTACATGCTCAGACCAATAGAGGTCCCCAGCAGATCTTGGTGGAAGAAGTTGCCTGGCTTGAGGAATATAGCCAGATGTTTCTTTGATCGCCCTCTCACTCTTCTCCTGCAATGGAAGGATTAGGGGATTCTCAAAGAAACATAGGGCCGTTGCAAACCGGCCCAAAGGGCCGGCCTGGGGGTAGAGTTGGGGTGGGGCAGCCACATGCCAGCTGCCCCAACCCCACCCCGACGCTGTCCTGATGCCGTGCAGTAGTACGCACAGCACGCAGCATCAGGATGTCCTTCAGGCGCAGAAGAGCCATGGCGCCAGCTCTAAGGGTGGCCTTTTGTAACCCCTAAAAGGAGCAGATTTTGCAGCTCTTTTAGGGGTGGAAAAAGGAAGGATTGGGGCCGCAGTGTGGGGTTGCTGTGGCCCCGTTCCACTGCTCCCCAGGGCAGTTCTCTGCCACCCCAAATGGGCCATCTGCATTGGCCCATAGTGAGTCCTGGGAATGATGACAGGGGAGCCATTGCAGAGTTCAACATGTGGAATCTTTATGCTATGTGCAACTATGTAGGATGTCAGTCAATGCTTCACAATATTTCCCCAGAACTTCAGATAGGAGTCTTTCTTGTCATATTGGGAGATGCTGAAGACCAAAATGGGATCCCTTTTTTGCAAACCATATTCTCTATCATGGAGCTACCCCCCCCCCACACACACCATTATGGCAGCAGTATGGGATGAATCCAAGTGGCTCCCATGGAGGGAGACAGCCCTAAAATTCATCCATAGCTTTGCTGCTATTTTGCCTTTGCCCCTATATATCTTGAGAAATCCCTTCCCAGGATGAGCAGTCCTCCAGCTCTACCACCCTTTTCCCCAAGGCCTCCTGATACCTTAATCTTTAAAAGTAGATCTTAAAGTGTGGGGCAATTCCCATTACACTCCACAGGACTTACTCCTGAGCAGGATTTCACTATAGATTGTGTTCTGTAAAAAAAAAATTCATTTCCCCTTGTTGAACCTTAATCCCAGCAATGAAGTTATAGCTTCTTTAATATTTGTTGTTGTTCACTATCTTCACATTGGTCTTGACCCATGACGACCCTATGGATGAGACATCTCCAGGCTCCCCTGTCCTCTTCTGCTCTGCCCAGCTCCTGCAAACTCATATTCGTGGTCTCTTTAATAAAGTCCAACCATCTAGCAAGTGGCCTTCCTCTCTTTCAACTTCCCTCCACCTTTCCTAACATTATTGTCTTTTCCAATGATTCATGCCTTCTCATGATGTGATATCTCTGGCTTGATCTGCTCTACGACCCATTTGTTTATCCTTTTGGCTGTCCATGGGATCCTCAGCACTCTTCTCCAGCACCACATGTCAAATGCTTTGATTTTCCTCCTATCTTCTTTCTTGACTGTCCAGCTCTCACATCCATACATGATAATAGGGAGTATGATGGCTTGTATGATTCTGACTTTTGTGCTGAGTTGTATGTCTTTGCATTTTAGGATCTTTTGTAGTTCTTTCATAGCTGCCTTCCCCATTCTTAATCTTCTCCTGATTTCCTGGCTGCAGTCCCCATTCCGATCAATGTTTGATTCCAGATATGAGAACTCTTTTACTATTTCTATTTCCTCATTGTCTGAATGTGTGTAAGTTCTCTGTGGTCATTATTTTTGTTTTCTTTATGTTCAAAAGTAATCCTGCCTTTGCACTTTCTTCATTGATCTTCCCTAGTAGTTGTTCCAGGTCTGTGAGGTTTTCTGCTAGTATTATGGTGTCGTCAGCATATCTCAGATTGTTCATATTTCTTCTTCCTATTTTCACTCCTTCTCTCTTCCATGTCCAAGCCTGCTTTCCTTACAATATGTTCTGCATAAAATTGAATAAGTTGGATGATAGAATGCAGCCTTGACTGACTCCTTTGCCAATTGGGAACCATTCTGTTTCTCCATGTTCTGTTCTGACAGTAGCCTCTTGCCCTAAGTACAGATTCCTCATTAGGACTATCAGATGTGTTGACATTCCCATGTCTTTAAGGGTGTTTCATAGCCTTTCATGATCCATGCAGTCAAACGCTTTGCTATATTCTATAAAGCACATGCTGATTATTCTTTTGGAACTCCCTGCTATGCTCCATTAGCCATCGTATATTTGCAATATGATCCCTGGTGCCTCTTCCTTTCCTGAACCCTGCTTGGACCTCTGGGATTTCTCTCTCCATGTATGGTTGCAGTCTGTGTTGCAGAATTTTCAGCATAATTTTGCTTGCATGGGAGATTAGTGCTATGGTTCTATAGTTGCTGCAGTCTCTTGTGTCTTCTTTTATGTGGATGTATACTGATGCTTCCAATCTGTTGGCCATTGTTTTGTTTTCCATATCTGTTGACATATATTGGTTAACACTAGAGTTGACTCTGTCAGTGTGGATTGCAACAGTTCTATTGGTATATCATCTGTTCCTGGAGTCTTGTTTTTTGCCATTTCTTTTATTGCCACTTCCACTTCAGTTTTTAGAATTTGGGGTTCATCTTCATATGGCTCTTCACTCCATGTGTCCTTCATTTTGTTATCTCTTTTGTATAGTTCTTCTGTGCATTTCATCCAATGTCTTTTTATTCTTTCCTGGTCTTGAATTATGTTATTTTTATTGTCGTAGAGTGCCTGGTCCTTGAACTTCCCCTTGATTTCTCGAATGGTGTGGAATAGTCTCTTGTTCTTCCCTTTTTGTTATGTCTTCTATTTCTCTACATCTGTTATTGTAATAATTTTCCTAACCTTTGCGCACTCACCATTGTACTGTTGCATTCATCTTTCTTAGTTTATTCCCATCTCCTTTTTGTTTTGTTTCTCTTCTTTCCTTTATTGCTTGTAGCATTTTATCTGTCATCTATGGTTTCTTCTCTTTCCTTTTGTCTGTTGGAAGTGTCTTTATGCACTCTCTTTTATTATGTCCCTGGCTTCAGACCAAAGCTCTTCTGGTTCATGATCAGATGTTTCTTTGATCTGCAAAAAACTTCGTACTGCAAATCTGTTCCTTAAATTGTCAATGAATTCTGTGGAAAAGTTGTTTAAATTGTATTTTGGTATGATGACTGGTTTTGCTCTCTTCTTGAGCTTTACTTTTATTTTTTAAATAAGTAGTTCATGATCTGTGCCACAATCAGCACCTGGGCTAGTCTTTGCCATCAGTATGGAGCTTCACCATCTTTTACTTCCAATTATGTAATCTATTTGTTTTTTGTGTTAGCCATCTGGTGATGTCCATGTATATAACCTTTTCTCTGGTTGTATGAAAAATGTGTTTGCAATGAAAAGGTTGTTGGCTTTACAAAAATCTATCAGATGCTCACTTGCTTAATTCCTTTTGCCTAGTCCAAATCTCTTAACCATTTTTTATTCTTCTTTACTTCCAACTTTTCTGTTCCAATCTCTGATGATCAGCTTGACATCCTGTGTTGGTGTGTTGTCAATTTCTGTACTCCTTCATAAAATCTATCAATTTCTTCTTGTTCTGCCTCAGTGTTTGGTGCATATACTTGAATTATGGTGATATTCATAGGTTTCCCATGGAGCCTTATTGAGATGATTCTGTTTGATTTTGCATTGTATCCTCTGACTGCTTTTGCAACATCTTTTCTTAGTATAAAAGCCACCCCATTTCTTCTTGTCTTTTCATTCAGAGTAGAACACTATGTGGTTGTCTGATTCAACGTGCCCATTCCTGTCCATTTTAACCCACTCAGCCCCAGTACTGCTATGTTCATGTGTTGCATTTCAATTTTCACCATGTCCAGCTTTCCTTGGCTAATGCTTCTCACATTCTATGTCCCTGTTTTAAGTGTGGTGCTGCTTCTGATGGAGTTTGTCTTTCTGAGAGTGTTTACTGCTTGCTTTGTCATTTTGATTAACTGTAGCTGCTCTTGCAAGTGTGTTTTTCTTTAGTTTCTATCTGTCTCTCTGTTAGTGCTCTTGTCCTGCATGTGTGACACTTTTGATGTCTCCTCATAGGGTTTTCTAGGTGAGGGGTTACACAAGGAGGACCACCTACACCTCACTGTGCACAGAGCTAAAAAATGTTAGCTATGATGTCACTGCTGTTCTTCACTTTAGTGACACCCACTACTACTGCTGCTGTCCAGTAGTTGTTTCCCTATGTCATTGCCCCTCCCACAAAATTCTCTTTGATGCTTTGACTTCTTCTTTTTAGACCCCTCTAGCACCCTTTCCCAAACCTAAGTCTGTCCAGGGATTACAACACCCATAATCCCTGACCACAGGCAAGACTGGGGGCAGGTGGGAGTTGTAGTCAAAACATTGGAAGGAACAGCTTGGGGAAAGCCCTTCTACAGAATTTAAGCTTGGCTGCATTAATTAAACTTCCTTTATTGTGTCCCAGTCCTCTCTCTTTCCTCCTCCTCTCCTCCTTTCATCTCCTTGTTTCTCTTTCAAAATTTAGATGGTAAATCTGGACCTCTCTTTTGCTTGTCTTACATTACAAAGCAGCCCACCTGCCAGGAGTGAAGAGTCTTTGGCCATCCAGCTGTCTTGATCTACAACTCCCAGAAAACACATTCAGAATGGTCAAAGCTAAGAATTGTGGGGGTTTAGCCTAAACTATATGCAGGACTCACAGTTTCTCAGATCCAGTGAACACAGCAGGTGCAGTATACTTAGGAGCTAAGGATTACTAAGGATTCTGTATGGTGTGGTATGGAAAGAAGGTCAATGGTGGGGTGGCACCATGAGTTACACCACCGGGTGATGCCAACCTTACTGATGCCACTGGAGGGAGCCAGCCTAGCCTCCCGTGGGAGGGAGTTTCAGAGAGTGGGAGCAGCCACTGAGAAGGCTCCCTCTTGTGTCCTCACCAAGCGAGTCTGTGATGGTGGTGGGACCAAGAAAAAGCCTTCCCCTGAAAGTCTTAGAATTCTTGCAGGTTTGTGTGGGGAGATACTTTCTGATAGACTTTGAGGTTGTGGGCACCTCTAATAGGGCACTTCTTCCTCTTTCACTACAAAACAAGTAGAAGAAAAACACAGGCCTACCTTCAGCAAATGGAGTGGGTCAGGCCGAAGTTGGATTTGTCTGATCCTGTCTACAAAACTGTCTATGGTCCTCACTTGTCCCTTGCATGTCTCCGATTGCTCTTCATAAGCCCGTAGAGTCTGCTGGACCTTTTCATCAATGTCTCGTTTCATTAAGGTTTCTTCCTTGTCAAACAGGAGTCGAAGCTCAGTAAACTTCCCCATTAGCCAGGTTTTACTTGCCAACGCATGAGCCTGCAGACAGAAGAAACTTCAGCACTACATGAAGAGTGTGGAGCAACATGTAATTTCCACAGATCTTCCAGAACGCAAACATCCCTAGAAGTCTTCAGCCATGGAATGGTTACAACTTTAGAAACAAACTCTCCAGAAGTGATATGCCATTACTAGAGAGGTCTGCTCTCTCCTAAGCATATGGCCAAAGAATTGGATAACGTGCAGGAGTTAAATCAATACACTCTTTCCAACTTACATGCACACACAAACCCAAGGCAGAGAGTCATTTACACATAGGGCAAAGACTGACCAATGGGGAAATGAGTATGCACACAAACTCAACCTCAAACAACATTGTACACTTGGATGTATGATAGACTTCTGTAGGCTGAGGGCAAAAGAACTGCAGAGGTCTTTCTAAACATGTTGAGATTAACCCAACAGTTACACAAATTCTAAGATTAGGAACCTTGCTAAGGCTGGTTTACCAATGTCTAGTGCGCTTCTGGGTGCACAGCTTTGGAGATGGGGCTTATATGAACATCCGCGTTTCAGGGATAGAAACTAGCTAGTTAAAATCAATGAAGTGAGACATTTTTAACATACAGGGGCAACTTAATGAAATGTTGACTATGAACAACTATTCAACTACAATGAGTGAATTAAGATAGCATTTTAGCAATAATTTGATTCCAGAATTAAATTAATTAATTAATTGAGGGATGGTGCAAGGGACCTAACAAATGTTAGTTTCCTATTGATTCTTTACCCAAAGCCTGGTTCTCTTGGATTTTTGCAAAACCACTTCTTGCACATACACACATACCCTTTTTTGGCCTTCAGGGCTGGGGAATTACAAAGTTTAAGTCACAAAATCCAAACCACTCACTGTAGTTTATAATCAGAATACAGCAGATAGTTTACTTGATTCCAAGGTTAATAGATTTTCAACCAGCAAGTAGTATGGGAAGCTTGGAAGAGGATGGTCATCTTTGAATCCAGATGAACACAAAACAAGCCACAGAGGGTCTGCAACTGTTTAAGAAAACTGAATTTTTAAGGGCTTAATCCTGGGACTTTTTCTGGGATCCACACAGGAATCAGTGAAGGAGAGGGAATTATAATAGAAGGAGAAGGACAGGTTGCACACCTGTAACAGTATTTCTTCAAGTGGTCA
>CM034703.1:123897137-123914638 GCA_020142125.1 Phrynosoma platyrhinos
TTGTGTGATCTTGGCCAAGTCACCTGCTCTCTCAGCCTCAAAAGGAGGCAATGCCAAACCTCCTCTGAACACTTCTTGCCAGTAAAACCTTGTGATAGGTCCTTAAGTCAGAAATGACTTGAAGACACACAAGAACACTGGTAAGACTAAGGAAGGAGCTGCAAGGAGTCTGTCCATGTGCACTGGGGAATGTCTAGCTAGCCATTGTTGGGTGCCCCCAAGTCATTTCTGAATTTATGGTGACCCTATCATGGGGTTTTCTAGGGCTGAGAGGGTGTGTCTCACCCAAGTCACCCAGTAGGCTTCCATAGTTCAGCTAAGAATCAGACCCTGAATTCCAATCATTACACCATTACACCATGCTGGCTCACTAGTCATGTTGTTGTTGTTTTGTGTGTTCACAAGCTTGCAACCATGTTATCATATGCATTTTTGTTGGGCCAGATAAAAGGTTCACTATTTTCTGGATTTGGGATGTTATTGTAACTTTTTATCTTTCAGTGAGTCTCAAAGCTGCTGCAAGACCCTTTGTTGTTTTTGTGTGCCTTTAAGTCGGTTCAAACTCATGGCAACCTTAAACGTTTCAGTTAGTCCAATAAAGGGATAACTGTTTTGTGGATTGTGGATGTTAGTGTGGTGAGGGAGATAAAATGTAGAAAGTACTGATAGTGAGAATTACATGATTGGCACTTCCCATTCAGCAAACTATTGCTGATAACATAAACAGCCTGGCCCTTTTTGGTGGCCTTCAAGCCGTTTCGATTACTCAAAACCTATCAGAGGGTTTCTTGGCAAGATTCAGGGTGGGCTTCCCTTTGCCTCTTAACTTGCGGGTTTCCATGGTCAAGCAAGGATTTGAATGCTGGTCTCGAGAGTTGTAGTCCAATGCTCAAACCACTGGCACTAGAGAAGCCAATTAACACACATAGCACAAACTGTGCTGATCCAACCTGATCCAGATGATTGCTTGGAATACCTTAATAAACTGTTATTCAATTCAGACTTGCTCCATTAAATGTCAACGTCAGCAACACTAGTAATGTGGTGGGGGTTAAGATTTGTTCCCATTTCTACTTTTGGCTTGTGTTGAATCCAGAAGGGCACTACTGACAGATGGTGGCTAGGAGCAACAAATCGATGTCAATTCTGTCTTCGCATCCACTCTGCAACACCACTAGGACCAAATTGTGTCATTCATATTATGTGTTAGGGGGGTTGCAGACTGCCAGAAATAGTGCAAATTGAGTCCACTTTTAGGGTTAGGGTTAGTGCTAGGGAATCATGGGAATTGTTTTCTTTCTGAGGCATTGAGCCTTCTCTGTCAGAGAGCTCTGGTGCCACAATAAACTACAGTTCCCATGATTCCCTAACCCTAACCCTAAAAGTGGACTCAATTTGCACTATTTCTGGCAGTCTGCAGCAACCCCCCTTATTTTCTTGCTCCTCTTTCACAGTCATGAATGTCCAATATTTAATGTAAAGGCCAATTGCACCCTCTACTGGGCATAACAATATATTTCACTGTATTATTGCCTCCCAGAACCTGGGAACTTTGTTCAAAACACCAAGTGACTCCCAATCTGAGTTCTCAAAGAAACCACCATTAATCTAAAGCAGGTGGGGGAGCAAACCGTTAAAGGCTTCCCTAGAGGTGTTTTTAAAGTAAAAAAATTGGTGAGAGGAGGCTCAGCATGAAGTCCAGCAGTTGCACCTTCCCAAGATTCAACAACTTTGGTGAAGAAGCAGGGCATAATGGGTCAAAGGTACAAAACGGAGGTCACTGGGATGTTGAAGTGAAAGGATTCTAAGTTTTCTGTCCCTCTTTCTAATAGATTTGGTGAATTGCTGTGTTTTAATTTGCATGCCAGAGTGGATGCTTTTAAAATGTTCTAAGTTGTGTAAATTGTTCTGAACATTAATGTTCCTGCTTCAGACAAGGCAGCTAAATTATCTTGTTATGAATATGAACATCACCAATCTAAGATTTGCAGATGACACCTATAATACAGCAGAAAATATCAGAGGTACGGAAAGACTGTTGAAGGTGGTCACAGTAGGTTTACAGCTGAACATCACAAACAAAATTTATGACCACAGGCAATCTACATAATTTTAAAGCAGACAAGAAACTGAAATTGTTCAAAATTTTCCATACTTGTCTCAATCATTAATCAGAACGGAGACTATAGTCAAGAAATCAGAAGAGGACAAGGACTTGGAAGGGCAGCTATGAAGGAACTAAGCAAGACCTGATGTGTAAAGATATCATCAAATGTTAAAGTTAGGATTGTCCATGCCATTATATTTCCCATTTCTATGTCTGGTTTGAAAGCAGCATAGTGAAGAAAGCTCAAAGGAAGAAAATAAACTCATTTGAGATGTGCTGGAGGAGTTCTGGGAATACCATAGACTGCTAAAAAGACCAATGGATGGGTCCTAGAGTAGATCAGGCCCTAGAAGCACAGATGACTAAACTGAGGTTGTCATATTTTTGGCCATATCAAGAAGAAAGGACTCACTAGAAAAGACTACTGTATGTACTCGACTACAAGTTGACCTCATGTACAGTCAGCCCTTCATATCCATGGATTTTTTTTTTTTATCCATGCAGTCAAGCATCTAGAGTTTGAATTTTTTAAAGAAATGTACAAATTCCAAAAAGCAAACCTCCATTTTGCCATTTTATATAAGGGACACTATTTTACTATGCCACAGTATTTAATGGGACTTGAACATCCATGGATTTTGTTATCCACAGGGGGTCCTGGAACCAAACTCCAGCAGATACCAAGGGCCCACTGTACATCGACTTGTGGATAGGTCGACCCAGTTTTCCCCCAATAAAATTTCTAGAATTATACAAGAGTATATACAGTATAATACTTGGTAAAGTGGAGGGCAGTGGGAGCGCATTCCAGATGGATAGACTCAATCAACGAAACCGACAGCCATGGATCTGCAGGAGCTGAGCAGGGCGGTTGAGGATAGGATGACTTGGAGGCCTCCCATTTACTGGGTTGCCATGCATCATAGTTGACTCGAGGGCAGTTAACAAAAAGAAAACAAACAAATCTATTGTGCAGCTACATTTACAGTACTGCGCACACTTTAAGTTACCCTACCTTTAAACAGGTATTGTAACATCGAAAAAGACACATTAACAGGTCAACCAAAAGGAAGTCATTTGTAAAGGAGATTGGAGCTCTTTAAAGTTCAGTTTGCTGCATTTTTAGAAGCAAATAGTATTTCAGAACTCACTATCATGAAGAAGCCAATTTTGAGCTATATCATTAAATGGATTATCCAGGCAGAGCTATTTCACCTTGCAATTGTAGGATTTGCATTGTATCAGTTAACAGAATATTACTATCTTGAAGATTAAAAGAACATCACCAATAATTCACAGGGAAGCTACTGCTATATTCAGGTATGAAAGGAAGCACCACAGAAGTTGTATAAGTGTACATCATACATTTATTACTGAACAACCCTCTCAACTCCAAAATTGGGCACAGGGATTAAAAATAAAAATTCATTGCACTACTTAGTAAAGCATTACTAGTAACTCTCATAAAAAATGTACAAATTTTGTTAAAAATTTATCAAGCCTTCAAATGATTTGGTTACAGATATTTATAATACATTTAAACTACATGTTAAATGATACAATGGAGTATGCATTAAAGAAAACACTTGACAAATATGATTCTAACAAAACCCATAAGCTTTCATAATCATTAGCAAGTCTGCAACACAAAATAGCAAAATGAGGTAACTGAAGGTACCAAAGGGGGTGGAAGAAAATAAGAGAACCATGGCTCTCCTAGATAGGCCTACCAATCACTGAGTTTGTAATGAGATTTTGGAAAGCAAAAATAAAGGAGTCAATTAAGTCTGAAATATAACAGGAGGTGGAAATGTTAACAGCTGCAACAAATAATCACATTCTGGAGACTGTACAAAAAACTCTATACAAAAAAAATTACTTTGCACAAAATAATCTGTAAAGAAAGCCACAAAATAAGACCTTTAGAGATATCCAAAAGGCCTTTATACCCATTTTATATTTTTAAAAAGCCAGAAGAAGATCAAATTAAGTTGACAATTCATGCAAATAAAACCCCAGCAGTGCCAACATGATAAAGCCAACTTTTTTTTCTTCCTTTAATGGGAGAGGTAGGGAAAATGTAGGTAGGGGGAGAGAGAGGGTACCCAACATAATCTGGTGCTGTTGGGCACCCGTGAGAGTTGTGGAACTGGACACACAAATGTGCATAACACATGGCAGTTAACAGCTGAGCATGGATCCCCCTCTCTCTTTTGCTGACAGCAGCTGGGTTTGAGAATCCCACAGCAGCCAGACTGAGCGAGTTCAGAATGCCATGCATGTGTGTCTCTCACACTTAACCACAGGAAGCAGATCCACACAGATTTGCAAGAGCCCCATGCAAACAGGACCCGTTCAGGGAAGAGATCAGCCACAGGAGTGCAACAACGAACTCTACCTCCAATACTTTCTCTGCAACAGTCCTAGACATCCTCCAATAGCCTCACTCAACTGGAACTAGAAAGCAAGAGACCGATTGCTGCACTGCAACACAGATCAATTCAGGCCTGAGGAATCACTTCTCAGATTCAGGTACTATGTGCCTTGTCATTTAGAGAAAGTGCCTTATTTCTGCTTTGACAGTAGACACTGAGTGGGGTAGTGTTGATTAGTTTCATACAGGTAAAAATCTTTTTTGTCCAGCAATATAAAAAAGATCCAAAGTACTGTAAAACATGTTGTGGCTTTTCCCTGCCCACCTCCCAACCCATGATTCTGTTTGTTTAAAAAAATAAAGGTTACTATGTGCAATTTAACCTTTCTGACACGTTGAGACAATTCCTTAGAGAACACCTAGGGAAAAATTGTAACATCTGCAAATGTCACACACAGTATGTTGAATTGTTTCATTACCTTTAAGATCTTGACACTATGGACAGACTAAGGCGTCTAACTACTAAACAGAGGCAAACAGTATCTGAAAGAAGGGGGTGGGAGGGAGAGGAATTGTGCTTTTTAATTTTGCAGAACCACAAGCTGCGATTGGTCAGCAGAGCCTTCAGAAAGAAGGACAATTCACAACGAACACTGTTCCGGAGGAATAAACAGACTTAACATATAGCAGCATACAAAAGCCTTAGAAAAGGACACAAGAAGGAACATATAAAGCTGACAGGCATCAGATTACAGCCATATTCGTAGCTGCAGTGCTTGTGCTGTTGCAACCAAAAGTTATGGTGCATAAAAACATGAAGAAAAACAATCCAAAAAAGAAATGTGCATCTTTTGGGAGAACAACTGTAATCATTTGTAGTCCTGTATTGAAATAAAGTTATAAATGCCAAGTCTGCAATGGTTAAGTGATGCCAATTCCCCCCCCCCCCCCCCCCCAGTTCATCATACAGGAGGCAGTTGAAAGGGCAATGCCAGATTCACAGCATTTATTATTTTTTTCCTTGATTTTTTGTACATTTTGCCCGTTCTTCAACATGAGTATTCTTCATATTAGCCATATGACACTAAGGATGCTTCAACATCTCATAAAAGCCTGCTATCAGGCACAGAAAGCTAGAAACTGTATCCTGTGACATTTCTGTCAGGCAGTAAGGTATAGAAATGGTACCATGGCTGGAGTGGGGAAATCCATATGCTTTATCTCTAAGAAAGTGCTAAGAATTGTATTTATAAGGTTACAGACTTTTAAAGAGATGAAAAGGTATTTCTCTCTGTCTCTTTTAAAAGTAATTTTAATTGTACATGTTTATGGCAAGGAATGTGAGTTAGTGTCAGTTTTTGTAAGCTAAATTTTGTATTTAAGCAGGTGTATTGCCAACAATACAAGAAGCATTTGCACAAAACTCTCCAACATCCTCTCTTTTTTTTTTATGGACAAAAATGGAACAAAATGCATCTTCAATATCTCAAATAAAAATCCAGTTTCAGAGTTCAACAGAAAGCAAACAATAATGGCTGGAAGAATTTTTTAAAAAAGGAAGAGAGGACAACATCAACTTTAATTAATCACTTGAGAATTTTTCATATTACTACCTGGCTGTGCAATGCTGCAACTCCTTATAAAGTTAGCAGTGAGCTGCAAATATTTTTTAAAAACATAGAAATTCCAGCAGCCTAAGAACAAGGCTATGCAATTATTTGTAATAACGGAAAAATCAATATGCTCTAGTGACAGATATAAGATCTCAAATTAATGGGAAGCATAACAGTTGTCTGAATGAAAGCAGAAAGGCCTTTTTATACTATTAAATACATGGGAGGGGGGGAATGAAGTATCAAATGTCTATAATTGCTGCACCCTTAGCATTCAGTGTGCAACTGCAAACGCAAGGAAAGAAACCAGTGTACAGTACTAGTACTGTTTAAATAACACACAAGATTATACATTGCAGCATAATTAATACTACACACATACATCCTCAGTACATGCTGGTATATAAGTCCTCTCACACACTACCGTTCAACCACTTGCTCACCTGCATACACACAGACACCCTGCGATCAACGCACCCACCCGCACCGTTTATTCCCACTCACAGTATTTGAAGGCTCTATATAAGGTAGATTGCTATATTGTTTGGAGCTACCACTTTTTTTTAATATAAAAGCACATGCTAGAAGATCACGTTCCACTGTAATCTCGCAGCAACACTCGGAATGATCACACAAAAACCAGGGAATGTTAGTGCACACACAAAATTAAGCTAAAAGAAAAAAAAAATCTTTGGAGTTCCAATCACACAGTTAGTATAACAATCCCATAATTGTGAAGACTAATTATAAGCTTTATAGTTGATTAAATCACACAGTGCAAAGAAAGGTCCATTGACCCTTTCGTATAAGGGAAGGCTGGAAGCCACACGGTTTAAGTTCAATGGAAAGTTCATATATATATATACACATGTGACTAGGAACACCCAAAGTAGAATTGTGCTCTTAGACTGGTCATTCTGAATCACGATGCACTTCTGAAGCATCAGCTCTGCAGATAGGGCAGGTACGATTTGCCTAGAGAAAAAAAATCAGTTTTAATTGAATTGCCAGAACTACAATCACACTGTATACACTTACTGTAGAAAAAAATATACTAAGTTTTTAAAAAAGGTTACAACACTGAGACACATACCCTCACCAAGTAATGGTGGTGGTAAGCAATGCAAGCCAAACCCAAAGGCATTCCAGTAAAAACAAATAGGATGTATCTACTTCACTTTAGTTGGATCTCATTTCCATGAAAGCCTTATTGAGTTTTTCTTAATCATGTTTATGCACTAAGTGAGGTGGGCATGCTAGTTCCTACCATTCATGTGAAAATTAACAATTCCAAAAAGAGAGAACAGTTTAAGATGCAGCACAAAACTATGAGAGAGTATGTACTGGTATCAACTAAAGGTAGATTGTTGAAATTATTTTTTTAATAATGACGACAATAATTAAACATTGAATTTAATAATAATAACAAGAAGAAGATTTATTTCTAGCTCGCTTATTTCCAAAGGAAATCAAAGTGGGTTACAAGCATAAAAATAAAAGAAAACAATAAGAAAACAATATAGAAGTTGGGGGGGGGGGAAACCAAATACATGGGGGGGGGAGGAGAAGGGCTATTCTGGGGAGGCCTGTGAGAAGAGATCTATCTTAAGTGCCTTTTTAAAGGCTGTTAAGGTGGCGATGTGACGGCTCTCCTCTGGCAGGTCATTCCATAACTTAGGGGTGGCAGTCAAGAAAGCCCTCTGGGTTACTGCTGTGAATCTAGATTTTTTAGGCTGCAGAAGATTTTTCCCAGAGGAAAAAAACCATTGAATTTACTTTTTAAAATTCTGATTTTTTTGTACAAATGGCTCTACACAGTTCTGACATGCTGTGAATCTCTTTAGTTTTGCAAGCAAAACCATAAGAAACTATTAACAATTACAGTAGATTTATTTTACCTCCTCCGTAGTGTCAAGTAAACATAAAGCACTCATCCTTACGATGGTATGATACTGTACTAAGTCTTAAAGTCCTTTTCTTGCCTAATTCAGTTATAATTTGGTGGAAGTTACTATATGGATATCTTGTCTTAAATATTGTATGTGTCATTCTAAAAGAAATTATTCCATAAATTGTTTTTTTTTTCTTCAAAGATCCTCCTAGGAAAAAAGTCTTGGGGGGGACCCTTTGTCCTCTTCATAGTATAGCTGTGTTGGTCTGTATAATCAGTATGTAGAGACCTTGTAGCACCTCTGAGACTAACTGAAGGAAAGAAGTTGGCACCATGAGCTTTTGTAGCCTAGTAGAGTCTCCTTTATGCATATGAAAAAGTAGAGTTTAGTCTATGAAAGCTCATGCTGCCAACTTCTTTCAGTCTCAAAGATGCTACAAGATATCTCCACATACTTTTGTCCCTATTTTTTTCAGATATTTGTTCTGGACTTTCACATCTCTGATTGACAGCTCCCTAAAGCTCTTGACATTTGAACATTACAAATCTGTGATTATGTTTTAATCAGAGGCTACATTATATATTAGGCCAATTATCTCATTGTTAGTTATTTTCTATGTAGTGAAATCCTCTGGTGAATGATTTTTACCATATTGCCCAGAGATACAGGAAGCCCCTGCTTATCAGAGAGGTTAGGGACTAGAGAACTGTCAGAAAGTTGAATTGGTTGTAAAGTACAATCCCAGGGTTTTTTAAGCTTGCAAATGTGTTTTGGCCAATGAAAGATTAGTAATATATGTCACTTTTGAATGTGTGCAAAATCAACACACTATATCTGTATGTGTTCATGCATACATGTGAGTAGTCCCAAGGCAAGAAGAACTGAGAAGAACTCAGAGGCAAGAAGAACTGATGAAAGAGAAGAATCTCTGTCAAATTAATGGAACTTGTCTATAATCTGCAAGCACTGGAAGAGCGAGTTGTCGGAAACTAAGGCTTCAAAAGGAAAGGGAAGCCTGTACTACTTTAAGTGTCCTATCTCACATAGCTACAGAAGAACATTTAGTACATAAACTGTGTTATCAGAGCTTCTACAATTCTCAAATATTTGATTTTCATCTCTGCCTCCTTCTGAAAGTACTCATCACTTCTATGATCCAAATTTTATTCAGAGAATGATTCCCCCCCCCATGATTCCCCCCCCCCCCCATTCCTGCTAAAGTTCCCCTAACTTTTGCTTCTGAGGACTGGAAAGCCTCCAAGGCAGCATACCAAGTGCTTCAGGGAGCTGTAGCAAAAAAGAGCAATCAAGAGAGAAATATCAAATCCAACTCCTGCTTGGCCTACCAAAAACTAATTCTGTTACTTAGAGCTACCGTATGTAGAAAGAACAGGTGGTATCTAGAAATGTATTAAGGGGCTGGACTGAGCTTCCCCTCCCACTGTTATGTGCTGTCAAACTGGCTTTAATTTACAGTAACACTATGAGTGACACACCTCCTGAAGTCCTGGTTATCAACAACCTGTTCAGGTCTTGCAAACTCAGGGCCATGGTTTCCTTGACTGAGCCAATTTCTATATTAGACACGCGATGTGCTTTTCCTCATTAGCTGACTGACTACCTTCTAATCTGGAGATCCCTTCCTGGATGCACTTCCTTCTTGGACAGGGGTAGGCAACCTTTCTCCTTTAAGGGCCGAAGGACTTCAGCTCCCAGAATCCCAGGAGCTATTGGCCAACATGGGACTATTGGCCAACATGGCTGAGGCTTCTGGGAGCTGAAGTCCCTCGGCTCTTAAAGGGGAAAGGTTGCCTACCCCTGTTTTTGGATAAATATCTTAAGACACTGAAGGGCTTTAAGTGCGTCAGGGAAAGCTGAATCTAGTCTTCTTCAAGAGCCTAGACCAGTGATGGTGAACCTATGGCACATGTACCAGAGATGACACGTGACACCATTTGGCCTGGCACGCAGTGGAGAGAAGGTGGAACAGGCGCATGTGCCTATTCCTCCTCCTCTTTCCCTGGCCTCAAGCTGTCTATCTGGAGATAGTTGGAGGCCAGGAAAGGCGCAGGGAAAAAGTCCTGCCCCCAGAGGGCAGAAGTCCTGCCTCCCCGTACCATCCAGTGTCAGGAAAATCTTTTAGTCGGGACACTTGACCCCCAAAAGTTTGCCATCACTGGCCCAGACTCTGAGCAGGGTGAGACATCAGATGAACACACACCCATCATCTTCAGAGAGCAATGGCTGCATCAGCAGAAGAGAGCTAATTGGTTCGATGGTGGAGGAAGGGAATCTACTAGGCAGCAGCAGTAGTGGGTGGGTGACACTGGTGGAGGATCTCTGAGGTAATGGCAGTGGGATTTTAGCTAACTCTTGTTAATAATGCACCAAAGATGGAACTGGTGGATCACTTCCAATGTTTTTTACCCTAAAACTCCTACCATTTTGCCCTTTATGGCTCTAAGGGAGAGGGAAGAAAGTCTAGCCACACTAGAATTTGAGTTTGACATGGGCTTTAGGCTAATGTTAACCGACGTTTTGAGATTTGGCATTGCTGTGACAAAATGGAATTGGGTATAGTCTCTGAAATTCAAGATCAATTTCATACTTCAATTATACTTCCATATGTTTGCATCTTGTTTATACTGCTGTTCTGTCATGCTGCTTGTTCATGTTGGCTCCTCCATAACCTTAAAATAAATGATATAATTTTGTGTATTCAATAACTTTCTTGGACACGCATATTTGGGGAGAGTTTCTACTTAGGATTCACCAAATTTTCCTTTTCCTCTTCATAACAAAAAGCCTCATCTTAAATAACTGTAAGTAGTATGATGTGCAAATCACACGTCTAATCTTTAAAGTCTATTTGTTTTAACAGCGCTAGACTATCATATATAAATCACATGCCTGACTATTGAGGGTGATGGCATGCAACACAAATATGAAGTTAGGGCACAATAGTTCTTTCTCCCTAAAATCTAGTATTACCTTAAGCCATTTATCAACACACTTGGCATGGAACTCATGGTTACATGGTAAAACTCTAAGTAGTTGCCTCGACTCAAAGTCGCACATGCACACTACGCACCTAGGAGAGAGAAGAGGAAATATTTTATTGAACAAGAGCAATAACAACTTTTTAAAAACAAAAATGTGAATATGTAAGCCTTTTGTATGCAGATTTTAAAAGTATGACATAAATATAATACATTTCAGTAAAGCTTAAAACCTGATGTAGCAGTTCTAGATTTGCTAAAAAGCACATAGTTCTACTTAACAATACCAGAATCATTGCAACAAAGTTCTTAACAGTATCCATCTACAACAGGGGTAGGCAACCTTTCCCCTTTAAGGGCTGAGGGACTTCAGCTCCCAGAATCCCAGGAGCTATTGGCCAATATGGGACTATTGGCCAACATGGCTGAGGCTTCTGGGAGCTGAAGTCCCTCGGCCCTTAAAGGGGAAAGGTTGCCTACCCCTGATCTACAACATTCTCTAGTAATTATGCTTATTTGGTGCTCTTGACTATTCAAAGCACTTTACCTATTTTATCTTAGCAACCTTTATCATCCTGTAGGTAGGTGAAGGAAGATCCAATGATGAGGCAAGGATAAGGCAAAAATCACTAAGTCCATAGATACAGTAAAATTTTCTAGCTCAAAATTCACATCCTTAAAATCAACATCAGTTTTTATCAGCAAGGTGGGTTCCCTTTTCTTCTTTCAGGAGCGAATATTGCACGCGATGTGAAATTACTTGGCAATTAATTACAAAAATAAAAATATAATTGTATTTTGCAAAGAAAAGCAGCAGCAGACATCTCTGACAACTGTATGGCTTCAGCAAGGAAGGTTTCTATGGCTACTGAAGAAGGGAGGAAAGCTATTTTGTAGGTCACACGTTGCTTGTTCCTGTTATTTTAGAAGTGGTAATATCACTATCAGTTCCATGTGATGGAATGTTTTCTTAAGTATACCTTCCAAGTGATAAGAAGTGATATTCACATCAGAACCAGTCCCTGCAAATATCAGGTAAACCGCAACAATTCACCAGGCAAAACTGAGGCAAGCATCTATTTGCCTCCTACATTCAGAATAGGCTAAACCAGCCACCCCCCCCCAAAAAAAATCTCTTCTCCTACAAGCCCTTTTCTATTTCTTGTTATGCAGCTTCTATCTTTGTGAGAGTTGCACCACAACTTTTTTTTAAACCCAAATTTTCTTCAACATTTTACAAAAAGATTTTCTGAAAGGAAATAGTGTATGGAACTTCACATTTCAAAGACCTGATTTTGTGTGTACATTGGCTACAATTCAAAGACGTTCCTATTTCTATGGATTTATTACAACTGTTCTCTCTTCAAATGAGTATTATCCCATTAACACAACACAATAGGATTTTATAACTTCTATGTAGTTGGAAAGGACACTGCAGGTGCTGTAAGAAAAATAAGATCTACACTACTGTTTCAGTGCAACTCTAGCAACATGGAAACATTGTGGGAAAAGCCAATATACTACCTCTAACACACAAAATACACAGTAATGCAGTTCATTAGATTACAACTTTTCTATCTTAATAAAGACCTAGAAAATCTGTTTAAAGTTTCAGTTCAACTGTCAATTTCCCAATATTAATGTTTTAGAAAAACCTTACTGTGAAGTGCATTTAAGAAAGCAAAGATATTTGGACATTACAGTTGCTAGCTATGCTGAATTTTAGAGTGAGTTAACACTGAAATCTCAACAAGGGAAAGAAGTACTCACAAAGTCTGTTCTGACTGATGGTTATTTGGGTTGAACCTATAGGATGGAAGTTGTTCAATATCTGCTTTTGTCAATCCTCTTGGTTTGGCTTCTCCCAGTCTTTCTGCCAAGTTCAGCAATGCCTGCAAAAGAAAAGCAACATTTTAAAACATGCCCTATTTAATTTATATGGTTTTTTTTAAAATCACATAATTCTTAAGGATGATCAGCAAACTCAAATTATACAAACCGAGAAATTATCCAATTTTCAATAATTTATACGATATTCAGTTTAGCTTTTCTTTGTACAGAAGCTAAAATGCTTGGGAGTACATAGACATACTAACAAGGTCTTGCATGTAGTAATGTATAAAATTCTAATGAGGGCTAAACACAATTATAGAACCCCTTAGCGTAATTATAATTTCTCATTAGAAACATGAATGCAACTTTACTTTTCATTCTGGAGATTTATTTTGAGAAATTACAGCATCAATGATTTGTGGCCAAATGCCAAGTAAGTAGAAAGTAGCTCATGCAAGAATTTTTCTTTTTCTCCTGTCCCCTACAATTTTCTGTACTTCCAAAAAGCCATGCCTTGCAGGCATGCTACATATCTCTCTATTTGCAAAGATCAGGTGGTGTTCCTGGAATGTTTTATATGGGGCTGACATGGAATTGTCCTAAATCCCCACACAAACTCCTTCCACCATTTCACATCCTCTCTTGCACTGCAGCCTCATACAACAAATCACAACTCTATGGAAAAGTTGTGGGTTTTTAAAGTAATTATAAGGGCTTCCTGAGGTGAGAGAAAGCACTGGGTGAAAAAAATGTAAAGTATAGACTGTTGTTCATCCTAATGTACACAGCATAAACCAACCTCATAGTTTTCCACTTCACCATCTTCCACATCCAGCTCAAAACTGAAGGCTGGGCCCACTGTGGGTGGCACTGGAAGCATTGATCTGTGGAAAGAGTGAGCCAGTGTCATGGTTTAGTACAACTCGAAAAAGGAGAAAATAATTTATTTGTTTATTTTGGCTCTTTGAATACAATCTTCTTTTAGCCATGGAGAACAACTGTAATGGATAGGAATAATGTGGTACCCTTGGCATGTGCAGACTCCCACCCCATATAAAAATGCTATTCAATTCCACCCCCATGTTATTTTTGGCTCATAAATTCTTGGGAGGGCATGGTTTGGTCCAGGAACACCTTCCATGCCAAAACAACTGGAAATCTATTTTAATTATGACAGAAATGATCAAAATGATCAAAATGTCATTTTCAGTTTTAGGAAATGATGGCTTTGTGGTCTACATGAGGTCAGGAGGTCTCAATAACAGCCCTCTGACCATCCACATATATCCACTCATGTTATTAAAATGAAACATACTTACAGCACATATGGCAAAAGGCTGGGGTGGTATGGGGGTGGTGGTATTGGCTGCTGGGACCGGTATCGGCTGCGTCCTGTGAGTCTTCGAGGCATAAAAGGTGGATAAGGCTAAAAGAGAAACATGTCTTTTAGGAGAATGACTAGGTGTTAAATGTACAGCTGTATTGTATAGTTAGCACTTGAAAGTCAGGCTTTTAGATTTCAAAACAGCTTTAACCAATGGGTATCTTACATTTACAACTGAACATGACCTTCAGAAACTGATGAATTAAATCTGTTGGATAAACAGTTCCCAATTCTACAAAAAGGAAGATTAATTAATTTCCCATCCCCAGAAGTTGAATATTTTAATGTATTTGATTCTAATCACCTCAGACATTGCTTTTCTAAAAGAAAAGAAATTTGAATGCAAGAAGCAGTTATTTGTAAAAATAAACAGCCTAATGCATCAACCCCAAATGCTGAAAATCATCACTTACTACTCCAAACGACACCTCTTGGTGTAAAGGGTCGTGCGTTAAGAACTGGAGAGGGGTTGAGGGAGGCAATGTTGGTGGATGGGCTGAAGGCGGATAGGTAAAACCTCCCACAGGAAGATGGTCTCCAAGCAACTCTACCTCATTTTCTATCCTTTGAAGAGGCTAAAGAAAAACATATACAAACCAGGCTATATTTAACATTGGTAATAAATGATTTGCTATTGTATTTGCAAAACAAGCAAACAAACACAAATAAAGAGAAAGAACTTATGTTAGAATTGGTAAATAAATATTATATCCTACATGTGAGTCCATCTAACGGGGTCAGTTTTCTAAAATAATGTGAAGGCCAAGTTATGGGTAGGAAAATATATACATCCCTATTTTTCTTATTTTAAAGAACCCCAACCTGATTCTTAATACATGTATTTAACTTAAGTTAAATGTTTGTTACTTATTTTGGTGTCAGTAAGATGTGTTGTTGTGTCCTATATGACACAACCTTTTCTCATGCAAATAAAAATATTCACTTCTTCCAGTATTTATATCTATGTGATGACATCCTGGTATCTGCCTATTTAAAAATGCAATAACCTTTTCTATCCTTAGCATGAAACTTTCAGAGAGGGATATTATTCCATTTATGCACTGGGGCTCACTGTAAAATCATACAACCAAATAGGCACACCCACTTAAAAGCTACTCTAGCTGCCTATCTTGTTATTTGCTCAATTTATAATGCTATGCCTGTTTGGGTAACCTGGAAATTCTATCCTACATTGAATTTTATTGTAATCCCTCAACCAAATTACACTGATTTCTCAATAGCATCAAGACTGAATGGATATGCAACATGCACTAAATGCTCCAAAAGGATACAGAACACATTGTCATTCATGTACTTCCACATATTGTCTTAAGGAGGTCAAGTTAACACTTCCCTAGCTATAACCACATGGGTGTGGGAAAAATATTCTTAAAGATACCTACCGACCGTGACTGCTGTGTCTGGAAGGGAACAAACTGGCCTGGAGGTGGCAAGTGTGGAGCATGATGTGGAGAGAGATGCGGAGGATGCAAAAGAAATGGATCACTAGAAAGAAGGGGTGGGAAAGCTGCATATGGAACAGGTAGGTGTTGAACGGAACATGCCTGAAGCATCTGCAAAGGAAGAGAAATATTCACAAAGTTATGCAACGTATAAGACTTGAATGTTCTTAACATTCAGAAGGGACAATGGAATAAAACAAAGCATGATTTATTTACACAGCCAAGTATACAGAAGAGTCTGCCACTCCAAAAGACTAGCAGAAGCTAAACAAATTATGCAAAGTAAAAGGAGAAAACATTGGAAATTTATAAAAGAATTTTTCTGTGCTTGGAATAGAATTTGGGTTAAGTGTTTCATGATTTTAATTTTTTTTTTAAAAAAAAAGCACAGAAGTATAGTCTTTCTTCCAAATTTTTTTTGCAATGTTAAATGGCTACTATTTTGAAAATTTACTCTGTAACCTTTCCAAGTTCTGTAATGTTACATCTCTCTTTGAAAGAGTAACAGTTACTGTATTTTTTGTTTTAAATGTTAATTTCAATAATGAAATACTGACACATTTTATTCTATCAAACAGATAACTTACCATCACAGACACTTAGGAAAAGACTGGCTGTTTTCAAAAACAGAATGGGAACTGGTATGTATCATGAAGACTCATTCAGGTCAGTTGTGAAGGAGTCATTCAGAATGATGGGTTAGGTCAATGGTATGCAACTTTCATGGACACACCTCCTGGAGCTTCTAGGGCTTGCACACCACCCCAATCACCAAATCTACCACTGCTACTTGCAGTAGTAAAATAATTACTTTTTGTAAGCAGAACTGTCTTTCTCCTTAAGAGTACACTTCTCACTAGACTTCCCACCAAAAACAAGGTAGTCCCCATGAGTTTAAAAAAAAAACATAATTTGCAGCTACCTAATTTGTTGCTTTAGTGGCAAAAACTGTGACTTTTTAACACATAAACAAGGCATGCTGGGGTATTCACCTTTTTATATGAAAAATAATGTTTCCATGCAGCAGTTAGGAAATTCTCTTTTAAAATTAGGCACATGGCTGCTAATGCTTTGTTTCCATATAAATGAAGTAGCAATGGTGCCACAGTTGCTGCATATTTGGTGATGTAAACCGGGGGGAGGGGGGAGGGCTGTGCACAACTGCACAAAAATAGTTAAGGTGCATGTGCACACATACACACCATTTAGGTCCTGCTACCACCAAGGGGGGCATAGATCATAACCATAGTAGTTTCTGACTAGTAGTAGTGATCAGAAATGCAAGTACCACAACATTTGAATAGCCTATGATCTGGACAAGGATATGGATAAAGAGAATTATTTTCAACTGGCAAGGGAGTCAGACAAGGCTGCATTCTCTTAATCTGTCTGTTTAATTTATATACAGAACGTATCAAAAATGAAGGAAGATCAGTAATTTAAAATATACAGATAAAATAATTACTACAGATGATTTACATTACTTAAAAGTGGGTGATGATATCAAAATAAGGGTAATTTATACTTTAATTAAGTCATAAATTAAAACTGAAACTGAAATAAAGAAATCAGAGGCCAGCTATGAAGAGCTGGCCTCTCACATTCACAGGGATTAAGGGTACAGCAGCAAAAATGAAAAAGCTGCAAACAGAATATAAATATAAATAAAATTGTGAATGCTATTTTTTTTATCCCGAGAAAACACTTCTCAGGGAATCTCTACCAGTATGACTCTATGGTAAACGACTGGTGGAAGTTGATGACAGAATCACACTGAAGGACCTAGAAATTCCTGGCAATAACATATTAATCAAATTCACAAATCATCAAATCCAC
>CM034703.1:123914709-123925040 GCA_020142125.1 Phrynosoma platyrhinos
CGCTATAGATATGGCGCTCAAGTGTAAAGATATACTGCATCAATCAATACCAAAGTCAGAATCATCCCTGCCATAGTGTTTTCAATTTCTGTATATAGATCTGAAAGCTGGATAGTGAAGAAAGCTGACAGGAATAAACTTAACTCATATGAAATGCAGAGTTCTACAGATACCATGGATTGCCAATGAACTAAGTGCCTTGTTTTCAAACAACTACATAAAGAATTTATTTTTAAGTATGAGCCTTTGTCAACCCTCAAAGACATTTTCAGTCTTTATTATAAAAATTAAGATTCAGAAACTACTCACTGGGGGAGGCACACTGCAGACAGGGAGATGCTGTCCACTGAAAACCACAGAACATCCTGGGACTTGCTGTGTGTTGCAAGCTGGTATGTGCTGACCTGTGCAAAGTGGAATCCCATGTGGCGCCACTGTGGTCACTGTATACGAAACAGGCACTGTGCCCTGGTGGATCTGTGAAGAAGACAGTAAAGAACTTTCAGAAGTTCAAAATAAAAAGATAGGTATGTTCAATCTAAAGCAATAAAAGCTTCTGAGACAAAATTCTAGTTATCTACAAATGTACAAAATTCTAGTTATCTACAAATGTTCAAATCCACCAGTATTTATTGTCAACTGGCCATGTATCTCACTGTAGTCAATTACTGTGAAGTATTCTGTAGAAAATGCCTTGGTATAAGACAGTGTCTTTCTTTTCAAAACTGCACTGTGTAAACCATTAGCCCTGATATGAACAATGTCATTTTGATTCCCAGTCCTGCAGATTTCCACAATACACCCCCCCACACACACTTTCTGTAAAGCTTCTCTTAATTAGCTTACAAACATAGGCCCAAAACATGCTGCAGAAATAATCCAGTCTGATACCGCTTCAACTGCCCTGGCACAGTGCTAGGGAATCCTGGGAACTGTAGTTTATTGTGGCACCAAAGCTCTCTGGCAGAGAAGGCTCAGTGTTTCACAAAACTAGTTCCCAGGATTCCCTAGCATTGAGCCAGGGCAGTTAAAACAGTCTCAAACTGGATTAGTTCTGCCATGTGTTTGGGACCATAGCTTCTCCTACTGGCTATATACTGAAACTGTAGGGTGTCTGAATAGGAATGTAGAAAGCAGCAATTAAACACACAACACAGGTTTTCCAATTATCTTGTGCAACAGATTTAAAGTAAGCAAGACTGGTCTAAAGCTGTCGTGTCAACAGGAAGAATCTCTTAAGGTCTTCTTTGTTGAGGGACTAGAGGATTTTAGAGGACACCTCTTGTATTCACTTTGTACTGAGGAATGTACGGCTTGAATAATAATCTAATGCCTTAAATATTAGAGTATCTATCATAATGCCAACTAAACTATTCTTTCAGCTAGGCTTTTTCTACTTACCATTGTAAAAAGCATCAAGGATGCAAGGTTTTTAACTTTTAAGTATTCTCCATTGAAGGTAGGTAATCCTATCATGTCTCTGCATCAAGTGTAATTAGATTTGTCTATGTTTGCACTGGACAGCCAGCATGGCGTAGTGGTTTGAGCATTGGATTAAGACTCTGGAGACAAGAGTTCAAATTCCAGCTTGGTCATGAAACCCACTGGGTGATCTTAGGCAAGTCACACTCTCTCTCAGCTTCAGAGGATGGCAATGACAAACCCCTTCTGAAGAAACTGACCACATAATAGGTCTGCCTTTTAGGGTCATTATAAGTTGGAAACGACTTGAAAGCATGCAACAACAAAAGTATTTGCACTAAGAATAACTGAACAGAGATATCTAGCCTCAGAGGCAGAACACCTAGAAAAGCAACTCACACATAAATCATATGGGATGTCTCCTCCCAAGGTAACCAACCAATCTATTTTCAGGCATTTGAAAAGACATTTTGGGGTATAACAGTGAAGCAACTTTAAATGAGAAAGTAACACATGGCAATAAGAAATCTGGATAACATTCTCCCATATTTTGTCATACCTGCTCATGTATGTCAACCATTACTGCATTCTGCTGTGGTGGATGAGCAGCTGGGTGCAACATACGGGGAGATACATTCGGTGGATGGAAGGCTCGGGGTTCTTCTATTGCTTGTTGCTGTCCATAGGGAAGATGGTAATTTTCATCTTGGCTAATTGAATTATGCCGAGACAATCGATCTCTTCTTGTTCTCTGGCGTCTGACGGGAGGGCTACAAATAATCAAATTGAATTTTTTCTCTCTCTCTTTTTGAAGCACACATTGCAGAATATCCCTTTAGTGAATTTTGGATGTGAGGTTTTATTCCTGTGCTTCTAAATTCACACACAAAGCTCTGGATAAGTGTACATCATTTGCTTATGGTGCACACAGAATAATGAAAAGCATGTGGTAGCTGCTCAGAAAAAACACCTGGTAGGTGAAACCAAGTGTTGATTAGGTAGCCACCTGCAGCTTCCAGCCCCATAGTGGCAAAGCTACCAGATATATGCTTCCTGCTGTTTACTGTGCTTATTCAATAGTCAAGAACAAGTTAGTATGTGAATTTAGTACAGAGGCCAGACAGCTGATTTTTCCTGCGATGACAGTTGCCAAATGGGAAGCTTTAAAATGACACTGTGTAAAATTTGTCATATTATTTCTTCAGTGCATTCTAAAGGTAAAATGTAATTCATATGAAATATGTGTTTTCCAGTATTTGTACTCATGGAAAGGAAAGGTATGGCAAGCAAGAAGAGTTAAACTTGTAAGCTCATTCCTCATGACCTTTCAAGTCTGGAGTCATTTCAAGTTAGCTCTACATTCATATCTCTACAAATGCTAAACACCCTATCAAACCTGGCCAATGCCACAGAAGTAGAGGTGACCTCAATGCAGGTCAGGTATCATTAAACCTTTTAAGACTATCACCGTGTGGGGAACATTAACCTGGAAGAACCTAAAGCTACATAGGGGCTCAAATGATCACACCAATGTCTTTAGAATACCTTCGAAGAAGAAAGCAAACCAGAGTTATACAGAAGAGAAAGTGGCACACTTTGGTTTTGACAAAGGTAGGCAAAGTGTGGGTGGCCATTAGCATATGATTCAACAATTGCCAAGATGTTGATCTTTCTGATTTTACCACTAAAAAACGGGACACATTCACTAGAAAATGGAGACCTCCCAAGCCCAGACAAATCCCTCAAAAAGAAATGGGAAACCCTGGCTTCCTGGAAATTGTGCACCAATGGATTATGAAGACAAGTCCAGTGCGTTGTGCAGCCATAAACTGAGTGACTTTTGCAAAGTCATTACATTTCAACCTACATCACTGGTTGTGATGATTAAATAGATAATCCACACTGATGATGAGTTCCTTGGAGAAGAGGAGGGATAAAAATATGGATGTCTGTAGAAGGCAAAGGCCCTTGCTCTTGATTACTGGAATAGTTAGAGATCTACTTTCATCAGTCTTCATAGCAGAACACTGTGACGATAATATTAGGTAAGTTTTATCTCCACAACTATAAAGACCAGAAATATACTTTATTTTAAAGAGAAATACTGAGATGATTGAGATTCCCCACATACTGCCACAACCCCTAATAAAGAGTACTGTTTTAGACTACACCGTTATTGCTTCTCACAATAGCCACACTAGCTTACCACTACCAAAAGTAGCCTTGCCCTGTGAGATCTGTCTTCAGAATTTTACTGTTTTTGTAACTGACATCACTTTCTCAGCCAAACTACCTCACAATTGTGCAGGGGGAAAAGGTTACTGTGGGAAGAAAAATAATAAGCATCCTATTCCAAACAATTTGGAGGAAGGTGGAAAAAATGAAGTTGGATGTAAAGAGTACAAAGCAGCTGCTCTTCTTTATCTCTGTAATGAAACTTTAGTTAAGACACTTAAGTAAAACGCATTGTTTTACCTGCCACATTCCTGGCAGTCAATAGCATCCAGGAAAATCTCATTCTCAAATATAAGCACCAGAAGAGTAGACACGTCACTATCTCCTCCAAATAACCATTTAATTAATGAGACATAATAAACAGCTTGATAGTCAAGAAGACAAATTAATATCCCAATACTTGCCTCCTTCTGTTACGTGCAGGTGTATTGCATCGTTCCCCTGAGAAGTGATGTTGGGTTGGTCGAGCTGAAGGAGGCTGCCTATTTGATGTCATTTCCCATGGTCGCATTGGTGGTGACGGGGCTGGTGATGCTGCTGCGTAGTCAAAGACTGAATGAGAAAGACGCTGTCTCTTGGGACTTGGACTATCTTCACTCTGTGTGCCAGTGTCATAAAATAAATAAAAATCCACAAGTGGTATTCCAAACCAGTGTTTAAAAAAAGGCTACAATTCTGGAATGCTTTGTAAATGTGAAGCAGGCAATATACATTTCCAATGAATAGATCAGAATTTAAATATCTAGCTACTTTATTACTTCAGTAATAAGTTGTAGTTTATTGCTCATCTCTTCTATAGCTTTTTCTCCTATGGATCATTATATTTTTCTCCCCCAAGTTCTGAAGTAGACTCAGTTAACAGGATTGAAGCAAATAGGATATAAATGTAGACATTTTTGTTATGAAGGAGTAAAGATTACCACATGCTCATTCTTCAAAATATGTTTGGATAAGAATAACCTTTATGTTGGTGAGCTTTAAATTTGTAAATTATTAAAGAAGGTTCAGCCAGACTGAGTTCCAGTTCAGCACATGTGCTCACAACAGTAGATGCATACCACAGCCAAATTCTGGCCTGTTAAGTAAGTTCTAATATACTTCTCAGATTCCTTGTTGATGCAGTACTTACAAGCACTGGGAAGTATGCAATCACAGAGAAGCTTTCATTCACCTTTATGAGGTGGTTTTAATGCACCTGTTTTTAATGTTTAAAAACACAGCAAAGAATCCAGACACCAAAGGCAAACAACATTCATGGTTAATACTATATATACACTAAACTATAAGTTGACCTCATGTATAATTCAAGGGCAGATTTTGGGGCCAAAATTATGGTTTTTGATGTGACCTGTGGATAAATCGAGGGCAAAATGTGGGGGCATGTAACAAAGGTTCTAAAGAATGAAGCAAAGCAAAACAACGCCTAATTCCCACAGGCATAATTGTTTGTCCTCACACTAAAGGCTGGATGGATAGCAGGGTCAATGCTTCCAGGACAGATTATACTCTTGCCTTTTACAAGGGAATGGTTCTTTTTTAAATAAAAGTACAGTACTTACACTGACCTGTGGGTAAGCTGACATGGATTTTTTGGGTCAATTTTTGACTAAAATTTCTGGACGTACATGAGTATATAAAGTATATTAAGCTATTTATGTATTACAACTATATGGCCTGCTGCTAACTTGTTTCATCCATTTTCAATTTTGATTATTTTTTTTTTAAAGAGGAGAAAAATAGCATGAAAAAGAGGAGAATGCAACACAGAAAATAGTACAGATGCTGTAGAATGGCTTCTGGTAAATGAATTTTTTAAGAACAGATGGAATTAAACTATAGGTAGAGTAACAAGATGACAGGGAAATAAAATGAACTGGGAGGGGGAAGAAAAATCCCTTGCATCATACGAGTATAAAATCTTGTAACCACTGTAGATATATGGATATATATCATAAAAGAACAAAAGAACAATATGTTCAAATAGATATGGTTGGGAAAAAAGGATGACATTGAGGAAGTAGTGTTTTAGGGGTAGTGTTTTATGTCATTAAGTAAATTATAATGTACTTACTGGAAAGATATGTATATGTTTGAAGAAAAAATAAAGTATTAAAAAAAAAGGGGGGGGGAAAGAGAAAATAGTACAGGTTTTGCAACTGATGTTTCAATCATGAAGCTCCCTGTGTGATCCTGTCAGCTACATTACTATTGACTTCAGTCCATTTTACCACACATGGTGAAAAATGCATTTCATACATGTGCTGTTTTCAACAGAGCTCCTAGATACCCTTGTTTTCCAGTCTGTACATTGTGCTATATAGCTGGAGTATATAGCTATATGTAGCTCAAAATAACATTTAGATTGAACTATTTGCAAAGGTCTTCTTCACAGGCTTATATTATTCTACACAAGGGGTGGCCAACTTCTTAGGCCAGAAGGCTAGATTGGACCTCTACAGCCCATGGAGAACAATATCCTACCACCATCCTACTGTCAAATTTACAACAAAGAACTGAAATTTCCTTCAAAATCTACATATATGGGGCTTATTTTCCTTTAAAACAGAATGGTACTACCAGGGGGGTAATTCCGCTTGAAAGCAAGGCATCTGCTCCCTGCACACCTTGTTTTCAGAAGAACATGCACCTTTTTTGCCGCACTGAGCTGACAAAATTAAGGCAAAAGTTTATGCACTCTACAGATCACAGGCTGTCCATCCCTGCATTACACAAAAGGCCACAGATTCAATACACTACAATCCTTCTTAAAAAATAAAAAAAAATGTGAAAACTTGAGAATCAAACTGTAATCTGTAAGATTAGGTGAATTTTGCCCTGCAATCTAATTTGAGGCTTTGCCTTCGAGAGAAACATATTAATTTAGTCCCAGTTAGCTTTTATGGACTGCACCAACTGATTAACAGGCCCAATGGAATCCAAGGAATTTTTGGGATAGGAAGAAGGCAACTGCCCATTTTTACAAATACTATGTTTAAAATTTTATGTTTAAAAATAATTTGCCTCAAGTAATTTAAAGAGAAATAGACAATCAGAGAATACTGCCTCTGGGTTTCCCATTAAACTATTCTCACCCCAAATCCCCAATTTAAAGAAGTAATCCTTCAGGGCTGCTTTTTTATTTGGAACAACATCGGATCTATAGTACAAATTCTCCCTAGGATTCTGCCACACCTAACTTATTCCTCTGATTTGTCCACATGTTCCCCACCCCTCAATACACACTCCATGAAGTTCTGGCAGATTTGACAGACTGAACTGCTTCTCTTGTCAGGCCTCATATCTATGCATAGCAACTGGGTGTCTTTAACTTTCAAGAGCTTCAAGTGACAAAAGAAAGTGGAAGAACTGAGGAAGACGCAAGATGGCAATAGTCCTCACCATCACCCAAGTACCTGACTATTCCCAGATCTTTACATTATAACAGGCTCACTGTAAAGAACAACCCCAAGAAAACAATAAGAAGAATTTATGTTGGGTGGTAATACAAAAATGGCACTTTAGTTCAAGACCCCCCTTTCCCCCATTAAATTTCTTAACTTCTTTTTCAGGCATCTAGAGCCAACAAGGCAGTTCTCATAAAAACACTAAAACAGTGAGTAATTATAAAGCCATAACATAACTCAGCTGAAACAATCAGCTGACAATTTTAGCAGCTACAGACAACTTAGTGAAGCCCATCAAAAGCTCTACAGAAAAGAAAACCACCTTAGGAGGGATTAAAGCTGCAAACCCCTTCTTCATCTGACTGCTTCATAGAGGGCAGAATCAGGATGAAGTGGCTGCTCCAAAAAGTAGCCATTTCTTGGTGCATGAACAGGGACTTGGTTTATTAATTCCATACTTCCTCTTGTGTGCATGGTAGCTCCATAACATCTGAGCCAGGAAACTATATTTAAGGGAGGAGGCTTCTCACCCTCCAGATGTTGCTGATCTTCAACTATCATGAGCCACTGCCAGCATGGTCAGTTGTGGTCCAGCAAGATCTGGATGGTTACCTGTTACCCAGTCCTGCTATTGCTTAATCAATGCAAAATAGCAACTGACCCAAGTCTGCAACAAGCAGTATGGAGTATTAAAATTACTGGTTTTATAATCAGGCACCTGGGGGGACAGGGACATCTTCTTTGTACCAGGAAATATCCTCTACAAGCAGGTTCACTAAAGAAGGGTTGTTGCAAAAGCCAGTTCTTTGGGCCAAGAACTTCCCCCTCACTAATATTGCTTTGATATTCTAGTTCTGAGAGGGCAATCTGATGCAATGCCATGACTGCAAAAATTCTAAGGGTAGAGGGAGGCAGCCAGGGTGAAAAGCACCCATACAGGAATGCCCCCAAACCGCATCCTATTTTGTTACATTACTCATTCAAAATAATATCCATCAGTTTATAAGCTTATGGAAGACAAAAAAACAAACATCCAAAAGAGATGTGGAGCTAATTTATTAATCAACTGATACTTTATATGCATTTACAGCAGCACTACCACTCCCAATGCCTCACATGCTGAGACTGCTTTTGAAACTGAGGGTTGAGACAGTTATGAGGGTCAAGTAGTGAACTGATAAAGTCAACAATTCTTTTAGGGCAGTGTAATCCTCTCAGATGTGCATAAGTAGTTAGTTCTATATTGGTCATCACCATACTTAGCTGAAAAATTTCAACTGCAAAAACTAATGTCAGAATTTAAGGAATAACTTCTGTCAGGTTTTTTGTCATTAAAATATATGATACTCAGAATTTTAGAAGCATGTTTTTAAAATCTTAAAAGTTTACTGTTTTTTAAGACTTAAAACCCTTAAAAGACCTAAAAATGTTTTAAAGTTTTCTACATAAGAACACATTTGAATAATCAGAAAAACAGACCATTAAGACTCTTTTTAAGTAATAAACCATCATTTCTCAAAGTTACATATCAGCATGCAACAGAAAATTATAGCTAATGTGTAATTCCAGACCCTTGCTCTCCAGAATTAAGTCCTACTGAACATATTTACTAAAACAATATGTTTTTTTTCTACTATCTGTTGAGTGTTTTGCTCCGCTTGGGCTAAAAATTAAAAAAACAGTCATAATATAAGATTAGATAAAATACAATTACAGAATAATTTAATTGAAAAGAGTATAATAAGTATTAGTTAGAATCACACACTACTAAGTCCAAAACCCCCTGCAGAAATAATTCAGTTTGAGACCACTTTAACTGCCTGGGCTCAATGCTAGGGAATTCTGGGAACTGTAGTTTTGTGAGGCATTTACCCTTCTCTCTCAGAGAGCTCTGATGCCACAATAAACTACAATCTCCAGGATTCCCTAGCACTGAGTCAGAGCAGTTAAAGCAGTATCAAACTGGATTATTTCTAAAGTGTGTTTTGGATCTTGGACACATTGTCCAAGTACATATATCCTGCAATAGAGAGCTCCTTAGATAGTAGTCATACAGGTGGCTCTTGTGAAAAGAGCTTGCCATCCAAACCTGAAAAGTTACTATGCATCGGAGAATGAGGGAAACCTCAACTGGAAGTGAGGAACTCAAACCACCCTTTATGGATTTTCCCACCTCAAAAACATGGGAACCAGAATTCAATATAGAATTTAAAAAACACATCTCATACTGCAAAATCAGATCAATTAACTGAATTAGTCTACTGACAATTTCAAACTTCTCACAGTACAAAAGATATTTGACATAAAATGGACAATACTGCCTTGAACCTATGAATGGAGCACAGACAAAAGCCCAGGCGATTCAAACTATGGTATAGTATTGGTGGACCCTGACACCCAAAGACAGAGAAAACTGCCTTTTACTGAATCCCACAGCCCATTCTTTCTGAGTTTGGCAGCAGCTCTTCAAGGATTTCAGGCATGATTTTTCCCACCTCTACCTGGGGATTCTGAGATCTGAACCAGACACTGCTTACCTGCAAAGTATATACTTCACCACCGAGCTAGAACTACTCCCTGACATATTTCTAATAACCAGTGATTCACAAGTTACCATGCAATTAACAGCAGTGCTCACATTAACTAAGACCATCTAGAACAGGGATCGGCAACCTACGGCCTGGGTCCAGCCCCCCGAGGCCTTTGGATCGGTCCTGCCGCTGCCACCACTGCACGCGTTGCGGCCGCCATTTTGCTTTCCAAAATGGCGGTTTTGACTCGTTTGCGCATGCGCAGTACTCCTGTGCATGTGCAAATGAGCTGCAGCCTCCATTCTGAAAAACAAACCCACCAGGTCAGTAAATGTTGCCGACCTCTGATCTAGAATATGTATATACAGTCTGCCCGCCCCATACATGGGCTTGCCATTCGTGCATTTGAGCTCACATGGATGGCAAGGGCGAGGAAGACAAAATGGCACGCGAGGGAGCATGTCACCATTAGAATCAATGGGCCCAGAACAGATCCTCCGTGTATAAAAAGGGCCCACTGTATATCATGGTTACAGTGTTGTTGTTTTTTAATTTAAAAAAAAACCACACCTTATGAGTGTTTCCTTAAGCTTAGAAAAAAATAACACTATGGCACTGACCAAATTTTAAACTGAATTCTGAATTTAAGCATAAGTATTAAGTTCATGAATTCCAATAGGAGATTTAAAGACCGTATCTTCCGGCGTATAAGACGACTGGGCGTATAAGACGACCCCCC
>CM034703.1:123925140-123941237 GCA_020142125.1 Phrynosoma platyrhinos
AAGGAAAATACGGTAATTAACAAGGCAAAATTCTGGTGACCTTGTTTTTGTTTAAGAATTTCTCTTGTATATTTACAATGCTAATGTCCAGAAGGTGCAACCTTGTCTAAAAAGCATAAAAGCAGCTAAAGCAGCTTCTAAGAAATGGAACTAGGAACTCCAATATCCTTCCATCTGAATTGCAGTGGTATTTCCATATCAAGGAGGGGAATGAATGAACAAACTGCCACAGTACCACCAGCAATTCAGTTTCTGAAATACAGAAATATTTCCCATATTTCTCTCTCTCTCTCTCTCTTTTTTTTTTTTTAAAAAAAAACTATTTCAAAAAGTCTCAGCAGAAATAAGAGTATAAATGTTGAGTTCTCCAATTTTTCAAGTTATAGTTAGAAGACTGAACATGTAGCAGAGGTACATGTTTTGGGCAGAGGTGAAAAAAAGGACTAAGCCCAAAAATTAATTAGGGGCAAAGTTGCACACATTCCAAAAATGATGAGGTGAATACTGAATTAAAGTCAAATTTCTATATGGTAAATTCTCAAAGGCTACTAAGCAATGAAGACTCCTATTTCTGGTTTGAAGGACTAGAACTCTGGAGACCAAGGTTTGAATCCCTGCATGGCCATGGAAGCACAATGGGCGACTTTGAGCAAATAACATCCTCTTGGCCTGAGGAAGGCAAAGCAACCCTCTCTTCTAAACAATTCTTGTCAAGAAAAGGCCACCAACATTGTTTCAAGAATGACCAGGTTTTTCTGAACTTAGGGCTTTTACAGACTGCCAGAAATAGTGCAAATTGACTCCACTTTAACTGTCCTGAATCAGTGCTAGGGAATCATGGGAGTTGTATTTTTTTGAGACATTGAGCCTTCTCTGTCAGAGAGCTCTCTGCCACAATAAACTACAGTTCCCATGATTCCCTAGCACTGAGTCAGGGCAGTTAAAATTTGCACTGTTTCTGGCAGTCTGCAAAAGCCCTTAGATTCTGCTTTATAGCTTAGCATATTCTGACACATTTCTAACATTTAAGTTTTAATAAACCCCTCAATTTACATCCTACCTAATAATCTACATGTTTTGAACTGCTATAACCTAGAAAGGCCACAAGAGGATTCTGAAAGAGAAAAATCACTGTATGTCAAAACTCCTATGTTCTGACTTAGATTCTTTTTTTTAAAAAAACTAGAGCCTCTTGGGATACTCAACTGCTGTAAGTCACTGGAGATGTCACACGATCTACTCCTATCCACAGCATCAGAAATTGCCCTAGCTGTGTTTCCTGTATTCCAGCAAGGGCATAAAATATGCCTTGCTTCTATTGTTGTACCCTACAATGGCATTAGATTCTCCCTTCCAAACAAAAAATACAGTGTGCCTGCACCAACCACGGGCTTGTCATCTGTGGTCTGAGCTTCCGCAGACAGCAGCTCCGACTTTTTCAATGGGCGCACACACGGTGGTGAGAGCACTTGCCCACTGAAAAGAACGGGATTTAAGGTCCAGAGTTTTTTGCTATCTACATGGGACGATTCTGGAACAGATCCCCTGCAGATAGCAAGGGCGCACTGTAATACACCTTGCTATTTTACCACCTTCCCTTTTAAACTACAAATTTTCAGACAGTGCTACACACTCTCTAGAGTGGTTTTCCTTTGTGTTTTACCAATGCTCTGAACACTAGTATGAACAGATTTCTTATTTAAGTTAATCTCGAGTTAGCAATAACTTTATAAGTACTCCACCTCAATACCTTTCAAGGCTTAATATTCAGAAATATTTCAGTCATCACAAGATACACCGAAACAAAAATATATTGCCACTTTCCTTTTGCAGCACCCATATGCCTTCTGACTCATTTAAAAGGAATGATACACTATCAATAGTTAACGGCAACTGGGGAGACTGTACTGTTATTTTCTTTATCAGTAAGAAATCCAGTCAATGTACTTACATGACTAGAACAGCTGTGTTCAAATCACATGTTGAAGTAACTGAATTTTTCTCTACTATTTCATTTTGTCATGCCAGTTTTAATCAAATAGTTACCTAAGGCATGCGTATAGGGGTTCAGGTCAGCAGTAAGCGCTGCTTCATCTTAATGAAGAAAAACCACGATTAAACCCATTTAACCAACAATAAATCGATACAATCAGAAGTCAGCCATTAATAAACATCTGGCCACCAAAATATAGGATACTAAATCTGGTCCAAACTACACTATAAACATCTACACAAGGCATCAACCATGCCATCCTTTGATGCAGTGGTCCCCAACCTTTTTATTGCCGTGGACCGGTCAACGTTTGATAATTTTTCCGCGGCCCACTGGGGGGGGGGGGGTTTGTGGCGTCACATTGATTAAAACAGATCAGTGGTCCCCAACCCCCAGTCCGCGGCCCAGTACCATTTGTTCTGCGGACCGGTACCGGGCCGCGGACCGGGGGTTGGGGACCACTGCTTTGATGGATAGGACTTAGGAATAAAACTTCAGCATACTAATTCAATTCTGTTGAAAAAGAACTAGAACATTTGAAAGAATTCATTAAAATATCCTCTTTTACCACACAAACACATTTAGTTTTGTGTATTTTTAACCTGCTCTGATAATTACTAGGAATTTATTTGAAAAACAGGAGCAGACATTATCAGATAGTATTGTTCTTAATCAAGTAGTGAAAATAGAACTGAAATGGAAAAGAAATAAGTTTTTAAATCTTTTAAAAATGTATTTCAAGTTTCTAGGAACCAAAATTCCTGGGGATTAAATAATCTATTTAAAAATTATTTCTTGGAATACAGTAGCCCCTCCCAATTCGTGGGAGATCTGTTCCAGACCCTCCTGCGAAAATGGCGACTCGCAGATATTCAAGTCCCATAGGAAATAATGGTGTGTGCGCCTGTGGCGCCTGTGGGGCTGCGCGTGTTTATGGCCGCTTGTCTCTCTCACATAGAGCAAGACCACGGATTCCAAGTCCGCAAAATGGGAGGGACAAGTGTGTATGTATTACCAATATTACAAATGTATTAACCTTAAAATATCTGATTCAAGAGATCGTTAGAGAAAATCTGTAACAAAGAAGGTAGTTCCTGCTTTGTCAACTGCAAAAAAATAGTAAAGGTAGTTCCTTGACATAAATTTAAGCGATTGTAGGGGGCAGTGCTCATCTCCATTACTAAGCCGAAGAGCCAGTGTTGTCCGAAGATGACTCTGGTGGTCATGTGGCCAGAATGACCGCACCGAACACGGTTATCTTCCTACCGAAGTGGTACCTATTTATCTATTTGTATCTGCATGCTTTCAAACTGCTAGGTTAGCAGAAACTGGACTAGTGACGGGAGCTCACCCCATCATGCAGCACTTATGCCTCGAACTGCCAATCTTCCGATTGTCAGAATTGGTGTCTTAATCACTAAGCTATCACATCCCCTTAATAAGCCAAACATGACACCAAATATTACACAGCATCTTACAACTTTTCTCTAGCTACCCTGTTATGCTTACGTCATTGATTTCTCTTTTATCACACCTTTCTCATTTTTGGAGGGGAGACGGTATAAACGCAGTATCCCTACTTTAATAAAAAAAACAACACCAACAAACATAGTAGGAAAAAACAGCACCACATTCTCACATTTATCACCTGTCCTTCCTCCTATTTCTGGTGCAAGGAAATACAGTCATCCTTCTATATTCACAGGGGGTTGGGGGAATAAGACTCCTGCAAATATGGAAAAATTGTGAATAACTCCACACACCCCCACTCTGAAGCCAGTTAAAGGGAGGGGTGGGTGGGGGGAGAGGAGCAGGAGCCCACACACCTTTTTTCCCACCTTCCCATCCCTTTAACTGGCTCCTTGCCCCTTTCCCAGCCAGATAGCTTCTTTCCTCAGGGGGCAATTGGGCAGGGAAAGGGAAGAGGAGCCTCATCCCCCCAACTCCCTTTCCCAGTTGGATGGCTCCCTGGGCTGCTCAGGCAACAATCTGGCTGGAAATGAGTCCTGGGTATGGAGGCTCTTCTTCCATTTGCCAGCCCCATTGCCCCCTGAACAGGCCTGGAAGTGATGGGGCAGGCAAAAACATTCTTTGTGAATCTGTATTAAAAGATTGCAAAATCACTGTTCTACAAGAAATTGGTTTTTGCAGCTCACCAAGAACCACTCCTGAAAGAGGCACTGTTAATGGAATTTTCTAAAAACTATATCTTAAAAAGTGATCTAGAATTATTTATTCTGAACTGCAGTTGCTTAGACATATAGACATCTTTAATTTTCCTAAAACCAGCTGGCATATTTTCCTTCACAGTCAACAAGCTGCACAAGCTTGCCACTACTCACAATATCACTACCTAGGCATAGTTAAAATCTGTACTGTACAGGTCATTAACAGGTTCTACAATATAGTAAGCTTTCAGCATAGAAATTCCTCCAAGATGGTTCAGTCACAAGAAGTTTCAAGAACAGACTTTAAAATTTTTAATATAGTAAATATATAAATCTGTCATAAAACCATTCCACAAAGGACTTACACAACCCCACTGTCTTTTACAGATAAACAAAACTAACAAAAGAAATGGGAATTCTACAACTGTGGGGCCACTACTGGAAAGATCCTGCCCTGTTTCCTATCAACTGAAGGACCCACCATCAGGGGAGTGAAAAAGTACATTTTTACAGTCCCTCACAGATGGTACCCTAACCAAAGTAAAATCCCATTATAAGAAGTAGGTTATGCTTGAGGATACATATGGAATTACAACTTTAAAATCTGTGCTTCCCTATATGAATGGGTTGTCTCTCTGAAGAACCATCTAGGCTGCATCTACACTGTAGAACTGATGCAGTTTGACACCGCTTTAGCTGCCATGGCTCAATGCTATGGAATTCTGTGATTTGTCCTTTTGTGAGATATTCAGCCTTCTGTCAGATTTGGTGCCAGAACAACTACAAACCTCAGGATTTCATACAATGGACCCATGACAGCTAAAGTGCTGTCAAACTGCATTAATTCTGCAATGTGACAGCAGCTGCAGACTCCCAGAATTCCTTGTATACTGGTAGAAGGAAAGGGCAGTTGGAAGGAAGGTCAACGGATCAAGGGTCATTGATCCCAGTACAAATGGCGCTGGTGGCAGGGCTTACAGTCCCCGGTTAAGTCACCCAGCAATCCTCCCCCAGAACGGAATATAAACTTGCAAATAAATTAACTCTGGAATGCTAGTTCATGAGTTTCCAATGACAATGTTAAAAAAACCCATCAACTTAGAAGTAACTTGCATATTTAGAAAATGTTTGCAGTCCAGCTGGTCTATTGGAACAAAAAATATAAACAGGACACTATCTTTATCAGATCCAAAAAGTTAAACAATAAGCTTTGTATGATGGGTAGTATGTTAAACAAACAACTGAAAAGGAGGGAAGGGATGGTATTTGATAATTTGGTAAATAAGCACCATCTCTGTTAGGAAAGGAACTGCAGCAACACAGAAATCTTTTAAAAATAATCAAGCCACTTCTTTGAACTGTATGAAAATTCTAAGATGACGAAAAAATCCTATTTCTGCATATGAATTCACATAATTAAACAGAAACAAAAAGTTTCATTAGCATTTCAGGTGGAGTAAAAATTTAAAAACACAATGTAAAAATTAAATCAGAACTAAGCTTCAACTATGCCAACAGCTGTCTTTTTAAAATACTCTGATTTAAATTGAAATTTTATTTTTCAGATTTCTGAATCTGTGTGGAAATATAGAGCTTTTTATATAAAAAGACAAAGCACCAGGAAAATATTTGTCTTTTGAGTTAAAGTATTATAAACATGGTATGTGTTATCGTAGCAAATAATAAATATTTGTAATTGTATGATGAACTAGACATTTGAGATACATAAAGCAATTTTAAGTGTAATATCAAAAAGTTGACAACCAGGCCTATACTTTATTCACACATGGAGTTCAATGAAAATGTAAACACATTCAATTTTTATGGATTGTGCCTTTACTTTTCTATCAATCTTGTTTTGTCTAGTTAATTACCAACACATGCTTTTGGAATATCCTGAGAATTCAGGCCTGAATCCAATAATCCCACCAAAACAGAGACTTAGTAAATCAACACTCATGAAAGTTCCATTGATTCAGTGGATCTACTCAATTTACAACCAATAATTAGATTTAGGCCACTGTTATGATTCAAGGGATCTTCTTTAGCGTCCTTGTATGACTTCACGAATGCCCACTCTCTCTGTAATTAGATCATTCTATATTTCAAAGACATGCAGACTTTATGTTCACAGGTTTTGGATTTTAAGCTGTAATCAGATATGCTTAAATTATTATAGCAACTATTGTTAAGTAAGCTTCTTCAAGAACAAACTATGGGCCTTTGCAGACTGCCAGAAATAGTGCAAATTCAGTCCACTTTAACTGCCCTGACTCAGTGCTAGGGAATCATGGGAACTGTAGTTTATTGTGGCACCAGAGCTCTCTGACAGAGAAGGCTCAATGTCTCAGAAAAAAATACAATTTCCATGATTCACTAGCACTGAGCCAGGCCAGTTAAAGAGGATTCAATTTGCACTATTTCTAGCAGTCTGCAAAGGCCCTATGTCACCAGAAAGTAAATAAATCTTATTTTCTTCTTAGTAATTTAAAATCACCCTGACTTTGTTTCTTAGAAATTTTAGAGATGAGGAAACAGGAAACCTGATGATTGGTAGCATCTTTCTGGCAGACACCTTAAGTATCACCATGACCTTTTTCATTTATAATGTTGTTCTAGGTTTCCCCTTCTGCTCGGGCTTGTCTAAGTTACATCAAAGTTAAGTTCTCTCCCTTGCAAGAATTTAGCATCACATAACTCTCAACTTTACTCATTCTCCATATACACAGGACCAGATGCAGCTGCTGTGTATTTTACCTGCTCACGAAAAAGCAGTATTGGTGGGAAAGTGAAAATAGTTCATGAGATACAGCCCTTATTTCAGATTACTTGCATACTGGAAGAATATGACCTGCATTAAATAATGTACTCTCTTCCTGATTTCCTGTATATGTCAAGTTGACTGAAGAATAGCATATTAGAAGATATGGGAAAGAATTATTTGACATTTGTTTTGATGTTATACTCTTCATTGTCATACAGATAAACTGTTACCCTCTTCCTTTCAGAAATAAATGAAGCATATAGGCAATTAGAAGGATATGTGTAAACCCATCTGTGAGAAATTTATTCTAGATAAAGAAATCATAGAGATATTACAATCTTGCAAGGATAGTTTAAAAGATACATGTGCAGAGTGTAACCAAAACAAAATACAACCCACCCTTCACTTTTGCAGCTTTGACTTTAGCGCCTTTGATTATTGAGAGATTTGAATAATAGGTTCTCTTCATGAATTTCTAGGCTCTCCAACGCAACTCTTCTGAAAGTTGACCATAAAATGACACTGAAGGACCTAGAGATTCCTAAAGAAAACACTTCTCTAGGCATCGGTAGATCCTCCAGCATGATTCTATGGTTAACATCTATGGTCAACTGTTGTTGATAGAGTTGTGCTGGAAGACCTAAAAATTCCAAGAGAGGTATTCTCTCAGGTAAAAAAAGGAGTGTTCTTTTATTTGCAGTTTTTTCATTTTCAAGTGGGTCCTGCACCCCTAACCCGTGAATGTGGAGGGCCCACTGTAAACAACAAAATATACAACCACCATAAGTGTTAGGTACAATTTCCAACACAGGGCTGTATCCAATGGTTGTGCATACAGAAAGATGCTCATGCAACCAATTATCTTCTCCCCTCTACAGCAACTCCCACTCTCAACAAATTCTCTCTAGAGGGCTGGGGCCTCTTCTGAACAGCATGGACTTTGTCATGAGGTGGAGATTTATAGCAAGACAGAAAGTTCCTCAAACCTGTGAAGAGAAACCATCCACCAGCCCCCAAAGAAGCTGAGGGGGAGGGTATCTTAGAAGGGAAAAGACTGGATACATTAGGATACAACACATACCTATTATTAATATCAAGAGTTCCACAACCTTGTAAAAATGTCTAGATGTTTAAAGTAAGCATTCAACATACCCTTTCTTCCTCATAAATATATACATATTTTGTTGACATGTTTAGCATGTAGTTTTTTCACTAGTGTTCCAAAATTATTCATTCAGAAAAAGTACAGAGAATTGTGTACATGCAGAATGATATTTACAGAACCAGAATAAGGAATGATTACACCAGGTATCTCACCATGGCCCACAATCTGCTGTGGAGGTACTTTATGTCCTAGGTCTAGTTAGTTCTGGCTGGAGACTGGCTGGAAACGTCATGCATGTAACTCCAAGAGGCACTTGCTCCTTCTTATGTTACAATATAAAAGCAGTTCCATGTATTTTCCTACCTAGAAGGGCTTTCCATGCAGAAAAAAGTATAACATATGACAATACTGGAACTAGTAGGAGAAAGAGATGGTAGGTCACAAATGCTGGAAAATATAAAGAATGATTTATAGAGATTGTATTGGATAGATGTAGATGTGGAGATTATAGAACTACACAACTCATATTGCCACTATTCAATTGGCAAACCTAAAACACACACATGGAGCTGAGGCTTTTTTATTTTCAAAATGAAGGATACCAGAACCCAGGCTGCATGAAATGCTACCTAACCTAGAGATGACTAATTTTTGAAAGGTGATCTAATTTTTATACGAGTATGCAGTGTGTCTTCAGGAAAACTGGTAAGTATGCAATTAAAGAAATTGTATAGCTTTTCCATAATCCATGTAGACACTGTCATACAATTCCTTACACTCCTGTCACACCAACCTTTCTTTTCATTCTTCACTGAATACTTTTTCCTCTCCCTTCCAATGTTTTCTCTCTGTCCACTCCACCTATTTCAGAAGAACAACACATAAATGTTTTTGCACCTGAACTAAAACTGCTACTAAAAAGGTAGAAGTACAAATTAGCAAAAATAAATGTATTACAATCTTCACAAAGATGGTTCACTGCATTTAGGTTCTTTACATATTCATCCTCAAAGCCAAGATTCTGATGGAGAAGAATGAGGTTATCACAGTAATTAGACAAAATGAGAAAATTCACTGAGATATCATACATATTTCTACAAAGGATATCCTGCAACATGGACAAGATTTGACACAGGATCTTAAAATATTTTGCCTCTATCTTTGTAAGCATTATTAAGCAGCAATGAAGAAAAACATTATTGTGCGATTCAATAATACAGTTCATGTAAAAAAAAAAAACTCCTCTGGTTTGGACACTGGTTTATGGAGGTCAGGATTCAATTCTCTGCTCAATCATGAAAACCCACTTGGTGATCTTGGTGAGTCACACACCCTCAACCCCAGAAAACCCCATGATAGTTTGCCTTAAGGTTGCCATAAGTCGTAAACAACCTGAAGGCACACAAGAACAAAGTGACTACCTTTTACTTGCCTCCTCTTATGGTCCAAAACACACTGCAGAAATAATCCAGTTTGAGGCCACTTTAACTGCCCTGGCTCAATACTGAGGAATTCTGGGAACTGGAGTTTAGGGAGACATTTAGCCTTCTCTGTCAGAGCTTAGGTGGTACAATAAACTACAATTCCCAGAATTCCCTGGCACTGAACAAGGACAGTTAAAGTGGTCTCAAACTGGACTATTTCTACAATGTATTTTGGACCTATGTAAGATTTTTATAGTGACTCCCTCAACTATAGGGTTTTTTTGGGGGGGGGGAGGGATAATTTATAGTTTAAAAGATTTTCAAGGAAACAAGAATGATGCTTTTAAGCTCCCAAGTCTTTAGCTTTTAACAGCATGTGCCTGCCTCTTCAATGCTTCCTTTTGTATACACCAAAGAGACATAACACATGAGAAACCAGGCAAGGAAATGAGGCAGGCTTGTGGTTTTAGACCCTCCGCAAAAGCATGAAGGATAGCATGAACACTTGTTGTTAACTGCCTTTGAATCAACCCTAACTCTTGGCAGCCTTGTGGACTAGATGCTCTCCAAGACCCCTTGTCCTCCACTGCTCTAATTAAGACTTGTAAATTCAGGCCTATGACCTTCCTAACTGAGTCCATCCGGCATACAATCTTCCTCACTTTCTACTGTCCTCCACCTTTGCTAGCATTGTTGACTTTTCCAATGAGTCATGCCTTCTCATTATGTGGCCAAAGTACAACAGCCTCCATTTAATCATCTTGGCTTCCAGAGAGATTTCAGGATTGATCTGTTCCAAGACACCCCCCCTTTTGTCTTTTTGGCCATCCATATAAAGGAGCCATGTGATCCTGGGCAAGGAACGCTGTTAGGGGAAGACAATGGCAAACCCACTCTGAAGAAATGTGCCAAGAAAACCCCATGATTCGTTGGCCTTAGGGTCACCATAAGTCAGAAATGACTTGAAGGCACAGAACAACCAGGTGGCATAGAGATATAAAGAAAAGTGATCCCAACAGAGTGCTATGGCCACTCAGAAGAAAAAGGGGGCAATGTGTGTGTGTGTGTGGGGGGTGTCTCAGGCCAATTCTTCTCCACAATTCCTCTTCTCTGTTACAGAATTGGGGGCCTCTCTCACTTCTGAAGTCAATTTTCATTCCTAGGCTCAGAGGAAGATGAAAGGCCCTCCCATGCTTGGTCCCCTTCCCCTTTTGTGGGCTGTCTTTTTAAATATTGTATTCTTTATTTTATTTCATTTCTATGCCACCTTTCTCCCAAAAAAAGGGACCCAAGACGGCACACAGGATAAAAACACATTAAAACAAATTTATAAGACACAATTAAAATAACCTAACAAGAACGGTACAAAGTAAAAATTGTATTGTTATTTATTTTATTTGTATTGTAGGCAGAGAAGCGTCAAATTAACCTTCTGTAAGCAGGGTGGCCAGATGTCCTAAGCAAAAAGGAGGGCAAAGCACCTCCAAAATGTAGGGCGGTCAAGAAAAATGGAGCACATGACAAAATAAAAGCTAAAAACACTCATATAAAGACAAACTCATGCTTCTCAGTCATGCTCAAAATGGAAGACATTTTGGAATTCCTCCTAGACTAGATGGCTGAAATGTAGGGCATGGCCTGGAAAAGGAAGATCTCTGGTCACCTTGTCTTTGCGGTTGAAGGGGGGGTATAAACACTTTAAAATAATCAATTAATATATAGACTCCCCCCCTTCCTTGCACTTGAGAGGATTGTTCCCCTAACTAGGGTGACTGGATGTCCTCATTGCAAAGGAGGACAAGGCACTACAAACTATAGGTCTTTCAAGAAAAATATAAGACATGACCAAAAATAAAATAAAAAAGAAGCTAAAAGCACTACTATAAATGTAAATTCATGGTTCTTAGTGATGCTCAAAATGGAGGACACTTTGGGATTCATCCTGGACAGAAGGTTGAAATGGGGGATGTGTTCAGGATGACCAGATGTCCTAACCACAAAAGAGGACATGGCACCATAAAATGTAGAACACTGAAGACAAATGTAGGGTATGACAAAATAAAGGATAAAAATGCTAATATAAATGTAACTCCATGCTTAGCCATACTCAAAATGGAGGACCTTTGGAGATTCCTCCTGGACCAGAAGGCTGCAATGGAAGAACATGTTCTGGAAAAGGAAGACCTCTGGCCACCCTGAATGGGCTTCTTTGTCATGCTCAATATGGAGGACATTTCTGAATTCTTCCTGGTCAGAAAGTTGAAAAGGAAGGCATGTCCAGAATGACTTCCCCGCAAAAGAGGACAAGACAATGCAAAATGTGGGACCGCCAAGAAAAAATGGAGGACATGACTAAATAAAAAAAGCTAAAAAACTCATATAAAATAGAAATTCATGCTTCTCGGCTAAAACAGAAGACCTCTGGGGATTCCTCCTGGACAGAAGGCTGAAATGGTGGAAGTGTCTGGGAAAAGGAGAACCAAATCTGGCCACCCTAAATGCGCTTTTTAGCCCTGCTCAAAACGGAGGACCTTTGGAGGTTGCTCTTGGAACAGAAGCCTGAAATGAAGGTCTCCTGGAAAAGGAGGGCCTCTGGTCACCCTGAATGTGCTTCATGTCCAGGCTGTAAATGGAGAGTATTTCAAAATTCCTCCTGGACAGAAGACTCAAAAGGAGGGTGTATCCAGGAAAAGGAGGGCCTCTGATCACCCTGAATGTGCTTCTCAGCCCTGCTCAAAATGGAGGACCTTTTGAGATTCCTCCTGGACCAGAAGGCTGAAAAGGAGGGCCTCTGGTCACTTTTTCCTGTAAACCGCTCTCAGGGCCTTTGTGGCTGAAGAATGGTGTATAAACACCCTAAATAGATTAATTAATGAATCAATATGCAGACTCCCTTCTCCCTCTCCCACATTGGAAAAGGAGGACCTCTGGTCACCCTGAATGGGCTTCTTAGGAAAGGCTTTTTATAAATTCTCCTGGGCAGAAACCTGAAATGTAGGACATGATCTGGGGAAAGAAGGACCTCTGGTCACCCTGAATGGGCGTCTTAGCGAAGGCCTTTTGGGATTCCTCTTAGACAGAAGCCTGAAATGGATGTGCGTGTCCGGGAAAAGGAGGACCTCTGCTCACCCTGGTTATGCTTCTTGGCCATGCTCAAAACGGAGGACCTTTTGGGATTCCTCCTGGACCAGAAGCCTCAAATGGAGGACGGGCTCGGGAAAAGGAGGACCAAATCTGGTCACCATGAATGTGCTTCTCAGCCCTGCTCAAAATGGGGGACCTTTTGAGATTCCTCCTGGACCAGAACCCGTGTCCGGGGAAAGGAGGACCAAATCTGGCCGCCATGAAATGTGCTTCTCAGCCCTGCTCAAAATGGAGGACCTTTCGAGGGATTCCTCCTGGACCAGAAGCCTCAAACGGATGACGGGAAAAGGAGGACACTTTGAGGCCTTTGTGGTTGAAGAGCGGGGTATAGTAAGCACTCTACATCAGGGGTAGGCAACCTTTCCCCTTTAAGGGCCGAGGGACTTCAGCTCCCAGAATCCCAGGAGCTATTGGCCAACATGGGACTACTGGCCAATATGGCTGAGGCTTCTGGGAGCTGAAGTCCCTCGGCCCTTAAAGGGGAAAGGTTGCCTACCCCTGCTCTACATTAATTGATTATTTGACTAATTAATGCGCAGACTCCCCTCCCCTTGGACTTGAGGGGACTCTGCTCCCTTAACCCAGCCCCAAGGGGAGCCAAAGGGGTTCGTAAGTAAGGGGTCTTTCCTCACAGAGGCGGTACCTGAGGGGGGCAGCTGAGGACCGGCTCGGGGGCGGCGGCCTCCGCTCCTACTACCAGCAGGCCCCGGGTTTCCACACCGCCGCCGCCGCCGCCGGCGCCGCCTCCTCCACCCCCCGCAACGGCCTCCGGGATAACAATCAGCGCGACTCCATCCGCCCATATCACGCACAGAGGCGGAAAAGGAAGGGGGGGAAAACGCCCGCCCGCCCGACCGAGCGCGCGGGCTCAACGAGCGCCCGCCCGCACCGCCTTCAACGTTCTGAGCCCACTTTCCCCGCGCGGGCGCCGCCAACGTCCGCCGCTCTCCATGATTCCCCTTGGCCCCGCCCCCAACTCCGCCACCTACCATTCAGTCAGCAGGAAGCAATGACGTCACCTCTATTGACTTCCTGGCCTGCCAATGGTTGCTGCCAAGATCGCCCGAGACCCCGCCTCCTTTCGCCCCTTCTAGGCACCCGCTCTCTTTTTTCCTTCACCCTGCTCCCCCCTCCCCCAGTAACCAAAGGACTCTTCCTTTGTTTTAGCTGTTACGCGGAGACCACCAGAGGGGAGGCCTCCTTTACGTCAACGCGGTGACGTAGGTGGGTTTTAACGCGCAGGCGCGGAAGGATGTTTTGTTTTCCTTTTTTTTCCAAAACAAAGCCTCCCCCTCCCTTTCTTCTCCCTCCTCTCCCTTGCGGCGCCTGCGCAGAAGCTTCGAGGCGACCGTTGCATTTAAAGGGGACGCAGCCCAGATTAGGGTTTATTTTGTGATTTGTAGCTCCTGGTTCTTTGTGCTATTTGAGGCCTTTCAGGCTGGAGACAGCAGCGAGCAGAAAAAGCTGCTCCACAGTATAATAAAAAGCAAGGAATGTACATTTCCCACACAGAAAAGAGACTTGAGGCTAAACTACATTATCATTTATTTACAGTCATGGGCCAAAATAAAATACGTTATTTGTTGTTGTGTGTCACTTTTGACTTTTGGCGACCCTAAAGCGAACCTATAATGGGGTTTTCTTGGCAATTTTCCTCAGAGAAGGGTTTGCCATTGCCATCCTCTGAGGCTGAGAGAGTGTGACTTGGCCAAAGTCACCCAGTGGGTTTTATGCTACAGCAGGGATTTGTATCCTGGACTCCAGAGTTGTGTGAGACAGCATGGTGTCATAGTTTGAATGTTGGACTATAGCTCTGGAGAACAGGGCTCCAATCTGGCTTGGCAAGCCACACTCTCTCAGCCTCAGGGGAAGGCAATGGCAAATCTCTGAACAAATCTTGCTAAGAAAACCCCATGATATGGTTGTCATAAGGTGGGAAAGACTCGAAGGCACACAACAACAACAACAAAGCTACATTGGCAGAGTTGTAGGATTGGAGCCTTGAAATAACACAACAACTCCAGAGTCATGGCCCAATGCTCAAACCGCTACACCACACCCACGAGACAAAATAAATACATGGAGTGGTGCCGTGGTTTGAGAGTTGGACTAAGATTACATCTACACTGTAGAAATAATGCAGTTTGACACCACTTTAACTGCTGCGGCACCATCCTATGGAACCCTGGGATTTGTAGTTTCACAAGGTCTTTAGCCTTTGCTGCCAAAGCGTGCTGATACCTCACAAAACTACAAATCCTAGGATTCTGTAGGATGGAGCCACGCCAGTTAAAATGGTGTCAAACTCAAGGTGACCAGATGTCATAACTGCAAAGGAGGACACCCTGGTCAAACTGCATTACTTCTACAGTGTAGATGTACCCTAGGACTCTGGAGACCCGGGTTCGGATTCCTGCTCAGCCAAGGAAACCCACTGGGTGACCTTGGGTCAAGTCACACTCTCTCAGCCTCAAAGGAAAGCAATGGCAAACCTCCTCTGAAGAAACATGCCAAGAGAACCTCATGTTAAGGTTGCCTGAGAGTTGCCATAAGTCAGACAGGAAGGCACACAACAACAACAATGTCTAAATAAATTATTATTATTATTACAGGACCTCCACCATAGATTTTCAAATTTTAGTTCATCCCTTTCAGAGCCACAATATTCTTACATTGATGGAGGAGCATTGCCATGTTTGTTAAGGGCTTTTTCTTAAATGGAAATCACCTTTACAATGAATCTTAACTACCTACCTAAAATAGAAGGATAACAAAACCCAGAATTTTGTACTATCAGTTTTCAGAAAGAGAGGAAATCCAGTCCTGTTTGTCTGTTACAATACAACCAGCTAGCTAAGAGTTTTTGTTTGTTTTTTCCCATATATACTTTAATATTACGTTAAAATCAGGGAAAATGCTCATAAAATAGTACATCTAACCAAAAACACAAGACTCTAAGCAGTTAAGATGCTCCTTTCACACTTAGTTATTACTATTATCGTACTTTGAGACCACTTCTGCTACTTTAGTTCCATCTTTTTTTAAAGGACTTTTTATTGAGTTTTCACCACAAAACCAAAAACCAAAAACATAAACTGAGACAACACCACCAAGCAATAAAATACAAACCCATTGCTCTCCCCCCTCATGATTATATACATGACTTCCCGCACCCATGTATATTTTGTGTATTTACCTAATATTCGATGCATTTACTCCTTCCCACATGTTTACAAGGATAAATAGCTATTTCATACTTCAAAACTCAAAAGCTACTTGTATTGTCTTCCTTTCTCTCTTTTTAAAGAAACTGAATAGATGGATCTGAATCTTTCAAAAATCTGTCTGGTGATTTTTCTCTAATTGTAACGGATAAAAGAATTAAAACTGGTTCAACATAGGTCTGGAACACATTGCAGAAAAAAACCCAGTTTGACACTGCTTTAACTGCCTCAATGCTAGGGGATTCTGGGAACTGTAGTTTTGTGAGACATTTAGC
>CM034703.1:123947372-123960150 GCA_020142125.1 Phrynosoma platyrhinos
CAGCCCCAGAGAAAACTATGCAGTCACAAAACACTGCCTAATGAAAGGGGAGCTCACTCTCTTTCTTTTCTTTTTTGGAAAAAAGTACACTTTCAAGTTCAGTAAGACATCTGAGAGAGAGCCAAATAATAATTTGCTCCAAAGGAATGTAACAAGAAGCAGCTTGACAGACATGGAAATATACAGTGAATTTGCCCGTATTCATAAAGCATTTGAAGAAGGCAGTGCTGAAGGTTTTCTGATGTAAAGTTTTCTGATGCCTATGGTTGTCTGACTTTTTACTTTTAAAAAGGGCCCACCTTACACACAAACCTGTTCACCAAATAATTCTTGGATACAAGAGATTTTATGGGATACATTTTAGACTTTAATGAAATCAAAATAGTTAGATTTCCCATACAATCAGTATGTATATGGATCAGTGGCATCTGTAAAGTTGGTGTCACCCAGTGTGCTATCTCATGGTGTCACCCCCCCCCACTGACCTCCCCTCATTTCACACCATCCTTAGTAAAGCTTTTTTGCACTAATGTTACTCGTAAATCGTAATTCCCATATACCACTGAATGTAATGCTAATACTTGTGATATAAACAACTAGCACAATTAAAATTATACTTTCAAATTACAATATCATAGGCATAACCTAAATGTATTTACATATACATGGTGAAGATTTGGTTAAAATGTGATGTTTTTAAAGAAAATTTTAAAAGAATGAAAATTGTAAACATTTTCCAAATTTTAATTTTTTTTAAAAAAATTACAATTTTGAAATTTAAAATTTAAAATTTAAAACATTCTGTGGCCTCTTCTTTCTCCTCCCACTTAGCTTCACCCCACTCCCACTATATCTTAAAGCATTTTAAAGGGAAGCAGATGAATGCCACAGCCCATTTCTGCCAAAAGGTAGGTGTTTGAGAAGAAGTGGTGTCACCCCTCCTTAGGGTGTCACCTGGTGTGGCCCACACCCCCATGCCCCCCCAGTGATGCTATTGCCTTGGATCAAGCATTGATTAGAATGGAGACTGCAGTCAAGAAATCAGGAGATAAGGAATGGGAAGGGCAGCTATGGAAAAACTAGACAAAATCCTGAAGACTAAAGATGTACAGCTGAAGACTAAAGTTAGACTCATCCGAGCCATTGTATCCCCCACTACCATGTACAGATGTGAGAGCTGGACAGTGAAAAAAAGCAGATAGGGGGGAAAATAATTCATTTGAGATGTGGTGCTGAAGAAGAGTGCTGAGGATACCATGGACAGTCAAAAAGACAAACAAATGGGTCCTAGAACAAACCAAGCCAGAACTCTCCCTGGAAGCCAAGATGACTAAACTGAGGCTGTTGTACTTCAGCCACATCATGAGAAGGTACGACTCATTGGAAAAGACAATGATGCTGGGAAAGGTAGAGGGCAGTAGAAAGAGAGAAAGACTGCTTGCCAGATGGACAGACTCAATCATGGAGACCACGGGCCTGAGCCTACAGGACTTGAGCAGAGGATAAGGGGGCTTGGAGATGTCTCATTCACAGGGTAGTCATGAGTTGAGGTCAGCTTGAAGGCAGCTAACCACAACAATTTCTCAACTAACTTAGGGACTTAGCCAAATCTTTCAGGCCTTAATGCATCTCAACATGAATTGAGAGTATACCCAAGCTAAAACATACCTCATATTCCTCAAATATATTTATGTTATAGATATAACAATGACTGTTTATCTTCTTGCATGTGGGATACACCCACACACATTCTGAATAGATCTCTTCCTTACAAGCATTTTTTAAAAAGTTGTTTCACTACCTTTGTCAAAGCATTTCATGTCTATTCTCATTAGAGGGGAGCATTCAAGACGTTTACCGCAATTTAGCAATTTGCAGTTAAAACTCTACAAGTAACTATACCTATGGGCCATGAGAAGTCGGATAGTTTTGTATACAACCTTTAAGCCTTGTATTATGCAGCTGGAAAAGCACTACGTAAGTAGTTGTTCTAAAAGATACATTATTATCAATATTAGACAGCAAAACCCACCCAAACTTTTACAGAAGATGATTTTACACTGATTTTACAGCAGCTGAATGTTCCTTAGAGGGGAGCAGTTGTTGTTGTTGTTGTTGTTGTTGTTGTTGTGTGTCTTCAAGTTAATGAAATCATTTAATTTTGCAAAAATAACAATCTTTTCATTTACAGTGCCCAAGAAACTTTGTGGTAATACTAGTTCAGCTCTGCCCTGTACTGAAATGTCAGAAAACTTTAGTGAAGTGAAGATACTCATTGACAGAAGATACTGCTATTAGGAGAGAACAGCTAATTTTCCAAGCCTTCTGTTACAAACACTCAAGTATTCCACTCTTCCTTTGCAAGATCTGACAGGAGGGAGTACATTAAAACCTTCATTAAAAAAAACACCTACAACTAAATCCATTTGTACATTAATCTCCTTCATCACATCCTGCAGTTTCAGGGATCATACAACATCAGAAGAATGCAAGAAATAATCCTATCTGATTATTTGAAGCCTGATTGTAAGATTTCCTAAATCACATTACCCCCTCTTCAGTGTAACATAAATGAATCAAATCTATGCATTTTAAGACTTAGGTACTCTGAATATTTAGACAAACTTTCCCCCAAATCTAACTACCTCCAGGCATTTGGGTCTATTCTTGTCAAAACTGGTGAGCATGGGTGATAGTCAGGGATGATGGGAACTGCAGTCCAAACTTCCCTGCCCAGGTTGTATGTTGCAGACTGATGATGGCTGCTACTTTAGACAATGCTACTGCTACTTCAGTTTTCAAATAGTGCTCTACTCTTGACACTCAGTTAAAAATTCCTACATTAATAAGTATTCCCAGATCTTGTTTGAATTGTTGATCATAACTATCTACACCAAAATAACGACAATTGTTGCTAAGTACTTTACAGTACCAGAAATCTTGGCCCTTTGAGGAAAAAAATGACTCTAAGGTTTCCCTGGCCCATCATCCAGTTAGAAATTAAAATTAAGCAGACAGGAGTCATTAATAAGGAAGGAAAGAAATCCTTCCTCAGACTCCCCACCCTGCCTCAACCGTGGACTTTGTCTAGCCCTTTCCCTCTCTTCTTTCTTCATGAGAAGTCAGTCTTCATGCATCTCTTCATTCTTAAAAAGGGTCTCCAACTAGGAGCTGTAGCTCTCCCAAATCCTGGCCAAGCCAGGTTCAGCAGCTGTTCATCATCCTGAATGGTAAGCAATGCTTGAAGGGACCCTGCCGCTTCTGAACTAGCAACCCCTCCAAGTTATAGCTGAATCCCAGGCTGCTCTCTTTCTAACTGGAAAAAGCAAAAGAGGAGCAAAGCCAACTCAGCTGCATTTGCAAAGAGTACTTCCCAAGGCTATGGCTGAGTGCCCTGGTGGCTTTGTTCCCCTTCCTCTATCAGGGACAGGGGGACAGAGCTGTACACCCAACTAACTTGGCTCTCTGATCCTCTGTCTCCTAAGGATCAAGGAAATGGGCTCATGTGAGGCCCTGTGAGCCAGGGGTTCCTCATCCCTGATATAAAACTTGCTTACCGAATCATAGCATCCACATACGTACAACACACTGTGTGTCCTACCAGTGAATAATAATAATAATAATAATAATAATAATAATAATAATAATAATAATAATAATAATAATAATTCTGTTTATTTATATCCCGCCTTCCTCCCAGTATAGGGATTCAAGGGGGCTAACAAATCTAAAACAGTCCAAGTTAAAACAGTATAAAACATTAAAAATACAAAGTTTAACAAACAATCAAACAATTCAAACAATTTAAAACATTACATTATTAAAATTTAAAATTTAAGAAAGTTAAATTTTAAAATTTAACAAAGTTAGCAAGGCCATGTAACTGGAATGGAGGCAGAGGATAGGTTGTTCCTCTCAAGTATTTATCTGTATGTTTTACAGAACATTACATTTTCTGCTTCACAAGAAATGCATTTTACCCTGTTATGAGACAATATTCCAGAACAGATGACCAAAGCTCACAGTCTCTAAAAGTTTCTCGGTCTATAGTCTGTGGTGACCTCCTCTTTCCATACCCATGATGTGTTATGTGGGGACAGGCTGCATGACGCACTTTCTCAAAGGACAATACAATAATGGGAAGAACAATGTTACCTTGCCTACCCTCTTAACAAGAAAAAAAGAGATGAAATAATGCAGTATCAGCACATTTCAACATGAAGCACAAAAGGATGCAAACTCAGAAGCATCACTGTTCTCAATTACAAAGTCATTTTTATTAAGCATTTATACTGCACCTGATTATTCAAGGATGCTATAAAACCATCTTTTTTAAAGTCCTCACAGCCACCATTGGGGTGAGCTCTTTCCCACCACTTTATAGCTATGAAACTGAGACAGAAAAAGAAATACGTCCCAGGATCAAGACCACCTGCATCCATTACTGAATTGAAATCAAAACCCAGGTGCAAAATAGACCACAGGAATCAAATCTATGGTGGATGATATTATAAATTTCTGGAACCTGAGAGTGCTTTCCTCCTGAGCTTCAGAAGAGTTGGAAAAGAACTAATGCAGCTACTGCTTACTCTTAAAAGTCCAGTGCTCAGGAGCAAGTATTTCCTCCCTCTCCCCAAAATGGCTAGGTGGCATAAGTGCACAAAATCTTCTCTATAGCCTAAAGGGGCAAACTTTTCTGCTTCAGCATGTGTTGTACAGATAATCCACAGAGAGGCCTGAAAGCAACTCCCTTCCATCTCTCCTAGCTTAAAAAGCCAAATCTGAGAACTAGAGCAAAACTTCTCTTAGAGGAAAAACAAAAACAAAGGGAACATGCCCATATGATCCTTCCTTCTCCTTCTCAGCCACAGTGAATAGCCTTAGAGACAAAGCATTTTCCTTTATGATAAACCTTTTCAGTAGGCTGTGAAGGCTTTCTCCCTTCCTGCAAAAGTCAGGAAGCCATGAAAATGATTCCTACAGTTCGAGTAGTGTGCAGTGAGAATAAAAGCCTATTTAATATATGCTGCCAACCCATGTGGGTGGCTATTTGCAATTTGTGCATGAAAGAGAAGTTCCACATCACATGTACTTCAAGCCAACCACTTCCCACATGGTTTGGGTGCACTTTTTCCATATCTGGGGTGTTGTGCTGGTACAGTTAAAACCCACACAAGCCATATGGGAAGTGGCTTATCACATGGAGTTGTATCCAAGAGGTTACATTGCAACCACCTACTCATGTGATTTCTATGTTTCAAATGCACCAAATCAAGTTTACGAAGAAAAAGGGAAGAAAATCTACTGGTGACGCAAAAGGGAAAAGATAGCCTATTAGGCTTGAAATCCATACACTGCAACCTTAGGATTTAGAATAATTCTAATACAGTTTCCATAATTTATTTAAATGATGTTTACTGTGAGAATGAGTAAGGAGTTGTACACAACACTGAAGCCTTATTGCCAACCAGCTGTTAAGAGCTGGATGTTTGCTTATTCAAAATGAAAGCAGAAACTTCCAGGAAGGCCAGTTAAATTTTCAATACCAATACCAATCCTGAAATGTTTTAATTATCCCACAAAACAGCAGTATATGTTTGTATATATGTGTATATATATATATATATATACATATATATATACCATAGCTCATAGTCATTTGCCAGTTGAAAATCAAGTGAAAGCTTTGAAACACCTTAACATGTGCACAGCCTGGGAGAAGAATTTCCATGCATACAGATTAAGCATTTTTATTTATATTCCCCAACATAAATATCTTCATCTGTTTGCATCTCTAAACATACAATTTATTGATTTTTTTTAAAAAAAAATTCCTTTGTGAATAGCTTCAGACTTGAATCACAGGGAAGACTGAGGGGGGTTGCAGACTGCCAGAAATAGTGCAAATTGAGTCCACTTTTAGGGTTAGGGTTAGTGCTAGGGAATCATGGGAACTGTTTTTTTTCTGAAACATTGAGCCTTCTCTGTCAGAGAGCTCTGGTGCCACAATAAACTACAGTTCCCATGATTCCCTAACCCTAACCCTAAAAGTGGACTCAATTTGCACTATTTCTGGCAGTCTGTAACCCCCCGTAGTAAAGAAACTGACTGGATTCCCCCCCAACACACTTTCATGTTTTACAAGTCAAAGGTAACTAAATTGTACTGCTGTACTCAGAGAGAAGGAGGAAATAAATCCTTTGTTCATGAATGATCCATCATAGATCATGTAAGCAACTCCAAGCATTCACTGATACATTCATTCTTAGAAAAAACAACATTCACAGTTTTATAAACAAAAACCTGTTTTGAAAAGCAACTTCATCATAATGTAAATACACAGTTTTACTATAGAAATTCATTTATACCGGGTTTGCCATTACAGCAGACAGACACTTAAATAAATGAATTGCCTTCAGGTATTAATTTCCATTACCTTGTCACTGTCATCAGTACAGATGTGGTCTTGATGGATCAACTGGCACTGGAAGGAAGCACCAACGCCACCTGCAAGGAAAGTGAGGAGAAAATCAGTATATTTGAAAACTACAAACAATTATAACCAAGCCTAGCCACCATGTCTCCTGCCTTTAATTATAATTCTAGGATAGGTGGCAGATATTTCTTCACAAGGTGCCAAAACACCTTCTCCAATTTAACAATTTGTACTTGTTCCCAGACTTAATATTAGCATTTCCAACAAGATATACAAATACAAGTCAATACTCATCATGATCAGTACTTTCTGCATTTAATTTTCATCTGACCTCACTATTGCAGTCCCATCTGCAAGCATGTGTACTGGAATTCTAAATAAACAATTCTTACATGTGATAAAGTGAGCTGTGGTCCACAAGAGCACATGCCATGAGACATGTGTTAGCCTTTAAGATGCCACAGGCCTTTTGATTGTTTTTCCTGCAAAAGACTATCACATAACTACTTATTGGGGAAACCACAGTGCAAAGGCAATGGTGCCAAACTGTGGGAATGTCTGCTTCCAAACCTTGCTTAGCTATGAAGGTTCACTGGATACTCATAAGCATGTGCCTCTCTCTCTCTATGTCTAAAACGCACCCTTGTATGTGGCTGACAAACCAGTTTCTTAGAGGAAGAGTGCAGTAAAAATGTTAACAAATAATGAACAGAAAGGAAGAGATGCACACTTCTTGTGAGCATCTTCAAGCTGCTCTGAATGTTTTAACATTGGTAGATATTTCATTTTCCACTGTCAATCTCAATATAATTATTTAGCGCAGACAGGGCCAAAAAGTGCAGCAATTCTGCCATTTTTCTTCCTGAAGCTTTCTGATAAAGTCAATTTTCATATTTCCTATTTGTCTCTTTCTAAGGAGTTTTTGCAGTAAAACTCAGTCTCCCCACACTACCGCCTCCTAACCCTCTTTTTCTGTGCTATGTGTGTTTTATGTGTAACAAAAAATGCTCAAATTTTCCTTGAAGAAAATCCCTATATTCTTAATGTATACTATATAAAATAATGTAAAAGTGTAGCACACATTTTAGGAGAGGCACAGTAAAGCTACTCTGTTAGTAAAGCAGGGTAGCTGAGCTGATTTTAATGTGTGTTCTTCTGCCAGGCACATATACGTATTTATGGAGTGTGTGTGTGCTAAACTTTTATTTTTAAAAATATAATGTATACTTTCTGAAATGAAGCTGTCCAACATCACGTTTCCACAGAATCTGCCCCAAACAAACAGTACTAGGATCTATACTGAAAAGTAAAACATGCCATGTGATAGAATAATAGTTGACTTTGGGTGTGTGTTCTCATTTTTTAAAATTAGTTTCAACCAGAAGTTTTAAAGAGGAAAAAATGTGGTACATTCAAAGACAGAGACCTTCAATTCATCCCTCCACCCATACACTTAAAATGCCACTATAGTCCCTCAACCTAAAGTATAGCCTGTGAAAGGTTCCACTGAAATCACTGCCAGTCCCATAATGCCACAGGAATTCTCTTGGATTGGACTTCCATCCCCTTCCCCTTCCCTCGTTCTTCTCCCCCACAACTTCCCTCCCTTCATTCCTTTTCCTCCCTGATCAGCATGAAGTATGGAAAACACAGTGTTCTGGTATGAAGCCACTACTCTGCATTCAGTAAAAACATGTCAAGCCCTACCCAATACTTGGCCTCTGGATACTGTTTGTCCATGGACTACAGCCAGTTCACATCACTTGAAGCCTGAGTCACTACACTAGCACACTCACTGGCTTCACCACAGCTACTGGGATGCACTTCTTGTCATGGCTGCACAAAATATAAACAATGAGCTGCTTCAGGCAAGCCCAAGAACTTGCAAATATTGGGGCGGGCAGGAGGGGGGTTGCCTTGTTTTGTTTCCATTAGCTTACTCCTATGCAATACCACAAGCCTCTTTTTACAGCCACCTCAACAGTAAAAAAGAAAGAAAGAAAGAAAGAAAGAAAGAAAATAGAGCACAGCTTAAAGCACAACACAGAGAACTACAATTTAAGAAACAGAAGCCCAAAGCCTTATCGAGAACAGTGAGCAAGATTTCCATGTCTTCACCATTTTGCAAAAGATGTGGTTCCTTGTTTTACATATATAAATGCTCAGGGTTTTCAAAACGTAATATTTAACATTTTCATATGCAGAAAGTGGCCTTTTCACATTAAATGCTTATTTTTTTTACTTGATTCTGAGCTTGTTGTTGTGTTCCTTCAAGCAGTTTCCAACTTATGACAAAGTGATGGTGAACTTACCATGGGGTTTTCTTGGCACATTTTCTTCAGAGGGGGTTTGTCATTGCCTCTCCCTGAGGCAGAAAGAGTGAGACTTACCCAAGGTCACCTAGTGGGTTTGCATGGCCAAGCTGGGATTTGAACCCTGGTCTTCAGAGTCATTGTACAATGCTGAAACCACTACAGCACCCTGGCTCATACAATTTTTATAAAACAGATGTAATTTTCAGTGGAACCTATGCAGTTGCATTTCAGTTAGGCCTTAGATGAATTAACTTTGAAGGGCATCCCCTTACCAAACTGTGAATTTCAGAACTAATAATCTTGAACAATCTCAACTTTACCTTATTTTTTATAAAGAATTCTGTTAATCCTCCAGATTTTTTTTGGCTAGCAGCTCTTAACAGCTAGCACAGCCAATAGTGAAGGGTGACAGGAGCAGCAATCTAACAACTCCTGGAGGGCTACAAATTGCCCACTCTGACTCAGAAGGATGCTGCTGAAAAAGTGGTTTACTTTTGTAATGGCAAGTAGCCACCAAAAATGAAAAGGAAAGCTGGATTTACTCATGCAGTTGATAGTTATCATGGTAACTACACACCTCTTTGTTTTTTATGTTACTACTTATGTAACATAAAGTCTTATTTTAGACTTATCTTGGCCTAAAAACGCAAAGTTAATTCTGACTCTGATCTCCAGATTAACATTAACTTCACAGTAATATTGGACAACCAATACTGGGCAAGCATCTCTCACCCTCCAAATCATTGCAGTTCCTAGAAATTTAGCTAAGACATCAAATGGATTAATGTATTCAGAAGGGATTAAAATTGAGAATTAAGCTTATTTTCATCTGCACTTTCCCTTTTGAAAGCATATTAAATGCTTTTTGCCCTGTTTTTATACATGCTGTTAAGCAGGTGGCTAAACTGCAGCACAGATCTCTCAGGAGCACAGGCAGTGTGCATTTGTAATGTTCATTTGCAAGAGAAGGCCTCTGGATATGGTACTCCTGCTGTTCCCCAACTCAATAAAGAAACAAAATCATTCCAAGATAACTTGGAGAATATCTACTTAGTCTAGTTCAGTGGCCCACAGCTTTTAAACCCTCTAGCTCTTTTATCTATTGACTCCAAGAGGCTCCAGCCAATATGTGCAATGGTCAGGGACTGGGGGGGGGGGGGTTGAACCCCAGAATATCTGCAGGGCCAAACACTGAGAAGCTATGGTCTAGTTCACACTAGAGAAGTATTTTCTGATATTCTGGACATGACCTGTGGCCAGTCACTCCCTTGACAAGATAGCAGATCACCAATGGTTTAAGAGAAAACAATAATGATGATTTTGGCAAAAGAATATTTATCTTTATTAAATATCCTCAAAATACCTTTTGAGGACAGATATGGTGAAATTATTTGCTTTTCAATTAAAATCCTATGGGTTGGCTTAGGCCACTGTCATATTAGCTTGGATTAAAATGGTTTAAGGCTAAAACACATCCTTTTGCCTAGAAGGAAGAAAAGTGCCCCACTGGCTAGGAAAGTCTTAAGTATTGCCTTACTATCAGGGTGAAAAGAAGAATTTAGGGCCTTTGCAGACTGCCAGAAATAATGCAAATTGAGCCCACTTTAAGGGTTAGGGTTAGTGCTATGGAGTCATGGGAATTGTTTTTTTCCCCCCTGAGACATTGAGCCTTCTCTGTGAGAGAGCTCTGGTGCCACAATAAAATACAGTTCCCATGATTCCCTAACCCTAACCCTAAAAGTGGATTCAATTTGCACTATTTCTGGCAGTCTGCAAAGGCCCTTAGAGTCAAGTAGAGAGTGATACTTTTAATACACAACTTGCCCAATGTCTGTCTACTGTAGGATTGGGCATAAAGAGGAATAAAAATGATTTACAATCGATTCAAAAACCAGAATCCTAATTGTATATAACAAATGAATCCCCCCGTTCCAAATTGCACCATTCAAAACTCTATTTACAAGAAGCCTGAGTGCTTTAAAAGAGGGAAAGAGAATTATTTGCCCTGTGTTGACACACTGCACTGCATGTTTTACCAGTTCATGCATCCAGGAAAGTGAGCTTTGGTCCACGAAAGTGTATGCCACTATAAACCTGTTAAGTCTTTTAGGTATCACAAGACTCTCTGTTGTTTTTGTATCAATTAAATTCCATTCAGAAGTCATATTTTCTTTCACCATCTGTTCAAATTTGTTATAAAGAAGTGACAACTATGTATCAAGGCAAGTGCAGGTAGGAACAGAATTGTTACCTAAAATTTAAAAATAATCCAAGCATCTACTCTTGGTTTTTCTGCTTGCAAAGCATTTTGTGTGAGGAACATGCTATCTGCCATTTAAGTGTCTAGCTATGACATCATATCTGGAATAAATAACCTTAAGCAACAGACATATGCTAGCTCAGATTTACCCTCTTTCTAATTTGGGATGGAACACTTGCTAAACTGAAGTCCAAAATGCTCAACAGAAGAAAAAAAAACTGATGGCGGGGCATTATGTTTTAGAGCAGGGGTGAGGAATGGGTGACCCTTCAGATGTTGGACTGCAACTCCCAAGAGTATGCTAGCATAACCAAGGTTAAGGAATCATGGGGGTTGCAATCCAACAACAGCTGGAAGGCCAAAGCTCCCCAGCCCTGTTTTAGAAAGGAAACTGATTGCAAGGGGAAAGACTCCCTTACTCCATTCCCCTCTGCTATTTTTCCAGTTCAAGCTTCAGAGACAATTGAGGGATCTGCAAAACAAAGGCCTATATAGTTGTTTAGATAGTAAATTAACGAGGGGAAATTTAACAATAAGATTAGGACTTGAATTCCTACACAGAAAGTCGAGATATACAAAAATTTGATAATGAGAAAGGAATACAGGGCTGATTAACTATTTTAAGAGCGAGAGCGGACAAATATATTTTAGAGATATGGAGAGACTTGGAGTAAAGAGCAGAAACAACAAGTATTTATTGTCAAAGAAACTTTTGGAAGTATTACTATGTTATGTAGTATTGACAATGAGCTGACTTTTTCTTTTGTTTGTACAAATAATGGAAATTTTTATTGTAGAGGTATATTGGAATATAAATAAAGTTACTAAAAAACAACAACAAAGCCCTATATAGTTAAAATAGCAGTACACTTAATTTCGGTTTCTTATACCATGGGACGTTTTTATCGCAATACTTTTCAGACTTGGACATTTAAAAAGTACAGCACACTAATAGCCAAATTTGATAGATTCCTTTGACTACATTTTGCCCCATGCTCTTTTTATTTTTCAGAGAGAAATCTCTTCATGGACACTTATGTCTGCACCATTATATGTGGTATGCTGAAAATATCATATGAAGAGCAGGTTTAGACTCAGAAGAAGGAGGTGTGAAGATAGAAGGAAGGAACATGAACAATCTAAGGTATACGGAAGACACCATACTACTAGCAGAAAATGTCACAGACTTGGAACAATTATTAAGGAAGGCCAAATAAAAAAGTGTAAAGGCAGATTTAATTCTGAACATAAAGAAAATAAAAAATAATGGCCACTGAAGAAATACATAAATTCAACCTAGACAATGAGGAGATTGAAAGAGTTCCTGTACCTTGGATCAAACATTGATCAGAATGAAGACTGCAGCCAAGAAATCAGAAAAAGACCAAGTACAGGAACAGCAGTGATGAGAGAACTAGAAAAGTTCTTAAAGAGTAAGGGCCTTTACAGACTGCCAAAAATAGTGCAACTTGAAGCCACTTTAACTGTCCTGACTCAGGGCTAAGGAATCATGGGAACTGTAGTTTATTGTGGCACCAGAGCTCTCTGGCAGAGAAGGCTCAATGTCCCAGAAAAAAATACAATTCCCATGATTCTCTAGTACTGAGCCAGAACAGTTAAAGTGGCCTCAAGCTGCACTATTTCTGCAGTGTGTAAAGGCCCTAAGATATACAACTGAGCACTAAAATTAGAATTGTCCAAGCCATTATGTTCCCCATCACCAAATACAGTGGTACCTCTACTTACGAAATTAATTCGTTCCAGCAG
>CM034703.1:123998381-124010376 GCA_020142125.1 Phrynosoma platyrhinos
CCCCCCCCACCTCACACATGTCCTCCTGGTCCTCTTCCTCCTCTCCCCGGCTCCTTCCAGCCTCGCACCTCTATCTTCCTCCTCCTCCTCCTCTTATACCCGGCAGTATAAGACGACCCACAACTTTAACCTCAGATTTTCCTGGTTTAAAAAGTCATTTTATATGCCGGAAAATACAGTAATATATTTATTTAAGACCTTGTCCATAAAAAGCTGCTGTCTCCACAATTCTACATTGGTCTTTGGAATGGAATTTATCTTGAGCCATTAAAGTGCTGTTAGATACAATTTTGAAACAGGGATGGTATGCAGCATATTATCATTATTTTTTTTTAATTACTTGGGGGTACACACACACCTTTGAGAGCCAGCATGGTGTAGTTGTTTGAGTGTTGGACTATGACTCTGGAGACCAGGGTTTAATTCCCCATTGAGCCATGGAAATGCACTGGATGACCTTGGGCAAGTCACACATTCTCAGCCCCAGAAAACCCTATGTTAGGCTCACCTTAGGGTTGCCATAAGTCAGAAATGACTTGAAGGTATGCAACAATCACCTTTAGATTGAGATTCAGAACTGAAACATTCTTTCATTTTTCAGTTCTGTTCTTTCCCACTTTCTTGCTAAATAGTTATTTAAGTTAACAACATATGTTTATACAGAAATATAGCTGTGTTCAGAATTCTACTGCATGCACACTTTGCAATAATTTTATTGCAACAGCAAATGACCTTACAACATAGAATTTCTTTCCTTCATATCTGTGCCCAGATTTTAAATTACTCACTTGGTATCAGCCCAACAGTTTGACAGTCAGGGTAAGGGAAAATTGTTGGGGGACTGCCATCCCATTCATTTCAATCCTCTGCAACCTGCTCACTACACCTCTCAAAACAGTTTTTCTGCACTCCAGACTTAGCACAGGAAGACTGAGTAATGGCAAATAAGGCCCTAAGAGATACGTTTGTGAAACATACACATATGCTTCAGCAACACTTTTACCACAAAGTTCTTCACCCCTGTTATCTTTCATCCAAGATGCACAATGCAACGTCAGCTTTCCAACTGAAGGCAGGAAGTACTTTTTAAAAAATGAATTTACAGGATCATATCAATAATCTAATGCATATTTTATCAATATTTCCAGTTCATTCTCCTTGTGCTGCCTCCTTCTTATATGCTATTGCAGCAGAATTATATGGGTGGGTTCAAAACAATTTAAATAGCGCTTCTGGACACACTTCATAAGGTTTTAAAAATATTTTTAGTTATTATACTTCTAATTCTTATACATTTTATATCCTAGTTTCATAAGTATATCAGTTCAAATTGGACAGTTCATAAGAGCTGGCTTTCAGAAAGATAACTGTGTTGATCTATTTCAATATAAAAGTCTCATTTAAAACAAACCAATCTAGTCTTCAGATGCAAAAGTGCAAGCAGACTGGAGTTCATGAAAGCTTATGATGAAATCAGCCTTGCCTTGTTTTTGTATCCCAAATGCCTCATGACAAGCAAGATGTGTGGTTTTTACCTGCAGCAAACTTTCCTCCATCACCATCGTAAATTAATTTAAATTAAATTTTAAAAGTTTTGACATCTCAGAATAATAATAATAATAATGTAATTTATTTATATTTCCTGCCTCGATAAAATGTACAAAATGTACAGTAGTACAATCAATTAAAAAACAACAAAAAACATAACAATAAAACCACAACAGTAATAAAAAGAACAATAATAAACAATAAACCCAACAGTAAAAACAATAAAATAACAACAATAATTAAAACAATAATAAATTTACAATGCAAGTCTATGCCGCGAGTGATATAATCTTTTTCACCCGGGAGGTCCTTATAAGAGGGTCATATCTAATCTTATGTTCAGTTAGGGAGATGCACCTCTGTGACCTTCCATCATTACATTCCTTCCCCTAAAGCAATATTTAACACCCATGTCTGCTGAAGAAGCCAGTGAGCTTCAAAAGCTTGTGTAATATATTTTGCGCCTTTTAGTAGACCTCATAAGGGTATCATCACAATGTGTTTTTTGGAGTTTGCTATTAGTTGAGAGACAGCGTGGCATAGTGGTTTCAAGAGGGGGACTATGACCAGGGTTCGATTCCCAGCTCACCCAAGAAACCCACTGAGCAAGTCACACACTCTCAGCCTCAAGGGAAAGCAATGACAAACCTTCTCTGAAGAAGAAAACCCCATGATAGACTTGAAGTCACACTACAACAATACATTAGTTACTCATAAAGGTGCCAGAAAATGTGTTCCTTTATTTTACAGGAATTTATGAAATGTATGTTAGTAGTAGTCGGGGGAGAGGGGGGTGAGAGCGAAGATCAGTTTGGACTCAGTGTTAAACATGTCACTACTAATCATTTTGAGACCCTTCCTCAACATCATCAACAATCCCGCAATTACGTTTACTTTCTTGATGGTGTGTCTTTGGTCTTCTCTTGGTGGGATACACCAGTTTATGCCAATGCTATCTTCACTAAAGCAAGAACATACAATTCACTCAAACATTTATTCACTTTTATCCCACCCTCCACCAGGATTGAATACAGAGCAGTTTAAATGGGATGGAGAGTCCTCTCCAAAGTTTATACAGGAAAGAGGATCTAGTCCTAAATTCCTCAGACTTAAGACTGTGGGTATTTTATTTCCCTCCATGTCCTTTCCAAGCCTGAGTGATGCCATTAAATCAGTCCACTTGAACAAAACGGACGATTGATCAGGAAAGTTTGGTTAGAGACAGCCACTCACTGGAGATTGCAACTCAGGGAACTATCAAAAACACATTGTCCAGCCAGGTCCTATTCTGCTCTCCTTCTCCTGAGTGCACAGCAGAGGTATCTGTCTTCAAAGCTGGCTTAACTCAGCCAGACTGAGGGACTTGTTCAGCAGCAATCCTGAACCTCTTGAGCTCAGAGCCCATCCACTGTCACTAGGATGAACTGCCTGTGTTTCACCAAAACAGCCTGTCAGGCCACATACAACAGGCTTTCATGTATGTCCAAGCAGTCCACTGCACTGTTCAAACACTGCCTATGAAAACTAACACATCAGGCAGAATCAGAGAGTTGGAAGAGACCATAAGGGCCATCCAGCGCAACCCCATTCTGCCATGCAGGAACTCAAAATCAAAGCATCCCCGACAGATGGCCATCCAGCCTCTGCTTAAAGACCTCCAAAGGAGATGAACTTCTCTTTCTGACTCAGCTCACACCTGCAATGGCTCAGTCCTCACAACAGCTATTATACGTGAAAAGCACTGCCTTCATGCTGTACCTGTGGGTCCCTACAATCTAAAAGGGAAACAGGGGCCTCTTTTTTAGGCTGTTCTAATCCATACAAGTTGCAACCGCAGCAGGATGTACAGACCCACCCCCATGAAAGTAGCAGTACAGTATCCCACTCATACAAAAAATACAGGTAAGGGTTTGGAGTAGAAAAAGAAGAAAAAACAGGCTCAGACATACTATTTGATTCCCCTCAATATATTTTCTTAAAAGTGTGGCAGGGAGAGAAGAACAGAAATGCTGAGAGGAAAATGGGATATAAATTGAATAAATAAAAAGTGAACCTGACAATTTAAACTCCCAAGAACTAGCAGAGGGGAACACAAAAAGAATACATAAAATGAAATACTATAAAATTTTACCATAAGAGTTAAAGGAGTAAAAAAGCAACAACCCTGCAGTTTTCATTCTGAGGGACACTAATCCCAGATTTGCATAGTAAACACCATACAAATTGTTGTATTTTCAGACAAAGTGTTGAAAGAATGTGATTTTTTTTAAAAAAACTATTATATTAATTACTTTCATATAGCATATAGGTCTGTTTGCTATTTTTGTTTATAACTTGGGATTTTTATTCACACCATCCCAAAAGCTATTGCAACCAAAAATTTCACAATGCCAACTGTTTTCTTTTCTTTTTAAAAAAAACAACACCACCACCAACTACTTTCTATCCATTTCAGCCAAGAAATGTTGTGTTAGGAACTACAAATTTCAAAGTCTTCCTAGTATTTATTCTTTCTTGAAGATACACTTAGTTTCAAGAGTCCAAACGACGATGTTCTTTGTGTAGACTGCAAGTTTATTAGCACTTTTTGCAGCAGTCTAGTCTAGAGTGAAATGAAACAACTAATTTAGTCTAGAGGCTCTTTAGTTGTTAATATCTGTAAGAAATAAAGTTTCATTTTCTTATGAATACAATTTTGACATATAACAACAGAAAAAGACAGTTACAGGCAACAACCATTCTACTATCAGACAAACAAATACTATAAACAATAGAATGCATAAAATAAAAAAAAAGTCATCCATCAACAACTATTATTGATTTGGGGAAAAATTGTATAGCATACTTCCCACTCCCTGCAGATTTTGAGAATAAAATCTACTGACTCCAGTTTCCATTTAATTAACGGAATTGTTTCTGTTACATTCATTTCACATCCATTCACTTCCAGAATATATGTATGCAAAGGGATCTTGTAGCACTTTGAGACTAACTAAAGAAATAGGCTAAAGCAGGGGTTGGCAACCTACAGCCCGCGGACCGATTCCGGCCCAGGTCCCGGTACTTACTGGCCCAGGCGGACCCCTGCCGCCGCCATGCACCACCGCTGCCACGCGTTTTGGCTGCTGTGCGGCCGCGCACGCTGCGACCACCATTTTGTTTTCCAAAATGGCAGCCGCAATTTGTTTGTGCATGCGCAGTACTCCTGCGCATGCGCAAACACATCGCGGTCACCATTTTGAAAATCAAAATGGCGGCCGCGACATGCACAGAGGTGGCGGTGGCCGTGTGCACCATGGCGGCGGCGGCGGTGAGCAGGGGGGTTGCGCGCGGGGTGTGTGTGCACGCACGCACCGCCATTCCCTCCTCTCGGCCCAGCGGAGGGGAGGACTTCGGGGGACCAGCCCCCAGCTCAAAAAGGTTGCCTACCTCTGAGCTAAAGCATGAGCTTTAATAGACTCGTCTACTTTCTCAGATGCATTTGAGGAAGTAGGCTCAAGTCCATAAAGGTTCATGTATCAGCTTCTTTCTTTCAGTTATGGCCTTACAGACTGCCAGAAATAGTGCAACTTGAGGCCACTTTAACTGTCCTGGCTCAGTGCTAAGGAATCATGGGATCTGCAGTTTATTGTGGCACCAGAGCTCTCTTACAGAGAAGGCTCAGTGTCCTAGAAAAAATACAATTCCCATGATTCCCTAGCACTAAGCCAGGATAGTTAAGGTGGCCTCAAGTCGCACTATTTCTGGCAGTCTGTAAAAGCCCTTAGTCTCTAAGGTGCTACAAGATCTCTTTGCATACTAATTTTCTAGACTTACACAGCTATATCTTTGAATTCTTTCAGGACATATGGAAACTTCCTGTACATTCCTGTCCCTAATCAAATTCAAATCAAAGTGCAATGCCATTCTACCCATTCCCTCCTTTCCAATATACAATGCAATCATACATCTACTAAGAAGTCCCATTGAGTTCAAAGGGAGTTCCCATGTATATGAGTAAAGGATCACAACCATAATCTGTTCATAAAGAAATGCTTAAAGCCATATCATGGTTTGTAACATCCCTAATCCTCCTTGTGTATCCAAATGATATAGCAAGTAATATCCATCTATCATTTAAGCTTTCATGTTTAAAGTACGTATTTGTAATGCATTCTAGCAATGTACAAGTGCATTAATACAGGACACTTCACAACAAAATGTCCTAAATTATGGAAATATGCATCATGTTATGCTGCTTTCTTTCTTTCTTTTTTTTTTAAAGTGACATCTTGTCATGCTGTTATAAGACAGATCTGTGTTATTTCACAACATTAAGGGCTGATTAAGATATTCATTTAACCATGTGAAAGCTGCTCTGAGCCTCTGTGGGGAAGGGGGAATGCAGAGAAACACAGATGTAAATTTCTTCAGCAGTGAGTCTGGAAATTTCATCTAGATCAGATCCCAATGCCTAACTTGTGAACAGACAATGGTATGAACCCTCCTACACAACATGATTTAGTTGGCAATGAGCAGCAGCCCAGTGCATGAAAGCAACATAATTTTCCTCCTTGCTGTATCATAGCTTGGAAGGAAGAAGTTGCAAGCAAAGTTACAGCCAGACTTCAGTAAACAAATTCTCTGAGAAAGAAGTTTCTTTTTAGAAAGTATTTTAATGCCTGCCCAGCTTCCCTTGTCCTCCTTGTTCTCTGCCTAGCTAGAATTCTTGGAAGGATCATCCACACTGAGAGGATGGCATAAGAGGGTGGAGAAAGAAACAACTTACTCCTGGATTGCAGAAGGCTGTCTGTAGTTAAACAATGTGGGAAAAACAGCAGGATTCTAGTCTAGCTGATCCAACTACAGGCATATGTGCCTGCTTACAACAGGCAAGGTAAGCAGCAACTGCATTTGAAATCCTTTACTGAGAATGTGTGACCAACAAAAAAGAGAGAAAAGGGGAGAACAGGTAAGTCTCATCAGCTTTCCATCCTACATGTTAAAAAAGTACAAATCTATAGGAACCAGAATGGAAATTATTAGAAAAGTGGAGACTGATGAAAGGGGAAAAAAAAAAAAAAGATGCCTGGAACCATTTTGGAAGAAATCTTGAAGTGGTTTCTAAATGATTCCAAATGTTTTTGTTTATACATGCAAGGCTGACCTGATCTAGTTGTTCCATTCCATGTGTGGATATAGTTAGTTTGAATAAAAACTTTGCTGCAACATTTTCAACTGATCTTTTTTTGTAGTGTTAAGAATCCATCCATATTCTTCCCATGTTACTTCTGTCTCTAGCACCAAAGTTTCTGTTAAAGAAATAATCCCCAAGAATTTTTGTTAACTGAGATATACCTGTAGTTACCTCTAATAAGTTACTTTGAAGGTGACAAAAATAAGACAGGAGTTGCATCCACACTGCAGAAATAATCCAATTTCATATCATTTTAACTGCCATGGCTCAGTGGCATGGAATTCTGGGAATTGTAGTTTATTTTGGCCACAGAGCTCTCTGACAGAGAAGGCTAAATGTCTCAACATAACTACAAATCCTAGAATTCAATGCCACTGAGCCATAGCAGTTAAAGTGATGTCAGTCTGGATTATTTTTGCAGTGTGGATGCAACCAAGGACATGTTTCAAAGCCAACACTATTGAAAGTGAAGTTATTTTATTGGTGGAATGAATAATAGTCTCTTGTTATTTTTCCAAGGGCATTTTAGGGAACCTTTAACAGGTATTTTAAAAGTGTTAATATTTTTAAAAAAATTAAATCCTAAGGATTTTTTTTCATGGAAACTAATGAAAAATACCAAACAATGCACAGAGATTATTTTTCATTTTGTAACCAAGTAAGGGTAAATATTTTAAGACTGAAATACAATGAAACTAATTATGTTAGTGAATATTTTAAAAGTAAAATGAAATGGGAACATAAAGAACATTAGGAATCTTTCCCCCAGTGAAATTCAGTGTACTTTTTTTTAGGAGATGTTCCAGGAAATAACATGTGAGAGAGCAATTTTCTCTTCTCTGCTATTATCACCCAAGTTTTGTCATTCTGAGGTGGGTGGCCATGGCAGCAAAACATGGAGAGTGGAACAGAGAGCAAAAAAAGGGAGGGAGAAGCAGAAAGAGGAAGCCTTCTGCAAACTTCCTCAAGGTACAGGTGTATGTTGGGCAAAGGAAAGCCTATGCAGAAAATGAAAGTGGAGAGGAGAGAAGGGGAGTGACATAAGAGAGATGTGAAGAATGGAGAAGGAGGTCATCACACAGAAGAGAAGAGAGATATGGAGAAGTGGGAAAGGCATACAGAAGAGAGAAAACACAAAACAGGCTTTAGTGGTAGACAAATATAAGGAAGAAGTGAATGTAAGAAAACCTAAAAGTGAAGGAAGTGATAGAGCAGGGGTAGGCAACCTTTCCACTTTAAGGGCCGAGGGACTTCAGCTCCAAGAGTCCCAGGAGCTATTGGCCAACATGGGACTACTGGCCAACATGGCTGAGGCTTCTGAGAGCTGAAGACCCTCGGCCCTTAAAGGGGAAAGGTTGCCTATCCCTGTGATAGAGTGTAGACATGAGAAGAACAGAAACCAAGATAAATGGACATTAGAAATGGAGATGTACTGTATTTCAAAAAGGCAAAATAAGAGAGATGCTGGAGAGAAAGCAGAAGAGGGAAGCAAGCCCAAACGTGGCCTCTCTAACCAAAAGTATCACAATTAATAAAATCAGGGATCATTGCATTTTAGCCAAAAAATAATGAATACTATATTACAATACTATTCACAACTGTAAACAGACATACCCACTGTGTAGATTAAAAAAAATGTTTCTAATGAATGGCAATGCTGGCAATTTAAACAGTTCTGCTAGCAAATGCTATTATTAAATTAGGTCATTAGAGAAAAGGTGGGGTAAAACTGTATGTAAGAAATAAACATTGTTCTCCAACAAAGAGGTTTTCTCTGAAAAAGCCATCTAAGGAGGATTTCAGTTCAGTACTATTAATTACAGCTATAGCCTAATCCATCAAAATGGGGATTTAAAACACTATAGATCCACTTAAGAAATCATACATTCTTGTGAGTGTGTATTTTAACAAGTGCAGATGAATATGAGAGCCTTTACTTTTTTCATATATGATTCAGAATATGATTGTTTATGCTTAAAAATAATTGTGTGAGAAATCAGCTGGTTTATCTGTCTTCTTCCACATGCAATGCTAAAACTGCTACTGCTGTTCCAGGCATAATTTTAATTACAGGGTCATATGAAGAAGTGGTGGAGCTATAATCAACCACTTTGGCTTGAGAAATTAAATACATTGGTATACTGTACATTCAGAACGGCAGTAACCCTTATAATCCAGAAGGAGAAAACAATGGTGAAGTATAACTCTTGCCACTCAGTTACAAAGACCATAAATTCAGCAAGAAACTCTGTATCCAATGTAAATCAACACTGGAATGTAACTGCATTGTTCAGAAACCCTGACTTGCTAGTTTGTACTTTCATATGTAACAAATGTGTGGGATGTTTTCCATGTACTGTAAATACAAAGTACCACCTTTCTACACATTTTTGTCTAAGAATTTCTTTCATTCTTTTTTGTCTTTCAGAAATCATGTCACAATAAAATGAAAGTAACTCCTGGATGATACTGGATGAGGAAGGAGGAAGATACAATAATGAGCATCTATGAAGTGATGACTTCTGCTAACTCCCGGAAAATAGTAGGAAAAGTTGGAGAGTTAGGCATGGGGATTGCTAAAGAACTGTTAAATTTGTTTTCACAGGGATACTGTCTCTTCAGTTTTTGTGAACTTTGTTCAATGCTGTGTTCCAAGAAACATCCATCATGTGATTCAAGACTATGAGAAACAGAATGATGGTGATTGCAGCCACTATACATGGAAATTTAACAGAGCCAATGGATCCTGTGCCACATGTAACAACCACTAAAAATCATGGAACCAAAAGAGCAAGAAGAGTATCCCATGGTAACAGTTCAGTGGCTCAACCTGCCTAATCTTAAGTGTGATTTTGGTGTATTGTCTTCCAAGCGAAATGTCAAAGTACCAACAAAACTAAGAACTGCTGCAACAATGGCTTTCCAGAACAAAAACAGCTGCCAGAGACTAATCCCAAAGCTAATCAATTGATGACATAGAGTCCCAGAAGAAAAAAGGACTCTGTTGAGGAGAAACTCTTCAGATATCTGAATATGCACAACATGAACATGTGTAGAATGGAAGTGTCCTCCCTGTGTTAGCCCTCTCTTGGTTTCCACACATTTCCCCAAAATAACAAAGGCATGCTATCCATTGGGTGACTGAGTGCCTCTTCGGTACTGGTGGCAATGCCATGACTGACAAAAGTATGAAGAGAGATCTTCTAACACCTTTGAGACTAAGTGAAAGAAAGAAGTTGGCAGCATGAGCTTTAGTAGTCTTCAGTCTACTTCCTCAGATACATATAGTGGATATTATATATATCTGAGAAAGTAGACTGAAGTCTATGAAAGCTCATGCTCCCAACTTCTTTCTTTCAGTTAGTCTCAAAGGTGCTATAAGATCTTGCTACATACTGATCCTACAGACTAACATGGCTATATCTTTGAATTCCATGACTGACAAAAGACACTGATTATCTGAAGAAAGGCTCCTTATTTTGAAAAAGAACTGGGCTCTCATTGGCTTCAGAAGAGAATGCTAGATGTTGAACTATCTCTTTTTTAAAAAAATATTTCTGTAAATTATTTTTGTGGACTTCTGTGGATTGTGGTGAGTTGTGTCTGGCTTATAGAGAAAAAAATTTGTCTGACAAATTCTTCCTCTGTGTTTATTTTTTTTTTAAACCTCACTTATTCCCCTTCAGTGGGTGGGTCGGTGAGATACGGGGTTTTCCAGAATCCACACAACAGTTTCCTTTTGCTCCAAACTTCAAAACATGGACAGGAGCTAGCAGAGAGGAGTAAAATCATAGATGGAATTTTTCACTTTCATTCAGTAAGGTTTTAAGACAGTTCAATTTTAGTCTAGTAACATAACATAAATGTAAATGTCAACTTAGAATTTATGTAAGCATAATCAGCATACCCATTTCAATGTACACATAATTAACACTCTTTTTGGCTTTTTAGTTTAAACATAGTAGAGTGGCAGTTTTCATTACCATTCAGATCTCTGCCTCTTACACAAGGTAACAGAAATTAATTACTTTAAAAACGTGACTTTCCAAGCTCTCATTTGTATGCAGGCACAACAGAGATAAGACAACAAAGTGTACCTTAATAAACTGGTGCCTCACCAAATTGATCCAAATACAATATGTGTAACTAGTTTTCTTGTCAATCAATTTCAGATGAGACCCAAAGTTAGGTGTCACTGGACTTCGAAAGCCATAAACAAACAGGAAGCACTTTAGTAGAAATTGTAAGCTTAAGGAGAAATCTTCCTTACTATATACACTGGGCTCACTAGATTTACAGGAGTTTGGTTCCAGGGCCCTGTGTAGATACCACAAACCATAGATGCTGAAGTTCTTATATATAAAATGTCTTACCACAGTGGAGGCAGCCATAAGCCCCAGACACCAGATTTAGATTCTTTGGGCAACCCTGCTTCTGGAGAGTACACCAGCCATCCACTTCCATCTTTAAGGTGGCAGCTACAGTGCTCCTATTTGTTAATTCACAATGTAGAAGTAGGCGGCTTGTGCACTCCCCAGAGGTGGAGGGCCCCCAAAGAAAGTGCACCTGGTGGCCAAGGCTTGCTGCTGTCTCTTGCTGCTCCCCGGGACTACTTCCAGGCATGATTACACAAGATCTCCTTCCCTCTCTTCCAAATTTGTACTGCATTTTCAGTCTGCAGTTGATTAAATCTGTAGATCTGAAGCCCACAGATACAACCTTGATTTTGCCATTTTATCTAAGTGACACCATTTTACTATGCCACTGTATTTAATGGGACTTTAGCACCCATTGATTTTTGGCATTTACAGGGGGGTCCAGGAACCAAACTCCAGCAGATACGAAGGGCCCACTGTATTACAGGCATACCTACCATATCCAAAAGGTTATGCATCTGATATGATAAAGGATATGAGGGAAGGGGGATAATAAATGTGGTGATATATTGATATATAGAGAAGTAGAGAGGAATCGGAAGGGAACTATTATCCAGATAATAGGCAAATGGAGAAGAGATGGGCTTTAGGAATGTTATTTTATGACTTTGTTTACTTCCTAGAACAAACCTTTGATAACCAGCAAAGTAACACCTTCCCTTCCTGGGACAGATACAGGAGATAACAGAGCAAGGGGGGGGGAGTGGACACTTTAAAGAACCAAGGCATTTGTATCACCAGGAAAGGGGGACTAGAAGGGCTTTAAAGAGTGTATCGTCCTAGGGAAATTCAGGGCCTTTGCAGACTGCCAGAAATAATGCAAATTGAGTCCACT
>CM034703.1:124010476-124026925 GCA_020142125.1 Phrynosoma platyrhinos
GATTACCAAAGGGCGGGGTACAAATAAAATTTATTATTATTATTATTTCCTAGCACTGAGCCAGAGGAGTTAAAGTGGACTCAATTTGCACTATTTCTAGCAGTCTGCAAAGGCCCTCAGTTTGGATACTAATTTGTCTGTGGCAATCTCTGCTTTTGAAATCTAGAATAAATTGTCAGTTAACCTCATTGCGATGTTTTCTTGGTTTTTTAAATCTTGGTCAGCTGAACATGACAATACTTCAGTTAACAAGGCCCCTGACAAAGAAGAATCTCCTTTTTAAAATCTTTTTCTACGCACCCACATCCTCCTCTTTTCCTCCTTTTTCACTGTCTAGCTGGAGGTTTTTTTGGTTAGTAGTGTAATAAAGCTTGACCTGGAAAAGAACTGGATACCTCTCAGTTAATCCTACTCTAGCTGTCTGTGCATGCTCACAACAGGAAAAGTAACAGCAGCTCACTATAGAATCCCTTAATGATCATGAGTGAACAGCAAAACAGAAAGAAAGGGAGGGAAATCAGTTAGCCTTACCAGCTATCCACAATATGTTACAAAGGCATGGATCTATGGAGTTTGTCCACCAAAATGGAAAATCATAAGAAAAGTGGAGGCTGGTGAAAGAAAAAGTATAGTGGGCCCTTCGTATCTGCTGAGGTTTGGTTCCTGGACCCCCCTGTAGATACCAAAATCCATGGGTGCTAAAGTCCCATTAAATACAGTGGCATAGTAAAATGGTGTAACTTACATAAAATGGCAAAATCAAGGTTTGCTTTTTGGAATTTATATTTTTGGAATATTTTCAAGCTGTGGGTGGTTGAATCCATGGATACAGAGGACAAACTGTAATCCATTCATGCATTTTGGAAGAAGATTTTGGGTGGTCTGTAGAAGGTTCAAAATGTTTTTCTTTACTTATGCAAGACTTACCTGACCTGCTTGTTTCATTTCACATATTCCTAGTTTTGAGTAAAACTTCAGTGAAACATACTGAACTATCCTTCCTTTTAAAAAAAAAAAAAAAAAAATAGGGTAGGATTCTATCCATATTCTTTCCATTCAAAGATATAGCTGTGTTAGTCTGTGGAATCAATATGTCAAGAGAGCTTGTAGCACCTTTGAGACTTTAGTTTACGAAAGCTCATGCTGCCAACTTTCTTTCGGTTAGTCTCAAAGGTGCTACAAGATCTCTCTACATACTATTATTTCCATGTTATTTCTACCTCTAGCAACAATTCTTTTTGTTAAATAATGTCCAAGAACACATCTACTTTGTTAATTGAGGTTTAACTGTACCTGTGTTTGTGTAGTGAAAGCAATCCAAGGAGTAGGGGGCAATGCCAAAATCAGAAATTGGGGGAGAAGAGCCTATGAAAAGGCAACTACACAATTTATGCTAACAATTCAGGGATAAAAAAGGTACAACTATTAGTAGTAATAGTAATGGTGGTAGTAGTAATGGTAGTAATAATAGTATCCTATCTTTCTCCCAAAATTGGAACTCAAGGCACTTTAATATGAGCAATGTGGATAGAAACAGAAAAAGTGAAAATTAAAAAGGAATTAAATAATTCACTGTATTTTAAAAAATTCAAACCTACAGTTAAAAGAATAACAACCACTAAAAAAATAAATTACAGTAGGCCCTCCATGTTCGCTGGGGTTAGGGGTACAGGATCCCTGTGAAAGTAGAAAAACCGAAAATAAAAAAAAAACATTACTTTTTTTTACTGCAAGATAACATCTCTCTAGGAATCTCTAGGTTCTCCAGCTGAACTCTATGGTCAACATCTGCCAGAATTTGACCATATAATCATGCTGGAGGACCTACAAATGCCTAGAAAAATGTACAGGAATCTCTAGGTCATCCAGTACAACTTTATGGTCAACTTCCAGCAGAGTTTCTCTGGAGGACCCAGCAATTCCTAGAGGGAACATATTACAGTTGTCCTTCCACATTCATGGGGGTTAGGGGAACAAGACTCCCGTGAATGTGGAAAAACAGCAAATAACCCCCCTCCCCCCGTGACAGCCATTTCCAGGGTGGGAGGGGCTCAGGGTTTAACATTTGATAACCAAAATCGCAAATGTCAAGGTCATGAATGTGGAGATCCAACTGTAATCAAATTTGCAAACAATCAAATCTGCAAAAGTCAAAACCACAAATGTGGAGGGCCGACTGTATTCAAAACAGTTCAACCTGAAACAATATAGCACCCCTAAGCTTGTTTGTTACCAGCTTTCTATTTGAAAAGTGTGTCAGAAGAAAAAGGGTTTTGCAGCTGCTGTGGGGACAGCAAAGAGGGGGCCATTTTGGCATTCCTCAGTAAGTAAGTAAGTAAGTTTATTTGCATAGTGTACACCATTAAAAAAGTAATCCATATAGAATATACAAAATAGACATCAAATACATTGTAAAAATAATACATAACATACATCCCTCAGTAGGAAGTTCCAGAGCTCAAGGGCAGCCACAGAGTCTCTATCTTGCGTCCCCACCAACCATGCCTGCAGCTACTATTTGACATTTTCTCTTTTTAAAAATGCCACAAATGGCACTAGTGTCACATGCTACTTCCTTATGCCTTGAATATCACTGCTACTTCTTGTAAGGGAGAGCTTCAGGCTCTGTAAAACAAGTCCTGAAACCAGAATCCTCAAGGTCCTGAGAACCAGTAAAGCCAGAAAGCGAATGCTATGGCATTGCCTGCTCTGTTCCAAGCAAATAACAGCCTTGTGTATTGGGACACAGGAGCTTTTTTGTTGAAATCATCACAGTGAGAGGAAAGAATTAAAAAGCCTTCCATGTTTAATTCCTGATCCATATCCCCCCATTATGCAAATAACAAAATTCAGACATGTTAAAATGCCTTAAACACAGAGTCTGAATAACTACCGTATTTTCCGGCGTATAAGACGACCCACGTATAAGACGACCCCCCATTTTTTCCAGTCAAAATATAGAGTTTCAGCACCTCCATCCTCCTTATCCTTATACCCGGCGTATAAGACGACCCCCCCACTTTAACCACAAATTTTGCAGGTTCAAAAGTAGTCTTATACATAGGAAAATAAGGTACTTGTTTAGAGAAGCCATAGTGTTATCCTTGGGAATCATCAACCACTCTTTTTGCCTTTTTCTCTTGCTGTCTCTCTTTCCTTCCACTCCAGGTACTATAGTACTTGTTACCTCTCAAGTGGAGGTGGGTGGGAGCCTGGATCTTGAGACTGCTCAGACCTGGGTGCCTGTTACTGCAGGCCAGAGCTGCAAAATTATTTTTCAAACCATCCAAACAGAATTTTATTCTAAAACAAAACCCACATTTTGGATAACGAGCAAAAGTAACCACAGCCAAATATGTCTACCGAGGATAATAAAAGGACAAGAGAAAAAACAGTACAGAATGCAAATGAAGCGTCAGCTTTCTGTAAACACAAGAGCAAGGGATGGCTGTGAAAATGGAAGCAGTTAATTTGTAATTAAAATGATGCTTTCAAAGGCTTTGTACAAATGAAACATTAAACAAGGGGTCCCAGCAGGATTTTTTTCCCCTGCAGGGCCAAGCCTGGCGTCCTCCCCACCTTCACAAGGTATCTGACAGACACACCAGTATTTCAAATCCTAATTCTCTTATTAGTCTTGCCCCTCACCCCACACCTCAGGCAGGCTGCCTACCTTTAAAAATTTTATTTTTTAAACAACATGTATATATTTATTCAACTAAATCTTCATTCATCTTTTTTTTTAACAGAGAGCAGTGAATTTGTGACATCATAGGGCAACAGCCAATCAGTAGAATATTTCTCCTGAAAACCTGCACAAATGTTGTTGTTCCTTTTCCCCTGAGCTCTATTCAAGAGAGAATATTGCTCACTTGAACAGAATGCAGCAAGCGCTCTTGTAGAGTGGTTCCGTCACTCAACTGATGATTCGTCCGTATGCAGCCTTATGTTCACTTTTATCCCAAAAGGACTTAGTTCTGATATGGTTGCTCCTCTTATGTCTGATGGCATCCTTATAAAGAAAAAGCAGTGGATGCCATTCAGCCTGGGTAGCTCAATCTTTTGTTCCTAATCCAAGAGGGAGCTGCATTTAATTCTTCAAATTTTAGCTCCTTTGAGAGGAGCTGGTATTCAGCAAAATGTACATTTTTTTCTTTCTCTTAAAAAAAATAATGTCATGCATGCAATATAATGAAATTTCAAAGTAGAAAAGAAAGGCATAACTGTCTTGTTTGTAAAGATTGTTTCCAGAAGAGGTATTGTAACGTAATCTTGTTAAGACAAAGTCCTGAATCCTACTGTCAGTCCCAACTGAAGTAGAACCACAGAATGAATGGGGTTTATTAAGGAGTGGCTCATCATTTAGGGGGGATATTATAGTTGGGACTACCAACTCATTAATATAGATTTTTAAAGAAGCAAATTACAAGTTAAGTCTCCCTTATCTAAAATTCCAAAATCCAAAATATTCCAAAAGCCAAAGCTTTTTTCATGGGTAGCTGAGACAGACACCTTTGTTTTCTGATGATTCAATGTACACAAATGTTGTTTCATGCACAAAATTATTAAAATACTGTATAAAATTACCTTCAGGCTTTGTGAATAATAAGGTGTGTCGGAAACATAAATGAATGTTTTGTTTAGACTTAGGTCCTAACTCCAAGATAATCTCATTATGTTTGTTGTTGTTGTTATGTTCCTTCAAGTCATTTCCGATTTATGGCGACCCTAAGGTGACTCTATCATGTATATGCAAATACAGTATTCCAAAATCTGAAACACTTCCAGTCCCAAACATTTTGGTTAAGAGAGTCGTCAACTTGTAATAATTTTTAAGGGATAGATTCAAAACACCGACTTATTTGGTCAACTCTAATTGCAGCATTCCTTCAAAAATATAGTTGTGTTGTAGTCTGTAGAATCAGTATGTAAAGAGATCTTGTAGCACCTTTTGAGACTAACTGAAAGAAAGAAATTGGCAACATGAGTTTTCCAAATGCATCTGAGGAAGTAGACTTAAAAAGTCTAGGAAAGCTCATGCTGCCAACTTTTTTTCAGTTAGTCTCAAAGGTGCTACAAGATCCCTCTATATACTGCAGCATACCTTGTTCAGGATTAAAGGAAGGCACTGTAGCTCATGGGTAAGCAAACAGAGTCTCTTCCACCAAGGCTTCTGACACCTGCCCTGCCATTCAGTTCTCACCTGACAGATGTCGTGGAGGGAGGGAAGGCAAGCCAGGCCACCATTAGCTTTTCAGAGAAGCTGGTTCGAACCAGGGTCCTCCCTCCACCAACTGTAGACAGGCAGGTTAAGGGAGGAGAAAAGATAAACAGAGCTACACCTTTGACTCCAATGAGAGACCAGCAACTTTTGGCTCCCACTAGCCTCCAGAAACAAGCTGGTTGTTACAGAAACTTTGTTTGCTTTCACTTCTCTCCGAATCCTTTTTCCTTTCCTGTTTTCCCCTCAGACTGTAAACCTGAGTATAAACACTAGTACAGGTGGAGTCTCCCTTATCTGAAATGCTTGGGACCAGAGGTGTTTGGGATTTTGAATTTATTTATTTATTTTATTTTGGAATACATGTATTTGCATATATGGACATAATGAGATAACTTGGAGATGGGACTCAGGTCTAAACACAAAATTCATGTATGTTTCATATGCACATTATACATATAGCCTGATCATAATTATATACAATATTTTAAAATAATTTTGTACATAGAACAAAGTTTGTTTACACTGAACCATTAGAAAGCAAAGGTGTCACTATGTCAGCCACCCATGAAAAAAGTTTTATTTGGATTTCTGAATTCCGAATAAGGGAAACTCAAACTGTACCAACTTTTGTAAGTCAATCAGCCACCCTTTTTCTGGGGCAAGAGGGTTGGAAATGTACATACAGCTGTAGGCAGTGGACTGTAGTCCACAAATGTTTATGTTGAAATGAATCTTTTTATACAGATGCATTTTATTATAACATATGTTCAAATATCAATTTTAGAGGAAGGTATCCAACTGAAGAGTACACATGTATAGACACACAGAGAGATCTGTTAACAAAGCCTCGGACAAAGAAGCTCCTTTTTACAAAGTCTTTTCACACCAATCCAGCCCCTCCTCCTCCTCCTCCTTTGCCTCACTAGATGCTTTTAGCAGCATCAGCATTGAGAAAATGGTGAGGGAAGCCTACAGAAGCAGTTGGTGGTGGGTTGAAGTACGTCTGCAATAAGCAGTGCAAAAAAGCTTGAACTGGGAAAGAATGGGATTCTGTTATAGCTGATTGTACTGTAGCTGGATGTATCTTTCTACAACAGGCAAGGTAAACAGCAGCTGTCTCCAGAATCCCTTACAGAGCATGCATGAACAGCAAAACAGAGAAAAAAGTAGAAAGCAAATAACCCTGCCTCAAAAACACAGATGTATAAGGTTGGCCACAAAAAACAGAAATCATAAAACTGGAAGCTGGTGAAAGGAAAAGACATCCTTAAATATATTTCAGGAGAAGCTTTCAAAGTAGTTTCTGGGTGGTTCAACATAGTTTTGCTTACTTGTTTAAGGCTCATCTGAACTAGCTGTTTCATTTCTCATGTACATGTATTTTGTTTCAAAAAAGCTTGCTGAAACATGTTGAACTGCTTTTCTTTTTTTGTGATGAAGGAACCTGTCCCCATTTTTACCATGTTAATTTTGCCTCTGGAACCAAATTTCCTGTTCTAGAAGATGTGTCCAGGAAATCATCTAATTTAACAGAGATGAACCTGTATATACAGCACCATCAAAACTACCATTGTTCATACAGTATTATACAGGACACATACAAGTAAGCATTTGGAAGTTATTAAATATATGAACCCCCTTAGGAAATATATATCTTCCCCTACCCCACAAGGAAAGAAAGAAAGAAAGAAAGAAAGAAAGAAAGAAAGAAAGAAAGAAAGAAAGAAACAAACAAACAAACAAAGAAGCTAGATAATACAAACTTAGCAATGCTACTTGAGAAACAAATGCAGTGTAGCTGATTGGAGTCAGACTATCTGGTTCAAGCTAGAACCATCATCCAATTAATTGAATGAGTTTTAATCAATCACTGAAATATACATAGAAGTACATATGAATAAACAGTTCTGGAGAAAAGTACTTTAAAAAGATGTATACATATTATGCTGGAGGCACTTGAAATGGTTGCAACCCCAAAATTAAAGGATTGATTTAGTAATATAGACAAATTCAGTCTCACCAACTATTAATTTCTCTATGCAAATGATTTTTTTTAAAAAAAGAAGCCTGCACAATCACTGCAAAACTTCCAAATAACCAGCCTTCAAACCAAAAGTTTAAGTCACTCATTTCCATACTTATTCATTCTAATAGGTTAAGATTCCCAAATGTTTTTAGAGATCATATTAAGTTCTATGGCTGAAAAACTGACTTGTTTGATTTCTGAACTGTGGCTTTGAAGACTGGTTACATTATTAATTTATCCAACTTGATAGGTTTTATTACATTTTGACTATATGTTTGTACACAAATATTATACTGAAGGTAATTGATAAGACAGAATTTGTATATACAAGTAGATCTGCGGTTCTCAAATTGTAGGCCCTGATCCCTTCTCCTCCTCCTCCTTTACCTCTCAAACTTTTTCTGTTCTGGATGGGAAGAGAAAAGCAAGGAGGACACTTGGAGGAGCCACCTCTCTCACTCACTCTCACACATAGTAATGCTCTTTTTCTGACTCTTGTTCAGATTTTGAATTTGTCTCTCACACAAATTCTGTCTGTCTGTCTGTCTGTCTGTCTGTCTGTCTCTCTCTCTCACACACACACACACACACACAGACACATACTCAGTCACAATCTTCATCTCTCTTTCATTTAAAACCAATGCATACCTATTATTTGAATATAAGAGAAATTGCTTGTACCACATAATGACGGATTCCACCATTCAATGCCATGGAAAATTCAATTCAACCTCAACCTCTTATATAACTACCACTTCTTCTACTGTTTGTCTTTTTTTTTTTTTTTGTTAACTGCCATCAGGTCAACACTGATTTATGGTGACCTTATGAATGAGAGACCTCCAAATCATCCTGTCATCAACAGCCCCACTTAGGTCTTGCAAATTCAGGGTCGTGGCTACCTTGGTTGAGTCTATTCATCTGGAATGTGGTCTTCCTCTTTTCCTACTGCCTTCCACCTTGCCAAGTATTACTGTCTTTTCTAGTAAGTCACATCTTTTCATGGTATTGCCAAAGTATGAAAGTTTCAGTTTAGTCTTTTTGTCTTCTAGGGGAGAGTTCAGACCTGATTTGCTTCTAGGACCCATTTATTAGTTTTTTTGCAGTCCAAGGTATCTTGTGTAACATCTCAAACAAAATGAAGGCCTGTTCTTCTCTCATATGATTTTTAACATCTTTGCCCAATGAAGAAACCAGTGAATCTTCAAAAGCTTGCATGATTTTGTGCTTTTTAGTTGACCCACTAAAGGTATCACTGTTTTGTGTATTTTATTGTATGTTGCTGCATGGCCAACATGGCTATCCCTAAATATATGACTCAATTTTTGAACACCAAGTTAGGAGCCCATAAAATAATAATAATAATAATAATAATAATAATAATAATAATAATAATAATAATAATAATTATTATTATTATTATTATTATTAAGTATTTATATCCCACTCTTCAGCCAAAGGCTATCAGAGCAGCTTACAAGTGGATTAATGAGGGTTCCCTGCCCTCAGGCTTACAATCTAAAAAGACAAGACACAAAAGGAGAAGGGGATGGTGATGAGGAAGGGGAATAAGTCCATCAGATCTTCTCTCCCTCAAAATGCTATCATCAGCTCACCTGCCTATGCACAATCTGTATTAGTCATTTATCTGGTGCAGGCAGCAACACCCATTTAGAAAAGCCTCCCTTCCTCCTAGTCACCCAGTCTTACTCACCACAGCCAAGTGGCTGCTTAAATGTCCAGGGCCAAATGAACAGCTGCTGAATGCCTGTATAACTTGGATCCAGGCCCCAAACATTTCAGATAAATCTATTTCCAGATGTGCCACTCATTGCAAAGTACAGTGGGCCCTTGGTATCTGGTGGGGTTTGGTTCCAGTACCACCATCATCCCATAGATACCAAAATCTGTGGATTCTCAAGTCCTATTAAATACAATGGCATTGTGAAATGGCGACCCTTATAAAAAATGGCAAAAAAGAAGGTTTGCTTTTGGAATTCAAATTATTTTTGAGTATTTTCAAGCCCTGGATGATTGAATATGTGGAAGAAAAATCTGTTGATACAGAAGGCCGACCATATACTGAAGTTGTAATGAACACACAGAGAGAGAGATGCATTATAAATAAGATAATAATCTGCTTCTACATATATTGCTGTAGTGCTTTCTTAAAGACAGAATTAAATGTGCTTTGCTGCTATCAGGCTTCACTTGAAATACAGAGGATGTGGCAGGGAGTAGCATGACCAAAGCATTTTTGCCTCCTTTCTAGCAAAGGCTCTGCTGACTGTGTGCCATGTCCAGATGGACTCCAGCTATGCAGATGTCCACTCCTGTCCCTCAGAATATAGCATTACATGAAGGGACATTGGTACTTCAACAGCCCTTGGGCGGATTCAGCAAGCTAATGGACACTAAACTTCCATTTAAAATCAATAGAAGCTTCAGTCCCCTGCTAGTATGAAACCCCTCACATCATTTCAACTGATAGTTCAAAGAAAGAAAACCCAATATATACAGAGTGAGAAGTACAATCCCTTTTCACTTCCCAATATTTCATATTAATATACCATACAGAAATAGATCTTCCCCTTAATTATGAAATACTCCTCTGTCTGCAGATTTTATTATTCATAGACACAGCTAGTTTAACAGTGCAATTTATGTTACATCTGTCGAATGCCTGAAGTCTCAGATGCAGGCTTTCATTTGCAGAATTATGCTTCCTAAACTGGTAACATGATTAGCAATACATGAGGTGAACTTATAAATTATTTCAACCATTTGCCATCTTTCATCCCTGAGTGTTTTCCTTGTATTTAAAAAGGCAGTGTCACAAATCTCTGGCCTAGTGTTAGCCCAACTCTGGAAAATATTACAACTAAATTCAACAAGCTTCTCCATGTTACAATAATTCACCCAAACTAGAAGGGAAATTATGATGACAGGAGAAGCTGCCAATCAAGTTAACTGGGCTAGTTCACACATGCAAGTCCATCATTTAATTACTCAGCCCTTGACTCACAATGAATGAACTGACTCCAATGAAATGCCCTACATTTGGGGTAACATGAGGACACATGTAGGTTCTGTCTGGGATGACTCACTCATGCTAGTACACAACACCCATGCTGGCTCAAACCAAGAATCAATCTAGACCAGCATCTGCCAACAGGGAAGTGTAAAGACAGTGTATGAATGCAGCCATATTCTTCACTACACATTATTTGATTATGAATAGGAACTGATACTCAGAGGTATGCTGCCTTTGAGGACGGGGGTGGTGATTTCAATTTAACACAAAGAGTGACAATCAATCTATGACTTTTTACTTAGATATAACTAAACAAGGCTGCTTATTCATCCTAAAATTAAAAAAACCCTACCCAACAAAAGCAACCCATTACAATTATACTTCAAGAGATCAAATAAAAATTTCATCTTTATCTAGTTCAAGTCCGCACCATGTGTGATTCACCAAGCCAAAGATGATTTACCAGATGGCAAGATAGCAACACACCATGGGCTAAACTGTTAGGGATTAGGGGACTGCATTAATCCCCCCAGGAGACCCTAAAGAGCTAAGCTCCCCCTCCAATTTTTAAAAAAATTGCCCTCCAGTCATTTCCATTTCACTCCCACGTTTAAAAAAAAAGACCTAAAATGGCTCTGGGAGTGGTAAAACACAATGAAATGGCCCCAGGCCCTCGAGTGTGGGAGCAATACATACATACATGCATACATTTATAGTTTGGAGGCACATCTGGCCCATGGGCTATCCTTGCCCACCCCTGCACTAGATAAATCCCCTTTTCTCTGCTTGTTTAGAACTACAAAAATGAAAGGGGATGTAAGCTACCTGATCAGTTGGCCATATTTGTCCTGATAGGTGCAACCTGCCCTAGATACTTCGTGCAAGAAGATTTGAGCTTGGAAACATTACTGGCCCTGTATGCAAAGGGATATTGCAACATCTTTGAGGCTAACCTCAAAGGTAGATTCAAAGGTGCTACAAGATTCCTTTTCATACTGATATTCCAGACTAACATAGCTAGGTCTCTGTATTATTGACCATGCTGGCAGAAAAGGTCTGGGACTTGCAATCCAAGTGTACTTTTTTAAAGGTATAAAGAACAGCCAACTACTCACATTCCAATGTCTCTGCTAATCCTAGTCCAGTCCTAGGCACATTTATCTGGGAGTAAACAAACATAGGACAGGTCTATGCTTCTATTTGTTACTAAACAGAAGCAGACTCAAATATTCATACCACATTTTCATTCCAAAAGTCCTAACAAACCAATAAATAAATCTTTCTTCAGCCATCTGAATCCTCTTTGAGTATTTTAACAAAATTATCCTCTTATTGACCTCCAAATCAATCCTGAAAAGTAGGTGCTAAGCCATGCCATTCAGATTTACCAATGATGACAGAATTATTTGCTGAAGGTGATCCAGAATATTCATAGCTAAGATACATCATGGATTTCATGTGTCAATACTACATAGTTGTTAAATTATAAAGGTTCTCTAATCTATTAAATGACATATTCTCATTTTATCTCTTCATAAAACTGAAGTGATTATCAGCCTATGTAGTAAAGACAAGAAATCTGAACACCTGAATAATAATTTTTTTTAAGGAAATCTTAACTCAGATTTGCTGAGATTACTGATACAGCAAAATGGCAGTCCCAGTGTACTTATTATATTATTCTAGCTTTAGTTGTAGATTCCTGAATGGCAAGAGACTGGACTAGATCAGTGGTTCCCAGACTTTGGTCCTCCATTTGTTTTGGACTTCAAATCCCAGAAGCCCTAGCCAACTTGGAATAATGGAAGTTGAAGTCCAAAACTGGAGGACCAAAGGTTAGGTACCACTGGATTAGATGACCCCCAGGATCTCTTCCAACTATAATTCTATCAGGCCATTGAGTGCCAAGGAATATTAAGCACTATGATGTGTTTATATCTTAAACAGTAAGACTTGTTTTTAAGATCCCAATTCTAATTCCAACATTTTACAGATACTTCTGGGATGAGAATGAGAAACTTTTCAAAATCCCTTGTTAATACTTTCATGGCTTACCATCCAGAGAACCATTACAAGACGCTTTCTGCCCACTACAGGGAAAATGTATGGTTTAAGGCTACTTTCAGGTATTGAAAGTATTTAGTCAGATATTAATTTTCTCTGAATGCAACATTCCAAATGTAAAGGGAAGAGCAGATTAAACCAAGACTCCTGTGCATCTGGTGAAATAGTCTACGAAGTTTATACCACAGTTAAGTATGTCTCAGTATTTTTATTTTCTGGGAAAAAAACTAGCATAGCTATTCAGAACATGCAAAAATCCTAGACGATTCAGAGGAAGTGTAATTCAGCTCTAACAGTATTTCCAGCTTTCTTTGTATACAAGATAACTCAGGTCCAAGTTGAAACAGAGCAGCTGGAATACTTTGGAAACAATGCAAGATTTGGAAGGGTGATGGTTTACTTTTTCTCTCACCCGTTTAATAATATTGCTACCTTCTAACAAGCTTCTTAATATTCTCCATCAGCAGAAAACACTAGCATAGAGAAGGAAAGAAGGTATATATGTCTGTGATGGATAGCTGCTGCTTCCAACTAGGGATAGTTACTTTACCACAACTCTCCTTTCTTTCCAGCCACAATTCCTCTACTTCCTAATGATTGAAATGAATGCCACTTTTCAAAAAAAAAGAAAAAAAAGAATGAAATCTCTATTAAAATTCCTCTCTGAAATTTCTCCCATATTGTAATTCATACCTTTCTTTGAACAAGCATGTGTAATAACTTGATCCTGGATCAATTAGAACAGATCACTTCATTTTAATCCAGAACCTTGATACTAGCCTAGGAGCATAATCCAAAACTTTTGATCATAAAGCCCAACTACAGAATTACATTAGCTGAAAGCAGGAATGGGGAACTTGATCTTTCTAGAGTTACTGAACTACAACTTCCATTAGCCCTAGCCAACATTCAAAATGGTAAGGGAGGAGGCCAGAAACATCTGGAAGGACCACAGGCTTCCTGGCTCAGATTCAAGGGAAATTTTAATAGATTTCAGTCTAATAGGCTGCCTCTCTCCACCTGCAGCAACATGAAACAAGGTCATTTGGTGACTAGAACTTTCCAATACTGTCTCATAGCAAGCATGAAATCAAAGGTAAATATTTTCCTTGTCTGGCTAGTAAAGTCATAAATATTCAGAATTGAATACACTGCAAAACTCAGGTAGCTCCATAGTATATAAGATCCTATATGAGAGAGAAATAAAAGTTAACCCCAGGAGAGTCACTGGAGGGTTTAATGGAGATCCTGGCACCTGGATAATTTGTCACTTCCCAGGTTCAGGACAATACTACACACAATAAAACACACACCAAAACACCAATTTTTACCCACATGGATATGTGTTATCTGACACTGTACATCTGATTTATTGCAAACACACACCAATGCAGAGTTTGCATAGCAGCCTCAATGCATTTGAGGAAGTGGACTTAAATGTACAAAAATTCATGCTGCCAACTCCTTTCTTTCAATTAGTGTCAAAGGTGCTACAAGATCTCTCTACATACTGATTCTACAGACTAACACAGCTATATCTTTCAATGCGGACTTTTTATTTGATCAACAGTAGTTTCCTTCAGTGTCCTCTGGGTTGCTTAAAATAGACAGTGGGAGCGATTTGGAAGGATGGTTTAAATATGTCTGTCTTTCTGGGTAGAACAATTTGGTAGAGTAATCGTCAGGAGGACCCACAAATTTTTCCATAAGGAGAAAGAGAGAAAAGAAGAAAGAGATGTAGGAAGTAGTGTGAGATGCAAAGTTGGATAGTACTCTTTTATTGTTATCAGTTATATAGACAAGGGCCTTTTGGCTCCCTGAATTTGCCAGTTAGCTAGCTTTATACAACTGTGACAAGTATAAAAGTAGTTTTGTTTCAAAATTCTTGGAGATATTAGAGATCATAGCAATCTAAGTAGGAGGAGTTTTTGGTAACCACAGAGATCTAAGGAGGGAGGGTCTGTGCTGGCCAGGAAAATCAGGCTCTGCTCCTCTTCCAGGTTCTCTGGCATGAATAGAAACAGCTAAGGAGATTCTCACTACTTCCAGGTATCTCTCAGTATGAAATAAGAGATCTCTCCTGGGCCCACTGTACATCCCAGAAAAGTCAGGGGAGGGGTGGTTCAGGGGTGAGCGGATATGATAGTTATTTACCAAAGCTATCCAAACAACATGAATTGATTTACTCTTCAATAACTCAACTGTGCAAAAAGTAACAATGTGGAAATAAACAACTACTACATGAAACTATAGGGGTTTAACATAGATAATCAAGAATTCCACCTGTCTTGCTTTGAAGAAGTATTGTTAATCGGAAACCTGTTCATTTTATTTCCAAAAATTAAATAAGAGTGCAGTCAAATATAATGCACATCTCTGGGATTTATAGGAGTGCTGACATTCCATGATATTATTAAAGTACAGGTACAGTAGTAATCTTATGCACTCTGGCTTGACAACCAGCCCACCAATCTCAGTGGGATTCAATGCTTCATGACTGCACATGTATTAACATGTATGTAAAAATTTCTCAAGCCTGAAGCCAAACATTATCCCAATTATCCCTGTTTTAAAAGGGAAAAAGAAGAAAAGCTACAGTATCCCAATATAATAAAATAGCTATTTGGAAGTACTTTGTGTACAAGCATTATTGACCATGCACCATCCTCTTATTTCAGCATCAAAATAATAAAAAGCTTTAGAGTGAACCGTTCCAACAGCATTTTCCTCATATTACAAAATTATGTCAAATAGTTTGTTATTACATCCCACATTACATCTTTTCAGTAGGATCAAGTATAAATAAAATGGTATTTTTAGAATCCACATTTTTAACAAATATTTGCAACTAAAACATGAATTTTAGTTTTTCGCAACATTAGCATTGAACAGAAAAAAACACAGAATATACTGTTGCTAATCCCTTATACAGCATCAGGAAGCAGGCCTAACACTAAGGATCAGATAACAACTGGTCAGCACAAAACCCATTCAAGAAAAGAAGCTGTATTTACAATTTTCCATTTATCTGAATTTTATCTATCTACAAAAGAGAGCTAGACCCACGGAATGAATTAAGCAAGCAGCGAAAAAGTACTGTTAAGCATGGGGATATAGAATGGTCTGGGTGGCATAAAGTAGGTTTATACTGTAAACTTTATAGGATTTTACAGAAAATAGGACTCACTCCACCCCAAAAGTCACAGTCTCTCTGTGTGTAGATGTATCCGTTTTCAAAGAAAACAAGACCCCCTTAGAGTATGGCAGATACATATTTTCAAAATAAATTTTATCTTAAGCTGTCAGTTTTTACTTGCAGCAGAAATTTAGTACAAGCACTGACTAAATTTATATTACGTAATAAGTGTAGAAAAATACTCTCTCTAGCATTTAAAAATTGTTCTTTTAGAGAGCAATATTTTAACCCATCACAGTATATAACACCGGAATATGTTTTGACACAGGACTCATTTGATCACCTGAACCATGATTTTGGAAGAAGAGCTTGTAAATGCAACAAAATAAAAACACCTTTTCTCTGTTTGGGAAGTTGCAGTGTGCCTTTCCCTCACTACTGACTGCCATCCCCCAAACACATCTGGAATTAGGAGGAAGATCTTCCAGCACAGAGGGTGTGACTTCTCGGAAGGCTAAAAGCCAAGGCACGTCTAATTTTCTTCAACCAACTATTAATTCCATTTTTACAAAAAATTCTTATTGCCTTAAGATCAGACTCGTCATGAAAACCCTGAAAATCTTGCATTGCTATGTCAGTCACTATTGTTAAAGAGAGCCAGCATGGCATAGTGGTTGAGGGTTGGATTATGATTCTGGAGACCACGGTTTGATTCCCTGCTAGGCCATGAAACCTGCTGGGTGACCTTGGGCAAGTTACATGCTCTCAGCCTCAGGGGAAGGCAATAGCAAACCTCCTCTGAACCAATCTTTCCAAGAAAGGCTCATGATAGATTTGCTTTAGGGTCACCATAAATATGAGATGACTTGAGGGCACACAACACATATACATTGTTAAAGTCCTGTAACTCTTTACATCAGGGGTAGGCAACCTAAGGCCCGGGGGCCAGATGCGGCTCCCCAAGG
>CM034703.1:124039309-124052801 GCA_020142125.1 Phrynosoma platyrhinos
GCATCCGGCCCCTGGGCCTTAGGTTGCCTACCCCTGCACTACACCATACTGGTTCTCATTGATAGTATAGAGATATTTAAAATGTTAGAGTATGTCTACAAACCAATTAAACAACTGTAGTTCATTAATCATGTTTTCAACCAATTGATTAATAATTATACTTGATACATTTGTACACTATGAAGGCTTCGAGTATAGATTATTTTTGACCTGCTGGAGGAAAGATGAGATAATGTACAATTTAATAAACAAAGCTACTCATTCTTATAAGGAAAGACCATTGTTTTGTTTTGTTTTTTCATTTTTCAGCACAGTAATACATGCAAAGCCACAATAACCTTAAAACAGAGATGCCCTTAGCTATCAGCTCCCCCAATTTAAAATCTGCTTTGATTTGAGGTTAAAATTGTCTTTGCATGAATTAATCACCAAAAGCTTTAGTTGATTAATCTACCCTATAAAAATGCAGTGCTAGTTGGAAATCAGCATTTCACTAGTAAGTAAAAAAATAAAACAAACCAGAATAAAGATGAAAATAATTTTTAGTAGAGATAAAAATAGTAACCAGGATGGTGTAGTGGTTTGAGCATTGGACTATGATTCTAGAAATCAGGGTTCAAATCCTGGCCTGGCCAGCCCTGGTGGCGCAGTGGTTAAATGCCTGTATTGCAGCCACTCACTCATAAACCACAAGGTTGCGAGTTCAGTACCAGCCAGGCCTGCATCCTTCCGAGGTTGCTAAAATGAGTACCCAGATTGTTGGGGGGCAGTCAGCTCACAGTTGTAAACTGCTTAGACATCCCATAGCGTGCTATGAAGCGGTATATAAATGAAGCTGCTTTTAAACCCATTGGGTGACCTTGGGCAAGTCACACTCTCTCAGCCTCAGAGGATGGCAACAGCAAAACTCCGCTGAAGAAACTTGCCAAGAAAACCCTGTGATAGGTTTTCCTTAGAGTCACCATAAGTTGGAAATGACTTGAAGGCACACAACAACAACAACAACAACAACAACAGAGATAAAAAAATAGAGATAATTTCAAACAGAAGGGACAATGAAATCTTATCTCTTCAGCTGACTAAGGGCATATCTACAAGGGCGAAATGAACCATTTCCTCTGCACTTGCCCTCACCACAACCTGTCTTCATGTTTCAGGGCCAAAATCCTGATTTGACTGCCAAGTACAGCAACTTCATTTATATACCGCTTCATACCGTGCCATGCAGTCTCTAAGCAGTTTACATCTGTAAGCTAATGAGTATCTTCACAATGTGAGAACATTCAGGGGTAGCCCTGTTGGCCATATAGCAAACCCAATAACATCAAAAATCCACCAAACAGTGATCCCTTTATTGGGCCAACCAAAATGCACAATATACATGTTGCAAGCTTTTGAAGCTCCACTGGCTTCATCAGGCAAGGTGCTAAAAACCATACAGGAGAAAAAAAATGGAAGATGTTAGTTATAGGCCTGCAGTTTGCTGTATTTGTTCTCAGTTCAGTTGGTATGGAGGGGTATCTTTTGAAGGCTGGCACCTCCTCCTTCTGGCCCTGTGGCAACTGGGAGATTCTCAAAGTCCAGGAAATTTAGCATCCATTTGCAATACAAAGAGATACTTCTTTTGCAACCCAGTATGTCTCCTCCTTTGTGAGGCCACCGGCCCCTTTGTTAGGCAGAGGATACTGAATATCTCAAGAAGTCTTCATGTTTTTGCATCAGCTTTAGGTGGCGTTGAGGTAAAACATGTCAATGTAATCCCAATTTTAGAATCACAATGTGAGGCCAGTTTTGCATCGGATTCGGTCCACCCCTGCCTTACACCGGTTTAAAATAGCTTACCTTTTGCTCTGGATTTTCCAGGAAAATCTGGAGCATTCCAGAGTGATGCCATGTGGCTGTTTATACACATGTGCCACTGTGCTGCCGGATGCCACTGCAGCTGGTGTGGGGTTGCGCCCACAGGTCGCTCCCACTGATGTCACAATGAGGCACCCAGATGTGTGATGGTTGCTTCACTGGGTGCCTCACTTTTGATCTCTGAGAGTAATGAGATCACTCAGTGAAGCACCCATCACATGGATGGGTCCCTTGTTGTGACATAGTGACTCACGCCAGTGGCAGTAGTGCCAGGTGGCACAGCAGGCCTTTGTGTAAACAACCATTTGGTGTCACTCGAAAATGCATAAGTAATGGCAGGGGAGAACAGTTATCAGACCGTCAGCCCTCCATATCCACAGATTCTTTATCCATGGATTCAAGTATCCATGGATTGAAAATATTCCAAATATATACAAATTGCAAAAAGCAAACCTTCATTTTCTCATTTTATATAAGGACATCATTTCACTATGCCATTGTATTTAATGGGACTTGAGCATCCATGGATTTTGTTATCCACAGAGTGGCCAGCGGATACCAAGGGCCCACTATAACTGCAAAGGAAAACAAGCCACTGCAAAATGTAGGGCATTCAAGAGAAATTGAGGCCATTAGAAGATATTAAAGCTCAAAAAATTCATGTTGTGGAGTGAGAAAAGCGTTTATGCTATGATTGATTAAGATGGATGAGTTTTATTGAAATGGTGTACCATAAGTAAATCATGAGTAAAGTAAAATATATATGTAATTTTATAAGAAAAAGGAAAATAGTATGGTATTATGCTAAATGGAAAGACTAAGATTAAAAAGGAATTTTTAAGAAATAGAGGCAAAGAAGTCATTTTGGAATATATGTTTAGTTTTTGTTCGTTTGTTATTGTAAAAGGTTAGTAATGGTCTGTTTGATGTTGTGTTTGTATATTTGTTTATGTTTAAGTAAAATAAAATTGTATAATAAAAAATAAAAATAAATAATTAAATTCATGCTTCTTAGCCATGCCAAAAATGGAGAACATTTTGCAATTCCTCCTGGACAGATGGCTGAAATGGAAGACATTGGAAATGGAGGACTGGAAAAGGAGAACATCTAGTCACCCTGAGCCCTGAGTATTCTGGCCAGTGTAGACCCAACCTAAGAAAAAGAACAACTCTCATACTCTCTTTCACACTAAACACTTGTAGCACTTTTTAAACTTCCATGATGCCATCATATGAAACCCTGGGATTTGTAGTTTTGTGATATGTGTCACATTCGCTGTCAGGGAGCTCTAGTCCTTCAGTAAAATGCAAACACTAGGATTTTGTAAGTTGTAGCCAAGTCAGTTAAAGTGATGAATTTTAAATGTGGATCTTTTTAATATGTGTATATACTTATTTGTCATTTTAAATTGATGTGCATTTTAACTGATGTCTTTTAACTGATGTTGTTCATCTGTTTATTGTTGTTGTTCTCTGCCTTAATCTATGGGGAGAGGCGGATTAATAATAATAATAATAATAATAATAATAATAATAGACTGGCTGACTCAGATCTCTGCTGACAGAGAGACAGAATTTGTCACAGAGACAAAACACTAATATCTTTAGTGGCAAGGCATTTTTGGACCAAAGTATCAAATATTTTATAATTTAACCACAGCCTGCTTGGCAAAATTTCCAAAATAAGTAAGTGTTTCTCCTGTACATGGTGTAGCAGAAAGTCTATAGCAAGCTGCTGTCCAAATCTTTATTAATTGTTCCCCATAGTAAAATGGTGCGCCTTATATAAAATGGCAAAATCAAGGGTTGCCTTTTGGAATTTATATATATATTTAAATCTTTGAAACTGTGGATGGTTGAATCCATGGATAAGGAATCCATGGATATAGGGTTCTGACTGTACTTTTACTGTTACTGATCTCCCCTCTAACCAAAAAGCAGATAAGGGGAGACAGGTAGAGGATTAAAATAAAGTATAAACATATTGTTGGAACAAACAATACATGATGACAGTGATGATGATGATGATGATAATGACTATACTGAAAAACTGAAAAGATAATTTAGTAGACATGATACTCAAAGATGAGGCCTCTCTAAACATACTTATCAGTATGTACAGACCAGTTATCCAAATACTCATCAAGGAACGGGTTTCTGTAGAATTTTGCATGTCTGAATAAAAGGATAGGATCAATATATAGACAGATTCTGTCCAGTGCACTATTACCAGGAGAGGTTTATCTTTCCAGTGCCAGAAAATGCATTTTAGGGAAGCTACCAAGATCAGCTGTTGCTTAACAAACAAGTTAGTACATATTGGTATATTGTGTTTTTCTCCCAAGTCAGCACACAAGAAGTTCTCAAGATAAAAGAGTATTGCCACTTCCATTGACTCCTGCAGTCTATTATGTTTCTAGCCCTAAGTATACTATTAGGTGCACAGAGCCTTTATGAAACTATTTTATAGTTGTTGTTGTGCACCTTCAAGTCATTTCTGACTTACGGAGACCCTAAGGCAAACCTATCATGGGGTTTTCTTGGCTTGATTTGTTCAGAAGCCATTGCCTTCCCCTGAGGCTGAGAGTATGTGATTTACCCAAGCCTTCAGTAAAAACCATTAAGCTCAGAAGTACTGTTCTTCTTGAATAATACAGACATACCTTAATAGAATGGTCAGTTGCTGAGAAAATCCAGGAGTCTATTTTTCCACTTGTTAATGTCATTTTAATGCTTTGGTTAATGAGCTCTGACACAGTTTCAGCACTGGACAGGTCAAAGTTGTCAATGCCACTCAGACCGGTAAATGTCTTTTTGCATTTAGCACCTCTTTTTAAACAGAAAGTATTATGCATGATACATTTTGTAATAACAGGGTGAACAAGAGGAAGTGAATATAGTTCAGTAATTTACATCAAAGTGCAGGTCTGACTGATGCACATTGTGGAAAAGCTGTCCATACTGTAATGTCATTATCCATTTCAGATAATCTGCCCTCTTGCTCTGAGATCTTTAGGTTATAAGTATTACTTACATATACATATTGGGTAACTATTAGGCCTTTGCGCATGAATGCCAATTTGGTTCATAGCATGATTCAGACAGAATTGATTTTAGCCCAATCTGTTCTGATCCAGACCCTGAATCTGAATAAAGCTTTGGGAATCTGGATTGCCAGTCCTCCTCCATTGACTTGCATTGGAAAACCCAAGACTCTATCTTAAAAACTTTCTCATATGTCTGTATAAAATGTGGAGATGTATGAAACATTAAATATATTGAATTTTAGATGTGGATTGTTTTAATACGTGTAGATTTTGTCTTTTTAAATTGATGTGTGTTTTGACTGAAGTGTTTTAACTGATGTTGTTTGTTATTTGTTGTTGTTTCCCACCTTGATCCATGGGGAGAGGCAGATAAGAAATACCGTACTACTACTACTACTACTACTACTACTACTAACTTAATAGGGATTAAACCAGCCCATATTATCTAATAGGGGATTAACCCAGCCTATACAGTAATTTCTGGTGGTTTTGTGCAAAGTACCTGTAAATTTTGCCTTTTTTTTTTAAAGAAAAATAATTTTAAAAGCTGTCCTTGACTGCTCAGACTTAGTAATTCATTTTATGCTACTTTTGTCCTAGCACTGTTTCTGCAAACACCTTAGTTTATTATAACTAAGATATAGTAATGATGATAATGAAATGACAATGTACTTGAAAAAAAAGATGTCTTTTTTACTTTTTTCTTCCAGAAAATACTCATGCACCAGCAAACCATCTGGTGAGCTTCAGTGATGCAGCATAAAGCACTGGAGTGGTGGTGTTGGGAGTATTACCAGCAGTCCAACTAGCTGATGATTAAGCTGCTCCCTCTTAAGTCATTTGGTGATCTAGGCTGGCACTGGGAACAGAAGCTGCGTTATTAAAAATATTGGCATTGCACATAGTTCGAATGCAAAAAGTCCTAAAGTTCTGGCCTTCATATCAACAATGAAATGATCCAAACAAGAGATCATTTGGGTAGCAGAGCTGAAGAACCTATCTGCCCAAGATGATGAGCTGTTTCTGAAATAGTCTGACTTGGTTGAAGTTAGCTTCATGTGTATGTGCATGCCTATCTGCACATATGCACCTGCACACACATACACAAAGCCACCGACTAGCTCTCTTCCTGAAAAAGTCAATATTTAATAAGCTAAAATGTGCTGGAGAAATGGTGGGGTGGGGTGGGGTGGGGTGGGGAACTGCACCTGGGGTAGACGCCAACTTTTGCTCCACACTGTAGCTGGCTGCACTGGCACATTCTAATTTTGACTTACCTTTATTTTTCTTGTGGTTTTGGTTTGCCTTTATTGTCAGTTAATTCTCAGCCATTTTTCCTGTGCATGGGTGGCCAGGCAGGTGGAAGAATTAATACAAACCGCCAGATTTTGGTGAGTTTAGGCAGTAGTTTGGATAATTTGGGAGCAATTTTTCATCTGATTTTTTTTTTTGGCGAGGGGAAATTGGGAGGCCTAGAGGCTTTAGAGATGTTTAAGGGCCTTTGCAGACTGCCAGAAATAGTGCAAATTGAGTCCACTTTAAGGAATTGTTCTTTTCTGAGACACTGAGCCTTCTCTATCAGAGAGCTCTGGTGCCACAATAAACTATAGTTCCCATGATTCCCTAGCACTAACCCTAACCCTAAATGTGGACTCAATTTACACTATTTCTGGCAGTCTGCAAAGGCCCTAAGTGGCAAACCATGGGGCTGGGAGACACATTTTCCCCATCCCTGATTTATATGCTAATTTGTATAATACCATTTCTTTTCTTTTTTTTTAATTGAACAGTCCCAAAGTAAAGATAAATAGGAGGAGACAAATATAAACACCACAATCTTGGTTTCTCTTCTTAAATGCTGAGTGTACGGCGACACTGAAATCTGAAGTCACTGCCCAAACCTGACACTTGTCCGTAACAGCTTAATGTGACTATATGAGCATGCAAACTGCAGACCCAGCCTTTCAAAGATGATGAGTGGTTCCTGCCAAGTCTCTTCTTAAATTCCCTTCTACTGCACCAGTGCAAATGTCAATGGTCATGTTCAGGATGTGGCTGACAGCCAGCCTCCCCTCCTCACTGCAGAGTCTGTTCCTTGGATCACAGAGGTCAACAGCAGATCTATCAGCTTCAATAAGGCAAGGTCATGGCTTAAGGCCACAAGTTAATGATGTATGGGTCAGTGCGCCTCTGCTTGCTCTCAAGTCTACCAACCAGGATTGCATACTCAAGGCAGTGACCCTGAGGTGAAAGGCTCCTTATCTCATTATCAACCTCCTAAGACCCTTCCCCCACCTCTCTCCCAGGGGCCTGGATTTGAACTATTTTATGCATACTTGGCTCCTCCAGCTCCTCCTTCCACATAAATACAGCCTCTTCCCATTATAACTGAGATGTGCATGAACCTTCCTTTGTCTGAAGGCACATCCCCCCCTGCCCCATTTCCATTCTCCCCCTTCCATTCTCCAAATCAAGTACTGAATAAGCATCCCATTTTCTCGGTTTGTAAGATGTTCCCTTTCATTTTATAGACACTGGGAAATTTTCCTCCCCAGCTGAAGTGAAACCATGTAATTTACTTTTACTCCCATTCAGTTCCCCATTCCTCTTACCTTTTCCTTTTCCTCTCCTATGAATACTGTAAGCCTCTTGGAGCAAGGACTTGTCTTTAGCTTATGTCACCATGCAAGCTGCAATGTGTAATACATACACACATACACACACATGTGCACTCCTTCTGTGCTGAGTGTGGCTCAACAAACGCTTAACAACCTCTCTGTTTCTCATTTCCAAGTAGAGCTTGGAAGGATACTTTCAAAAGTATTTCATTCCCATTATTATATAGTGTTCAATGAGTAATTCATCATTGTTACTTAATGTCAAAAAGGTGATTTATTATGTTGCTTTTTGTATTGCTCATTGCAGTTTGTTACTTTAAAAAGAACGGATTGATAAGAAAATGGCATAAAATTTGACAAATGCCTCTGTAAATACTTATAAGTATAAAAAGTGCAAAAAGGATTTTTAAAAGTAACTGGAACATTTGACTAATTATGCAAGTAGAGTAACTTCATTGCTATGTATGTATGTATGTATTTATGTACTTGAGATACAATTTTATTATGTTCTTGTTATGTTCTCTCTTGCTGTCTGGCACACACACACACATGGAACTATGTTTCTTCTAATGTGTTATTCCCAAGCTGTGTTCCCAAGTAAAGATGATATCAAATTGGGAAGTTGGCCAGGTCCCCAGTGGGACACCATATATGATTGGAGGATCATATCACCCCATGTTATGTATGCCAGACATATTATCAGTAATTAAAACTTATCATTTACAGGGTCCAATAATGGGCAAGTCACTTAGCCTCACAGTGTAACCTGTACAACACCAGGAATTATGGCAAATCTACCACAGAAAGGCTAGCATAATCTTAGTGGTATAGGCAGGGGTAAATTCACCTTATGGCTTTTGTTGGTCATTGTGTATGCCTTTTCTTGGTCATTGCAGAGTATTTTCTTCCCCCCTCTGCAATAACCAAAGCCCCTTCCCCACAGACTTACTGTTGAAATGCTTTTGCACTCCTCACAGCCATTCCATGTTGGGTGGAGAATGGGGAAGGTAGGATGGATCCCAGAAACATCTGGGTATGTCCCTGTTGCCAAAAAGAAAGGATTACCTTGTCTACTGAGACCTCTGGAGGACCCTGGTGGATCTTGGCAGATAATGTAGTCAATTTGTTTCTCCATTCCCCTCCTCAGGCTCTCCACCAGCTATAGAATGATGAGAAGGGGGTTCACAAGCTCAACAGTAAGTCCAGGAGGTGTTGATTGGCCAGCTATATGACTATGTTGTGCCATACAGCATGCTAGCCAAGGTGCAACACAATACAGTGAAGATTCTTTGTCTGATCCTGTGCAAACTCACATGGAAGTAAGCCCCACTGAATACAGCATGAGCAAATATTCAAAAAATGTTATCCATATTACTTTGCATGTTGAAAGTTTTACAGCCATTATTTCCAGCCTAAGAGGTGTCAAAGCTTCTGCCAAGACCCACCTACCAGAAGAGATAGAATCATAGAGTTGGAAGAGACCACAAGGGCCATCCAGTCCAACCCCCCTGTCATGCAGGAACTCCCAATCAAAGCATCTCCAACAGATGGCCATCCATCCTCTGCTTAAAGACCTCCAAGGAAGGAGACTCCACTACCCTTCCTGATCCTCAAATCAGTCTTAGCTTTCCCCTTTTCGCCACACTTTCCAGCTGGCTCAGCCACCCCAAGAGAACAGCAGAATTGACCTTGTGCTTGGGCCTGAGATGGACTTCTTGAGTCAGACAGCTGCTATGTCAAGATGTTGCTAGCCCAACAGAAGGATGAGGTGGGGAGGGAGAGAGAGAGGAAGGTGTTTTCCCCTACTCCCATGTCAAGTTTTGTTCTTTGTGAGCAAGAAAGAGTGAGTCTCTTCTGTCATGACAGAAAGATGGAGAGCAAGCGGGTATGTTTCTGCTTGTCTATATATGCTTAGGCATTTCAAGTCTTCCAATTATTTCACTCTCCTGGCACCTGAAGAAGTGGATTGATACCCACAAACGCTCATACTAAAATAGTTCAGTTAGCCTTAAAGGTGATGCTAGATCCCTATCCCCTTTTTTCTATTTATCTATATGTAGTCATAGGAGACACAGGAAGGGATAAGCAGCCTCCAAATGTTTTAAACTGCAGTTCCCATAATCCTTGACGATTGGCCATGTTCTCTAGGTCTTAGGTGGATTGTCGTTCAAGACAGCTGAGGGGCACCAGGACACCTTTCTCTCAAGGATTCAGGTCTCTTGCCCAGGACCCTCAGAAACTTCAGAGCTAGACTTGACTATAACAGTGATTTTTCAAAGCTGTCTCAGAAACAGACTTGCTGCTGCTGCTACTGATAAAAACAGACAGCAATATGCAACACAGCAATAGGCAATCCAGGCAATTACTTCTTAGCCTCTGAAGAACATTACCTAGTTCTTCAGAAAATCCCCAAGCACCCAATGGCTGTCTGCTCAGCTACACCATCCATAAAGTTGAGTTCTTCAGTCTCTCCAACTAAGGTCCAAAGCTCAAATGTAGCCAAGTGGATTGATGTGGGCTTCCCCAACAGGCAGCTTGTATCTCCTGTTTCCTTTTCAGAATGGCTGATATGAATTATATGGTCAGCATAGTCACAAAGCGAACTTTGTGCTCCACTGACCCCTTTTACACTGGTTACACGAGGATTCTGTGTTCAAATGTCCCTTCTTATCAAACATCACTAGACTTATTCTATCACATGCTTCCATTCTATGTACAAGGAGGCATTTAAAATTAATTAAAAAAATGGGTGACCAAACATGTGACCCATGAACTGCTCACACACCTGCATTCTGAGAAATGCATAAAGAAATAAAGAAATAAAGAAATAAAGAGCTGCATTAGCAGAATCTGTTGCTTCTACTTTTTGATACAGCTATGAGAAAGGTGCCTTTTTTTCAGGTGGGCCAATCTATTTTTTTCCTAGTTGTTTGAGCATTGGACTAATGACTCTGAAGACCAGGATTTGAATCCTGGCTTAGCCATGGAAACCCACTGGGCAAGACCTTGGGCAAGTCACACTTTCCATCTCAGAGGATGGCAATGGCAAACCCCCTCTGAAGAAACTTGCCAAGAAAACCCCATGATAGGTTCATCTTAGGGTTGCCATAAGTTGGAAATGACTTGAAGGCACACAACAAAGGCATTTTATGGCTATGTTCATAATCTGATAGAATTAAATGACATAGCCTGTTAGTCATGAAAATCAGTACGCAAAGGGATTTGGTAGCACCTTTGAGACTAACTGAAAGAAAGAAGCTGGTAGCAGGAGCTTGAGCCTCCTTCTTCAGATGCAAACATGCATTTCCAAACATGCATCTGAGGAAAGAGGTTCAAGTCTACAAAAGTTCCTACTACCAGTTTCTTTCTTTCAGTTTGTCTCAAAGAGCCCTTTGCATACATTCATCATTTGATGGTTATAATGAGATTCTTGTTTTCAGATCAGTCATGCTGGCTGGGTAGCATGGGAGGTGGCATCCAAAAAGTAATTTCCTATGCCCCAACACTAGTACATTCTTGTGTATGTTTAGAACATGTTTTGGGCAGGTTACACCTATCCCTCTTGCTTAATAGCACTGACTGGCTGATATTACACCTAATAGGATTTAATTCCAGCAATGAAGGCAGTGTTACAACGAGACCAGTTTTGATATCTTTTTTCTCCCTCCACACTGGGTAATTTAATTTTTTTAAAAAAGCTGTAATTTTTATTATGAGAAAGATCTTTCCACAGCTCTTCGTCTTTTATGAACAATCTATGGACAATAGATACCTTATCCTTTCACAATTTTTTTAAAGGTACATCCAACTACCTTGACAAGTGTGAGAAGGCATGCTGGACCCTAAAGGGGCCATCTCCAGAGGCCTCAGCACCAACCCCCAGTTGTGGCCACTATTTAGGGTCTGGCATGGTTGTTCCCTTGAGCAGCCACACTGGACCATAAATGAGCCATCTGGAGACCTCAGTATCACCCCCAGTAGCAGCCACTTCTGGGAGATGTTGCCTTCTTTTTAGGGTCTGGCATGGATGTTCACTTGAGCAGCCACACTAGACCCTAAACAGTCCGTCCAGAGGCCTCAGCAGTGGTCTGGTTAGACGGGCTGTGTGTCAGACAAGTGAGGCAGCAATAGAGAGGTTCAGGATGGGATGGGTCCCTAGCCACAAACCCCTCTTCCCATCCCTAAATGTAAAAAAAAAATGTAATAAACCAAATAACGAAGAATTTACCACCTTTTCACAACACCCAACTGGAACAGTTACCTTGCTCTGCTTAACAGGAGGGCCTGCACTCTTTAAAGCTTCTCCAGTGGTGTATGTGTGTCTGTAAGTATCTGCAATTTAAATATTATTCTCAAAGTTAGAGTGACCTCAGCCATTTCCATCCCTTGGCTGAGATTTCTTCTTGTTTGTCCTTCTCTTTCTTATTGTAATTCTTTCCCCATACACCCATTGCTCCTGGCAATTTTTAATCTCTTGCTCACTCTGTGTTTTACTTACCATTATCTTCGACTACTGATTTCTTATTCAGGTATGTAGGGCCTCCTATTTCCCCAAGGAGAAAAGGGACTTCTTTTGATTACTCAATGGATCTCACATTAGAAAGTCTTTTTATATGTATAAATATAGAGTGATAGCTGTGTTGTTGTTGTTTGCCTATGGCAACCCTATGGCAATCCTCTCTTAGGGATTTCTTGGCAAGATTTGTTCAGATGGGGGGTTTGCCTTTGCCTTCCTCTGAAGCTGAGAGTCTGACTTGCCCATGGAAAGCCTTCGACTTCATGTCACCCAGTGGGTTTCCATGAGTAGGGATTCAAACTCTGGTCTTTAGGGTCCTAGTCCAACACCAAAACCACTGTACCATGCTGACTGTAGCTGAGTCATTGTCAGAATTATTCAGCTAGGTAAAAAGTCAATTGGTTGTAGATGGGTCTTCATCACAAAGCAGGATACAGAAGAGGAGATTCAGAGACATAAAAGCAGACTTGTAGCAAATGGCTATAGTAAAAAATATGGTGATGGCCCCTTTCCACATCTGGACTAGTTGCTGGAATGGTTATGAGCCATTTTATACATTATACAGCCATAAACTCAGGTTTAAGAACTCTGTATCATGCTTTTCCCCTGTTCTCCCACCATCCCTCACCTTGGTTACACTGGCTAGAGCTGCTGGTATTTGCAGTCCAACAGCTGGAGGGCCATATGATTCCCACCCCCGAAGAACATGGTTCTCCACACACAAACCCCATTTCATTCTCAGAACATCCTTGTGAGATGGGTTAGACTGAGCAATAATGACTGGCCAAGGCCAACCTTGCGAGCATTGTATCCATGCCCAGAGTTGATACTCTGAACACTACACAACACTGGCTTGGCTCAGGGAGTATGTACAAGTATCAGGAAACCACACTCGGCACGCTCTTTTTCACACTACGCAATTATAGCACTATGATTTCACTTTCATTTTCATGAATGCATCCAATAGAATCTTGGGAATTTGTAGTGCTGTGAGGCACTACAGTGGAATCTGGGGATTTATAGAATCCTGGGAATACCTCCTGCAGACAGGGTTAATGTTTTGGAAAGTTGTGAATTTGTTGCTGTAGTACTTGGATTATTTATTTATTTATTTATTTTAAAAAAGTATCCCAATGATGTTTTTTGTTCTTTTCTGCATGTATTGTGTCTGCAGAATCTTGTCCAGCGGAACTGTTTAGGGTGGTAGGGGAACTGACACAGGCTCCACCTGTGCAGAACCCTTTACTTAACCCAACAACAATCTGCTGTGATGCTTTTAACAACTATTTCGCAGATAAAATCTCTCAGGTAAGAGCCGACTTAGATGCCAGGGTTATAACAGAAGTGACTGATGAGGTGTCCAGTAAACCTGTTTTTGAGATTAGACTGGATCGGTTTGAGTCGATGAGTACTGATGATGTGGACAAGATCCTTGGAAAAGTGAGGAAGAC
>CM034703.1:124059404-124069952 GCA_020142125.1 Phrynosoma platyrhinos
ACACACACACACACACACACACACACACACACACACACACACAAGAAGATAAACGGGAAAGAGCGAGAGTGGGGGAGGCAAAGAAGGAAACCAGGATAGAGGGATATACTCACACCCGAGGGACTCCTCTGGACTTCTGGCGGTGAATGAGGATGGGTTCCGTGGAAGGGGCATGACCAGCAAGAGAGAGGGTCGCAGGAACTATCTTAGAGCGCAGACAAACAGAGATTCAGCATGCATTTTCAAGGTAGCACAAGGTCTGCTAAATCCAGGGTTTCTTATAGGGAATTTTTGCCTCCTGGCCATGAGCCAAACAATAGATGGACAAAGGCTTGATGGATTTACCATTGTTTACTTAAGTCTGGGCATAGTCTAAACAATGCATTTGGTTTCAAAACTATCAAGGAAAGGAAGCTAGAGAAAGGGGTGCAATCAAATCTGATCACTGTCCCATTAAGTGTGAGACTAAGACAAACAAACACCATTAGGTATATTTCCCAACATAATGGGATATTCCCAAGGGAACTCCCAAAACCTGCCTGTCCAGGAAATTTCTAGTGGTCTTGAGCAATTTTAGTATGCTTACCTGACCTTACATCTAGGGGATTATGGCTGCCATCTTCCAAGGGTTAGGTTGGGGTCATAGAGAACTCCACATGGCTAAAATATATAAGAAAAATGGAGCACATTCACTAACATTTAGAACATTTTTTTTGTTACATAGCTCTAACATCCAGCCTTTCTGCCCATTCATTAGTTCACAAGGTCAGAATAATCGGAAGGTCTTCCAGGGCCAGGCTCCCTTTCTGCAGGCCTAGATATCTTTAGGCTATGCCAGATCAGCCATCAGGAGGACAGTAATTCAGGGCAGGGCAGATTTCCCTCCATTCTCAGGTTTCTAAGCCTATACAGAAGAGTGTGTATGCACAGAATCAGGTCCTAAGAAGCAAACAAACAGTCAGTAGAGCTGGAGTAGTCAGAAAGGGAACTCTAGTTGCTTCCAAGATTGGTGGAACTACCTTTCTTCCAAAGTGTCTTTAAAGATATAGCAAACAGAACTCTTCTAGTACAGAGAGGAGTTTCCCTGGCTCTTCAGAATTGTTCTGGAAAGTAAAGGAGTTAGGCAACCTAGGGCTTGTGAGGTTAGAGGCTGCCGAAAAGCTCATATTTTTGCTCCTTGCCCACTCCCTGAGAAAGCCTTTATCTCCTGAGTGAGGAACTTTGCAGACCGGCCCAAAGGGCCGGCCTGGGGGTGGAGTTGGGGTGGGGCAGCCACACACCAGCTACCCTGACTCCACCCTGAGACTGTTTGCATGGTGCGCGGAGTCAGGACGCCCTTCTGGCGCAGTATGGAGACACGGTGTGCCGAAAGGGCGCAGAAGAGCCACGGCACTGGCTCTTAGAGTGGCATTTATTCACATGTGAGCAACCAAACTCTCAAAGATGTGTACCGATGCAGATTGATGTGGTTCCATAGTGTGAATATAAAAATTGGAATGTGTGTGATGATTTGCAGTATCACGTTAAAAAATGATGTCTGAATGATTCCCTTGTCCCCTTCTGTAGCAGTCTTTTAAGGTTGGGACATACCCAACACACTCTGACTGCTTCCTCTTCTTCCCTGGTTACTGTCTCAGTTTCTATGCCTCTGTTTTGTATGATCAACTGCATAGGTGCCAGCATCCATCTCTCATCACTGAGCAGCCTCCTCATTTTGGTAGAAGCAGCAGAAGAGCAGCAGGTAGGGTGGTGATCCTTGATACCCCCTGCTATTTTTTGTTCTGCTTCAGGCAGGATGGTTCTGACCTGTATTGTTTCTACCAATACAGGTAAACTAGGGGAATTTTGATTGGAAAATGGTGATAAATGCTATGATATGATAAGGGTAATCAAATCCCAGCTCTGCTGCTCCATTCCAAACCAGAACAACCTTCCTTCATGCACTGTTGTATTAATGTAAAACTGTTGGGAGATAAAGCTATGGATTTGTAATAATTTTGTTTGGGATTACAGCAGCAAAAAACAAAACAACCCACCCAAAAAATCCTCAAAAACAAAATACAAAAAACTTACAACTCTTTGAACAAGTTTACGACAGTGCTAGAGGTAACATTGTAATGCCGTGATTATTAATGCATTGAAAAGCTAATAAGTATTTATGGTACACTCCACATTTTATTGGTACGTTTCCTTTCTTATTACTGCAAATGATGGCCCAAGTATTGAAATATTGTATTGCTAGTCATAAACCAATTTATTTTAAGAGCAGCATTCGCTTATCCATAAGCCAGGAGATTTTCCAGCATTCTGACATTTTGTCATACACAGTTGAATTCCTCTCTTATCTCAACATTATGATCACTACATAAAACTATACTGAAGAGTGATTGGGGATCTACCAGAGGTGAAGCAGATCTCTCTTTACTAATATTTATGTCATTCTTTGGAAAATATTTGTTGATTTACTGCTGAAAGGAATAACATAAACAACACCATCATTGTACTATACCCAGCTGCCATAAACAGCAATGCCAGTATCTAGATCTGAAGGATTTCTCCAGCTCAGGGCCTCCCAAGGTCTAGTAGAGGGTTCATACAAGTGAGCTCAAATTAGTATGTAAAGGGATCTTTCAGCACTTTTAACTGCAATATAGAGCTTGGCAGCATGAGCCTAGACTTGAGCCTGCACACACTGCATACCTGTTGGAAAATTTTTGCATTTTCTTTCTCCCTCCTTAGGGGGCTGAAGCAGTCGCATCCCCGTCCCTTCGCGCTTCCTTACCCAGAAAACAGCATCATCCCAGCATCATTCAGGTTGCAGGAAATGTAATTCCCATTTCGACCAGGCATTCAAAAGAACGGGGATGATGCCTGGATGATACAGCATCATGCTGCATTGGGAAGGGGATGCGAGCGGGTTACCTGCGACGTCGTTTGATCAGTCGGGGACAGGAAGTGCGATCGCACGGGGATGCAACCAGGATGCGACAGGGATGGGTGGGGTCTCCCTGCGACGTCGTCTGATCAGCTGGCGACAGGAAGCGCGATCGCACGGGGATGCGACCAGGATGCGACGGGGATGGGCGGGGTTTCCCTGCGACGTCGTCTGATTAGCCGGGGTAAGGAAGCGCGATCGCACAGGGATGCGAGTGCTTTAGACCCCCGTGTGATAAGATCCTTAGATAGGGATTTCCTGTATGTTCTCTCTCTCTCTCTCTCTCTCTCTCTCATTCAAACCAAGAGAGTTCACTCTCCCTTTGGGACTAACAGACATTGTCTTACAAGATTTTCATCTGAACTGTTGGTTTTCCTCCTCTCCCAGCTTTCTTTGGAAAGATAGTGAGAGAAAGATTTCTTTTTACCTCAACTATTCACTAGCTAGATTAGAATATAGCTTTTATGTAAGTATAGATTAAAGTCATTAGTAAACTTTTGTTTTAAACTACAAGCTACGTGTTTGTTGTTTTTGAGTCAGTCTCAGTTCTTAGGGAAGCATAGTTAGACAAAGGCACATGTCTGCTACTCTGCTAATTTAAGGCTAGACCCTAACAGGCTTGGCTTTGACATTTTTGACATTTAATATTTTTGTTTCCTTATCAAAGGCTGAAGCCTTAGGAAACTTAAATTACCCTACAATACCTTCCAACATTTCACAGATGAAACAGTTTTCATAGATGAAACAGATACTCATGCCCAAGCAACACTGGAGTGTCATCGAAATTACAAAATTTATTAATGAGGAAGAGCAGACAATTAAGGAGACGCTGCAGCAATTTTACTTATCCTGCAAGATTCTTCCCCTCCTCCCTCCGTTGCACGAATGGAGAACAGTAAACTGAGGACAAAGTGGAGGGGGGAGTGGGAGGAGGAGAAAGAAACTGGGGCTTTAAAAGCAGCTCAAAAAGTGGGACAACAGAGGATTAATTGGGACTGTACTTGACAAATCAAGACAGTTGGATAGTAGAATTCAGTAGGCTCCATCCCACTAGTGGATCATCAGGCTCTTTGAAGAATTCTCCTGCAGCCACTTCTGGATATACAGAATGTTCTTACATAAACAAAGTGAAGTTCATTGTATTACTGACACCAACTTAATAATAGTTACCTGCCAAAGAATATCACTTCTTTTGTTTTTCTCTTCAAAGCCTCTGCTCTCCCTGGTACGTTGTGGTAACATCTTAAACATCAGCATCCATAGGCAGAAAGCTCTTGAGATGTTACATCAGGGGTCCCCAAACTACAGCCCACGGGCTGGACCCAGCCTGCCGAGGCCTTCCTACCAGCCCGTGCGCTGCCCCGCCACCACCACTGCCGCTCGCACCTGCCTCTGGATGCCATTTTGGCTTCCAAAATGGCGTCTGGAGTTGTGCGCATGCATGTGCGATGCCATGCGCATGTGCACAACTCCTGGCGCCATTTTGGAAGCCAAAAGGGGGTCTGGCGTTGTGTGCGCATGCGTACTACTCGGGCACCATTTTGGCTTCCAAAATGGTGTCCGGAGTCGTGTGCATACGCGCGAGACATCACACGCATGCACATGACTCCGGGTGCCATTTTGGAAGCCAAAATGGCATCCAGAGGCATGCATATACGTGCCCGTCTCCGGCCCCCCGGAAGATCTGGGGGCCAGCGAACTGGCCCCTGGATCAAAAAGTCTGGGGACCCCTGTGTTACATCATAGGTTCAAGAACTTCCCTCACAACCATGGACTTCCCAATGCAGCATTTTACTTTTTGTTGTGTTCCTTCAAGTCATTTCAATTTTCGATCTTAAGGGGGAACCTATCATGGGGTTTTCTTGGAAAGATTTGTTCAGTTGAGGTTTCCCATTGCCTTCTCCTGAGGCTGAGAGGATGTGACTCACTCAAGATCACCCAGAGGGTTTCATGTTTGAGCTAGGAATGAATGGAACTCTCATCTGCAGAGTCATAGTCCAATGCTCAAACCATTACGCCATCCTGGCTCTCTTGAAGCATACTTCTTATAGCATATTTCTCTTATAGCATATTTACTATCTGGACACAATTGTGCAGCTAACCAGTAGATGGGAATGTGTACCCCTCCAGTTGGTGCTGAATTGCAGCTTACACCATCCCTCACCATTAGCTATCCTCACAAGGGTGATGCAGTCTAGAAACTTTGGAAAGCAGTATGTGTCCCTGTTGCTGCTTTATAGCAAACTGATAGCTGCACCTATTTACCTACTTCTAATTTCCACTCAAAAAACACAGCAAGACAGAGGCAACATTGCCTATAGGCAAAGCCCTACATTTTTCACCTACTTTACAGGGCACTCCTCTGTTTCAAGGACTATCCAGTCTTTGTATCCCATAGAATCAATCACAGTTGTTTGTGTTATTTCTGTTACTCAGTTTTAGTATTCAATTTGATTGTCTTTCTAAATTTCTAAATTTTCTCTTTTTCTAAATTTTCTTTTCCTAAATTTATGTTTTACATTTTCTTTACTGTTGTTGCTCTAAAGACATTTTTGTTATGGAGCAACTCATACATCATAATTACTGTATACTATTAATCAGAACCAGTGTGGTGTAGTGGTTTGAGCATTGTACTACGACCCTGGAGACCAGAGTTCAATTCCCTGTTGGGCTATGGAAACCCACTGATGGTGATCTTGGGTGAGCCCCAGATCTCAGCCCCAGAAAACCCTGTCATAAGTTTTGCCATAAGGTCTCCATAAGTCAGAAATGATATGAAGGCACACAACAATAACAAACTATTCATCTCTTGTATATTATGAAATGTGGCATCATAAAGATGAAAGGAACAACAATGACAATCCAGTCCAGCCCCAACAGAATAATTCTGATTCTGTGCCTTTAGCAATTAATTCTATTGTTATTTGACACTTTTTCCCTTTTCAGATTTCAGTCAATACTTACTCATTTGAATATCCATGATATTTGAAATAAAGCTGCCTAGAACTTCTGTTCAACAGGAAGAAACATCATATTCCTTGACTCTTTCCATTACAACCATGCATGGCCTTTCCTCACAAATGAAAGTGAACCTTTAAAAATATTTGTGATCCACCAGATCCATGAATTAGTCCATGGTCCTAAACCAGAGGCAGAATTTGAAAGGCACCAAGAAATGAAACAAATTCAAACTTTCTTGTGTATGATAAGTATGAAGTATGTTAATTTTCTTTTCATCTTCCAGAGTGTACCCAGAAGAGTGCATAATTCCTCTGCCGAAAATCGTTCAGAGTTCACACTGGCAGATGAAACTTGAGTGACCTGGCCGAAATATTTAGTAAAACAGGAATAGAATCTTCCATACAGCTGGGAAGCTGGAGTAAGGAGAGAGAACAAAAAACCAAAATTCAAGACACTCACTGACTGAGGCATCATCTCAACAGTGACACTTGTCTCCTTGCTTGACTGCTTGTGAAATTTCATGGAAGAGTAGGTGTCCCTTTTTTATTATTAAATCCTGTGGCACACAGAGTCAGTTTGGGGAGAATTGTCACAGAAAGTGATTTCTGTCATTCAGACAAGGAGAGACTGGTGGCACACTGGTGATGGAGCCAAGGTCTTTTTGCTTTTTATGTGCTTTGACACCAGTTAAATGTCTGCAGATGATGTTAAAGAGAAAAACAGAACTTGCACTTGGACGTGTCCTGAAAGTAATGTAGGCTGGATTTAAAGCAGAGAGAGAGAGAGAGAGAGATCGAGAGATCTGTCTTTCAGACAAACACATACACAAACACACACAGCAGGGATTGCATTTCAAAAAGGTGTGTTGCAAAAAAAGAAAAAAGAAAAGAGAGAAGATGTCTAAGATGCATCAGTCTAGCACTTCTGTGATTCTGTGGAGATTATCTGATGAAAGAAAATTGGGGGAGAAAAAGGCATACTCCCAGGATAATTGCACGATCACGCTGAAGATTTTCAGATGACATTGCACTTATTCAGGATTTATCCTGGGAAGCATTTGTTGCTCCAGCACCAAACCATTCCCAAGACTTCCCCATGAATGGTTTGTTGTTGGAGATTTCCTGGATGTTCACAGGAGAAGTCCTGGATAAGCATGATGTGTCTGAAAATCTTCAGTGTGATCGTACAGCTTTGCTGGGAGTATGCCTTTTAGTCCCAGCTTTTTCCCCAGCTCTGAAAATCTCCTATGATTCTATGATTTTACTAGGGGCCCTCTCACAGCACTGTGATCTCACTTTAACTATCATGGCTGCCTCCTATGAAGCCTGAGATTTATAGTTTGATGAGGCACTAGAATTCTCTGGTTGAGAATTCTCAGTACCCCTCTGTCAACTGTAAATCCCAGGATTCCTTAGGATGTTCCTTGGGCAGTTGAAGTGGAATTGTAGCACTGTAATGGTGTAAGGTGAAGACACCTTAGGTTTCAAGACTGGAGATTTTAGGATTTTAATTTCTCCAGAATAAGAGTAAAGAATAGAAGAATAAGAGTGAAGTTACAGAATCATAATCAGGGGAGGGAGACAACACATTTTTCCTTGACTGTAATAAATGTTTTTCCTACCTAGACCCATCTTAACATTAATCTTTACGCCTGGCTATCACCTAGTAAGACTCTGTTCTCTGTTCTCTGCCCTGTCAAGTGCCACCAGACTCCATCTCTCATTTCTGACTCCTTTTCAGGCTTTCACAGCTCTTTCCCCTACATTTCAGGATTTGAGTCACCAAAGTCTTGGGGCCCATTCAGAAGTTTATCCCATGAGGCTAGTAAAGTGCAAATACAGTAGTTTATCCCTGTTTGTCAGGTACTTATCACAGGAATTTTGTACGTATCTCTCCTGTTGCTGCTTTGCATTTGAATCATTCAGGGGTTTACCATGCAAGGCTTGTTTTATGGTGACCTGAAGGCATTATGGGATTTTCTTAGCAAGTTTCTTCACATGGTGTTTGCCATTATCCTCTGAGACTGAGAGAGTGTGATTTGCTCAAGATGACCCCGTGGGTTCACATGGCTGATCTGGGATTTGAACCTTGCATAGTCCAATGCTCAAACTAACACATCATGTTGGCTCTAGTAAAGTGCAATAGCAGCAGATAATCAACTAGTTGTGAGGTATGTATCTCAGGACTTTGTCTCTCCTGTTGGTGCTTTGTATTTGAATCATTGGTGAAGAGCACTTTTTCACAATGACAGGAGAGACACCGTGATAAATACCTGCCAACGATGCTATATAGTACAGTTATGTTTTACAAGCCTCTTGTGATAAACACCTTATAGTATACAATTATAGCACTATTATTCCATGTTAACTGCCTTGGTCCCCTGCTATGGAGTCCTGAGATTGGCGGTTTAGGGAGGGCTAGTTAGAATTCTCTGCCAGAGTGCTCCAATGCCTCCCCAAACTAGAAATCCCAGGATTTTATAGGATGGAATCATGGCATTTAAAGTGGAATAATAGTGCTATAATTGTGTGGTGTGAATGCACCCCTGGAATTCTTTGCAAAATTCAGAGGCTCTGCTCTTGGATACAGTGAAGGTACAATTACAATTTAAAAAGTAGAAAGGGTGAGGAGAGAACCCTATGACTGGTTTTCCAACAATGCCTAAAGGAACTTCAGCTTCAGTGGTAGCTGGTGGCTGCCATGTCAATGGGGTGGAGAATGTACTTTGGGTTTTATTCTGAACTTTAAATGTATTATCTGAGATTGTTGTTGTTGTGTGCCTTCAAGTTGTGTCCCTAAGGTGACCCTAAGGTGATCTTATCAAGGAGTTTTCTTGGCAAGATTTGTTCAGAGGAGGTTTGCCATGGCCTTTCCCTGAGGCTGAGAGCATGTAACTTGCTCAAAGTCACCCAGTGGGTTTCATGGCTGAGCTGGGAATTGAAACTCCCAGGGTTGTAGTCCAGCACTCAAACCACTACACCACGCTGGCTCTAAGATACTGAACCTATTTGTGGGATAGGTTAAAAATATCCCTAAAGAAGGAAATTTTCATTCAGTTTCAAAATTTCCAGCATCGCCATATCTTAACACGGGTAGGCAACCTAAGGCCTGGGGGCTGGATGCGGCCCCCCGAGGCCTTTGGACCGGCCCCAGGCCATCACCCGCCATGATGATATTGATTATTGTTGTTATTACTTGTTCTTGGGCTTTTCTTGGCAAAATCTCCACAGGGGTTTTGCCATGGCTTTTCTGGGGCTGAGAGAGTGTGCATGCATATTTTTAAATTTTTTAAATGTTTATTTATTTATTTATTTATTTATTTTTGGTGCTTCAGCCTGCTAATTGTCTGAGGGACAGCAACCCAGCCCCAGGCTCAAAAAGGTTGCCTACCCCTGCCTTAACACTTCAATTCAATATTCAAAAATAGAGTTTAGGTATCCAAAGAAAGGGTTAGGCAAAGTAAATAAGGGGATGTGACACACTGCAAATCTAAGAGTTCTAGGTATGAACAACTGTCAGTATCCCACTCTTTGTAATGCTACAAATTTGGGGGCTGAAGGAAAATCTCATGGGGGGGGGGGAATTCTCATTTGGAGGAGCAATGCCCTCATTTGGCTCCTGCAGAGAAATCTGTCATTTTTGCTTTCTCCCAAATCCAGATATTTTCAAGTACAATTTTTTCCCAATATGAAAAAAATGTTTTTTTTTTTTGGGGGGGGTTAATTCTGGAAAAATGCACAGAAAAAAATGATCCCCCATCTTTGTTGTTGTGTGCCTTCAAGTCATTTTGGAATTATGGCAATCCTAATCATGGGGTTTTCTTGGCAATTTTGTTCTGAGAGGCTTTGCTCTTGCCATCCTCTGAGGCTGAGAGAGTATGACTTCCCAAGGTCACCCAGTGGGTTTCCATCGTTTAACTGGGATTCAAATCCTGGTCTCCAGAGTCATAGTTCAACACTCAAACCACTATACAATGCTGCCTCCTATTTACCTGTGACAAATTCAGTAGGCACAGCTATTCCAAGCTTTATGAAAATGACAATATTGTCTTTGCCTAGCATATGAGTGTTAAAGAGAGGAGCCTCTTAGAAAAGAGACATGGCAACCCTAATTGAGCATTGGCATGGTTGAATACACAGGGATTCAAATACAGACCTCAAAGAGCTAAATACTTGAAGCTCTGAGCCTGGGTGGTTATGTTAGGAAGAATCTAATTAGGGAAATTTATAATTAGCTCAAATATGCAAGAGTGGGGCCCTAACAACACCTCGAGAGACTGGAGTACCAATGTGTATATCAGAGGACTAAGAGATTCCACAATGGATGGCGCTGAGACAGGCTTCTTCAATTAAGGTCTAAATATTTATTAAAGGGGAAAACTGCACACACACAAATATAACACACGCACTCACACTGCACACTTAGAAGTAAAGGAGTGAAAGCGGGAATAGACTGAGATGGGCCAGACTACGGGAGATACCATATTTTCTGGCATATAAGATGACTTTTTAACTCCAGAAAATCTTCTCAAAAGTCGGAGGTCATCTTATATGCCGGGAAGAGAGGAAGGCCAAGCGAGAGGACCTCCCTCAGCTTGTCTCCCTCCCCCTCCCCCTCAATGCACTCACCGCGCTGGGTGAGACCCTCGGGAA
>CM034703.1:124072373-124092689 GCA_020142125.1 Phrynosoma platyrhinos
TTGGTTGATATTTGGAATAATGATCTCACTAGGGCCATAGACATTATCGCTCCCGAGCATCCTTTCCAACCCACTTCAAATAAAAAACCTTGGTATACAGGACATCTTCACCAAATGATGAGGGCTGTACAATGACTAGAGTGTTGCTGGCGGAAACACCAACATTTATCTGACAAGACACGTCATAAGAACATGTTAGATTCCTATCGAGTGGCAATAGATGCAGCAAAGAATTCTTTCTATGCTGTTCGTATTGCATCTGCAAAGTCTCATCCAGCAGAGCTCTTCAGGGTAGTTAAAGAACTAATGCAATTACCTCTTACCCTCTTACCTCTTACCCTGAATTTGCTATTGCAACCTACTAAAGCCTGCTGTGACACTTTTAATTACTTTTTGAGATAAAATCTCTGAGATAAGGGTCGACCTGGATGCGGGCATTATAACAGAACCTGTAAGAGAGATGTCCAGGGACTCTGTGGACTGTGTTAAACTGGATCATTTTGAGTTTGTCAATACCGATGAAGTGGACAAGCTTCTTGGAAGTGTAAAGAAGACAACATGCCCTTTTGATCCTTGCCCATCATGGCTGACCACCCAGGGAGGTGATGCAGTAAAAGCATTATTACAATTAATAATTAATGCATCCTTCCGGGAGGGAAAATTTCCATCTCATTTAAAATTAGCGGTGGTCAAACCGCTTTTGAAAAAAACCTCCCTTGATAGCCTGATGAAAAATAACTATAGGCCAGCCTCCCTTTTACCATTCTTGGGTAAAGTGATTGAGAGGGCAGTTGCCTTCCAACTCCAGGCTGTCTTGGAAGAAACTGATTACCTGGACCCATTTCAAACCGGCTTCAGGGTGGGATACGGAGTTGAGACTGCCATGGTCGCCTTAGTCGATGATCTCCATCTGGGCATCGACAGGCGAAGTGTGACCCTGTTGGTGCTCTTGGACATCTCAGCGGCATTCAATATCATAGACCAGGGGTCGGCAAGGTTTACTTACCTGGGGCCGGTCGCTGGTCCCCAGGTCTTCTGCTGCGCCCGGGAGGGGGTGAAATGGTGGCGCGTGTACTCACGAGCGTGCACGCGGCCCCCGCTGCTGCCGCCAGCCCCTGCCACCACCCTGCGCATTGCAGCCGCCATTTTGTTTGCCAAAATGGCTGCTGTGACTCGTTTGCACATGTGTAGTACTTCTGTTTTGTTTTGGCAAACAAAATGGCAGCTGTGATGCATGCGGTGGTGGCGTGGCAGCAGCGGGAGTCGGTGGTGGTGGTGGGGGTTGGTGGCCACTGGTCGGTGGGGGCCAGCGGGCCGGGTGTGGCCCGTGGGCCGTAGGTTGCTGACCCCTGCCATAGACCATGGTATTCTTCTGGAATGCCTGAGAGAGTTAGGCATTGGGGGCATTGCACTTTAGTGGCTCTGGTCCTAGCTCTCGGGCAGATTCCAGATGGTGAGGCTGGGGGACAGTAGCTCTACTAAAAGAGAGCTGACATCTGGCATCTCACAGGGTGCCATCCTATCCCCCATGCTATTTAACATTTACATGAAGCCGCTGGATGAGATCATCCGGAGACATGGGGCGCGATGTTACCAGTATGCTGATGACACCCAACACTATTTCTCTATGTCTCCGACTGCTGCAGTGACTAAGGATGGCATCTCTCCTCTGGATGCCTGCCTAGGGTCGGTAATGGGCTGGATGAGGGAAAACAAACTCAAGCTGAATCCAGAGAAACAGAGGTGCTCGTGATAGGTACCCCTAGTCCAGGAAGGGAGTTTTGTCACCTTGTCCTGCATGGGGTCACACTTCCCCTAAAGGACAAAGTTCACATTCTGGGAGTACTCCTGGATTCATCTCTACAGTTGTCATCTCAAGTGGATGCAATGGCCAGGAGTGCTTGGTATCAACTTCGGTTGATTTGCCAACTGCATCCCTACCTGGACTGGAAGGACCTTGAAGCTATAGTACTTGCCCTGGTAATCTCTCGTTTGGATTTCTGTAATACGCTCTACATGGGGCTACCTCTGTACCAAATTCAGAAGCTTCAACTTGTTCAAAATCCGGCAGCCAGATTGGTCACCGGAACACCTAGGTCTGACCATATAACTCCTGGGTTAAAAGCTCTACATTGGCTGCTGATTAGCTTCCGGGTGCAGTACAAAGTGTTGGTTATTACCTTTAAAGCCCTATATGGCTTGGGCCCGAGTTAATTGAAGGAATGCCTCTCCCCACACAATCCGCCCCGCACTCTCAGAACATCAGGAAAGAATCTACTAGAATACCAAAAAAAATTAGACTTACTACGACTTCCCAAAGATTGTTTACGGCTGCAGCTCCCACGTTGTGGAATAGCCTGCCGTGAGTTCATTCCCTTTAGGGGGATTCCATTGGTGATTGTAGGGAGGGGGAATCCATGCCTCTACCGGCAAGGGAATTTCCTTAAGGATATTTGCTTGTGTGGCTGACTCCAGAATGTTCAGTTGAACTGTGGCCACTAGAGCACTTTTCAAATTTAGCCTACTTTCCAAGTCTCTAATTCTGGCCTTGCACATGGTGTGGTCGGCTTGGGCTGCTACTTCAGTTTTCTGCACTAATATGAAGTCAGCAGCTTGTTTTCCCTGTCCCAATTTGTTTTCCAATTATTCTATCCTCAATCTCAGGGCTGCATTCTCCTTCTCTGCCCTATTGGCTCTTTGACTAGCCTCATTAGATGTTCTGGTGAGGAGTGTGTTTTCGGTTACCTTGTCTCTAATTTGTGTGACCAGATCTCCAATCTGCCTTTTAGAAACCTCTACTTCCAATTGGTACCTTTTGTACTCCTCCACCGCGTCATTGGTTAGGGTCCAAATACCCCATGACACTAGCCTATCCTTCTCTGCCTTGGGGACGCTCCTCAGTCCCCTTTTCTCTGTCCTAAGGTTATAGGCCTCCAGTAAGGTCTGAAATGGATCCTCCATGAGGAACCCACAAGATACCCATGGATTGGGTCCTTTCTTGGTGATCCATTTCTGAAGCCTCTCCTGGACCTGTTTCTCTTTAAATAACTTGGCGATTTCCATTTCCTCACCCTGTTCTTTTTCCTTTCTGACTTGGGAGCAAATCTCTTCCCTGCTAGCCACACTAGGACCACCTTGGCCTTACTAGCTTGACTTGAGTTTGCTAGCCACACTAGGACTACCCTGCCCTTACTAGCTGAACCTGACTTTGGTAACCACACTAGGACTACCTTGTCCTTGCTAGCTTTAACTTGGGACCACCTCGCCCCGTCAGTAAACTTGTGGGTCAGAGCCAGTATCTGAACACTCACTATCATAGAGGTTGTGGGGTCACTACTGCAGTTAGTGCCATGGACAACCTGCGCTAGACCCAGGCCAAGGATCAGTTAGTTCATCCTCCTAACTTTTCACTGGGAAGTCAAGTGAATCTGTCCTCTGTGGTTGACCTCCCAGGGTAGGTTCCAAGCAGATACTATTCCTTTGGATCCCAGCTAGACCCTTGCCTTGAGTTTTAATGTCATTAGCTGCACTGGGCCACCTTGCCCTCGCTAACTCTGAATGCTGTGCTGGACCTATGGGACTACCTTCTGCCAGTGGTTCCAACCATGCACCTAGGAATTACAGCTTCAGATGGGGACATCTCCTCACTTCGTCAACCTTTGCTCGTTCAAAGTGGTTTTGGGGACAGTCTAAGTTTTGGATTATGGAAGGGGAAGACCTGAACGGGGGAGCCTAGCTCTTTTCTCCCAATCCACAATAGAGAAAATAAAAATAGGATGTCAGGCTGCCTACTCTGACAAACATGCCCAAGGGTAGACACACGCTAACTTCTGGATTACTTGCGCCTCGCCGGCTAATGAAATGTATGACCAAAGCAAGAAAGGGGATAGCCAACCCAAGATAGCCCTTTTCAGTTGCACAAGAACACAACCACATACATGCCTTCTTAGTTGTTTCATCAGCGTCTCCTTTGTCCAAGATCCTTATTCGTCCTACGTACCGAGATTTAAATGGCCCAAGTGATCAGTTTGGGGCATTCAAATTTCGGGGTACTCTACATTGCCCAAGCATTCTCCACCAAAATGTTAGGAAGGATCTAATTAGGGGAATTTATAATTAGCTCAAATATGCAAGAGAGGGGCCCTAACAACACCCCATGAAACTGGAGTACCAATGTGTATACCAGAGGACTAAGAGATCCCACAATGGATGGTGCTGAGACAGGCTTCTTCAATTAAGGTCTAAATATTTATTAAAGGGGAAAACTGCACACACACAAATATAACACATGCACTCACACCGCACACTTAGAAGTAAAGGAGTGAAAGTGGGAATAGACTGAGATGGGCCAGACTACAGGAGATACTCACTTCCAAAGGCTGTGGATGATGGTAATGATGATACATGACCTCCAAAATGGGGAAAGGGATGGTCGAGGGAGCTATGATCACAGCACAGACTGATGTGGAGTCAAGATGCACTATGAGGATAGCACGTGGAGTCCAAAAAACTAGGGGTTTATATAGGCAATATCCTGCTCCTAGCTATAGACTTGATGGCTTGGCTAAAGTCAGGACAAAGGCACCGATTGCCTTGCCTTTGTTAAGCCAAGGTGTGAGGATGACCTAAATAATGCACTTGGGTCTTGACACAATCAAGGAAGGGAGGCTAGAGAAAAAGGGTGCAGTTAAATCTTATCACTACCCATCAGGAGTAAGACTCAGGACCTGTTATGTTGACTTTTGGGATAATGGTCTTTCCCCTTTAGCAACTCCCAAACTTGTCTGGTAGGGAATTTTCCAGATGGCAGGTCAGAATTTTCCTGACCTGCCATCTAGAGGATTATGGCTGACATCCCACAGAAGTCAGTTCAGGGTCATAGAGGGAACTCCACATGTGTCCCAAAATTTTATTAATTTCATATGTGCAGTTCTTTTCATCCTAAAGTGGATTTTGGCAAATTTTTATCAGAAATGAACTGAAGTGAAATACTTGTCCATCACTGGGGAAAGGGCTGCTCAGGGCATTTATGGATAAAAATATTTGGTTGCTTTGCTTTTTTGAAATACTTGATTATGAACTATGTAAGTCAACCTGTTCAACAGGGACAAGAGATAAAGCTGGTGGGATCCATGGGGAAAGGGAGGGAGGGCGTTCTTTAGCTGGAGGAAGAGAAAAGATCTGAAGTATTATTTCTATAAGGTGCCCCAGGGACAAGACTGAACCAGGGCAATAAACAATTGTATCTATAATAATTGTCTTGTCAGTTTCAGTGTTCTTCTCTACATCTGCACATTATTTTTGAATAGATAATCTATGATAATGTGGTGCCGTCCAGATGAGCTAGACTGTGATTCCCATCATCTCTGGGTAAAGCTGCAGTCCAAAACTTCTGGAGGGCACCATGTTGCTTTGTGAATTCAAATAGAAGATTTAACAGGGATGACCAGTTCAACTCTCAAAGGAGTGAAATCCTTGTGATTATCTTCTCCACCTTCATCTCCTGTACTGTAAAAGATTTCACCTCTAATGTTTACATGTTTTAAGTGATGGAAGTGTAACCTCTTTTTCTTGCTATTCTTGGAAGCCCTCTGTAAATTTACCGGCATTCAGTAAAAATGATAATTCTGAACTGAGGTCTGAAATCACTATTTTCACAAATTGACCACAAATCTAAATTGCGGTTTTATAATATGTATACATACCCGTGAGAGCCCTGTAATTTCATGAACAGCATGAAAAAGCCATCCTTTCTGTAGGGAGAAAAGTCTCCAGCTGTTTCCTCTCCCATCACTCTCCTTCCTCCACAATCCCATCTTCCATTCCATTCCTCTCCTCCATAATATTCACCTATTCTTTTTTTTCTAACTATAAACTCTAATTAAAATAATATAAAAAACATACAAACAAAAAGGGGAAGTTGCACACCTAAACTCACACAGGAGATTTCAGATGCCTCCTTGTGTAATGTTTGAAAAGGCTTAACCACTCATATATCTGGGGACAGATCACATCTCTGCCAGAAGAACCCACTGGATAAGTTTGGGCAAGAAGTCACACTTTCTCAACCTCAGATGTTGGCAATGGCAAACCCCGTCTGAAGAAATTTACCAAGAAAACCCAATGACAGGTTTGCCTTAGGGTCACCATATGTCGAAAATGACTTGAAGGTACACAAAAACAACAGCAGCAGCAGCAGCAACAACAATAGTATCTGGGGACTGCACAAGCATATTTCATCATTTGGGTCCTTGCCATAATATAGAATTTCTCAGTTACTACCATATCCACAGACACAACCACAGAAATTGAATGGAAGATTATTATAGCACCCTTTGAATAGTGCTGATGGCATTCACCAAATGTTGACCAAAAGGATGTTGACCACGTGGTGTTGTTGTCATTGTCATGTACGTTCAAGTAATTTCTGACTTATGGTGACCCTAAGGCAACACTTTCACTGGAGTGTCTTGGAAAGCTTTGTTCAGAAGAGGTTTGCCACTGCCCTCCTCTGAAGCTGAGAAAATGTGACTTCCATGGCTGAATGACGGATCTGAATTTTGAACTTCCAGCGTCATAGTCCAACATTCAAATTACTACCCTATGCTAGCTCTTGGAAGGATTTTAAAAGTATCAATAAATATATTTCAGAAGCATGACTGAATCTCCTTTCATAACATCATATGGAGCCATCTTGTTGTGTCCAAGTAACAACAGAACATGTCTACAACTTACTAAATAACAATTCCACAATTAGAAAGCATGACAGTTCCTGTCTACTGGCTCACAGGCTCATAGAAACAACACTTTTTTTAAAAACAATAATAAAAAAGTGGGGGATGGTGGTGAATGAGGAGAGAGTCAGGGTAGCGTAGTGGTTTGATTGTTGGACTATGACTCTGGAGACAAGAGTTCAGTTCCCAGCTGAGCAATGAAACCCACTGGGTGACCTTCGGCAAGTCATAGCCTCTTAGCCTCAGGGGAAGACAATGGCAAATATTCTCTGAAGAACTCTTGCCAAGAAAACCCTGTGATAAGTTCCCCATTGTTGCTGCTGTTGTTAACCATCTCCGAGTTGATCTCAATCCATGGTGACCCTGTGGATGAGACATCTCCCTGTCCTCCAGTGGTCTGCTTAGTTCCTGCAAATGCATACCCGTGACCTTCTTAATACAGTCCATCCATCTGGCATGTGGCCTTCCTATCTTCCTACTTCCCTCCACCTTTCCTTGCATTATTGCTTTTTCCAATGAGTTGTGCCTTCTCATGATGTATCTGAAGTACCACAGGCTCAGTTTTGTCATCTTGGCTTCCAGAGAGATTTCTGGCTTAATCTGCTCTAGGACCCATTTATTTGTCTTTTTGGCCATCCACAGTTTCTTCTTCAGCACCACATCTTGAATGAATTGATTTTCTTCTTCTTTTTCTTTCTTAACTGTCCAGCTCTCCCATCTGTACATGGTAATGGAATATACAATGATTTGCATTTCCTATTATGGCGTATGGTCCCCTTTAGGGTTTGAATTGAAATGAATTGAAGACACATAACAAAGTGAGTGAGGAAAAAGCAGGGTTGTTGCCATGTGCTTGGACTGGGTGAGTATTTAAAATTACACAGTATCTATTTATCTTCATTTTGCACAAATGATTCCCTAGAAATCCACAGTCCTAATTCCCCTACTCCTGTTTCCCTCCTAATTATCAAGTTCCAGTCATTGGGAGGATCCCCAAAGCATCACTATTGCTAATGTTTCTTTCTCTTGGTCACACTTGGAGTTAGACAGGGAAGGATATGACAAAGAAACAGAACATTGGCACAGGACTACAAAGGCAAAGAAACAAAACAGGCCCTAGCAACAAATCATACGGTAACATCAACAACTGCAGAAAGTTACGACCCCACAAAAACTTAATGCTGTGAACGTGCCCATCTAGTTCCCTATTGTTATTTTTCAGTAACTTTTATGTTTTCCTCATGCTTCGTAAGTTACAGTAATGTTATAGTAAAAGATGATAGTGCCAGTAAAAGTGTTAATAAAGATGCTGGTGTAGAACTCAGTGCTATGAAAGTCAACAGAGCCCAAGGGACTCTGCACTGCTACAACTAATGTAACACACATTCTTCTCCCAGCAGATTCACATGCTGGGTGATCAGATATCGTAACCACAAAGGAGGACAAGGCACCACCAACTGTAGGACCTTCAAGCAAAAATGGAGGACATGACCAACTAAAAGCTAAAAGCACTCATTTAAATTTAAATCCATGTGTCTTAGTCCTGCTCAAAATGGAGGAAATTTTGGAATTTATCCCAGACAGAAGGCTGAAAAGGAGGACATCTGGTCACCCTGTTCACATGATTCTTTTGCTCAAGGCATTTGTGGCCTTGGGATATATACCAAGGTGAACCAGTCTGTTTCAAACTGATGAGAAGATGGTCCATGGCACAGTTTCTTATTTGCATTTTCTGAAAGAATCTGATAGATCATTGTACTGTGACTCCCATCAATTCTGGACTATGTAGCCAGTGATGATGGATGATAGCAATAGCATTTACATTTCTATACCACTTAATAGTGAACTCAGCATTCACTAACTGGTTTACAATGTGTAAGCCAATTGCCCCCAACAAGCTGGGTACTCATTTTTCTGACCTACAAAAGGATGGGAGGCTGTGTGAACCTTGGAGCCCTCGGATCAAACTCACAACCTTGTGGCTGCAGTACTGGCATTTAGCCATTGCATTACCAGGGCTCCTTTGATGGGAACTGCAATTTAGTAACATCTGGAGGGACTCATGTACATCTATAGAAATACCAAAATTATTAGTAGACTCCTGAGATGGTATATTGACCAAAAGAGGTCCTTCATCCTTATAATGCCACATGTTCATTTTGAAGACATGCTCTGATTTATGCACTTCAGATGGATTAATTTGAGGCAAGCTTCCTCCTCCTCCACCAGCTTCCAGGCAGTACAACACAAGGGTCTGGTTTGCTAATGAGGAATTGGAAGTTATCGAACGGCATTCTTCATATGACTTATTAATGAGCCTCCAAACTCATGTCAGCACTCAGGAGTGGGACTGCAAGCATGTCAGAGAAGCCAAAGAGCTCCAGAGAACAATGGGAGAAGCTTCACTGATTTGTGGAAAAGGAAAGCAAGACTTGGGGGTATACTAATAAATAATAATAATAATAAAAAAATTATTTATATCCCGCCCCTCTGTGAACAATCGGGGCGGCTTACAACAGTAAAATAGTACATAGTATAAAACAACTCAAAATCCCTTCCCCCCTTAAAACATTATTAAATCAATACAAATTAAAATCATATAATACAATTGTTATTAAAAACACAAGGAGTATACAAGGAGCCCATTCTCTTTAGTTTTTTTAAATGTGTTTTTTCTCTTTCAGTGTAAAAGAAACAAATCATAGCCATCTCTCTCTCTCTCTTTCTTGCCAGTGAAAAGTTTAGACTACATTTTGCACACCTAAACTCTTGTCTTGTCATTTAAAACATGCCAATGCTATGATTAGAAGGCTGAACTCTTCTGTCATTTGTTCAAGAAGAATAATCTAATATGGGTATGATCAGAGGAAAGTCAGCAGCCCCCTTTGCTCTAGAACTTGGAACAAAGAATGTCAGAATACAAAGACAATATGCATCAGGACAAACATTTTGCTCTAAATTAACACTGTGCAGATTAGCCATGCTGCTAGTGTATAATGGGAGTCCCAGTCTGAGGGGTGCTGTATTAGACAAGGTTACATTGGGCAAGGGTGTAGCTGTTGTGTGTGTGTGTGTGCATGTTCTGTGCATTCAAGTCATTTCCAACTTATGGCAATTCTAAGGTGGATCTATCATGGGGTTTTCTTGGCAAGATTTATTCAGAGGAGGTTTGCCATTGCCTTCTTCTGAGGCTGAGAGAGTGTGACTTGTCCAAAGACACTCAGTGAGTTTCATAGACAAGTGGGGATTGAACTCTGGTCTCCAACACTTAAATCACTATGCCACGCTGGCCCCCTAAGGGTGTAGCTAGGGGGGGGGATCAAAATGAGAGCATTGGCCCCAAATAAGAATTTTGCTCTCACAAATAATTTTTTTCTTCAGCCCCCAAATTTTCAGCATTGCAGCAAGTGAGACACTGAAAATCTTTCACAGCTAGAACTCTTTGATTTGTGGGGTTCATGTTCCCTATGTAACTTTGCCTTTCTTTAGATAGCTAAACTGTATTTGTATACGGTCAATCCTCCACTTTTGCAGCTTTGACTTTTGCAGATTTGATTAGTTGCAGATTTGATTAATATATTCTCTCTAGGAATCTCTAGGTCCTCTAGCTCAAGTCTTTTGGAAACTGACCATAGAGTTGTGCTGGAACAGATTATTAGAGAAAACCCTTCTCTAGGCATTTGTAGGTCCTCCACTGTGATTCTGTGGTCAACCTCTGCCAGATGTTGACCACAGCGTTGTACTGGAGGCCATAGAGAGTCCTAGAGAGGTGTTCTCTCAGGTTAAAACATCATGGTTTTTTTTAATTTGTGTTTTTTCCACTTTCACAGCAGTCCTATGCCCCTAACCCCAGTGAATGTGGAGGGTCAACTGTATACTCAGCAGATATGCTAATTTACTGCAATGCTAGAAATTTGGGGACTGAAGAAATTTAGTGGCAAGGGGAAGAATTCTTATGGGGAGGCACTGCCTTCATTTTGATCCCTCATAGTTACATGCCTACACTGGGACATACTATCACAGTTCACAAAAGGTCTAAGATTCTTCTTAAAGAATAAACCACAACTGTAGTTCTGACTATGATTTTGTGTTGATCGGTGTTATCTCAGCCTAAATAGCAATAGCACTTATATTTCTATATGCTTTATAGTGCTTAGCATTCTCTATGCAGTTTACAATGTGTTAGGGGGACTGCAGACAGGCAGCTGTCCTGGGAAGTGGCGGATCAGGGCGATGGCAACCCCACGTTGCGGTCCCGATCCTCCCTTTTGCCATCCCCAAAAGAGTGGCAAAATGTTGCTCCTTTTAAGGGCAGCAAAAGGCCACCCTAAGAGTCAGCGCCACGGCTATTTCTCGCTCTTTCGGCACAGCATGTTTAATCTCTGCGTCAGGATGGTGTCAGCATGGGGTTGGGGTGGCTGGCATGCGGCTGCCCCACCCCAACTCTACTCCCAGGCCAGCCCTTTGGGCCGGTCTGCAGAGGCCCTTAGTTAGCCAATTGCCTCCAACAAGCTGGATACTCATTTTACTAATCTACGAAAGGATGGAATGAGTTAACTTGGAGCCCTGCAAAATCAAATTAAATAGCCTAAAGGCATCAGATCCCATCTGATCTTGGAAATTAAGCAGGGTTAACCCTGGTCAGTATTTGGATGGGAGATTGCCAATGAATAACAGGTGTTGTCAGCTATATTTCAGAGGAAGGAACTGGGAAAGCCACCTCTTGAGTATTCCTGGCCTAAGAAAACCCTATGAAATTCATGGGGATACCATAAATTAACAGGTGATTTGAAGGCACACACACACCTAGGGTAGTCAACACTTTAAAAATGATAATAACCACTCTGCTACTTTGAATCACACCTGTAAATGGACCAATAACCACTGTAATTGATACAAAAAAGAACACACATTCTCCAAAGCAACTGGCTATGATCAGCAGGTTGTTGTCTGTAGTCAATCCCAGATTTGCCTTTTGGATTATTTTCAAGACACATCACCACACAAACCACAAACATACCACACATCTTCCACCATGATCCCCCTCATTTTCCATGCTCCTTGTCTTGTACATTGATTTTTTGTTTACAGTGCTAACTGTACCACTTCAGCAGTATAACTGTAAAAGAAAGTCAGAAAAGAAAGAAATACTCAACCTGGTACCTGGAAATATAATGAAGCTCAGAAGAATACTTCACTGGCAAAGGTCATACCTCTTTCAACACATCCTCAGTGGGACTACTCAGAAGTTCAGGAGGAAATGAGACAATGGATACAGATGTGAGAATTTCACAATCCCTGGATGGTCAACTCCTAGACCGAAAAATCCCCACCCTCTACCCTGGCTTTTAAAAGGTCGTAGCTGTTCCCAGAAATTCATAAGAAATAGACCAGGACAGGAGATACAGCATATGATTTATTTTTTAAAAATCCCATGTACAGCTGCTGCCAAATTCTGAGCTTTTTGGTCAGTTTGAAGGAGCCCTGAGTTATTCTAATCCTTAGGCTGCTGCCACATTGCAGAATTGATGCAGTTTGACACCACTTTAGCTGTCATGATTCCAGCCGATGGAAACAAATTGGTAATTTGTTGTAGCAACAGAGCTCTGAGACAAAAAAGGCTAAATATCTCAAAAACAAATAAACAAACAATCCTATGGATCCCATAATTCCATAACATTGAGCCAAGGCAGGTAAAACAGTGTTGAATTGCATTAATTCTGCAGTGTAGATGTAACCTTGGTGCAGCCAATGGATGTGTGATGAGGCCTGGCCAAGAGGACATCTACCTAGTCCCTTGCAAGGGGTATTGTGAACCAAGGGTTAAGGGTTTTTGAACAAGCCCAAACCCAACCCAAATTCTGTGCATATAGATTTTTCTCTTATCTGAGATGAACTTACTTACATTCTCTTGTGTTACACAAGAATTTTCAGATTCTTATTAATCTTCTCCAGTCCGAGATAGTAAAGGAAAGAGTACAATTTAATTATGCATATACAGCTGGAGTGGTGGTAGAAATCAATAAATGCAGTGAGTGGGGAGAACAGGGATGAAGACAGGTATTTGAGAGCTAAAACGTATAACCATGTTAAAGGAAGGATTTTTGCAATTTTCCTTTTAGTGCTGCCATCCAGAAAGAGCCTCAATGAGGCTTGGCAGCTGATGGATACAAATGGAGACTTTGGACAGTCCCAGAGTCTATCAGACTTACATGTAGAACCATTCCTCCATGCAGTGAGAACTTCTCCCTCCCTGCATGCAGAAAACATCCAAAACAAAAGGTTACACTACAGGAATCTGAGGATTTTCTGAAGTTGGTTAGAGGACCATTCACATGTGTTATCCTTCACCTGCTATGTGTAAGAGAGTGAAACTGAGACTGGCTTTTTTTTTAACGGTGCCAGATTAATCACAGCCTTTGGGATCTAATGATTTTTGCCCAATTCTTTATAGGCTTGAAATGGTTTTAATTTGTTTCATGAACTGTTTCAATTATTCTTCATGGTTTTAAATGTAAAGTCTTATACACTGTTCTTAAATTGACTTTATCTGTCCTGAGATCTTGTAATACAGAATGGAATAAGACCTAGTAGGGCTCTCGAAGACCAGGGCTTGAAGTGAGCTTTCATTCCTGGGATCACCATAAGATGAAGCCAACTTGACAACAACAAATACATATTTTAAACAAACAAACAAACAAACAAACAAACAAACAAACAAACAAACAAACGTACAATTTCATGAGCACTACACCATGTATGAACAGTTCCTAAAAGCCTCTGAAATCCTCCTTTGTACAGTGACAGCATTAACTGATGGCTTCCATTTTAGCATGAGGTCTTCATGTCTTAGCCACTATCTATTTTACTCATTTTGAACTTCATACACTTTTGTCACACTTCTTGCCTGGAAACATTTCAAAATATTACCATGTTCTTTCTTGGTTGCTGCTGTGATTAATATATACTTGAAATAATATAGACACCTGGGATGACTCCCTTTCAGGCCAGTGTGCAAGGAATCTGTAGCTGGGAAATAGAAGCTTGGACAAAAGAGCAATCAGGAGAGGAAGCTGATAGGCAGAACATAAGGGCAAGGCTGAGGAGTGAGACCAGAAGGCATGCTAGAGTTCAGGGAAATCTGGTTGCAAAGGAAAGGCTCAACTGGCAAGAAGAGTCAGAGAGCTGTTGGAGCCATGCCATAGATATGGAAGTTTTTTCCTAAAGAGGCAGCACTTGCATTGCTAACCACATGGGACAGTACAGTATCATCCAAAATCCTTCCCTTTATCAACCAAAATGCACATTACACATGTTGCTAGATTTTTAATCTCCACTGACTTCTTCATTCAAAATTATACAGGAGAAAGAAAGGGGAAAAATGATGTTAATCATAGCTCCGAGTTTGATATCATCATTCCCCCCACTCTGGCTTTCTTTCTCCAGTATGATTTTTAACACATTTGCCTGATGAAGGAGCCCATAGAGGTTTTTTTTTTTTTGGTATAATGTACATTTTGGTTGGCCCAATAAAGGGCTCACTGTTTTGTGGATTTTGGATGATACTGTACTTTGCAATGTGGCCAATACATTTACCCTTGGATATGCCACATAGGACAGTATTCGATGGTTTCTGGTATTCCAAACCATTCATGGTTATGTTGGTGGGCTACTTCCCTACTTGTTGACTAAGGGGGTAAGCAGACGGGCAGCCCTGGGCCACCCCGGGAAGCTGCGCCGCTGGGCCGAGGTATCCCTACACCTCAGCCCCGTGGTGCAGCTTCGTGACCCCTGGAAGGAGCACTAAAATAGCACTCCTTCCACAAGTTGCTGAAGGTGCGCTGCAAAAGGCTGGCAGCGCACCTTTGGCAACTCTTCAGCCGCAGCGTGTGCGGATGCTACGGTGGGAAGGCATCGTCGGAGAGCTGCCGTGTGGAGGGGCTGGCGCTCCGACTATGCCTTCAGGAAGGGGTTGGGGCGCCCACCGTGCGGCTGCCCCTCCCCTTCCTTGTCCCCAAAATGGTCCTTTGCGCCATCTGCTTCCCCTCATATTTGCTTAAAATGATATTTCTTCATGCAATATCAATGGTAAAAAAAACTCTGGCAATTCTTCATTGAGTTTAGCCTGCCAGTAGTAATCAAGTGCTGTGAACAGCTTCTTCCCTGACAATTTTTCCTGGTACTTTCTGCTGTGGGAATGGAGAACTGTTGTCTCAGCTTAGCCTCATTTAGGTCACATGAGTTAAGGCATTTTATTAGTTCATTTATTGCAGCTATATCCATCCCTTTCTCTAAAGAACTTGCCATAGCATGTATGGCTCTCCTCCCCACACATTTTATCCTCACAAGAGCCATGTGAGCTAAGTCAGGGAGAGACAGTCACAATGATCCATTTCCTTTTGCAGAAACATAAGGTTGTTAAACCAAGGAGTAGGCCTTGTCACTTTTGTGATAATCACTCTGGTTCCAGTTTTTCAAGCACAGACTTCAACTTCCTTACAGTAAAATATCCCCAGAAAGCAAAGGGATCTTCTGACTCCATGGAAAAGCAACCTGTAACATTCAAGATACTGTTGAATTTCATCTCCCACCATCCTTAATCATTTACTATAGTGACCAGAGCTGTTTGGTGTTGTAGTCCTAGAACATCTGGAGGACCACAAGTTGCTAACTGCTATTTGACAGCTATGGACAATTGTAGCTTCCAGACAGATATGGTGAAAATCTATCAAAAACATCAATCCAGAGCTTCATAAACATCTGTATAGTGCTTGTAAATATTGCCTTTCATTGCATGATCCAGCCAGGATATTTTGTTGGTCCAAAGTGACATAGATATTTCTCTAAAACCAGGCACATAATAGAGTGGAGAAGGAGCAAACTCATGACCCTACAGATAATGTTAGATTGCAAGTGCCATAGCATCAGTCATAGCTGGACACTAATAATGTGGATTATTACAGGAGATGCAGTCCACCAATGTGTGGAGGGTCACAATTTGTCCATCCTGGCATAGAAGGTCAAATCCACTTCTTTCCGACAGCTTGGCAACATGGAGTAATTACACTCTGTACTTGATGCATGCACCTTCAAAAGAAACCAGTATGAACTGAGACTGAATGCTGTGCAATTTGCCTGTCAGGGTTTTGGCTACTTTCACTGCAATAGTGTTTGTTTCTGCTCCACTGTTCAACTTACAAAGAGATGACTGACAAGCTAGCTATTGTAACTGTGCTGTGCCATGCATTTGGATGGACCTTCTCCTTTGCAAGCTATGCTGAGCAGGCATTGTTGTCCCTAAACAATGTGCTCCCACCCTTCTCTGGCTTTGTCTTCTCTCCCTTTGATCTACGCATTTTCACCAAGTGGCTTGTTCCATACTGCTTGTGACAATGGTAGTTACTTCAAAGGCTAGACACGGTTGAGGCTTCTGGATGTTTCCACATCTGCTGCAAATTTTGCTTTTGCTTTATGTGAGCAGCCTTCTCATGTAGCAGGTTTGGCAGGAGGATTACCTTGCTTTTGGAATTAGCCAGAAGAATACATGTGTGCAACCACATACAGGACCACTTTTACAAATATTATCTGAGCTTGGGTGCTTCTTGAAAGAGCTCTCATCCTGGAGGTTCCCACTGCCAATTGAAGACTGAGAGTAAGGTCTCCTAGAAGGCTTTCTTTGAATTTGCTGCAAGAGTGAAGAAAATTTAGTCTCTCTGTATAACATCCCCAGAAAGCAAAGGGATCTTGTAGCACTTTTGAAACTGGGAGAAAGAAATTGGTTGCATAAGGTTTTGTAGATGAAAGGTTTTATCACATGAGGATCTTATCCTCCTAAAATAGCATTGTTTGTAAAATGCTATGTAATTAAGATTGCTCTCTTTCCTATCACACCTTAGGGATCATTTCAGGATTGAAATCTTCATTTGTGTTAAAAGTTTGTCACACACAACATTTGGGACTGCCCACCCAGTACCGTCCAGTACCTCCTCCAAGACATTATTCCTGCCCCATTTCTTAGTTTGGCATAGAGAGCTGGGGGAGAGGGAGATAAATATCCCTCCTCCCAAATATAAATGAAAACAGTCTTAGGTTTAAAAAGGCCTTTTCCCCCTTGTTGAGGTGAGGTTTTGCTGATTCAGATCAAACTTCTAGCTTCAGATTTAATTAATCACTGGCAGATGAAAGCCAGCAACTTGTCTGATCTATATGTCTGATCTATCGCAATACTGACTTTCATCTGCCAGTGATTAGTTAAGTTTGAAAATAGAAGCAACAAGAAGACTGAAGGCAGGGTTAATGAAATACATGCTTTTTTAAAAACTGTAAAACTTTTCCCCACTTATATTTCCAGACATGCGTAAGTGTGTGTAAGAGTGTGTGCGTGTGTGTAAAAGAGAGAGGGGGGAAGAATGAGAAAGAGACTCCATGAGGTGGGGTGGGGGGCAGTAAGCAAAATTTTGGCTTCTCTGACAAGCACCATGGGGGGGGGGTCATTTGCCAATTTATTAATTTCTATGGAGAAAAAAGTTTCAAAGTTTCTCTGTTGTTTTGCCAAATGAAAAGAAAACAAATCTAAATTTCTGCCCCTTCTCTTTCTCATCTGATCACAGGGCACCTAAGCCACACCCAAAGCATACGCAGAGTGCCCAGAATTGGCATTAAAACAAAATTGAACATTTATACTTGAAATCATAGCAGAACAGCAGTGGGAAAAAGAGGTAATTAATGGATTTTTTTTTATTTGAAAATTCAAACATACAAACATAGAATCATACATACAAACATATATAGACATACATATATGCATACATTCAAACATATAAAATAAAACATTCATACAGTTATGCATCTGTGTATGAATCTCTCAAATCCATCAACAGCTAAGTACAGGTCTGTCATTACTTACATTCCTTTCACACTTTATTTTTCGTTCTTCATCATTTGGCTCTACCTTTCTCTTCTCATCTTATAATTAATGTTAAATCCTCATCTTACCTCTTACTACCTTCAATTGAAATGAAACCTTAACTTGTACTTTCTCATTATGTTGTTTTTCCCCCCTTTTATATTCTTTCTCTTTTCTTACTTATCCCTTTATTCGTCTTGCCCTTTTTTCCAATTTTCTATCTTTCTATAATCTTTAAACAATTAATAATCTCCCATTTTCAAATATTCTTAACTGTTAACCATTCTTCTTCTACTTCTCTTGGTTTATCTTTCATTAATGCTGTTAATGTATCTAGTATCATTGCTTCTTTCATTTTATTTTCCCATTCTTTTTTTGTTGGTATATTACTTTGTTTCCAGTATCTTGCATATACTGTTCTTGCAGTAGTTGCTATGTACAGTAGTATTCTTCTATATTTTTTTCCACGTCTGGTTCAATTATATTTGTCATATTCAATAAGAAAAATGTTGGGTCCAATGGTATTTGTGCCTTTAACATCTTAGATGTCTCCTCTTGAATTCCTTTCCAAAAGTCTTTTATTATCTTACATTCCCACCATTGATGGAATAAAGTTCCTCTCACTGATTTACATTTCCAGCATTTTTCACTCCCTGTACTATAAATTCGATTTAGTATAATTGATGTCATATACCAGCGGTAGAAAAATCTTTAAATAATTTTCTTTATAATCCTGGCATAGAGTGTATTTATTAGTGTTTTTCCATGAGCTTTCTCATGCTTCTAGATTGATTTTTTCCCCCTAATATCCTGGGCCCATTGAATCATTACTTGTTTCACTTATTCTGTCTAAATCTCTCTCTTTAAGAATTTTATAATATTTTGAAATGTGTTTATTTCCCCCCCCCAAAAAATATTACCTTATCTATTGCTAATTCATCTTTTGTAATCCCATTGTTTTTAATGTTGGCTTTGTATTGTTCCTTCAATTATCTATAAAGAAACCAGTTCTTACCTATTTTATTGACTAGTTCTTCCTGTTTTTATTTCAATTTCAATTTTGCCTTTCCATTTCAGTAGGTCTTTATAAATTAGCCATTGATTCCCATCCCTCCTAGATGATCCTAAAAAAGCCTCCTGGTGATACCCAACTTGGGATTTGGCTATAAAATTGATGTTTTATTTTCATCCACACTTTAAGAAGGGAGGGCCTCGGCAGACGACTAATAAAGTCATCTCCGAGGCAAGGAAGAGGAGGGGCAGCCACATGAGCGGCGCCCCTTCCTCCTCCCGAGGTTGCCCTCGGAGCTGCTAGTCCTCCGCAAGGCCGGCGTTCTGGGGGCAACCTCCTGCCACAGCGTCCTCACACGCTGCGGTGAAAAAGCCAGGGAAAGTGCACCCTACACGTTTAGGGTGCACTTTCCCTGACTTCTGAAAGGAGCGCTATTTTTGCGCTCCTTTCAGGGATGCCGTCGGTGCGCCGCGTTGCAGATGCCGCGGTCCCACTGCACACCGTCCCAGGGCATCCCAGACGCCCTGGTCTGCATCCCCCCGGAGTCTCTAATAATATGATGTGAGAAATCTTTATTAACTTTTAATTTATTATACCAAAGGAAAGCATGGTATCCATATCTCATATTTGTTTTTTCTAAAGTTAGCAGCCTTTCATTCTTAAGTGTGCACCATTCCTCTAGCCATGTTAAACAGGCCACTTGGGTTTAGGTCTTTAACATCAATGCTTTAAGAATAAGTCAATTCTTGACAGAGAATTATGTGCTTGTGAAAAAAAGGTGAATCCATTTATCTGCTTATATCTACTACTCCAAACATCTTGTAGTCCAAACTCTTCTGTTAGTTCAAAAAAAGAATTTGGTAATTTGCCTTGACTAATATTTATTTTTTTCCCTTCTAAAGAAGTTTTATCTCTTTTTGGTTCCAGTACCGCATTAAAGTCACCTAGAAATACAATATTTTCATATTCCCATTTCTTCAATTCCTTATGAATTCTATCAAAATATCTTTCTCTGTTGTCTTGTGGACCATATATTCCTTACCAGAATAGTTAAATTTTCTAGTTTCACTTCCACCCCAATGTAAGTACCTTCTTCATCACCAAAGAGTTCTTTAGATTGATATTTCCTCTTTACATATATTGCTAATCCTTTTTTTCTTTTCATTTGCCACAATATAAGAATTGCCTAACTTATAATTTCTTATGTATTGAACATCTTTTTTTAATCTTCGTTTCTTGTATACATGTAATGTCACTATTTATTTTCTCCAATCTATGGAATACTATACTTCTTTTGTATTTGGAATTGATAACTTTAATATTCCAAGATGTAATCTTAATACCCATCTTTTCTTTTCCAAAGTTGTCTCAAAAATAAGGAAGAATTTTTTGTTGTTGTGCCACCCCTTCCTCCCCTTTTTCTTTTTTCCCCCCTTTTATTTAAAGAATTTAAGTAAGTTTATTTAAATGATTTTATTACAACTTAAATCTGGATTTCTGTTCCTTCCTTCCTTCCTTCCTTTCTTTCATTCTTTCTTCTTTTGTCTTCTCTTTTCTTCTCCCTTTCCTCCCTTTCTTTTTCTTTCTTTTTATATTTATTTATTTACAGTTCTTCACTGCTTTCTTTAAATTCTCTTTTTCTTCTTCTCTGTTCTGTTTCTTCA
>CM034703.1:124122970-124148445 GCA_020142125.1 Phrynosoma platyrhinos
TTTCTCCTTTCTGTTAGAAACTGGCCTGGAGAGCCTCCTCTTCCTCCTCCTTCCCCTGTCCTGGCCGAAACTGATCCATTTGATTATAAACATCCCTGTAGGCTCTCAGATATTAAGGCTAGTAAGAATAGCTGGGAACTATTATAACCATTGCCTGCAGCCTTGATGCTTATTTATTGCCTCTTCCTCTTAGGGTAACGACTTACTATTGCCCCTCAAAAAGGCAAAAAAAGAACATGGATTTGTGTAAGAAGAGCCCTGGTGGCGCAGTAGTTAAATGCCTGTACTGCAGCCACTTACTCATAGACCACAAAGCTGCGAGTTCAATACTAGCCAGGGCTCAGGCTAGACTCAGGCCTGCATCCTTCTGAGGTCACTAAAATGAGTACCCAACTGTTGGGGGGCAATGAGCTTACAATTGTAAACCACTTAGACATCCCATAGCGCGATATGAAGCGGTATATAAATGCTTGCTGCTTTGCTAAAACATTCAAATGCTTTTAGTTTTAGTTTTGTATAGACGTAAATTTTGAAATAATTGCTGTAAATTGAAATGTGTGTGTGGGGGGAACCCTTATCATAGTATGAAAAATTGACCCTGCTATCTGCTGTATAGGCGCTAAACATTGGGCCTTTGCAGACTGGTCCAAAGGGCCGGCCTGGGGATAGAGTTGGGGTGGGGCAGCCACATGCCGGCTGCCCTAAACCCACACCGATGCTGTCCTGACACCATATGCTGTTACGCACAGTGCGTGGCATCAGAACACCCTCCCAGCATAGAGTTTAAACTTGCTGCACTGAAAGGGCGCTGAAGAGCCATGGTGCTGGTTCTTAGGACAGCTTTTGTCACCCCTAAAAAGAGTGGCATTTTGCCACTCTTTTCGGGGTGGCAAAAGGGAGGATCGGGGCCACGGCATGGGGTTGCCGTGGCCCTGATCCGCCAGTCCACAGGGTGGCCCAGAGCCACCTGTCTGCAGAGGCCCATTATTGGGAAATTAAAAGATCACTGTTCTGCCTTTTCACTGATGTTTACATTTAAGCCAGACCTTCTACGCAAAGATACCTTCAAACAGAGCAGAGCTGGGCAAATTTAGGATCTTTAGATGTTGCTGGACTACAGGTTCCAATTGTCCAAACCAGCAAAGCTAATGAAGAATGCTGGGAACTGAAGTATGCAATGGGATCTTGTAGCATCTTTGACACTCTTGTGTGAAAGAAGTTGTAGCATAAGCTTTCATAGACTTAGGGGGGATGCAGACAGGGGGCCCTGGGCCACCCTCGGAAGTGTAGGATTGGGGCCGAGACTGCCCCATGCCTCAGCCCCAATCCTCCCTTTTACTGCCTCAGAAAGGAGCGCCAAAATGGCGGTCCTTTCAGAGGTGGCAAACAGGCCTCCCAAAGAGCTGCCGCGTGTTTCTTCTGTGCCCCTTCCGGTGCAGCGTGTCAGGACGCTGCACCAGAAAGATGTCTTGACGAAACACACCATGCGTAATGGTGTGCACCTTCATGATGTCCTCAGTGTGACGTTGGGGCTCCTGGCGTGTGGCTGCCACTCCCCTTCCCTGCCTCCTAGATAGTGCAAAGGGCTGTCTGTAGAAGCCCTTAGTCTACTTCCTCAGAAGCATACTGGTAATTGGTCAACTTATGGAAGTCCACATTTGATTCATCCCTGAAACTACTCTGGAAAAGTGGTCACATCACTGCCCTACCTCTTGGCAGGAGTACAGGTATTGTTCTTCTGAGTGGAGATTCCCTTCAGAGGTTTATTTTCTGCTATATGACTCTCTTCTCTGATTCATATCTTTCTTTTCAGAGACCTCCAATACTGTCTAGAAAGCCTGGCATTTTTTTTAACCATGCTAGAAAACTCCCCAGCAAGATCAGATAAATGTTTAGCTAGCAGATCCATGTATTTTATTTTTCTGGAATCACACTTGTACTTGATGGGCAAATTTTTCTGTGAAGGCCAAAAATGACAAGATGCTGCTGCTATAACTCCTGTGTGGAGAATATCTAGACATTACAGTGAAAGGAGCATAGGGTTTTCCTGAATGGTTTTTATTTTATTTCTGTCATAAAGTCATGGCCTCCTCCCATATTGCGAACAGTGATGTATGGCAGAGCAGGAGTGAGCAAATGGAGTAGAGAATGTGAGAAGCAGATTTCTGCCCTGGGACCCTGTAGGGTCCACATGGACTGACAAAAATGTTGGGAAAACAAGCAACAAAACCAGAAGTGCCAGAAGTGTGCTTCTGGTTTTGAAAAACAGCAAAGCCTTTAACCTACATAAAAGGTGAAGTGCTGCTGCTTGGATCTTCCAGGAGAAGTAGAATTGTTATATATTGTTCACTCCCCCCCCCCCAGCACAGAATATATATACTTATATACGAGCCAGCATAGCATAGTGGTTTGAATACTGGACTATGACTCTGGAGACCAGAGTTTGATTCTCAGCTCAGCCATGAAACCATCTGGGCAATTCACTCTCTCTCAGCCTTGGAGAAGGCAAGGGCAAACCTGCTCTGCACAAATATTGCCAAGAAAACCCCATGATAGGTTTGCCTTAGGGTCGCCATAAGTTGGAAATGACTTAAAGTCACACAGCAACAACAACAACTATGTCTAGGGAGATTATCACACCATCACACTAACCTGTTGGCAACCCAAAATAAATGCAACCACTATCTTAGTGCTGCAGTCATGTTTTAGATTGCACTTTTTCCTGAAAACTGGGATGTATTCGCAATAAGAGTGGCAAGAACTGACTGCATTCCTGAGATCACTTTAAAAAAAAAAAAAGCTGCACATGCATATTGTGGTCATTCACAGGTTCTACCTGTGAATGAAAAGTGCTGGTTTAAATGCATGAGAACAGCAGTATGTGCACTGCATCATGTGGTCAGGACTGTTGCTAAATCAGAACTATGCTGATCGGTTTGTGCTATAACTGATAGTGTGATAATGTCCTACCAAAAAAACAATTTCCTACCTTCAAAGAATGGTTAGTCAGGGCATAATGGATAACGGTACTCCATACTTCATGAAACTACAAATCCCAGGATCCATAGTAAAGTAAAGCACAATACTATAATTGATTAATGTGAAAGAAAACACAAGCATACCCTCCACTGTCCCTATTTAGCAGGGGCAGTGCTAGTTAGTCCTCTGTTGTCCTACTTTTTCAGTTGCTTTAAAAATGTCCCAGTTTCTCTTATGTCTTCCCACTTTGCTTCCTCATCTTTAGCTTACTTCCATAGCTCCAAACTGAGTACAAAGGGCAAAAGCAATTTGCATTCAGTTAACTCCGTGGGAGTTAATCTCCCAGTAGGGTGAAGCAAAAGCAAACTGCTGCAGCCTCTCCTGGCTTGTGTATTCTTTCTCATCAATTATTTTTGCCATCATGACCACAGTCCAATGTTTCTTGGCAACAAATGTTCCAGTTTTCATCTATGAAATGTTGGATAGTATGCATGAAAGGATGAAACTTATGGGAGGAAATGAAGCCTAAGAGTCTGAAATTATCAGTCTATATACGCCTCCCTCTACATTTGCTGGGGTTAGGGGCATAGGACTCCTGTAAATGTAGAAAAACCTCAAATAACAAAAACACTATGTTGTTAGCTGAGATAACAACAACAACAACAACAACAACAACAACAACAACAAAATTTATTTATATCCTGCCCCTTTGAGGTCAATCGGGGCGGCTAACAACAATAAAATATTACATAGTACGAAACAAGTCTGATTCCCTCCCCCCCTTAAAACATTATTAAATCAATCCAAGTTAAAACGACACCTGTCTAGGAATGATAATACCTCTCTAGGAATCTCTAGGTCCTCAAGTACAACTCTGTGGTCAATATCTGTCAGACATTGACCAAAGAGCTACAAATGCCTAGTGGAGTGTTCTCACTACAAATCTCTAGGTCCTTCAGTGCAGCTTTTGGTCAAAGTAGACCATAAAGCTGCACTGGATGACCTATTGGGGATGCAGACCAGGGCGTCGGAGACGCCCTGGTCCGGAGCGCCGCCGGAGTTCAGCCTCCGGACCGCGGCGCTCCTGCGGCGCATCTAAAAGGAGCACCAAATTGGCGCTTCTTTTAGATTTAAGGGAAAGTGCGCCCCAAAAGCGGTGGGCACACTTTCCCTGGCTCAAACGCCGTGGCACATTCAGCTGCTGCGGCGTGAGGGCAATAGAAAAGAATAGAACAGAACAGGGAACACATGACGAAGCTCTGACTAATTTTAACTATTACCACCAAACTAACTACTGACTACTGAGTTTAAAACAGAATACAGCTAAGAAGCAGTTATAAGGCTCAAGAAGTATTTGAAAGCAATTAAGGGCCTAAGCAGATGGTGCAAAGTGCTGTCTTCAAGGCAAGGAAGGGGAGGGGCAGCCTCATGCTGGGCGCCCCAACCCCTTCCTCAACACGTCATTGGAGAGCCTGTCGCTCCAGACGGCCGTCGCTCCAGACGGCCGTCGCTCCAACGACGCACTTCCGCTGCAGCGTCCGCACATGCTGCAGCGGAAGAGGTGCTGAAGGTGTGCCCAAGGCTTCTTGCGGCGCACCTTCGGCGTCTTGTGGAAGGAGCGCTATTTTAGCGCTCCTTCCAGGGCCAAAAAAGCTGCAAGTTGGGGCCGACAAGTGCGGCTACCTTGGCCCCAATCTGCAGCTTCCCAGGGCAGCCCATGGCCGCCCATCTGCTTACCCCCTAAATAAACTAGCATATTAAAACCAAGCATTGACTTAGACTTTTAAAGCTTTTAAAATCATATTTTTGTTTTAAAAGTTTATTCAAAATAGCCTGCCTTATATGACAGATTCTCATGGTGGCATAAAAGTAAATTCAATTTAAACACATACACACCAATTTAAATTTTAAAACAGTAAAACAATTAAACATAGTTTAAACAATGTGAAAGCATCTTAGGGTGCATCTATACTGTAGAAATAAAGCAGTTTGATATCACTTTAACTGCCTGGGATCCAGCCTACAGAATCCTAGGATCTGTAGTTTTGTGAGGTAGCAGTACCCTTTGGCAAAGAAAGCTAAAGACCTTGCAAATCCACAAATCCCAGGATTCCATAGGATGAAACTACAGCAGTTAAAGTGGTGTCAAACAGCATTATTTCTTCAATTTAGATGCATCCTTAAATAATTTAACAAGAAATCTGGTTGTATTTTTGTCTAAACTACTGATGTCTGTTAACAGTAAGGGACTTTCCCTCTTTGCAGACAGCGTTTTGCGCCGTCTTGGTGGTAAAGAAGGGGAGGGGCAGCCTCATGCTGGGCGCCCCAAACCCTTCCCAAACACGTCATCGGAGCACCGGTCGCTCCACACAACGGGCGCTCCGATGACGTCCTTCTGCTGAAGCGTCTGGACATGCTGCAACGGAAGAGACGCCAAAGAGGTGCCCAATGCCTCTTGTGGTGCACCTTTGGCGCCTTGCAGAAGGAGAGCTATTTTAGCGCTCCTTCCAGGGCCCGAAAAGGGGTGCATTGGAACTGAGGAGTGCGGGTACCTCTGCCCCAATCTGTGGCTTCTTGGGGCGGCCCATGGCCACCCGTCTTGACCCATCATAAGGCAGATCAGGGAACAGGGATTCAGTCTGTCTCACATGGTGGTTGCACGCATCTTGGATACACAACTTTCTGGTTTGGTATTCTCCTGGATTGAAGTGTATACTTGAGCTTAGGTAAAAGGCCAAGAAGCGACGGATTCAACTCTGTCTGGATGCTCAGGATTTTTCAATGGCTAGGAACATATTTGCAGTTAAAACTTGTGTGCTTGGTGCATCCATTCCCAGATATGTTTCATCTCTCAAGAAAGACTACCAAAGAAAGTCTGGTACTTATGAATATTTATTTAACAATAATGCAAAAATTTACTAAACTCATACAGTGCACATGTTTATTTCAATAATAGGGATGGGATGCCTTATGTTATGGTCACTGTAAGATATTTTTGTTGTATGATTATTTTCTAGATGGTTTATATGGTTTTGTTATTCTACTGGATGGTTTAAATTGCATTATTGGAGTAAACATATGTAGTTTATGAGTTTAGTAAATGTTTGCATTATTGTTCAATACGTATTCATGAAAAGTACCAGACTTTCCTTGATAGTCTTTCTTGTCACGTGGTTTAGAGTCCTTCCATGTGGAAGGGTATATTGCCCTGTATATTTCCCTTTTGATGTTTCATCTGGCTGCAGTGACACATGCCTTAGATGCATCCTGTTTGGATTCTTGTAGTGTGCTCAACATGGAGCTGTCTTTGAAATGTGACTGAAAACTTCAGCTCTCCAGAGAGCTGAAAACCATACTGTTGGCCAGGCTGAGGAGAACACAACTCCCTTATTACAACAGCTTCCACACAGCGCCATTGCTGTTGGCCGTTCCAAAATGGCATCCCGCATTGTACACGCATGCACCCATGATGCGCAACGCCATTTGGGAAGGCCCAACAGCTCCAGCGCCGTGCTCATGCGCATGATGCCGACGCCATTGGGCCTTCCAAAATGGTGCCTGAGGTCGTGCGTGATGCGCCAGTGCGCATGCGCCGACGGTGGCGACAGGACCAGCCACGGGCCGGTCCCAAGGCCTCCGCGGGCCACAGTTGGCCCACAGGCCGGGGGGTGCCGATGCCTGTTCTAGTTCTTCTGTCTTCTAGGTGAGTGAGCTGCATACCTCCTTGTTGTCTCTCCATTGGCAAATGATGACCTTTTTGTTCCAACAGGCTTTTGTGTTTTAAAGGAAAAATATTTGATTAGTGTGCTGTCAGTTATCTTTTCCCATTTAGCAGAACTGTTAAATTATTTTTGATTGGTAGATATTTTAACTGCATTTTAAAAAATAACTAGGTCAAATAAAAATAAAAATAATTATTTATTTTTATTTATTTATATTCAATCTAGTTATTTTTTTAAAATGCAGTTAAAATATCTATCAAATCCATTTTTAAAAAGATTTCTGTTAAATGGCAAAAGATACAAGACAGCACAGAACTTTTTTCTGTTTTCTGTTTGTTTTTTTATAGGGAGTTGTTTGCTTATTTGTTTGTTCTCCCCTCCCCTTTTTCTTTTCTGTTGCTATTTTTTTTTTAAAAAAACATACTTAGGATTAGTTTTCTTTTTCTTTCCTTTTTTTCTACTGTGTTTTACTGCTTTTTTAATGTATATTCAGTCTTTTGTTACAGTCTACTGGTTCTTGTATGTGTGTTTCTAAAATATTATGTTCTTTTTGATAACTATGAAATATAAATAAAATTTATTTTAACAAGATTAAAAAAATAACTACCAGTATGTTATTATCTATATGCACTTTTACTCTTGTCTGTTTTTATTTTGTAACTCACTTTGGGGAAAGGGCTGGGATATAAATGAACAAATGCAACACAGTCAAGTATGCAGTGTGAAAGTACAAGACTGAACATTAAGAGATCTTTCTGCAGCAGCCAGTTAGTGGCTAAGTACATGTCTAAATAAAAAGATCATTACTTGCCTGTGGAATGACAACAGAAATGTGGCTAGTAGGTACATGTTTATTTCTTAGCTTTGTCCAATAGGGTTCTAAGAATTGCTGAAACAGCATATGGAACCATTTCTTTAACTGAAATGCTAAACATGGTGACATTAGAAATATTATATCTGCAGCACAACAGTAGGTTGCATTTTAAAGCCCATTGATTTCAATAGGTTTAGATGTGCCTAAATAAGTGCTGAATTGTGGTCAAAGAGACAAACATACAATTAATGAACTGGCTCTTTCTCTTAGGCTGAATCCACACTACAGAAACAATCCAGTTTGACACTGCTTTAACTGCCATGGCTTCATTCTATGGAATTATGGGAACTGTAGTTTTAGACAAATTTGGCCTTCTCTGTCAGAGAACGCTTGTGCCACAACAAACTACAAATCCCAAAATTCCATAGCATGGAGCCATGACAGTTAAAGCAAACTTGATTATTTCTGCAGTGAGGCTGCAGCCCCAATGAGTTAGTTCCCTGTAATACTGAATGATCAATAAGTGGCAAAAATTACATCCAGCCATGGAATAACTCAGACTTTTTAACCCATATTTGTAGGTAAGTATACTTCATTTACAGTTCTTTTCTTTCAAGTGCACTTGTCATCACAAATATAATAATTCAAAGATACAGCTGTGTTAGTCTGTAGAATCAATACATAGAGATATCTTGTAGCACCTTTGAGACTATCTGAAAGAAAGAAATTGGCAGCATGAGCTTTCATACACTTCAGTCTAGTTCTTCAGATGCATTTTTTTCTTCAGATGCATTTTTTCTAGTTCTTCAATGGTATTTTTTTCCTCCTTGTACCACTCTGTTGATTTTGGATTGTTTTCTGTTCCTCCCTGTTATTTTGTGATTTAGTTGATTCCTGCTTTCTTCCTTGACCAGTTTCGTATTGTATTGTATTGTATTGTATTATTGTATCATATTGGCCTTTTTAATTTTTGTAAGCCGCTTTGATCCTTTTTGGAAAGGCGGGGTAGAAATAAAATTTTATTTTATTATTATTATTATTTGGTGGAGTGGAAGACAGGCACAGACATATATATGCCATTTGTATGTGAGGATGTCCTCAAATCTTCACATACCAATGGCATATATGAGGGGGTATTGTAAAGTAATAATTATCACCCAGAGATTATTATGGTATATTGATGAAATGTTGTCAGTGTCATCATCACCAGTGACTTTTTGTTTTCCCAAAAATGAAAAATCCATTGCAGGGGCATCAATTTGGTAACGCAGATGATGTCATTCATGAAGTGGAAGAGTGGTTTAAGATGCAATCTGCAAACTTCTACAATAACGGTATTCGGAGGGTCAAGAAATGCTGGGGAAAATGTGTAAATCTGAATGGTGACTACAGGCCTTTGCAGACTGCCAGAAATAGTGCACATTAAATTGAGGCACTGCCCTGGCTCAGTGCTAGGGAGTCATGGGAATTGTATTTTTTTCTGAGACATTGAGCCTTCTCTGTCAGAGAGCTCTGGTGCCACAATAAATTACAGTTCCCATGATTCCCTAGCACTGAGCCAGGGCAGTGCCTCAATTTAATGTGCACTATTTCTGGCAGTCTGCAAAGGCCCTACGTAGAAATAAATTAACAACTACAAATCAAAACAAACTTTCTGTCAGATTTTTTTAAAGGTGATAATTAAAACTTTACAATAGCCCCTCATATATGTCTGTGCCTGGCTTCCACTCCACCAAATGCATCTGAGGAGGCAGACTGAAGTCTATGAAAGCTCATGCTGCCAATTACCAAACATAACAATGTAACTGTTTTCCTATTTTTCCTGAAGTTAAAAAAATCTATGAGGAAACCCTCACCTCACCATTTTAGGCAGATCAGACTTTATAACAAGCACCTACAGAAAAACTGGATTTCCAGTGTGTATGCGTGCATGCCTTCAAGTCTCCTGTCGACTTAGGGTGATACCATGAATTTCATATGATTTTCTTATGCAAGAATATGCAGAGCTGTTCCTTCTTTAGTTCTTCAGATGAACTTTTGCCAGTTCCTTCTTCTGAAATAGAGTCTACAGCACTTGATATCCATCGGCAGTCTTCAATCCAAGTACAGTGGTACCTCCACATTTGCTGAGGTTATTGGTGAAGGACCTTTGTGAATGTGAAAAAACAGCAAATAGGAAAAAAAACATATTCTTTTTACCTAAGAGAACACCTCACTAAGAATCTCCAGGTCCTCCAATGTAATTCTGTGGTTAGCATCTGCCAGAGGTTGATCATAGAATCATGCTGGAGAACCTACAAATGCCTAGAGAAATGTTTTTTTTTCTTCTAGGAACTTCTAGGTTCTCCAGCACAACTCTATGGTCAACTCCTGGCAGAATTGTGTTGGAGGACATAGAAATTCCTAGAGAGAACATATTAATCAAAACCACAAATAATCAAACCTGCAAAAGTCAAAGGCGCAAATGTGGATGGCCAATTAATACCCTCCTTGGCTCCCAAGATCAGATGGGATCAGTTACCTTTAGGGTATTTATGCTGTCCCTTAAAACAGCTTTAAAATATGAAAAGATTATTCCCAATCAATCATCTTTACAATGTCACTTTCATTCAGAGTACTAGTTCCTGCTAAAAAGAAGTTGTATTAAGTTGAAGTTATAACAACCTTTAACTTCAAGGAAACCTGCGGTTCCCTTGTTCATCTGCTGCAAATAAACACAGATATCTACTTTCTTTCTTTAGGTTTCTGACTGTATTCAGAACTAAATTTTCTCTGTTTTATTCAATGGAGGATATTTGATTGGTTACTTCCTTGATTCTCTCAGCCATCTACCCTCTTACCACTTGTAGTTACAACTAGCAGAATGTCTGTTTCTCCAAGCTGGGGAAGGAGAAGGAGGAATGGAATGAAATGAGCAGTAGCAGCATTCTTTACTTTCTTTCAGCAATGAAAAAACATAAGTGCTTCTCTTTCTGGGCAGGAATTGAGTCATCTACAGAGTAAAACCAACTATAGAAGTAGACAAAAATGTTTCATGTTCCAATGTGTTTTGGACCCTTTTAATCAGAATGGTCCTTCATCAGGGAATCTACAAACATATAAATTTGGGATGGGAAGAATATTCAAAAGTATTCAAACATGATTGAAAATGTGTTTTGTGTGTGTCAGGAAACCCTGATAAAGAGAATCCTAGACTGACAAAAAATTTTGCAGTTTGAGAATTATTCTGTACAAAATTCGTGCATGGTTTCTTTTGCATGGAAAACAGACTCTGCTATACATTAAGAGCCATATCCCTTGAAAAAAAGAAAGTCAAATTGACGCAGGAGAGTAGTGGATTTCTCGGTGCCTCTCTACATAGCACTTCTTTTCTCCTTCCCAAGGGAGAGGGTCATAAAAGCATGACTTTTGTTGAATGGCTTTTTCTGGTGTGACAAAAAACACACATTTACAACTGTCTCACTTGGAAAGAGGATGGAAGCATTCTTGAAGCTATGTGGGGAAGCCTTGTCTCTGGTGAAGGAGGGGGAGGAATATCCAGGCTTGATTCTTGGCAAGAATCCTTAGCCTTGGACAGCTCCTCTAGTTAAAATCACTCTGTTTCCCATCCACATCAGTCTCCAGTCCAGAGTATATGGCCTTTGTAAACTCTCTACACACACACATACAGAGGCTTTCCCAATGAAGAAGGATTGAGAGTCCTTCCTTGCAGGGGAGAAGCATCTCCCTTTGCACCTTGGGAGCAGCAACTGAGAAGCCTCCCATCCACACTGGCCTTTGCTGCAAGGCCAGCACAGGTGAGACACTTCTCAGTCTCTGTTCAGCTAGCTGCTTGGTTGCTGCTCCCAGGGTGGTGAACCAGGCAGAGCCCATTTACATGGTGGTGGGGCCATGCCCATTGAGGGCAGTGAACCCAGGTGCCCTCAACCCAAAAGCCATTTCTAATAATGTATGATAAATGGCAGGAAAATATGGTGCGTGTGCACCTTGATGGTTAGGACCAGGTTTATTAGGATGGATTAACTGGGACTTGTTTCTGGAAAGTGCCTTGACATGACTTCAATTCATTCTGATTCTGATATCTCAATCAGTTATCTTGGATTCTTTATTATTTGTTATTGTACAGTATCTTCGAGACTGGAAGAAGCTGTAGGGATGGTATGGATTTATACAGCAAATCTTTTTATATTTATAGTTCACGTGTGTGTGTGTGTGTGTGTGCGTGCGCGTGTGTGCGCATGTGTGTCCTTGCATGCTGGTGAAGTATTAACAACTAGTTAAACTGCTGGTGTGAATCAGTATGGCTCTGTTGACATCAATAATTTACACCAGCTGTAGATCTGGTGCTAAATTATTAAAAACTAGATGTGAAAATAAAACATATTTTGTTACTCTATATATTGAATTATCTTCCATTAATCTTTAATAGTCATGAGGATTGGATTTAGAGTTCAGGGAGCAATTAAACCTCTAAGTTAGGAGTATATGAGAAAATACAAGAGTCAAAATATCAATATGGTGTCTTTTCTCCCCAGGTTATTTCTTTTTTAATTCTTGTCATAGGCTCATAGCAAGATCCTGAGATAGTTTTATTTTTTTTAAATGATAGTAATATTAAATAATTCTGGATGGATATTTTAATTCCAGCTACCTTTTAAAGTCTTGAAGTCTTTCCATTAATTAGCAATTTGAAAAGTGTTCTGAGTCTTTAGCTGAAATGCTGCTTCCACCCTACGAAGGAAAAATATACATGAAATTTTACTAATGATACTGAAAACAATTTAAAAACTCGTCAGAGCAATTGCTTCAGGAAATTGCTAGCATTTAGATGGAATGAATTTATTATAAATGTCAGGATTCATTAGAGATCACTGTTTAAAACACTGCAAGTTAGCATGACATGTGATGGCAAAGACACTGAACTGTGAACACACAAATCTGGGGTCCAAGGAGCTGCCTTTGCAACAAACTGATTGTCTCTTTGGGCAGTTCATAGCTTTGCTCCTAAATCTATAACTGTTAGCCAGCTTGGCTTCCAGGGTTGGTCTAAGACATACAGAAATAATATAGATAGTCTGCTTTGGATGCTCAAAATGTCCTTTTTGGGTTGGTACAAGACATTTTGCTGCCTGAGGCAGAACAGCAAATGTCACCCCCTGCTCACCTGAATTTTGTGTAGGAATTACCTTTTTGTATTGCTAATGGAATTCAAATTTTTATCTCCTGGATTTTGGAATGCTTTGTTCACAGTACCAGATAACTAGAAGATGGAGGGACCTGCTTGCATAGATATCCCTCCACAGAACAACACAACAACAACATCTTGAGAAAATACAGGCCTGTGACTAACATCATCATCATCTCTCTCTCTCTCTCTCTCTCTCTCCCCTTTTTCCTCCTGTATGATTTTTAAGACTGAGCTAGCATGGTGCAGTGGTTTGAACATTGGACTATGACTCTAGGAGACCAGGGTTCAAACCCCAGCTTGGCCATGAAACCCATTGGGTCATCTTAGGCAAGTCACAGTCTCAGAGGATGGCAATGGCAAACTCCTTCTGAAGAAGCGTGCCAAGAAAACCCTATAATAGGTTTTCACCTTAATGTTGTCATAAGTCAGAAATTACTTGAATGCACACAACAATTATTTTTAAATACCTTTGCCAGAAGATGATTCCAGTGGAGCTTTGAAAGCTTGCATCATGTATTTTGTGCATTTTGGTTGTTTGAATAAAAGTGTCACTGTTTTGTGGATTTTGGATGTTATTGTACGAAATAACAAAATAGCCTGATTGGTAACTAATACATCTGTAAGAATAAAAAGGAAGATAGTTTTAATTATTCCTCTAGAGGCAATAGAGCACATACAAGGCCCAATGTCCATAAGAAAGGGCAAATTGCTTCTCCTGGAAGTTTCTCAAAGCACTGATTCACCTTTTCAGTAGGTTGCAAGACTATAAAGAATACAATTTTTCACAACCAGAAGCAGGCTTCTGGCCACTTTTGGTCTTATTTCTTCCCCCAGAAGAAATTGGCATTTTGGACAGTCTGAAAGGTCCTCAGTGGGACCCAGGGTAGAAATTTGGTTCCCAGACTTGTCAAATTGCCCAATGCAGGGTTAATACTTATATGATGATACCAACTTGCCCAGGATGACCAGATGTCATAACCGCAAAGGACAAGGCATTGCAAAATGTAGGACATTCAAGAAAAATGTAGGATGTTACAAAATAAAAGAACCTTCATATAAATATAAGCTCATGCTTCTTAATCATGCTCAAAGTGGAGGACATATTGGAATTATCCTGGACAGAAGGCTGAAATGTAGGACATGTCCTGGAAAAGTAGGCTGTCTGGTCACCCTGGACTTGCTTATCTTACCATTTTTACAAAGTGTAATAAGAACTTGACCTTGGGAAATTCATAATTTGCTCAAAAATAATAAGTAGGATGTGAACCCATTGTGTGCAAGGGGAGGGAGGGAAGAGTCCTTGCAGAGACAGCATGTTTCCGAAAGAAAGATAATAATAATAATAATAATAAAATTTTATTTTTACCCCGCCCAATGGATACCCAATCCGGGCGGCTTACAAGTTTAAAATCATAATCCACATAAAACATATGTACACAAAACCCTTCCCACCCCCCTTAAAACAGTATTAAATCAAAATTCATTAAAACTTAATTTAAAATTGGGATCCACACAGAGTAATAAGACTGGCTCGAAGGTCCCTTCCATCTCACGATGGGGCCACGTAGAGACATCCGAAGCACAGATCCTTATATCCGGTCCTCATATCCTTATGTCCTTATATCCATATATCCATACACCCATATACTTTTATTAAGAGAAAAATAAATCAACAAGCAAGTGCACACATGCACACAGAGGATACATGAAATCAGTAAGAAAGGTTTCACACAAAAAATAGTTACCTAGAGACTCTGCACTCCTTGTAGAAAAATGGACCCAGCTGTTTGCTTATGGATTGAAGTTGTGTTGGGACAGCTGAAGGAGATATGTTTAGGAATTTCAGAGAGGGAGTGATACCCCCCTTCCCTTCCCAAATCAGCTCACAGAACACAGATTTTGGAACTCTTGATATAGGCTGAAAATAGACAGGAGCAAAGATTGATTATTGTATATCAAAGGATTCCAATTACTACTCTTTGAAGTAGACAATTTCTAAGGAGAGGAGAGGAGATGGGATGTTGATGTTATCTCATTCTTAGGGCCTGTATAGACTACCAGCTTGAGTCCACTTTAACTGCCCTGGCTCAGTGCTAGGGAATCATGGGAACTGTAGTTTATTGTGGCACCAGAGCTCTTTGACAGAGAAGGCTTGATGTCTCAGAAAAAAGTTCCCATGATTCCCTAGCACTGAGCCAGGGCAGTTAAAATGACTCGAGCTGCATTATTTCTGGCAGTCTGTAAAGGCCCTTAGTTGGTTGTAAATCTCTCTGTCTCTGGAATTCAGAGGGTGTAAATGTCCTGCTTGCAGCTCCTAGGCTTTGGCCCTTTTGATCTACAAATTGTTATAAGTGCAGATATGACCTTTCAGGTGCCTGCCTATGTGATGTGCTCACCTTGAGTCAATGGAGATTGGGGTTTCTCCCAGTCCAGGGCCATGGCAGGAACCCAAAAGGGGTCTTTGTATTAAATCAGCCATTGTACCAAAAGTAACCATGAGGACAAGGCCTGTAAAGTGCTTTGAATATTCTGAAAGGTGTTATAGACAATACAAAATATTTATCACAACTAGTAATATGAATCCCTTCTTCATTGTTACCCTGAAGCCTGTCTATGGGAGTTACAGATGAACCTTCCATGGCTGGATATGTTGCATCTTGACATAACATGATATATCTGACCAAGGGCTGACAGGGAACAAGAAAGAGAAAAGCTCAAAATTCTCTATGGAAATGAACCCCAGATTCCCTATGGAGACTTTCTCTTCTTCAGGAGCAGAAGGTTTGTTTGTATCACTAAAAAAGGGAAAAGAAAATCAGGTGAATTGGATGCTTCCTATGACACAAGCCCCATAGGGGACTCTAAAACAAACCTACACACACACACACACACACACACACACACACACACACACATAATATAGTAACTTGATTTTTGTTGAAAATACATGTATAGGTGAGTCCAGCTTTGGAGAGGAAAATTCTGTTGTTTTAGCCTTCCAAAAATCCCTGGAGGGGAAAAAAAAGATTACAGTGGAGCATATGGAAACAAGCGTATGCAAAGTATTTCACATTTGAAATCAGCCACCTTGACTATCTCTGTAGAAAGTGCCATTGTTTAAATAAATAAAAATGATACGGCATTCTTTTGTTTCAAAAAAAAAAAAAAATTCAGGCACCTAGGATAGCTATTCACATACATGTTTTCCATGGCTGTGAAAGCATGCATGTGAATAACTATTCCAGGTGCCTGAATTTTCTCAGTATACTCAAGTTTGAAAAAAAAGAATGCCATATCAAAGTTCATGGCTGCCTCCTGCAATATCAGTGCAACCACCCCACTGCTGCAATATTTCTCCCCACTTCATTCTGGTTGGTCAGAGTTGATCAGGAACAGGCCTCCTATTGGGTTGTAGTTTGCAATAGCAAGTGGGGAAGTCACATTCTCTCAGCCTCAGAGGGCAAGGGCACACCCTCCTGAATAAATCTTGCCAAGGAAACACATTGATAGGTCACTTCAGGGTTGCCATACACTGGAAACAACATGAGGGCACACAACATGAACAACATGTACATTGGCATGTCCCAATAGTAACCCTGCTCCTGCACACCTATGACCATTCTCAATGAAGGAGAAAATAGATCTCTGAAATTATACTTACCAATGGAAATGTGTGGGGCTTCCTTGCTGCTGAATTTACCACAACCTGCTGGCTGGACTAAAGCATAACTGGGTATTTGCTACAATGCCAGTACAGTCAGTCCTCCATATCTATGGATTCAAGCATTCACAGCTTGAAAATATTTTTAAAAATATATAAATCCCCCAAAACAAACCTTGATCTTGCCATTTTATATAAGGGAGATCATTTTACTATGCTACTGAATTTAATGGAACATGAGTATCCACCGATGTTGGTATTCACAGAGGGATCCTGGAACCAAACTCCAGCAGATACTAAGGGCCCTGTATTGTATTTAGGGAAAAAGATGGGTACAAAACCAGAATGACTTGGTCCTGATTTCACCCAGTGCTACCTCTGGCTTCACTTATCACTGGTTCCCATTCTGTCTACCATTTTGTTTTTCTCTGGCCAAGATGCATCTTAGTTTAAAACAGCTACTGACTCTTTGCTTAGCACTGGCCCCTGAGATTGACGTTTCCTGATAACTTAAGGACAGAGGTATTGGAGGGGTGGCTGACTCCTGTGAATCAATGTGAAATAGGGTTGCCAGAATGAAAACTGGAGAAAACTCCTGTCCCTTTAATGGTTGTGTAGAAGAGGGACTTTCAGGAGGACTTCCTTGTTACCAGGATACATTGCAAGCAGCACCTACTGAAATTCCCTCTTCTGCACAACCATAAAAGAGTCAGGAGCCCTCTTCAGTTTTCGATCTGGTAAACCTAGCATGAAATTGAAATAATGACAAAGATTTTATGATCTGCTGCAATTATATTATTGTAACAATTATATTAATTGTTCAGGACCCAGGTCTAGTGTGTGCGTGTCTGCAGTAATGAAAGCTTTAAAACAAACAAGGAAACGAGATGATATATCTCTGTGAGGGCTATAACCCTCATGTTCCACAATGACTGAGGTTTGGGAAATATAAAAAAGTGATACATTATCTGTTATATCACTTTTATAAATGTCTTTATTTAAAGGCTAAGACAGGAACTCTAGAAATGAATAGGTCCTTTCATAATGTCCATTATTATGAAAATTACGGCTTTATTCAGGGGGATTTAATGATGTGTAAATTTAAATTAAATAATAGAGCATAATCCCTCATATATAGAGGCTACTCAGGCTCTGCGAATTTACTGTGCTGCAGATACTCCAGAGGATAATGGGTCATTTTGAAATGGCTATTAACTAGAGATGAATTCTCTGTTATTTATGACTCCTCTATAATATTACTTTTTCCTGTTATTCTCTGATCTTTGCTTTCCCCTATTTCTCGCCTTTTAACTTCTCCTTGGCTAAGGGTGATATTTGATATTACTGACATCAAATTATGGTCAACCTCTTCTTTGCTTGTCTAATACAAATATTTCATGCTAAGAGTAATTATTTCAGCTTTATGCTCACATTTCTCCCCACTCCTAACTCCCACACCTCCTTGTTTGCATGAGGTTTCCATTGCTCAATCTATGGGTAAATGGAGACACAGAGACCAGCACAGTAGCAAATCTACCAGCCTATAAAAATGTTTGACAAGCCCATTTATTTCCTCATCACTTTGTATCATTCTTTCAGAAGAAGCATCTATGCCTGCAGGCAGAGATTTGTCTTTTCTTTCTCTTTCCCCCCCTATACAGAGCAGAGGTTTAATGAAAACCATTATTAAGTTCCACAAATTTCAAGGGGAGAGATGGGAAGGAATATTATTATTGTACTGGACAATAACCTTCATTCAGAATATACTGAGGAACTCCTCTGTGGATACCAGACCAGATTACTAGTACAGTGATGCTGGAACCAGTAAGATAATGTTGTTGTCTGCTTGTGACTGGTTTTTGTTAATTCCCATCACATCAGCTTCAACATATGGTAATGCTTTGAATGACAGGCTTCCAAGACCATCTTTTCTAAGATTATCGCATAATGATATAAAGTAACTTACCTGAGCTGGCTTAAAATTAGAACGGGCAGCATCCTGATATTATCAGATGCATTTAGCTGCTGAAATCGCTGCCTGGGTACATCCCGGCTCCATTACCACTTAGAGGGGTGCTCCAGCGGCCATTTTTTCAAGCCGGAAAACTCTCAGCTTCAAAAAGCAGCACGAGGAGTGCCCTTTCGAGTGACAATGGAGCTGGGCTGTACCTGAGCAGTGATTATGGAAGCTAAATGCATCTGATAATATCAGGATGCTGCCTGCTTCTAATTTTAAGCTGGCTCAGGTAAGCTGCTTTATATGCTTATGTGATAGCCTCCCTCCTCAAGGCCATGGTTTCCTTGACTGAATCCATCCATCTATAAAGCAGCCTTCCTCTTTCCTACTGTCTTCCATTTTAGTGAGCATTATCATCTTTTGCAATGAATCATTTTGTCTCATGATATGGCCAAAGTACAATAGCCTCAATTTAGTCATTTTGGTTTTTAGGGAGAGTTCAGACTTGATTTGCTCTGAGATCTGTTTATTGCTCTTTTGGCAATTTGTGGTGTCTGTTGAACTTTCCTCCAGCATCATGTTTCAAATGAGTTGATCTGCTTCCTGCTAGCTTTCTTCACTGTTGCTGTACCTAAACAAAAAAAACTTCATTCACAATGCATTGAGGAACCTCTCTGTGGGTGCCAGTAGAGGAAGTATGGTGATATTGGTTGCTACCTCATTTTAATTTGCCAAAAGATTCCCACCCCTCCCTATTTCCCTATTTTATAGGAGAAATTATCTTCAGCAGCAGAACTAAACTGAGGATTTGGCTCAGTGACAGCAGGTTTTATGTGGCTCAGTAAAACATCATAAATAAGTTGGTCCAATGCATGATCTGCCAATAGGTAATTCAGCCACCATGCTGAGGCTAAGCAGGTATCAATGTGATCATTGCTTGGATAGAAGACAGGCTGGGAACTCTATGTAAACCATCTTGAGTGCCACAATGGAAGAAAGCCAAGATATAAAGGTAGCAAACAAATATATTTTTAAAAAGCAACAGTATAGTTTTCTGACTTTATTGCTGGCACTCAGGTCCACAGAAGGGGGGATAAAATCCTGGGAAAAGTTGACAAAAAGTCAAGACAAAAGGCAAGCCAAAGACACTAGATAGCTGCTACTGAGCCTTATATATTGTTGCTCTGTCCTGCTAAAGGAACTAGAGGAAGGTGTTCACCTGGTGAGGGGCCAAAGTGAACAAAAGCTTTATACGTTGGTTTTATAAAGACACACCACTCTTGGAGCAGGTTATTTAACAGGCCTGAACTGATTTTGCAGTCTTTGACATCTGCAGGACTAAGGAGCTAGAGGTGCTTCTGGGGTCTTCTGCTTTGAATTTAAGGATGGTGTGAGGGCTGTGATCTCTGGACAGAAGGATTGTGAATAAGCATTGATTGTCTTCTCATGAGGAAGCAGCCTGAAAGCAATCTTCCCTGTAGTCTTCTATCATATGCTGCAAGGGCCAAGGATCTGGGGTTACAAGACATTTGGGTCCAAGAGACTCATTTCATATTCACAGAACAATCGTTATCCCCCTTTCCTTCCCTCTAGCACACAAATGTCAGCTTTCTTCATTGCTGATGTATCTAAACAAAAACCTCCATTCAGAATATACTGAGTAACCTCTCTGTGGGCCCCAGCAGAGGAAGTATAGTGGTGCTTTTGGACTGATTTGGATTAAACTTTTTTTTTTAAAAATGTACTCTCCAACAATCCATAGATGTAAGTAGAGGCACAAGTCACCAAGCAACATCAATGTGTGGTCAAATGTTTGTGGTTAGGAAAAAAAAGAAAAGAAAAGAAAAAAAAAAGGGGGGGGGTTTGCCTGATCAAGAGTGTGGTCCAGTACAGAAGTTATTAATGAGGAAGAACATGCAAGCAGAAGAACCTAGAATTTTATGTGCTGAAGTTGGGGTGAGGAAGCCCAAATTAATAAACATAAGATTATGTGTTAATCACAGCATGATTAATGATAAATATTAGATCATGCATTATTGTAAAATCAAAATGTCTTTATCAGACCGTGCTCAAAGTTACAGCTTTCTCTAAGACCCATGGTCACTACATGAACTCTGTGTTCACACCCGCTCCTTCTGCCCAATGCAAATAACAAATCTGGTCAGATCCTAGCTTTCCCATAACACTCATATGGTCAACTTGAGTCACTCAGAGCCTCTCAGCTTAACCTACTTGTTGTTGGGATGAAAATGAGGGAGGATGGGGGAAGTAATGTACAATATTTTATGCTCTGGGAGATTAATGAATGGAAATTAGTTAAACCTGGAAACATGTCTGCCATAAAGAAAACTATGCATTCCAATGGCCTTTCAGAATACCCCACTTAGATGATAATTTTTCACACATTTACCTAGGTATAAATCTCACTGAACTAATTGGGGCTTACTTCTGAACATATGTGTAAGATTGCTAATGTAAATAGAATATTGTTCTACAATACACTTGCACACACATGATCAGTGAATCAAAAGGAAGGGGGCAGGGAAAAGGAAATCAGTAAAATTAAGCCTTAAAGTATAAATTTTATGCAAATATGAAAATCAACTGAACTGAACTGAAGAGGGGGATATTTCTAAATTCAGAGAATATTTCCAAATATTTCAAGTAATATTTATCTGCCCTATTGATAATATTATTTATTTATTAGTGTGTATTATAATCTGCCCTATTGATCCTATTTTAGGGAAATTAGAGATGGAGGGGTAACTTAAAATCTGTTAAAGAAGAGAAATCTCTGTGTCTCTGTGTGAGAGATAGAGACTGAGAAAGTATGATGCGGTTCTGGGGGTGTTGTAATTCAAAGGGGGTCCCATCAAGGAAAGCCTGCCAGAAAGTTGCTGTCTTCATATTGCTTACTGACAGAAGTAATTTGGGTCTCACAGATTCACCCAAAGCTTGAGCATTCCAGACCTCCAGCACCCCTTCTTCTTTTCTTTTGCCCTGGCCCAACTGGAAAGGGCAAATCTCTACCCCTTCATCTCCTCTGTGTGTGGTGGTGGGGGAGAAGGAGAGGTGACTGAATGCAAAGTATTGTTGTAAAAGCTTTTAAAGTTGTCTGAAAAGAACCAGCTTTGATGTCAGCTGCAAAGTAAGCCTCTTTGCAGCCAACTCACTTCTTTGCAGCTGGTTGTTTCAGGGGGGAAAGAGGAGGAGAGGGGACCTGGGACTCTTTAAGAGAAGCTGAGAATAAGTAAGGATGGCTTTTCTCACTGATTTATTTCTGGTAGGAAGATATGAAGAATTATCCGAGACATTAAACATATTTGGGAAGAGGTTGAATCTCCCTGAATCTCAGAGTGCATCCAGACAGATTGAAAAGTCCCAGATTTTGTTCCTCTTCTTTCACAATTTTATACTAGGTTAAAATAAATTGACTATGGAACCTGTCTCTGGTCATACCAGAAGATGACATAAACTATTCTCAGGGAAACAAAACATGTATGGATCTCCAAACAAAACTGGAAAGAACAAGAACAAAATCATTGACCTCCTGGTCTTTTTAATCCTGGTTGGACCCTTAATCTACCTGGATGCACCATCACTTCAAGTTTAGATGAAGCATCGGACTGGATTTGCTGCCCCACTGATACCAAAGACATGAGCCACTACTGATATAGATATTAACAGTGGTGAAAGATCCCCAGTATATGTTAGCAAGTTACATGTCCTCAAAGTGCTTTGAGATGGCACTTAAGACTTTATCACACATGGCTTTTAAACTGCCATAAAAGTTTAAAAATAGTGCCTTTGGTGATACCTATTGTATGATGCCATCTCTCCTTGCTACCTTGTTCCCCCCCCCCCCCCCCGCAAAAAAAGAAAAAGAAATTATTAGCCTTCATCTTGCCATTGACAGGGAAAACCCATCAACAAGCTCCTAATTGCACTTGTCCACAGGTGCAGTAAATTATCCTGTGGCAGTTCCAGGATTGCATGGGCATGTGGTGTCAGTGTCACCTCCTTTCCACTCTCCCCTCCCTTTCACTGTTCCAGAAAAGCTGGATTGTTGATTTATTACTTTTATTTTTTAAAATCACAGAGTTATCATAATTCCAGACTTGTATTAAGAAAACACACACACACAAAAGGCATATACAGCAAGGAAGTGGGGTTAGTGATGGGGTGGAAGAGAGCATGAGGGGCCAGCAAGAGCCTGGTTGCACTAGTGAAGGGATGTGTGGTAGGGAAGGCCCCCAATCCAGTATTATGCATTTCTCTTCATTAAGGTGATTGCAGTGAGAATGGGATTGTGTGATAAAGTCCTTAATCTCTTTGGATCTGGTGAATATGATGAAATCTGTGATGCTTCTTCTATGATGCAAGCACAGTGATCAGAACTACTGAGTTAGAGGAGAAGGAAGGACCTCATGGGAGCTGCTTAATGTTCCTCTGAAAGAGGAAATGATTGGGAGGACAAAATTAAAGATAATTTAAACAATACATAAAAATCGTTGGCAAAAAATACCAATGGAGTGAAGGAATCCCCAAACAAATCCAATCACCCTTTTCTCCATCAAGATTTCAGAACTTCCAATAACTAGGTGAGTTCTTCAGTTTTCTCATTTATTTGTCTGAAACTAGGAAAACTGAAAGATAAGAATGGTCAAAGGTGAAATGAAGTTGCTACTCATTTGTCTAAAGATGATGCTAAATGATTTAAAGAATAGGTGATCTAGTCAGAGAAGTTGCATTCCACTTAGAAGACAGAACAGGTAAGAGTAAGAAACAATTCACAAGTTTAGAAAAGAATCTTGTGCATTTGGATGGGGAGTGGAATGAAAAAATCTAGCAGATAAGACAAGAATTTCAGAATCTTCTGTGTTAAATTCTGCTCTTTATTTTGCTAGATTTTTGTTGTTAACACTTGATTTCAAGAGAGTGGATTATAATATTGCAGTCAAGATAATGTCTTCAACCCACAGAAACATAGGAAGATATAAAGAAACTATAGACCTTTATTTCATTGTTTGTCAAATATAGGCCAGCAGCAAACACATAACAAGTATCTGTAGTCAGATTAGGAACAGAATATATTCAAAGAAGACAGATGTTAATGTCATCATCATGGAAGCAAATCCTTAAGAAGGAGGTAGGTAGATTTTTTAAAGTTAAAAAGAAAGCAGATTCTTTGTTACTTTCTTGGCTGGTTGACCTATTCAAACTACATATATTTAAACATTTGCTTGATTATTTTCCAAGTTCAAAAGAACTGTAACCCATCAATTCCCTAAAGAGAAAGTAAGTGAAACAACTCAAAGAAATTCCTGGATTTTAATAGGATTAATAAAGCAACAAACTAATAACAGAAGGAAGGTGTTCCAGTTTTTCAACAAGAAGAATGTGTAAAATATCACAGGTGAGCATTACCACCACACAGGTAGATATATCCTAAAGAGGTATCCTTTGCAGTGAAAGATCTTTGGTCTTTTTGCTTGTTGACTGGCCTGTTCAAACCAATCATGAAGACATCTCTGGTAGATCAAGTAGTGATATCTTTGCAGACTTGTGAAGGGATAATTTGAGTATAAGGTGTTTTCTTTTTTTGTTCATAACTATAAAAACATCCTGGTTCTAGAAGAGTAAAGTGTGAAATGTTATCACTGTAGTATTAGGTTCTTTATATTTCTTTTAGCATAATAGCCTATTTTTTAGCAAGTGTATTCATCTGGCTGAATAAATTAATTGAAGGCTGTATACATGAATTTCTCTATAAAGGGGTTTTGGTGTATCTATATGATGTGTTAATTTACTCACAAGACATGAAATCACATGTAAAATTAGTAAGGAAGATGTTGCAAAGATAGTTGAGGAATCAATTGTTTGTCCAACTGTCCAAATACAATTTTGATAAAGAAAAACTAGACTATTTGGGATACTGCATCTCCACTCAGGACATTGAAATGGACCCAGAAAAATAGTTTGCAGTTTTGGATTAGGACCCTCCCAAGACATGGCAGCAGATGGAAAGCATTTTGGAATTTGTAAATTTTTATAGGAAGTTTATCCACAACTTTGCACAAGTGGCATTACCTTTGATTGACCTGCTCAAGATAAAGAAAATAGGCAAGGAACCAAGTCAGCCAAACCTAAGCCCAGTGTCAAAGTCAAGTGGAGTGCAGAGTGTCAACAGACTTTCAAAGAGCTAAAATGTCTGACTGTTCAGCTCTGAGCCAATTCTTAAGCACCTGGACCCCAATAAGCCTTTTGTGCTACAAGGTGATTCAAGTAGCACTGTGGTGGTGTTAGCGAATGTGCTCCATTTTTCTTATATATTTTAGCCATGTGGAGTTCCCTATGACCCCAGCCTGACCCTTGGGAGATGGCAGCCATAATCCCCTAAATGTAAGGTCAGGTAAGCAAGCTGAAGTTGCTCAAGACCAGGGGTAGGTAACCTTTTTGAGCCAGGGGCCGGTCCCCCGAAGTCGTCCCTTCTGGAGGGCCGGGGGGGAATGGTGGTGCACGTGCTCATGTGCGTGTGTGCAACCCCCACCACCACGTGCAACCCCCCCATGCACATTGCCGCTGCTGCCACCACTGCCTCTGCCGCCGCCGCTGCACGAGCTGCCGCAACCACCTCCGTGCATGTTGTGCCCACCATTTTGTTCTCCAAAATGGCGGCCACAACGCGTTTGCGCATGTGCAGGAGTACGTGTGGCAGCCGCCATTTTGGAGAACAAAATGGCGGCTGCCACTCATGATCACCATTTTGTTTTCCAAATTGGTGGCCACGACTCGTTTGCGCATGTGCAGTACTCCTGTGCATGCGCAAATGTGTCATGGCCACCATTTTGGAAATCAAAATGGCAGTCGTGGTGCATGCAGCTGTGCAGTGACCAAAACGTGTGGCGGCGGTGGCAGGTGGTGGTGGCGGTAGCAGGGGTTTGCCTGGACTGGTAAGCGTGGGGCCCTGGGCCAGAACCGGCCCATGGGCCATAGGTTGCCGGCCCCTGCTCAAGACCACTAAAGATTTCCTGGACAGGCAGATTTTGGGAGTTGCCCTCGGGAATATCCCATTATATTGGAAAAGATGCATAATGGTGTTTGTCTGTCTTGGTCTCACACTTAATGGGACAGTGATCAGATTTGATTGCACC